>CM040618.1:115636172-116861061 GCA_022817965.1 Solanum lycopersicoides
AAGGAATCTGCGGCCTTTCGAGGAAAATCGATGTTGTTATTGAGGAAGAGGTCGAGCTAACCGGTATCCGTAATGCTGAACCAGGAGAGATGCTGCAGAATTAGACCTCCACGCGATCCTGATTCCCCTAACTCCTTGGTAGAAGAGCATCATTTAATGCATATTTAAATCGGTGGTAGTCCGGAAGAAGCCCGAGACCATCATTTTGCATTTTCTTAATCGCGTGCATTTTAAATTTCCTCGTGATGTTGAAAAAGGCAAAATGGCCCTTTGCCATAGCCAAAGTTCATTATTTCCCTTTTGAATGAAAGCCTCTTTATTTAAAATTTGGTTTATTTACTTAACTTTGTCTATTTATGGTTTTAGTAATATAAAGTTTTAAATCTACCAATGTCATGTCATGTCACGAGCTGAACTAACAAAGTGAGGTAGGTGACGACGAGGTGGATGATTACGAAGAGGAAAATGAGGTACCGGAATATGTTGCTGAAAAATTTATGAAAATCAGCACAAGCCGAATTTAGAGGAATCTGAGACTGTAAATCTGGGAGATCAAGAGTACGTTAAACATGCCAAAATCAGTGTTCACTAGAATGAAACTCAGAAGAAGAATCTAATACACTTACTCAATCAATACATTGATGCGTTCGTTTGGGAAGTCGGCGACATGCAAGGGTTGAGTACCGATGTGATCTCATAAACTGCCGATTAATCTAGGGTTCGATCCGGTGAAGCAAAAGTTTGAAGTTCAAGCCCGAGTTGAGTCTAAAGATTAAAGAGGAGATTAACAAACAGATTAAGTGTCGATTAGTGGAGGTGACGCAATACCCAACTTGGTTGCCAATGTTGTTCCGGTCACCCCATTTATCCCTTTTAATATTTCTTTGTATTTGAACTACGTTCGACCTGAATTCTCAAGAATGAGATACGTAGGCGGCCTGTGTCGGCCTCGGTCGGTTTCTTTGTAAAAATTTCTTTTGTTGTTAGCCTTGAGGGGAACTACGTTTGACCTGATTCCTGCCTCAACGGGATACGTAGGCGCCACAAGGGTTCGGTCATATCTCCCATAAGATTTCTATTCCTCTTATAATAGAAACTGGGACAAAATTTTTGAGAGGGACTCAAAAATTCTCGAGAATAAGATGTTTCCTCAACAAGTCAAGACTAAAGATATTCCGAGACTTGCAACTGGGACAGAATTTTTGAGAGGGTCTCAAAAATTCCGCAATTTACTCAGCGACAGTCGAAGATAAGCCAAGACAATTAACTGGGACAGAAATTTTGAGGATGGCCTCAAAATTTCAAAAAATGGGTTTATCGACAAATCCAGAGTGACTTTGAATACTCCCCAGCGAATAATCAGATATACTTCCAGTCATCAGACTTGAATAAGTTCACTAAGCCCGACATGACATGACACTTGGCAGTGACCTTTTTCAAAATTACTTTTCAAAAATCTATTTTCTTAAAATTTTTCCTTTTATGTCTCATTTGTTTTGGCATAAAATATTTTATCTTATCTATCAAGAGTTGGGAGATCAGAAAGATCAATCGGAGATAGCAGGACAAGGAGCAGACAACTGAAGAAATCGGCACAGATCAGTTTGTTTTAAAACTAACAAATTTTCTATGGATGCAGGTTTATAGCTTTGCTTTAATATTAGCAAATTATTCCAATCGATGAATACGAAGAAGTCAAGGAAGGAGAAAGTTCTCCAAAATTTAACGGAGTTTTCTGTAGACGCAGGAATTGTTTTATGCTACTCATATCAGAGACTTAGGAATATGAATGGTTTATTTCAGTCAACTTCCAACAACATGAAGTCTATAAAGAACGTACAGCTAGATTCGAGGTTGAATCAAGCGTAAATCTCAAGAAAGAATTTACGGTTTCCGCAAAGGACGTCATTTGCATCATAATACCAGATATGATATTATACACTATCCGGAGGGGTCATTTATTTTATTGTCGATCAAGACAATACACTACCCGGAGGGGTCATTTATTTTATTGTCGATCAAGATAATACACTACCCGGAGGTGTCATTTATTTTATTGTCGATCAAGACAATACACTACCCGGAGGGGTCATTTAGTTTATTGTCGATCAAGACAATACACTACCCGGATGGGTCATTTATTTTATTGTCGATCAAGACAATACACTACCCGGAGGAGTCTTTTATTTTATTGGCGCAAGACACAACACTACCCGGAGGGGTCATTTATTTTATTATCGATCAAGACAATACACTAACCGGAGGGGTCATTTATTTTATTGTCGATCAAGATAATACACTACCGGAGGGGTCATTTATTTCATTATCGATCAAGACAATACACTAACCGGAGGGGTCATTTATTTTATTGTCGATCAAGACAATACACTACCCGGAGGGGTCATTTATTTCATTGTCGATCAAGACAATACACTATCCGGAGGGATCATTTATTTTATTGTCGATCAAGACAATACACTATCCGGAGGGGTCATTTATTTTATTGTCGATCAGGACAATACATTATCTGAAGAATTATTTTCAATTGAGACGATATGATTATCCAGAAGATCACTATGTTGCTCGACTTAAGCACTATTTTCATTTGGCACCAATGATGACATCAAGAGTCAATATTCATGCATCGCGAGTCAATATTTATGCATCAAATTATCGCGAGAAGATTTCATGCTCGCTCAAATTTATGCATCGCAAGAAGATTTTTACCTTGCGGAATTTATGCATTGCGGGAAGATATTCATGCCCCGCAGAGATCATGCATCGCGAGTTAATATTCATACATCGCAAGAAGATTTTATACCTTGCGGAATTTATATATCGCGGGAAGATATTCGTGCCCCGCAGAAGATCATGCATCGAGAGTCAATATTCATGCATCGCGAGTCATATTCATGCATCGCGGAAGATCATGCATCGCGAGTCAATATTCATGCATTGCGAAAAATCATGCATCGCGAGTCAATATTCATGCATTGCGAAAGATCATGCATCGCGAGTCAATATTCATGCATCGCGGAAGATCATGCATTGCGAGTTAATATTCATACATCGCAAGAAGATTTTATACCTTGCGGAATTTATGCATTGCGGGAAGATATTCATGCCCCGCAGAAGATCATGCATCGCGAGTTAATATTCATACATCGCAAGAAGATTTTATACCTTGCGGAATTTATATATCGCGGGAAGATATTCGTGCCCCGCAGAAGATCATGCATCGAGAGTCAATATTCATGCATCGCGAGTCAATATTCATTCATTGCGGAAGATCATGCATCGCGAGTCAATTTCATGCATCGCGGAAGATCATGCATTGCGAGTTAATATTCATACATCGCAAGAAGATTTTATACTTGCGGAATTTATGCATTGCGGGAAGATATTCATGCCCCGCAGAAGATCATGCATCGCGAGTTAATATTCATACATCGCAAGAAGATTTTATACCTTGCGGAATTTATATATCGCGGGAAGATATTCGTGCCCCGCAGAAGATCATGCATAGAGAGTCAATATTCATGCATCGCGAGTCAATATTCATTCATTGCGGAAGATCATGCATCGCGAGTCAATATTCATGCATCGCGGAAGATCATGCATTGCGAGTTAATATTCATACATTGCAAGAAGATTTTATACCTTGCGGAATTTATGCATTGAGGGAAGATATTCATGCCCGCAGAAGATCATGCATCGCGAGTTAATATTCATACATCGCAAGAAGATTTTATACCTTGCGGAATTTATATATCGCGGGAAGATATTCGTGCCCCGCAGAAGATCATGCATCGAGAGTCAATATTCATGCATCGCGAGTCAATATTCATTCATTGCGGAAGATCATGCATCGCGAGTCAATATTCATGCATCGCGGAAGATCATGCATCGCGAGTTAATATTCATACATTGCAAGAAGATTTTATACCTTGCGGAATTTATGCATTGCGGGAAGATATTCAGTTCCCGCAGAAGATCATGCATCGCGAGTCAATATTCATGCATTGCGGAAGATCATGCATCGCGAGTTAATATATATGCATCACATATTAATCGCGAGAAGATATTCATGCCTCGCAGAAAATTATACATCGCGAGAAGATTTCATACCTCGCTGATATTTATGAATCGCAAGAAGATTTCATACCTTGCGGAATTTATGCATTGCTGAAGATATTCATGCCCCGCAGAAGATCATGCATCGAGAGTCAAATTCATGCATCGCGGAAGATCATGCATCGCGGAAGATCATGCATCGCGAGTCAATATTCATGCATCGCGAGTTAATATTTATGCATCACAAGTTAATCGCGAGAAGATTTCATACCTCGCTCAAATTTATGCATCGCAAGAAGATTTCATACCTTGCAGAATTTATGCACTGCGGGAATATATTCATTCCCCGCAGAAGATCATGCATCGCGAGTTAATATTCATACATCGCGAGAAGATACCCATGCCCCGAAAGGAATCATGCACTGCCAGAAAGGGAATCGTGCATCTGAAGAAAATATTTACTCATCATCATTTTATTAAACATCAAGAAGAACATCAAAGACGACATCAAGATAAATATCAGCACTGCATCTGTTTTTATTTATTTCAACATCAAATGAAGAATACATTGAAGATTGCATTACATACATAAGACATAAGCTCTATTTGCTTTACGTCAAACCGATTAAGTTGACGTCAAATGTCGAGGAGAACAATTAAGTGTCGACATGGTAAAAGACACTGTCTCCCTTTTTAATTGAGTTTTTACGCTGACTAGTTTTATCTCAGTCTTTGCCGAGAGCATCCGAAAGGATGAATTCTCCAAAAACAAACCACAGGTGCGGACGACATCAAAAAGGATGCAGCACAACGTGGAACTTTTTCTTAGCAGCGAACTGGGACATAGTCCAAAGAGGAGTGTCAAACTCTTAGGACGCGAGCAGAGGGACGACTTCCACCACAATCAAACCACACCCCTATCAGAAGGCATGTGGGTTTTTCTTTAGATTTTGTCAGTTTCGGTCTCGCATCCGAAAATTTTGATCTACCGGAAGCAAGTTTCCAATCTTAGTGACAATGCGCCGAGAGCTTTGGAAATTATGTCTATGTGAGTTCTTAATTATGGGTGTGAAGTGCACCACATTCATGGCTAAGAGGTTACAAGTCTTTTCATGCTCGTTTAATTTTGTCACTTATCCAGAACCAAAGGTAATCTAACATAATAGATTCCCTTTTCAATCGATTGAGTCGAACTACAAACAGCCTGATTCCTATGGTTTAAGGATATGTAGGCGGGCTCGATGTTGAAAAACTCGGCTGTATTCTAACATTCCCTCTTAAATCTTATTGCAAAGCATCCCGATTCCTTCATAACTCGGTATCGAGATGACTTTTGATTTCTTTCAAAATCGTGCGTTAAATCTAGCGTATCGAACTACAAGTGGCCTGAATTCTCATATAGCCTGAGATATATAGGAAACACATTTTCAGGGCTCGACCATAATTTCTAAAGTCCGTACCAGATCCCTTTTCTTAAAAAATGAATATGTGGTCGGTCAAAATTGGCTTAGTCAATTTCATTTTCCTCGAATTTCTTGCATCAATCCAAGTAAAATGAGGGACAGCTGTTGACACCCAATTTTGACCCTCCCCGATAGGAATTAATTCATGAGCTTCTTAAACTCTCAAACAATTTAAAATAATTAGTTTTATAAATTTACGGAAAATATAAATTTGCGCTATTTCGAATAATTTTTGCCATTTCTGAAAGTTTTTAGATAATATCTATATTTTACATAATTATGTATATAATTAGTATATTTTATGATTATTCAAAAATTATCTCAAAAAATATTTTCAAATTAGTAAGTAGTCTTTTAAATTAGTTTAGTTTAAATCATAGTTATATATATATATATAGATATATATATTGAATCACTAAGTTTACGATTAAATAAATTATTTTATTTTTGTTAAGATGAAAAAGCTTGCTAAATTAATTTATGTGAATTCATCCTATTAATCAATTGCTTTAAACCATTCAAATAGAAAATTTTGGACTTTGCATTTGTCCCACATCGCTTCTACATCTATTTTGAACTAACATTTGGTCCTATATAAGCCCCTCTTCATTTAACCAAAGAGGGGAGGAGAAGAAGGAAAAAATAGAGAGGAGACCAAAGAGTACCCAGAAATTTTCGGGAATTCTTGGTTCCATAGTTTAATATTTATAAAATATTTTTTGCGGCTGTTTGAGTTTGGAGAGGTGGTGGAATCGTCTCCGTCAAACTCGTAGTCTCGGTTCGCTGCCCAGAATCAGGTAATTTTTTATTTATTTATTTATTTATTTATTTATTTGTTTATTTATTTATTTATTTATTTGTTTATTTATTTATTTATTTATTCGTTTATTTATTTATTTATTTATTTATTTATTCATTTTTATTTGTTTATTTATTTATTTATTTATGTATTTATTTATTTATTTATTTATTTACTTACTTACTTACTTACTTATTTACTTATTTATTTATTTATTTATTTATTTATTTATTTACTTTTTTTACTTATTTTTTTTATTTATTATTTATTATTATTATTATTAATTTATTTTATTTTTTTTTATTTTGTATTTTATTTTTTTAGTTTGCTTATGTTTCTTTAGAAATTTATTTGTTTATTAGTTGTAGTTTAGGAGTTATGGTAATATTTTTAGTATAATTTGCATTCCCGTAGCCTATTTAATCTTTATTTTTATTTAGCTCAATTTCTGTGTAAACTTGTTGCTTTAAGATATTTTTTATATGCATATATGTATACATATATATAATTTGTCAACCACCCGATTTGCTAACTATTTGGATCTTGAGTTTAATTAGTATTAACATTTAGTTGTTATTACCGTCATAATTTTATGTGTGTATTAATTTGCCATAGCCAATTGGATTCATTTCATATCGTGTTCAAGATGTGCCTTATTTCATCACTCTATGGCTAATTCATTTCTATTTTATTGCATGTGAAACTCTACTCGAGTCCTCATGGACTTTAATCCATCTTGTTGCGCCTTCTCATCGAGCCATAAAGGCTCCAAAATATATTCCTCGAGTCGTCCAGCCCCTCCAATTGGTGTACAGGTTGAAAGCAGTAAAGTCACTGCTAGAAATTAATTTTCCAGCCCCTCAAAGTTGAAGAACATGTCGATATACCAGCTGTATACACTGATATACGACAAGTGTATACAAAAAATGGGAATTGGGTTAAAACCCAAATTTCCAGCAAATCAGGCCCAAAAAGGGCCCAAATCCTCTCTCTCCCTTACTATTAAATTATTTGATTATGATTATTTATTGATTATTTATTTATTAACTCTAACTTTGAAATTATTAAATAACTTAATTAAATCCCCAAGAGATGAACTATATTCTTTATGTTAGTATGTTAAAATAAATTTCATTTTTGTTAACACTTGATTTTGTTTATTTGAAATTTTTACTTGACCTTCAATTAACTTAAAATAGTCTTTATGCCTTAATTGACCAATTTTGTTTAAAATATTATTTTAAAAAACGCGTCAAATAAGTTTTAACAAATCTAGTCTTGTTAAAGTTCTAGTCACTTGTATTATATTCAAATGTTTCAATTAAGATTCCATTTTCTTAAAAAAATAAATAAATATTGTTCTTTTAATTATTTTCTCAAGTTAATCGAGTTTTGTAAATTAATAAGATTATTTCTATATTACATAATTTTTTTTAAAAAAATAGTCAATAATAATTAACCTAAGTCATAGGATAACCGCATGTTAGCGGGCGCTTCAAATGCCTTAAAAACCTTCTTGAAGCGTAAATAAGAACCTCTTACCCATTTTCTCTAAATTTATTAAGATTTAATCTGTTAGAGTCTTTTTAAGTTAAGTTTTCTTAATTTCTTTAAAAAATTAAGTGGCGACTCTTTTTCTAAGTATTTTTCTCAAATTGTTTTATACTTAGAAACATTTCAAAAAAAAAGTGATTTTTCTAAAGATAGATAAAATTACGGCATAACATGTATGGTTTATTTATTTTTCATATGTTTAAAAATTTGTTGCAAACAAATTGGCAATCTAGCGAAACCTCCGGTTTTGGCAGCCCCTATACCTGGAAAATCATTGATACTCTACATTGCAGCACAAGAAAGGTCTGTAGGAGCCCTGTTAGCTCAAGAGAATAGTGAAGGCAACGAAAATGCTCTTTATTACTTAAGTAGAACGATGACGCCGAATAAGCTGAATTATTCGCCAATTGAAAAGTTATGCTTGGCACTTGTCTTCTCAATTCAAAAGATGAAGCATTATTTTCAAGCTCATATTGTTCGCCTTATTTCTAGAGCAAATCTCTTCAAGTTTGTTATGTCAAAACCTGTCCTTAGTGACCAACTAGCAAGATGGTACCTCCAATTCCAACAATTTGAGATTGTGTACATCCCTAAAAAATCTGTGAAGGGACAAGCATTGGCGGATTTCTTAGCAGACCATTCTATACCAAATGATTGGGATTTAACTGATGAGTTTCCTGATGAAGATGTGATGTTAATTGAAGTTCAACCTCCTTGGAAAATGTACTTTGACGGAGCTGCACATCGCAGCGGAGCTGGTGCTGGCGTGGTGTTCATCACTTCACAGGAAGAGATTCTACCATTCTCTTTTACTCTAAAATAATGTTGCTCCAATAATGTCGCTGAATACCAAGCACTGATACTTGGACTTAAAATGACCGTTAACATGAAACAATTACATTTGCAAGTCTTTGGTGACTCTCAATTGGTGATTAATCAACTCTTGGGAAGTTATGAGGTAAAAAAGCCTGAATTGCGCCCTTATCATGATTATGCTCAAAAGTTGATAGGATGACTTGGAGATGTAACCCTTCAACATGTGCGTAGAACAGAGAATAAGAAAGCTGATGCATTGGCTACTCTAGCTTCAACGCTAACCCTTCTTGATCAAACCCAAGTAACTGTCTGTCAAAAATGAATAGAACCACCGTCAAATGGGGAAGAATATATTGCAAATGAGCTTGATCATATCGTCGCCATTGTTGAAGCCGCAAAGGAAGATTGAAGACAACCCATCATTGACTACCTGTGTTATGGGATACTTCCAAAAAATCCAATGATGTCAAATCAATCAAGAATGATAAGATCATAAGCAAAAGAATTGATGCGGCAGTAGAAAAGGTGAAATTGACACTAAAGACTCTTGTTCCATTCTTAATGAAGGGAAGATCATGTCTTCAAAGAAGAATCTGACTTCTAAGCTTTGCTATGTTCCAAAAGCGAAGAAAGAACAAGATCAACCATCTAACCTTCAAGAAAATGCATTGAGAGAGCTAACTCTTCCTATCAGACGGATTGATGCAATAAACTTGTCTTCAAAGTCGCCAAAAAAGTCAGTCGCTAAAGATCAAGCGCGAGATATGGCTCTCCCTACAAAACGCACAAGAGAAGGTTTTGATCCCAATGCTTACATGTTATTTCTGAAGGCGGGATACAACCCTAGTGAGCCATCAGCACTAGGAAAACTTCCATCAGAAGATACAACTAGGAAAGCACGTGAAGGCCTAGGTTATAGCCAACCGCTGCCAATTCGCATTTCCATAAGAAGGGCCAACAATAATCATATAACTTTTGAAGATGACGTCACTGCTCCCAATAAAAGGCCTTCCGTCTTTGATTGACTTGGGGAAGCGACTGCAAGAACTTTTGTGTTTGAGAGGTTATGTCCTCTAAAGAAGAATAACAAAAACCTGAGAAGTTATTTAAAAGTTACAACGCCTACTTCGCATTTGATTCGAAAGGATTTCAGAAGTTTGATTCCTTCTAGGATGAGGCGACGAGTGGAACTTGTGGTTTCCTGTAAAGAGGAACTCAAGGCAAAGGTTCATACTATGTTTTACACCAAAGAGCGCGAGGAAGATGAAGAAAGTGTAGGTTCTTCAAATCATGTTACAATCCAAAATGAGTACGATTTTTTGCCTCAAATGAAGATTGAGGAAGAGGTAAAAGATATTGCCTCGTGTTGTCATATATTTGTCAATGACAATGATCATATGGAAGAGGAAGATGCTGGAGATGCTCCACCAGAACTTGAAGAATGAGTAAAGATCATAATAGATCCTTTGAAGGAAGTTAACCTTGGCACTGATGAAGACCCAAGGCCAACTTACTTGAGTGCATTTCTAGAAATTGATGAAGAAATCGCTTACATGAATATACTCAAAGAATATAGAGATGTCTTCGCTTGGAGTTATAAAGAAATGCCTGGATTGAATCCTAGAGTAGCGGTCCATCAATTGGCAGTCAAAAATGGTTCTCGTCCTGTTAAACAAGCTCAAAGACGTTTTAGACCAGACTTGATTCCGTTGATAGAAAATAAAGTTAACAAACTTATTGAGGTAGGCTTTATTCGTGAGGTCAAATATCCTACATGGATTTCAAGTATTTTCCTGTGAGGAAGAAAATGCTCGATTGTGTCTTGCTGAGTTAGAAGCACTTGATGAAAAGATGCTAGAAGCCCAACAAAATCTTGAATGTTATCAAGGTCGTCTATCCCGTGCTTTTAATAAGAAGGTTCGCTTGAGGTGCTTTCAAGTTGGAGAACAAGTTCTCTCGATAAGAAGACCCATCATTACTTCGCACAAGTCTGGGGGCAAATTTATCTCAAAGTGGGATGGACCATATGTCGTACAAGAAGCATATTCAAATGGTGCTTACAAGCTTGTTGATGCTGATGGCTTAAGGATCGGTCCTATTAATGCCAAATTCCTAAAGAGGTACTATCCTTGAAGTAAGATGATGCTCCTTAAGGTACGAGCCTAAACTGCATATCACTCCTAGCCGGCAAGAGTATAAATTGTGTAAGGCACAAAAAAAAAAAAATCAATCCCCCAGAATTACGTTGTGACTTGATCCTCTTCACCGAGGTACGTAGGCGCTTAGAACCATATTCTAAATTCAGTTGCATGAGTGTCAAAAAAACACATGTTCCCACTTGATGTCACATGACAATTAAAGAGATAAGTATCTTATTTTATCTTTTGTCTCATCAAACGTTAGACTTGTACGAAGTATTGATTGGTCAATATATGAGGGCCAACCCTTATAAAGTACGAGTTTCTTTAATAACATGATTGAAGTTTCTTTCAGTTCACACAAGTTTGCAAGTTAAAGACTTCAGATCTTCCAAGTTTGAAAGCTCAACTCTTCAATGTATGCAAATTAAAACCTTCGAAGTCTTCAAGTTTGCAAGTTAAAATCTTTAAGCTTACAAGTTAAAGTCTTCAAATTCTTGTGCAACATTTGCAAGTCATATTTGAACGCAGAAACTTAAAAGGAATGCGAACTTTTATTGATGTGAACATGGATGGAGCTTGGATTATTCAAATTTGCAATCAAAGAATAAAGAGCAAGTTGAAGAATGCGAGTAAAGACATTTATAATGTTAGATATAATATGAAACAAAAAAAAAACATTATTCTAAAAAAATGTCTAGCATATCAATTAAACTCTAAAAGAATTAAATAAATAAATAAAATCTAATCCAAGCATAGTTTGTAATTGATCAACTCTTGACGCATAGCCTCTAGATGCTCTTTCTTTTTATCTAGATCATTCTTCAAATTCGCGTCAAAACACGCATCAAATTCCTGGGTTGCAAATGAGGTTGCTAGCTTGGCTTCTTCAACTTTCTCCTCGGCATCTATCAAAAGGACTTGCAAATCTTGCGCTCTTTTGCACAACGCTCTTATCTCCTTCTTCATATCACCCAGCAATTGACGAAGGGAGGATGCCTCCTAAACTTTATCTTGCTCGTCAAATATAGTATTTGTAAGACGTTCTCCCGCTTCTCTGAATTCGCCTTTTCAAATATAAATTCAAGGGCTTTAAAGCTTGTTCTTGAATCTCTAACGAACTTGAACTTTATCTTGATCTTGACTTCTAATTGAATCTAAGGGCTTCGAGCTTGATCTTGAATCTGGTGGTCTTGATCTTGATCGTTCTTGATCGTTCTTTAAACTTGTAGAGAAATCTGCGACTTTTGATCCACGAGCTTCTCTAGCTTCTTGTTAAAATTCTTGGTCCTCTTTTCTAAATTATGAGACCCCTATTTATAGTTTTTAAAATAGAGGAGTTGCGATTGGAATAGGACTCCCTTCGACCAATCAGATTTAAGTGAAATATCATATGGGCTTTATGGAGCGGGCTTTAATTAAATTCATATTTATCTGAATTAGATAATTAAATTAATTATATTAATCCACAATATTTATTTGGATTAATATAAAGTCCTTCATCTCTTCTCTCCTAAATCAAATGTGAAAATCTGAAGCTGCAAAGGTGGAAGAATGAGTACTTAAAGTCTCGTCTTTGAGTTTCATCAAGTCTACACTCCGACAAGCCTTGAAGCAGGGGGCATTTGTAGACATTCAAATTTTGTCGGACTCTACAAGATGCGTTCGATTCGAGTTGGGACTCTACAAATTGTGTTCAACTAAAATTTGGATTCTTGGAGGCTACTCAACCCTAAACCCTAGTTTATGCCTATATAAAGGGTATTAAATTCTCTTAAAAGGCATCTCAGAAATTTCATAAAGAGATCAAGATCTCGAATACTCCGCAAATTGATGGATTATTCATATAGAGAGGTTAAATCTAAATCATCCTAGTTCGAGAAATACGCCATTAACGACCTCGAATCATGGATAAATCTCTAAATAGTAGGAGAGTAGAATCAAGGGATCAACAGAATTGTACTCGTAATCTATCTTGATTAATAAAATCATGTTTCTTCATATTTTATTTGTATGATTTATTTATTTTCCATATGTTTAAAATTTGTTGCAAACAGGAATACTACGTAATAATTTGATGTGGTAATTTTTTTAAGATTTGAATTTATAAGAGAAAATATATTTGATTTGGAAATGTTGAGGACAAAAAACAATTAAGTATGAGAGAAATAAATGATAAATGAAAAAAATAATATGTATTTTAATATTGGATAAATTTATGGCTTTTTGCATATATTTTTACTTTTAAGAAATTTTTAAAAAATATTACTTCAAGTGATTTCTAGTTTTTTAGTTTTCCTCTTGAGAATTATAGGAGATTGAACAATGCAAAGTTTGCTATAAATTTTCTGATTTTTAATTCCTTTTTGAGATAAGTGTCAAAAATATAATTAGATTATTTTATTTTTTTTAGTTTCATATCTAAATTATTGAAAAAATGAGTTTTATATCTAATATATGGTGTGTGTAATACACTATATTTTATTATAAAAAAAATTATCACATCACACTCCACATGAAAAAGTAGTATCTATTTATAATATATAAAGTGATAAGGGTCATAAACACACCTAAGTTATCTTCTATTTTGAGTTTCATACCTAAACTATTGAGAGTGTGAGTTTCACATCTAAACTGTTATTTTTTAGTTTGAGAAACACACCTAGTGGTGAGTGTAGTGCACTCTCTCTTTTATTCAAAACACCTCGACACATGGCATTCCACATTAATAAAATATCCACCTTGACAAAAATAAAATAATAAACTATTAATATTAATTAAAAATTAAAAATTAAAAGTATAACTATCCATTAAAAATATTTTTTATTTGAGATTAAAATTTAAATTATTTTTTTTAACCACCTCACTACACCACCTCCTCCACGTACCTCCCCCCCAACCCACAGATTCCCCTATCCTTTTTTTTTTTAAAAAACTTTTATAAAATCTTGTAAAAATATATATATATACTTCACCCTCCCCTTCTAAAAACACAAATTGATCCCCACCCCCACCCCACAAAAAAATTGATATTGTTTTATTTTTAAAAAATTAAAAATTCTACCGCATTCTACTTTATCCTCTCTCCTAAGTTTTATTTTTATTTTTACATTTTCTCATTTTATTTCAGATATGTATGTATATATATTTTTAGAAAAAAAATTGTACTATTATACAAATATAACATGAATAAATGAAAAATGACAAAATAAAAAAAATCTTACGACGGCAAATAGAAAATATTTTTGATATGTATATATCTAACACAAAATGAGAAAAAGAAATGGAAGCGAAGGATTAGGTGAGGTGGGTAGAATTTTTATTTTTTTAAAAAAATAAAAATAATATCTAAATTGATATTTGGGAAGGGGGGGGGGGAGAGATGAAGTCAAAATACTTTTATAAGATAAACTTAATAAAAAAACTCGAAAAATGGTCGGGGTGAAGTCAGTGAGAGGAAGTAATGGAGTGGGGTAAGAAAAATATTTTTTACATTTTATTTTATAAAAGAAATATTATTATTTTTATAATAATTTTTTAATTTTAAATTTTAACCAATAATAATAATTTATCTATTTTTTGTCAAGGTTGAATGTTTTGTCCATGTGGTGTGTGATATGTCAATTGTTAAAATAAAAGAGAGAGCGTATTACACACACCATAATGAGAGTGGTATAAAAGGAAGAGGTGTGTTTCTCGAACTAAAAAGTAATAGTTTAGGTGTGAAACTCACAATTTCAATAATTTAGGTATGAAACTCAAAAAAATTAATATAATTTAGATGTGTTTTTGACATTTTTCGTATTTCATCACTCCATCATTTCTTTCACTATATCCCCCCCTCCCCCCACCTTTTTAGTTTTATTTTTGTTTATATTTTTTTTATAAAAGAATTTATTGTTTTTACTTCATCCCCCCTTCAAATATTGATTTAGATGCTTTTATTTTTTTTGAAAAAATAATTCTAACCACGTACTCCACGTAACCCTTCGCTTCTAAAAAAAATTCTCGTTTTATGTTAGATATATTTATATCGAAAATATTTTTTACTTGATGCTGTAAAACTTTTTTTAAACTTATTTTTTATTATTATATTCGGTATACAAATAGGAAAAAGTTTCTAAAAATATATGTAGTCTAACACAAAACAAAAAAAATACATAAAAAATAATTAAAAAAATAGGAATAGAGAGTTAAAACGTGTGGGGTAGATTTTTTATTTTTTTAAAATAAAATAATATCAATTTTTTTAAAGAATGAATGGGTGATTTTTTTTGGGTGGGGGGTGGGGGAGGGGAAGTATGATTGTTTTTAAAATCAATCAATATATATATATATATATATATATATATATATAAATGAGGATCTTCATTCTGCCTATGTAGCATGCCTCAATGATCAGAAAAATATTTTTCTATTTTTCAAAAAAATTAGGGTTTTTAAAATTATTTCTTACACAATAATATTATGTGTATATATATATTACTATTAATTAGTTATTTAATGAGAATTACAACTTATTTAAATCAAGGAATTCCAAAAGGCTACCATATTGCCTCAAACGTAAAAAATTATTTTTATAATATTTTTTTCCTAATGTCTGTGTTCTACCTATTATTTTTAAGTTTATATTATTATAAATTTTTTAGTTTTTATTATTATTATTATAATTTATACCTTCTATTTTTATTATTTTTTAAAAATAAAAAAATTATTTATATAATAAAGCTAAATAAAAATTAGGTGATGTGGAAAATCTCAATCTCAATGGCCACCATTCATATTTATCTTTTTTAAATTTTTTTAAAAATTTATTCTTTATTTATATGCTAGGTTAAAAATCACTTTAAAATACATTTTTAATTACACCTCCCTCATTAACTCTTCTTTATTTCTTATGAAAAAAAATCCGTTTATGAAACTCAAAAGACTATCATTAATCCTCTAATAACTTCACCTAAAAGGCTACTCTAAAAAAAAATGATCTTTTATCTCTTGTGTTTAATTCTCATGACTTCATCTATCACTATATAAGTATCCGAAATACATGTTACACATGAAAAGAATTGCTATCATCTTAATGATTTAGGATATTATTGTTAAATATTTTGTTTGAATATTTTTTTTTTTAATTTTCATTTTCAGTTTTTATATGTACTGATTGGTTCCAACATATTGAGTCGAACTTCCTTTTTGCAGCTATATGTTCAAAGGAGCATGTTAGAGGAGCGCAAGATAATCAAGATTCGAGATTAAAGAAATGCTTTTATCCTCCACATGATGACTAACAAGTTTAATGTTGCTTCCCTGATTATATATATATTAGTTGAAGTACTTAAGATTTTTTGTTATTTTTTGCAAGTAGTTTGTTATTACATATGACAAAAATTGCTATCATCTTAATAATTTACGATATTATGGTTAAATATTTTTGTTTGAATGTTTTTTTTTTTCAAATTTTCATTTTCACTTTTTACATGTACTGATTGGTTCCAACATATGGAGTCGAACTTCTTATTTTGCAGGTATATGTTTAAAGGAGCATGTTAGAGGAGCGCAAGATAATCAAGATTCGAGACTAAATAAATGTTTTTATCCTCCATATGATGAGTAACAAGTTTAATGTTGCTTCCCTAATTTTATATATATTAGTTCAAGTACTTAAGTTTTTTTGTTATTTTTTGTAAGTAGTCTGTTATTTAAAGTTCATCACGAATTTTAAATATAAAGTTTTTTTTCTATTAAATTATATGTACAAAAAAGTAAACTACAGATGTGTTATTTGATTTTCTGTTTTCAGCTTTCTTCTTATAATGTTATCGTAGGAGAGATGATGTATGTGGCATGCTTCTAAAGTCAAGGATAACATTTATTTATTTTTCTCAAATTTTGACATTTTCTTAATTTTTTACATTTATATAATTTATTTAAAAACCTACAAATTATATATCACTTACATTAATTTAGAAAGATCAAAAGTCATTATTATTTAAACTAAATAATTGATACATTTTAGATTTTACATTTACATCCGTTTTGCTCATTTTTTCACGGGTGAATATTGAACCATAATTATAATCCAATTAAATTGAACAATTAATATATTCAGTGTTTTATGTCCGTGTTTCTTTATGTTTTTTTATATTCCTTATTTATTTTTTGTGATTGTGAAGCTTCACTTTTGCAAGTCGTTGGGTTTATGCCTAAAGATTAAAATGTCTAATTTTACACACACACAAAAAGTCAACAAAAAATAATTCTTTGATATGTATATTAACTTTGTTTAAAAATATTTTTTATATTTTTTTAATATGATTTTATACTAAATTGGGATAGGATTACGTGTTATAACTCAAAGGAATAATATCAATTTTTACTTTGCAGATTTACGGTATTTTATTTTTAATTTGCATCTTTCATACTTTATCTTGAGAAATTCATATGATATTAAATATTCTATTTTGATAAAACTTGATGAATTCATTCTTACGGCCAAATTAAGGTATGTATTGTTTTGATTGTGAACTACTTTATAATTTCTTTATTAATTCTTACTCAACATTCAAATCTTGATATTTTGATAAATCAAGGAGTCTCATACTATATTTCAATTACTAAACAATTGATGTATTCTTTTGATTGAGAACTAATTTGAAATATCTTTATTAAAATATTTCTTACTCAATATTTGATAAATTTTGATATCATGTGTTATAATCTACATCAATGAGTCTCATATATTCGACCTATAACATCTACCTCAATGTTGAATTCTAAAGTAATTACTGCTTCCGTTCATTTTACTCATCATATTTTACCTTTTTATGGTTAATACTATTCTCAACGCTCAATTGAATTAGATTAATTCACTATTTTAGAATTAAAATTTAAATATTTTGAAATATGTACGAAAAAATACTATAAGATTCAATGTTTCTCACATTAATATGATTAAAAAAATACATATTAAATATAATACGGGTGAAAGTTCATATAATTTAACTTTCAAACAAAATATAAGAAACAAAATTAAATGGGATCGAAATGTATATACTCTAGAAAATCATAAATATTTTTCTACTTCTTAATTGACACTGTAATTTTGAGAGCTATTTTTATGTATCATTTATTTAACAATAGAGGCAAAACTTAACTTTTTTATTACAAATATATCGTTGCAGTGAAGTTGAAATAATTCATACATATTTTGCAACTTTTTTTATTGCACCGAACAATGATCAATCAAACGTAAGTAACAATATATACTACATTAAATGGAATACGAGCATATGATAAATTAAGTTTTAAGAGAAAGGATGAAGAGGCTAACACCCTAAAGAACACAAGCTCTAAATATATATAGAGATTGTCAAATTAAATACTTTTAAAAATTTTGTAAGATAATTTATAATATTTGTTGGTTTATTTAAAAAAATTGTATAATGATGTTTTCTCCAAATTTTTGATGATTCATTTAGTCTCAATGTTCGGAAAATCGATATAGACAATATACTTTGTGGTTCTTATTTTTTTCTTCTTTTTTTGATAAGTATATTTGTATATGTATTTGTGGTTCTTCATTTTTAAAAAAAAATAGGTTTAAAAACGATTTTATATATATGCTCAAAATATATACAAAATTTCTTGAAATTTTTCTTTCTCTACTTCCTATTAAGAAAACTAATTATTTTTTTCTTTCACTTATAAGTTTACTACACGAGTACCTATAGAAGATTAAAAACTTTTAAGTGATTATAAATAATAAACAATATATAAATTAAAGATCTTTTAAAGAAATAATTGAAATGAAAGTATGATTTGTGCGTAAATTTTATTAAAAATATATAAATACAATTTATATAAAAAATACGCGCGTTGCGCGGTCAAATTCACTAGTTTATAAAGAAAATTAAGAAAAAAGGACGGGGGATTACCGCAGGAAGGGGGTGGTAAGAGAAAAAAATCAATTTTTCGGGGATAGTAGTACTTAGGGTGTGTTTGGTATGGATGAAAATGTTTTCCATGGAAAATGTTTCCATGGAAAACAAGTAGATTTTGGACTTATTTTCTCATGTTTGGTTGGTGATTAGAAAATATTTTCCGGAAATGATTTTTATTGTTCCATTTATTAATGAAAAATGTTTTTGAGATATATCTTTTATTTTTACTAGAGTAAAAAATAATTTATGAAATTGAAAATAGTTTTTAAAAACAAAATTATTATTTTTTTGGGCTGGTGGTGGTGGTGGTGGTAGTTGGTGGGGGCAGGGAGAGGCGGTAGGAGTGAAAAATAAAATTTTTGAAGTTGATAGTATTTTAAAAAGTTTTTGGGGGTTGGAGGTGGGTGGGGGGCTGGTAGAGGGCTGGCCGGGGGAGGGGTGTAGGAGTTTAAAAATAAAAATTTAAAGTTGAAAATATTTTTTAAAAACAAAATTAATTTTTTGGGGAGGGGGTGGGGCTGGCCGGTGGGGAGGGGGCGTCAGGGATCGGGTGAAAAAAAATTAAAATTGATTTTTTTTTTAAAAAATTGATGTTTTTCTCAAAAAAAAAGTGTAATTTTAAGTTGGAGGAGAGTTTTGAAAATGTTTTCCTTAATTTTTGAAGGGAAGTCATTTTTCTTAATTTTGAGGAAAATGAGTTGATTTGGAAAACATTTTCCAAACTTTTGTTCCAACCAAACATGAAAAAATTTGAAAAACATTTTCCAGAAAATGTTTTCCTTCATACCAAACACACTCCCTCAAAAGTTTGTTATTTAAATAAAACTATTAATATTTAATCTTAATTTTTAATTAATACTAATAGTTTGTTATTTAATTTTTGTCAAAGTAAATATTATTCACGTGAAATATCATGTGTTGGAATTTTTTCAAATAAACGAGAAAATGTATATACGTCACTACAATGTGTTTCTCAAGTTAATAAGTACTCTCTCCGTTTTTGAAAAATAATGACTTTATTTCCTTTTTAGTTTGTTTAAAAAAGAATGACCCCTTTTCTTTTTTGGCAACACTTTAACTTTAACTTTTCATGTGGCATGTTTAAGGCCACAAGATTAAAGGGCATTTTGGTACATTTCACATTACTTTAATTTAGAATCACAAGATTAAAAAGTCTTCTTTCTTTTCTTAATTTCGTTCCAAGTCAAACTAGGTTATCCTTTTTGAAACGGAAGGAGTAATTGTTTAGGTACGAAATGCACACTTTCAATAGTTTAGATATGAAACTAAAAATAATAATAATTTAGGTGTATTAATATTCATCTTTTATCTTTTTTCTTTGTTTTCTATTTTTTTTCTATTCCACCTTAAACGAGTTTCTTAAATGAGTTTTGCATTCTTTTTTCTTCTCAGTTTGATATTTCCATTATTTTATCCTCTTTTCTTACTTTGTATATGTAATATATAGAAAAACATCTTTTTACATATTTGATGTGATCGTATGGTGATATTTATTTCAAGATAATTTATTGGAGTAATTAATTCTATTGGTTGTGGCATATATATTTTTAATTGATGACTTATTTTGTTATTTTTTTCAATTAATGTTATTTTGCATTCTACGTAAATATTACACGTTTTTTCAATTAATTGTTTTTTTTTCTAATTGTGTTTTGAAAGTTGACTACCTTTTTGTTTATGTCTTCACCTTAGCGGTATTGATGATAATAGCACTACATCAAGTATGTCAACTTGTTCAGAATTTTTGTAAAGATATTTTTATAGAATGATATATAGCGAATAAGATTTGACTATATTTGGGTATCAATATATTTCAAACTTTTAACAAGACGATTATGATAATTGGCTTCATGCTCTATAATGGGTGAATTTTCCTAACAAGATAATCTTTATCAATGGATTGATTTTACCCTTCGGCATACTTGTAAAAATCATAAAATTCATAATGATAAATTTGATTGAATGTCATTAATTTAATGAAGAATAAAATCATGAAGTATATCACCTATACTTAATCTCTTTATAGTAATCTTAATGTTACTACTACTATCCAAAATAAATGGCTCCCTCCTTCTCATGGAGTATATAAATTAAACACCGTATTGAGAAAAAATTTTGAGCATAAGAAAATAATATTATTGATGATATTATTAAAAATATCAGTGAAGAATGAATCGTAAATTTTTATAAAAGGAGTTATGGTTGAAACCACATCATGGCTAAATTGGAAGCCTTCCTCTTTGGTCTCAACCTTGCTCTCAATCAAAAGCTCGTATCTTTAGAAATATAATTGAATAAGCTAAAAGAGTAATATATAGCTTTTGTTAGATAAATAAAGTAATAGATATTTTCTCTTAATTAGATTTTTTAAACTAATAATGACCGATCATCACTTATCCCACCAACTATATAAGATGATGTAATATATCATTTGAAGAAAAAACAAGTTGGATTACTATCTAGTAAATTTGTATTATAGTTAACATGTCACAAATTAACGTATTTTGGTAACCTATTCGTTACCACTACTTTACTTGGGTTGATTGCTATATTTCTTTATATCATTATTATGATATTTTTATTATAATTAACGAAATAAAAAAATATGTAAAGAAGAAGATAAATAAATAGAGATAATACGTATAAAAAAATGTCACAACACTTTATTTATATTAAAAAGTCTATAATTTAAATAGAGTTGTAAAAATATGAAATATAGTTCGAACAAGGTTATTTTTAACAATTTTTTTTAAAGATAAATTTGAACATTTTTTCTGATAAAGTAACATTTTTTTTAAAGTTGTAATTTAGTAAAATATTCTTTTTCTTCAAAAAATAAAAAATAAAAAATAAAAATACTCTATAGTACTTGAAGTTAAAACCGTGTGTTTCCTTTTTTTTTTTTTTTCGAGTGAATTTTATTTATTTTTATCTCTATATATAAGTTCTGTTCTCCGTAATCCTTTTATCAACAGGCTCCGAAAAACCCCAGCCAGAGGAGCAAGAAGAGCTTGTTGAGGTTTCTCCAAATCTTGAATTAACAATGGCGATTCTTGTACTCCCATTGATTACTTCAATTCTCAAACCCCACAAAACTCACTTCTCCTTTCTGCCTTTACCCGTCATTCTTCATAGGCGTTTCTTCTCTAAATCTTCCACTGTCTCTGCACTGTCCACTTCTTCTTCTCATGTGTCTCACAATTCAGAAAATCAAAAGAAAGCCTCTGTTCCAACTTTCCAACAAGCCATTCAAAGGCTTCAGGTATTTTTTGGTTACAGTTCACTTTCTTGAGGAAATAACAAATGTACATTCAATTTTCTTGGACAAATTGCTCTTTATGGATTCAAGATTCTATCTCAATTCATAATTTTCTTTATTGGTTCTGTAAAGATTGCCGCAAGAAACATGTTTTTTTTTTTTGGAATTAACAATGATAAATTAATAACAGAAGTAAAATCCTATCTCTGAGATTTCAGGAAAATAAAAAGAATATATGTTCTTGCAACAAATTGCTCTTTATTGTTTCAAGATTGTATCTGAAGTCACAATTTTTTTATTGGTCCTATCAAGATTGACCAAGAAACATGTTTTTTTTTTTTTTTGAATTAATGATGATATAGAACAGAAGTAAAAACCTATTCTGGGATTCTTGTACACTGCATATAGAGATAGATATAGGAATATCATTCTCCTCTGAGATTTCAAGAAAATAAAAGAATCTATGCTCTTATTCTTTGGTATAAGAATAATTTAGTTATACTTTGGTTTCTTATTCTCATTCTTGCTAAAAGAGATAAATGAATGTGGTATGCATGGTTACTGGTTGCTTTGTCTACCTTATGCTATCTTTTTGCAGAAGTTCTCTCTTATTTGAGAGCATTACATGATGTTTAAATTGATGGATACATATATATTGATTCACTTAGCGTTCTCTTTGGCAAAGATTAACATCAACACTCTTTAATCAGTTTTAATCTTCCCTCTTGATATAGATATACTTCATATCTATCTTAACATTATCTATGGATTAACCAATCCTTTTAACATGGTAGGAGTATTGGGGTTCTGTAGGATGTGCCGTGATGCAATGCAGCAATACTGAGGTATGATATCATCCTTTTTAGTACTTACAAAGTACAGGACATAGCAGGAAAAAATGAACTTGCTTTTCCGCTGGAATTGATACTTATTATTTTTAATGAGTCTTGATATCCTATCAAAGTCATAAGTTGTGATTTTCAAGTAGCAAGAACTAAGTATATTCTCCTCACATACTTTATTTTTTGATGGGTAATGTGTAACTTCTATTATAAATATCGGCATAAAGGAGATGCTGGGCATATTCACCTAGAATGCTTTGGGACATGTTTATATGTACTGTGTATTGCACTGAATCTGGATTGTATACATGTGATTTGATAAAATATGCTTTGCAGTGTAGCCATAACATGAATGGACTTTTAGTGGTTATATTAGATCTTTGAGCGTTTAAATTAGATTTTTAATCTTTAGAGTTTTTCTCATCTTCTTAACTAACTTGTTTAAGTTTAATGCATTGACCAGGTTGGAGCTGGAACTATGAATCCTCTAACATATTTAAGAGTTCTCGGGCCAGAACCGTGGAATGTTGCGTAAGATTTCCTGATAGGTTCATTTCATTTATTAAGTTCTAGATACAATTATCATCCTTATATTTGACCTGAATTTCCTAAAGTAGAAAGGAAATGCGCAAATAAGTCGTCTACATCTTAGACAGTCTCTTTAATGTGAAGTAAAATCTTAGTCATTGTTAGTGTCAGCGTTGTTAAAGCAAGTGTTTCATCCCTTAAGCTAGCAAGAAGCGCTTGCTTTTTCAACTGGTTTAGAGAAGCAATGACCACTTTAGAAGAAAAAGAGAAGGAGACCTTTTAGACAAAAAGAGAGGTGAGAAGGTTCATACTCACCGTTGCTGCTGGTTAGTGTTTGTTTGTTGTTCTTTTCTTGGGACTTCTATATTTGTGCTCCAGGTTTTCACTGTTCCCTGCTTCTTCTTTGCAGTCTTTTGCTGTGGCTTCTTCTTCTTCCTTGCTGCATCTCAAATTTTATTATCTGTTTTTCTTTTTCGTCTCTATCTTTCTAGCTACTTCTCAGATTTTATCATCTATTTGTCCTTTTTTTCTTTTCCAGTTAGTCTTTTTTTTTCTTGCTTTCTTCACTGAATTCAATTAACATTTATTTTCAAAGAGAAAGGACTTTTTTTTACAAAAAAAATAATTTATTGAGTGAGTTAGGTGGGGTGTAGCTAGAGGCCTCACAACCGCAATAACAGGGAAAATTCTATGGACGAACATATTATTTTATCTGGTTCACCATACTCTTGATCTTGGGAATGGAGGATGTTGTTTATTTGCAATGAAATGAATACATTACTATATTTTCGTGTATGGCTATCAATATGACTGTCTGATGACAGGTATGTAGAACCTAGTATTCGTCCAGATGATAGTCGTTATGGAGAAAATCCAAATAGGCTTCAAAGGCATACCCAATTTCAGGTTAGTTTGCCTTTAATTTATTGTCTAAAATTCTGAAGTACAGTTGATTGCTTTGTACTATTGAAGCCCTATATGCGATAATTGTACTTCCAACTTAATTCTCCTGGATGTCTTTCTTGTTTGAACTGAAACTCAGGTGATTTTGAAGCCTGATCCAGGAAACTCGCAGGACCTGTTCATCCGTAGCTTGTCAGCATTAGGTTTGCAGCCGATATCTACTTCCCTTAATATTTTTCCTAGATTTGTCTTTCAAAATAACTTATGTTGTAACTGCAGCAATTACTTCTTCCATTTGGTACTTTTGGTAAGTAATAAAGACTGCACGGCCTACCAATAACAAAACCTTGCAAATTCTTCCAATATTTGAGCTTTTTGAAGTCTGGAATATAGGACCATGATTTCTAATCTTTTGTTTTTTGTTTTGTGACCAGAATGCCGTGGTCACGGAATTTGGATGTGTATGATCTGCTTGCTAAAGCGTTCATGACAACTACTTTTTAGAGATAGAGCATATCTAGTGTTAGAACTAGGATTACAACATAATGTAAGTTTCAAGCAAAGAAGAATATGTTGATGGAAAATGTGATCAGGAAGAATTGCAAGGATGAACTTAAGGAAACGTGTCCAATATACATGATTGATCATGCTTGCTGGAATAGGTCAAAGAAAGCAGAGTTTCTTTCTGTTTGTTCATTAGCCACATAATATAACATTGAATCTGGGGAAAAGAGGAACATACTTTGCTAGTTTGCTTTATTTGGTGACCTTGATATATTAAAAGGGAATTGAGGGAAAAGCCTTTGAGAGAAGCTAGTTTTAGGAACTCAAAAGTTAAAAACAGTTTGTTACTTAATGCTGAGGAACACAATTACCAGCTCTCAAAATACAACAACTTGTTACTTGTGATGAAGAGGCTCTTCTTTTCTTTTGTTCTAGTTAATTTTTGGTTCACTCGTGACATTCCTACCTTAGTAGAGATGATTGAATGTTATTTGTAGAGAACCATATCGTTGAATAGGTTCTCTACTGTTCTAAAAGACTTGTATCCCACAGTTTTCCTTCCAAATTCATTAAAAGAAACTTCATAAAATGAAAAGAAGTGGTTGTATGTTAGCTTTCCTCTTCTTGTTCTTATTCTTAAATACTACAACATTTTGTGTCACCTTAGGCTTAGTTAACAGCCATACTTAGCCAAATAGGCATACACTTTACTGTAGGTTTTTTCTTTTTTTTTTTGGTTGTTGGAACTTGGACGTTCCTACAAGTTTCATGTCGTGTATATATTTGTGTGTGTTTATATATATATATACACACACACACACACACACTCTAGAAATTGTTTTGGCTGATCTTTTACTTTATTGGCTTGACAGGTATTGATGTCAATGCACATGATATACGGTTTGTTGAGGACAACTGGGAGAGCCCTGTAAGATTAATCGTTCTCTTGATAAGGGATACTTAAATTTTGTATGTATTGACATTTAACATTTCATGAACAGAACATTTTCTTTTGTACTTATCTCCCTGTTCAGGCAAATTTTCATCTTTTTGTTTGGATTTGCATGAATGGTGTTTTCTGCTAACATGACACACACTAATGTTTCTTCCTTCCCCCTGTGTATCTCAGAGCTGTATTGTTAAATGTTTCTTGGCTTGAACTACTAGTAGGTGCTTGGTGCCTGGGGATTGGGCTGGGAGGTTTGGATGGATGGAATGGAAATCACACAATTCACCTACTTCCAGCAGGTTATTCTCTCTCTTTAGACAAAAGGTGTACAACAGTTTTAGAATCCTGATCTTTGCTCAACAAACAAGTTTTAAAAACTTCATTTGCTTACTGGTTACTAGTGACTTAGAAGAACTTGTCTTTTTGCTCTTCTATTTGACCCTTTTTCTATCTTTGAGCACATCCAACCATTAGCTCGGTCATTAACTTTTAATTTTTCAGGCTGGAAGTATTCAGTTGATGCCAGTCTCAGTTGAGATCACTTATGGGCTTGAACGTATCCTTATGTCACTTCAGGTTAGATTTGCTTGTTGAGATCAGTTTCAGGCTTGTTCTGTCTCCTCTTATGATTTCTTTCTTGACTTTTTTCTTGTTCAAACAAATGATGAGGCTTATTGGATAAGTTCTGCATTCTCTTCTCCCTAGGGAAAAAAAGGCATTCGATAGCTGTTTTACTCTTTTAATTGGATCATACTCTGTTTGAAGCACTTCTTACTGCTCTATTCTGTACCAGAATCTCCAGCATGATCTCAACATTTACTATGTTTCTTAGCTAGCAGAAAACCTTGAGGTCATCACTGCCCATACCTTAGAATATAAAAGATGATAAACTACCTGCATTTTTCTTCTGGTTCTCCAATAAATGCTTGTTATTAATCATTATTACTTATCTGCAGGGCGTTGATCATTTTAAAAAGATTCAGTATGCAGATGGCATTACATATGGAGAGCTTTTTCTGGAAAATGAGTAAATACGCTAATTCAGCCAGAGAACTTTCTCCTTTCTTTTTGTTGATTGCCTTAATATTAGATAGATCATTTTGTTTCTTATAGATTTTCTTATGGCTTCTTAAAAATGTTATAATCTGCTGTTTCTTAGAGCTCAAACTATCTTGGATATTTAAACAGTATCCTCTTCATTTTCTTGTCATTGTGCACAATTATTGCTTTCAAGTTCCAATTCTTAACTGTATTAGAAAATGAAACTCGTATTTATAAATGTATAGAAGGAAAAGCAGTAGTTGTAGATGGATACCACATAGCATATGATAAGATTCATAGTCTCTAAATTTTTTCTTTTTTTCATGTAGGCAAATCAGATTGTCTGCAAAGGTTTTGTTATTTCCAACTTAATTTGGAAAAATTCTGAATTATCTGTAATATAATTAAATTAGGAGCACTTATCAGAAAAAATAAAAATTAAATAAAAATAGAAGTACATGTGCTTGATAAATCTGTCATTTTCAGGGAAGAGATTCTGATTTAAGCTTCTGTTTCAGGAAGGAGATGAGTGCTTATTATCTGGAGCATGCTAGTGTTGACTATATACATAAACATTTTGATCTTTTTGAAGCAGAAGCTCGCCGTTTGCTTGATCTAGGCCTTGCAATACCTGCGTATGTACTTATATCTTAATACTATTTTTTCTTCATGGGATGGAGGTACAAATAATTCTTTTGCTAACTTTACATCGAGTAACATTATTCCCTACACTGTGCTAGGTATGATCAGCTTTTGAAGACTTCTCATGCTTTTAACGTTTTAGACTCGAGAGGCTTTGTTGGGGTGACAGAACGTGCTCGTTATTTTGGGCGTATGCGGAGGTAGACATTTTTAGCTTTTCTTTTGGTTGCTATAGAGTTTGTCGGGTTTTCTTAAAGTTCGGTTGATGATTGAGAAGTCTACCTTATTTGGCGCATGTAACAATTTTTTTCCGCTAGTTCCAAATGCTAGTATCATGCTTAATATATATTCCATCTGTTTCATTTTGTATTACACTCTCTCTATTTATTTTTTTCTGTAGAGAATTACACCTTTCTATGTTTGGGAACTCTTTAACTGTGTACCTCCTATTTACTTCTAAATACGTGCTCTTGGAACCATTGAAAAGACATGCTTAATACCACAAATTCAAAGGGTACTTTTGATAGGTGCCAAAAGTCTTCCTTTTTTCTCCTTACCACTGTGCCTATCTAACACTGCCATGTAAAATGGAATGGAGGAAGTACATCTTTCTTACTATAAACTGAAGTCAGATATATTGGTGCCAAACCTTTTCCCCCCAGAGAAGTCTGGAAGTCTCAAGTTCATTTTTTTTTCTGTTTTTTGCCCCCCCCCCCCCCCCCCTTTGCAGTTTAGCTCGTCAATGCGCACAACTTTGGTTGCAGACAAGGGAGTCTCTTGGCCATCCACTAGGTGTTGTTTCTCATAGTGATCATCTTATTGTTCAAAGAGAAGTCTCGGAGGAAGCAACGGGAAAGGTATGTTTTTTCACTTTAGCCTTTGCTTGGATACTAGAGCAAGTATGAATATCTTAAACGTTTGCTTTCTCTTACTTGGTTTGTATACAGAATGATAGCAATCATTCTTTTGGCCCCATTATTTTAGTTCAATAAGAAAGATAAATAAACAATATATTTCCTTTCTATTGTTCCTACCAAACCAAACAATGGAAAGAAACAGATATTCTCACTCTTTATACTCTACATTCTTTTCTGATATTCCCACTCTTTCAGTCTGCTTTCACATTCTCTTTGTAACTTTTACTTGTTTCTAAGCATAGGTTAAATTTCTGGCACACGTTTTTCCCTGTCATACAGGTGCCTTCAGAGCCACGATTGTTTGTTCTTGAAATCGGGACTGAGGAGTTGCCTCCAAATGATGTATCAAGTGCATGCAAACAAGTATACATCTTCTTTTTCATGTGATAGTCATTCTTATTGTTTGCAAGTCTCTGTTCCT
Organism: Solanum lycopersicoides; assembly: GCA_022817965.1. Classification (NCBI taxonomy): domain Eukaryota; kingdom Viridiplantae; phylum Streptophyta; class Magnoliopsida; order Solanales; family Solanaceae; genus Solanum; species Solanum lycopersicoides. The sequence goes on from CM040618.1 coordinate 115,664,984, forward strand.
GAAGTTTATACTGTAAATATGGTAAGGGAAGCGTGTTTGTGTTTTCTCTTATCTTAATTCGTTCCGGATGTTATACGGAGTGAGTTCCCAAGTAAGCAGTTCAGCTTAGTTGATTGAATTACTGCTCTGTTTAATCTGACTTTTATTTGTGCTGGTCATTGCAGCTCAAGGATCTGATTGTTCAGTTACTGGACAAACAAAGGTTGCTTCATGGGGAAGTACAAACACATGGAACTCCACGTAGAGTAGTGGTAGGATTTGTTTCATTATAGTTGATCTCCTTCACAAATTTTGCTTTTCTGGTTACTTTGAAGGAAAGAGAGTGCATGATTTTTGAATATTTTATCTATCATTCTCAGTATACTTTTTATAACTATTCTCAGATCCATGTAACTTAAAAATGGAAAGGGCAGCTCCAATGCCTGCAACTTCGTAGAAAAACCTTTGGCAAGTCATTTGTATGTTACATGAGTAGTTCAACAAGTATAAAGCCAGTATCAAATCTTATAAATGCTACCAGAATTCTTAATAGTACGAAGCCAGTAATCTGACATCTGTTTTTGTGGGAACTTTTAATATTTTTTACAGAGTGGAACGAGTTCCAGAAAGTACGAAACCCAAATTCCTTTTTCCCCCAAAAATGAAATGTCTGGATAGAAAAATCCATGAACTAGCTGAGCTGAACTTTCAGAAATGACCATGCTTATATAGTTTGCTCAGCGTTACATAATTGTTTCTTACTTCATAAGGCCTTCTGGAAAGGTTCACTGAAGTGGACAAATCTCCATGTTCATGAAGTGGTTGAGATTTCTGGTGTCTGCTCACTTTCTCCTAGTTGATGCATTTTGTCCCAATTCACTGGGTTAATTTGATAATAACATGTAAGACCTACTTGTAGTTTTTAACTATCCAATCCCAACTTGACTGAGTTCTTGCTATATTAACTGAATTGATTAAAGTAATTAACATATCTATAGCACATTTGAATCTTTTCAAACTGCACCATGGACTTTGTTCAGGCCTTGGTCTGTCCACCTGTAAACTTAGTTCCTGCTAACTCTCACTACTCACTGGTTTCTTTTCGCCTTATAGACGCTAATAAAGATCATTTGCAGGTTAGTGTTGAGAAGCTACACCCTAAGCAAGTGGAACATGAGGTAGAGATTCGTGGACCTCCTGTTTCTAAAGCTTTTGATAAGGAAGGAAATCCTACCAAGGTGGAGTGAATTGAATTTTAGTTATTCGTTAATTTAATTTGCTGAAACGTTGCACCATTTGAGTTACTTGCTATAACATGCATTATTGCACACGAGTTTTTTTTTTTTTTTTTTTTTTTTTTTTTTTTTTACAAGAAAATTTCTAGCAAGTCGTTTTCCCCCTAGTCATGGATTTTTAACTCCTATCTTAATTATAGGGACCAAGAAGTCCTATATTTTCTAACATTGAAGACCTTACATAAGAGATCTATAATTAAATGTTGTCGGTTTTGTTGAGAACAGGTTATACCTTATCAGTATCATTCACCAGCATTGTATTTATATTGTTATTATCTATTTGCTATTCAGGTAAACACTGGAAGAAAAATAAAATATGCACATCATTTAGGTCTTGATGAAAATTCGCCATACAAAGTGCCCTTAATTTTGTTTAAAAAGGACATGGAAATCCGCACAAAAGAAAAGCCCTAGGAGTTATTTTCCCTAGGGCAAATTCCCAAATTCCCATCCCTGGTTCAAAAGTAGGATCCAATTCAAAATTTTCAGTTTTTGATATGAGCATCATCTCGTCTGTTGGAGAAAATCTAATAACTTGGAAAAACAAAAAACAAGATGTATTTTTTGGATCTTGTAAGTATTGTCAGGGTCTTGTAAATTTAGTGCATATCAATAAGGATAAACCTTAGTTGATTAGATGATGTAATTGTGTAATTTGATTCTGTTTTCGTGAGAACATTTAGACCCACTGTTTAAACATCCAATAGTTTGAGTTAATGTAACAATATTTTCTCTCAATGTTCTTCTCTTCCTTGTTTCGGTTTTCACATGGTATCAAGGCATATATGAGATATTAGTCACTGTGCATTTACAAGTGTAGTCAGGCCAAAGAAAGCTTGATTGTGTAATTTTTTGGGGCGACTGGCTGGGGATGCTGTACTTCTCGTAGGTGTTGCATATCAACCAACACTATAGATATAAATCCTCCGGCCAGAAGAACTCATAAAGCCACAAACCCATCTGAGCTGTTAGGCGCTCGGAGAAGTCAGAACTTATCGGTGAGATTTGTTCGTGCATCAGCGTTGTCATCTCCGAGGAATTTTTCAGTGAGGTTCCTTCTCTTGTGGGAATCTCTCCTAATAGCGAGCCTATTGTCCAATTTCCACTGCAATCTGACCACAAGATCACCAGTCCGAGAGGTCAGTCCACCTTTCCAGCCAAATCTTCACTGTCCAGCGCCTATTATCATCCATTGACATGCCATCCAAGTCTTTCAGCATCCCCAAACCTTCTGAGTGTTTGAAATTTTTTCTGGTAAATATTTTGGCAAACAGACTTTTCTTGTACTGCCAACCCCATTTTCTGGTCATTCAAGAGCTCCTTGTTTGAGTACAATTTTGATCGTTCTTTCCAGCTAACAGATCTCTTTGGTCAGTCTATTTATTCTTCTTTTGAGTATACTTCTCCACTTGAATTTAAAAAGGATCCTAATAATGTAGTAGCTAGATCTAGTACAGAGTCAGAATACTGACCAATGACTTTGGTTACATGTGAGCTTAGATGGCTAAATCAACTTCTCCAAAAGTGTAGCTGTAAACCCATGAAATTCCTTATTTTAAAAAAAGAGTTATACCCATGAAATTGATATGTGACAATCAAGTTGCAATTGTCCATTATCCACAAAGTTCCAAACTGTATGCCAGTTGGCTCTCGGGAATTTCTCGGTTATGAAAAATGATCAAGCTGCAATGCATACAGCTTCGAATCCAAGTGTTTTATGAAAGAACAAAGCATATGAAAATAGATTGTCTTTTTATTCGACCAAAGATTGAGTCTGGGTGTATTATGACAGGTTTCATCAACTAAAATGATCAGTTAGCAAAATTTCTTACAGAATAACTCTGTGACCACATAACCAGGTATATTTGTGACAAGTTTGAAATCAGGAGCATACCATATACATTCCAACTTGAGGGCGAGTTAAATATTAGGACTTATGTCCTGTTTACACTCCAAATTTGAAATATAATCAAGCAATTCTATCCCCAAAATTTCTGCTTTTACTCCTTTCTTCAGACATATAGAGGCAGTGAATGTCATCTATCTTTTGTATCACACACTATCATAACTCTTGGAAGTTATATTAATAAGTTTTTTCTTATAGAAAACATACAATAGAAAATTTATATCATCAAAAAAAGACAATGTATAGTATTTGTCTTGTTCCTTATTTCAACGTGTCTTGAGAAATCTATTGCCATATATTTCTTGTATGCTGGACTTAATTTTATTTTGAATTGAGCTCTACTCATGTTCCTTATTTGATGAATGTAGGAGCATTTTGTGTTTTGCTAACTCAAATTTGATCTCTAACAAAATTCCCTTCGTATTTGATGAGCTCAAGTCAGTCCTGATTTATCAACTCATACAACTTTCAGGCTGCTGAAGGTTTTTGTCGCAGAAATAATGTGCCTTTAGACTCTATGTACAGACGAGCTGAAGGTACGTTACATCAGATGAACACTTATTTTATTATCTTTGTGTTTGTTCATGTGAATTCTGGTGTTGATTTAGTCTATCATATGCTAATCATAGAAACTTCTTTTGCTTGAATGTGGAAAACTACTTAGATTTGTTTTTGACGTCTGATATGATATTTGTTATTGATATTTAGACCCACTCGTGGGGTTACACTAGGTATGTTGTTCATATGAAATTTGTTATCCCTTACAAAGCCTGAAAATTACTCTTACCAAAAATATCTGAAATTTTCTATTCCTTATTATCTTTTCTTTCAAATTTTTATCTGATTCAGTGTGCTTCTGTTTCTATGGCTTCTTAACCAATCGTGTTCATTGTGCCATTATTGGACGATTTGTACTAAAAGAAATTTGAGGATGTGTCACGGTAGTGAATATAACTTGAAGAGCTGTAAAGACCTCCTACCTTTTGTTCTTAGTGTAAACAGAATACTTGTAGCCTAAATGCATCATTGTACATATCTTTCGTCATCATTGTTTTATTCAACAGAATGAAATTTAAACATCAACGTTTAATTTTTTCTGTTGCCCAAAGGTTATTGCATCTTAATAGGAGAGAAGTACTACCAATCCAACTAATCCTTTTTCTCGATCAAGTAATAAAATTTTATAAACAAGGGTAAGCTACCGATTCAACTAATCTTCTACTGTTCAGATTCTTCTATCAATGTCACATATGCTTCAAACACCTGTAGGTTACCAAACGGATCCAATTGGAGGGCGATTCTTACTTCTATAGATTTCATGTCTGACACTGCAAGATAAGGAGAGTAGATATTTCTTCAGCATTTTCCTGCTAATAAGAACTACAAAATACTATGCACCTTGAGATCACTGCAACAACAACATACCCACTGAAATCCCACAAGTGGGGTTTGGGGAGGGTAGAATGTACGCAGACCTTACCCCACTACCTTGTGGAGGTAGAGAGGCTGTTTCCGGAAGACCCTTGGCAGCAAATCCTGGTACACAGAAGGAGATAGTGACGAAAATATAGCAAGTAACACGTTAGTAGTGCAAAGTCTACTTGAAAGGAGCAAACAACAATAACATAGTGACCTAATCGAAACACACTAAACAACATACTAGGATAAATTATTATAAACAATAACATAGAGCACCTTGAAAATCACTGTTGACCAAAATGTTCTATGAGTTTCTACTTGTGAATTTTGACTCATTTTGCTCTGGATGACAAAGTTCCGGTCCTTATTTCTGATACATGCATCTAATGGGTAACAGCACAGTAAGGTTCATTACTACAGGTGTCTGCTGAAACAAGTTAAACGTGGTGCATTTCACTGTTCAGCTGTGTGAGACATTTCTTTTTGATGTATCAACCGTTCCTTAAGGCTCTTCACTTCTCATCTTTACAGATGTTCCTTTTTCATATATTACCATCTTCATTAGCTGTATAAAATGTCATTTTTTACTTTGCAAAATAAAGCTAGCTCTATGAAAGTGTTAAAGGCTTCACTGGTTCACTGTTTGCATAATTGCATGTTGATTGTTTATTTGCGTTGTCTACGCTACAAATGCTTGTGTTACATTGTTTGGTTCTGATTGCAGGGAAAACAGAATATGTCTATGTTCGTTTGGTGGAGCCAGCACGGCTTGCATTCGAGGTACATATAGAAAATAAGTGTTTTGTGTATGATTTCGTGTAATAGTAAAATTTCCCTTTTCAACAACAAGCTAACCTTAGTAGGGTGTATGACGATGGCTACTTCTATAAATTACAAAGTTAATCATGGAGATTCCTTGTGATTAAGTTCCGCTGTGTTTGGTAAAGATTAATTTTATGAACAGGATAACGGAAATGGGTATATTACTTTTGTTTAAGTCCACATAAGCGAATTGAATGAAAAATGTTTCTGGTGCTCCTCATGTAACCATAAGAATGTTATTTTGGGCAATACACTCCATCAAAATGGTGTGGTTTCTCATTTTCTGAACTTTCTCTGTGTGTATGAGTGTCAAATTCCTGCCTTTAGGCCTTTTAGCATAAGCGGCTACCATGCAACCAAAGATACTCTGTTACTCATAATTCTTCTATCACCTTGAGTTGTCCGAGGATGAGGCCCACCTTACTAAAGAAGTTCACTATTGTTAGTCTTTGTTGGGGAAGTGATTTGCATTAATTCAAGGTCATAGGACTTGGAGAACCATCATTTTAAATAGCTGGAGTAGAGAATGCAACACTATGTTTCCTCATGAATTACTCATGCATAGAAAAAGTATATATATGTATCTCATCATGTTCTATTTCATCCTATGTTAGTGTTTTGTGATGCAGCGGTGGCTCTACTACTACATGCAAGCACATAGTGCTTTAATTTCAGGCAGTTTCATGTCTAAAATCAATATAAAGAAATGTGCATTTATTCTAGAGGGAGAGTTATAGAACATTGAAAAGTTTTTGCATGTGTACTAGTTGTAAGGTTGGATCAGTCTTAACAATGTACCTGGGCATACCACCAGATCCACCTATAAGAAATGTGTAGCAGGGATTTTGTGATCGGAGGAAGTCAAGTAAAGATCTGTAGGATGGGAGAAGATATATATATTTTGTTGATAACTGTGGTGTCCAGGCCAGCTTTTGCGCACCTCGACTAATTCCATGGATGTCTGCCATCTCCTACTAACATTAAGTACCAGAGTTACGGTAACTCTGTCCACCAAGGTTAGGTTAGATTGGAAGAAATCACCGTAGTTCTTGTCTCTGGTGAACCTGTTCTCCACTTTATTGACCACTAGTCTACACTCTTGGGTGCAAGAGATATTTGTATTTAAGGAATATAGATGCTGCTAGAAAGTACTCTATCTAGTATTTCCTTGTACATACATGTCGCTGGTTCCCATACCTGCAGGCGTGGGAGAAATTTGAAAGCTGAAAGTGATTTCTCTGAGCTGCACCAGTGAGGAGGTGAGTAGGTACCGGTTGATAGATTGGACGGAGATCATGTCTGCACCAATGAGGAGGTACCTAAGTACCGGCTGATAGATTGGACGGATAATGTCTCCCAAGAAGATGTTGGCTTAGAGATGAAAATAAGTAGTCTCTGTTCGGTGGGGAAAATGGTTGAAGTTCAATAATTGGATTAAGCTCTATAAAGAAGTGACATAGTAAAAAAATACGAGAGGTAAGAATCACATTTGGAGGACTGATTAGATCCATATGCCATATAGGGGAGGGTTTTGGAGTTTTATTATAAAGATATGAAAGTTCTGCAACAACATAGCTTCAAAGTAGTCAACATAGCCAAAATCAACTTCCAAGGCAAATGCTTTCGCTACATTTTTCAGCATTTTATGTTAAACAGATAACAAGCATTGGTACATGATTTAGAAGAAATTTGTGGGTCTGGAATGGAAAAGTTTCCCCACCTCCTATAGCTAATATACAAGTAGAACATCTCAATCATGAATCATGATATATGGATATGAGAGGGATAAAGCAACATCCTCTTCACAGGTTACTTTAGCATCTTTTATCTTGAAGAAGAAAGGGCATGGTTTTCGCACTGCCCAACCTGGGGTGCCAGTCCTCCAGATTAACTAGAAAGATTTGGCAGTACTGCAACGCATTCTTACAGTTTAAAACTGAAGTTCACATCAGTTGGTGTTTCATGTGTAAGTGACTGGGCAAGATGCGAACCACTTATTACTTTACTGTCTTGTGACATATAAGCTGTGGAGTAGTCTGGTTCTTGTTCAAAATTAATCCGGTGATGCCAGACATGTCAAAACATCTTCTAAGCTGGGCATTTTGAAGGACAAGGAGAAGCAAGTTGTGGACTCTTTGGGAAGAAGAAATTGAAGTGCTGAAGGTTTAAAAGTACTTCTGTACAGATTGGTGGAACATATATTTTGTGTAAATTTTATGCTCAATTTTACCTCTTATATCAATAAAAAATTATAATTTTATAAACAAAAAAAAGACGAAGATTGTCGGAATGATAAGAGGACCATTGTTGTGGGTCAAATTACTTGTTTCTTGAAGCTTTATCTCCAGAGCAGCTTGTGGAGGGTCTCATAGAGATATTATGAGTGCCATGCACTTTTATAATATTCTTTTAGTTAAAAACCAAACTGAATAAGAGAAACTGAAAAGGAGAAGCTAGTGGAGTGCTGACGCTGAGACTTGCAGACTATGTTTCCTTACAGGTTTTCTGGAATTACCTTTATCTTGGTGATCACAATGCTAATGGATTTCTAGGATGAGCTCCTAGTCAGCTGTCACTATACTGTTACACAGGATTGTGGTCTTCTTCTATAGATTTTGATAAACCTCAATACTTAAAACTAATCTTTGGAATTGATTTAGGCAGAAGATCTCTTTCGTAGTATGGGCCTCACGTTTCTTTTGGATGTAGACTATTAGACATGATTTAGTTACAAGCACATTGTTGGTGACTTATGTGGCAGTTAGCTGGCCATGTCAAGTTGCTGGACGGCTTCTATGAAGAATCCCTGTCTTAATGTTGGCATGTTTTTTTTTTTGGGTTTAGTCAACCATCAGGCATGACTTAGTTAGGAACACATTTCGGTGATTTATGTGGAAGTTAGCTGGCCATGTGAAGTTGCTGGACAGCTTCTATGAAGAAAGATAATAGAAATGGTCACTGTAATTGGATGGAGAGTTTAGTAGTGGATCTCTACGAAGAGCTATTTGTTCGACTTGGACTGACTTTGGTCCAAGGACCTAAATTAAATGTCTGGGGGTCTGAATTCCTTAGTTTTAATTTTATCTTTAGTTGACACTGAAAGATTTAGCCTTTTTTGTACTTGTTCAAGTTAAATTTTGCAGTTAGAGTTATGCCTTCCTCACTATTAGTACGTACAACCTGCACAATCTCTTAAAAGGTGCTACACGTAGTTCTTCTGTTGCTCTATATAAATGAATAATATAGTTTTTTTTTTTTTTAATTCTTTAGTCTTCCTAGATCTCATTGTTTGAATCACTATCAACAGGTTTTGTCTGAAGAGTTACCTGATATAATTGCCAGCATATCATTCCCCAAGTCAATGCGTTGGAACTCTGATGTATGTGCCATGACTTTGACTAACCCCTTTTCGTTGCAATATGTGTGAATTGTGTCCATATTGTTTTTATCTTTTTTAGTTTGTTTATTATAGTCTAAGTGTCTATGGCCTTTTTCTTTATCCTTGAAATTATGTAACAAGCCTTTATCTATAGCTGGAATAATTTGTCTTCCTATTTTACCTTCCTATCAAGCTTACTATATTAAAGTAAAGTAAATCAACCTGAACTGAGTTATATATTTTATGGTGTCCTTTTCAACTTTTCTTTCTTATCCTTTTTAGTACTACAACAAAGTAGTCATTTTGGCTTATGTTCCCAGAAGCAAATTTATTTCATTGTCTGGTGCTATTTTTGCTTTGATTGGCATTTTGTTCAAACTTCTTCATCTTTATTTCTTCAATTCATTATTCACAGCTCTTAGTACTTTAAATTCTATAACTGCTAGAAAATGCACAAATTCTATATGAATATAATGTGCATTGAGAGATTGTCATGCAGGTTGCATTCAGCAGACCCATTCGTTGGATTTTGGCCCTTCATGGAGGTGTAGTTCTTCCCTTCATGTATGCTGGAGTTGTAAGGCAAGTTTGAGCTCCTTCCTGCTCTTGTTTTTTTGTTCAAAAGAAATTTCTTTACTACTGTTTTACTCCATATGTGCCTAACAGGAGGGCTGAGGTTTCTGTACTTTTTCAACTCTTAGTTTTCAAGAAAAAAAAACTATATATGCAATGATTTATCTCCTTTTGTTGCACCCATCCATCACAAAAAGGGGGAGAGAGACGTGGTGGGTGGGGGTGGGTGATAAAGTTAATTTTCTGTTTTATGTCAATTGTCAAGAAACAACAACATACCCAGTATATTCCCACAAGTGGGGTCTGGGAAGGGTGGGAGTGTACGCAGACTTTATCCCTACCTTTGTGGAGTAGAGAGACTCTTTCCGATAGATCCTCTGCTCAAGAAAAATGTTTTTTTTTTTCTTAACACGGTTTGAAATAAGTGCAAGAGTAAAGGCTAGTATACTCGAATTGACTGAAGTAGAAAAAAATACTTACCATAAAGAAACACCTTTTTCTCCCCCAAAATTAACTTTTATTGACCTGAAAATGAGGGATATTTAGTCTTTTAGATTCATACTAAAGCATTTTTAGTACATATCTGCTTTCCTTTGACGATAAATATTAGTCAGATACACTCACCATTCATTAGTTTGAGCATGTATTTTTCTCTTCAAATTTCGCAACTCATCATCGCACACATTAGAATATTAATTATGCCAGTTTAAAATGTTCTTTCTATTGATTAGCATAGTAATGCACGTGCAACACACATGTTCAGTCACTAGTTTATTGAATAAGAGAAAACTGCAGATAAGGATATAGACATTGAGCTATGACCAAAAAGATAAACCTGATCGATTTTGTCCATTTTTAGCGAACTCTGAAGCTCCAGCTAGGTTGTCTTCTTCTTCATTAAGTGATCTCATAAGTGTCTTTATGAAGGCTTCCAACTTAGTCATGATAATTTGTGTTCAAGGAATTCAGTAACTGTTAAGGTAGAAGGAAAAACTCTCTGTTAGATGTGTTTATATGAATGGAAAACGAAAGTTTAGTAGAAGAAAGTAGTGATTGATCTCAGCTTTCTTCAATGTCCTACTATTTTGGGGCACTTAACTTGCAGGACAGTTTTTCTTGAAGTTGTCTGTCATACACTTGGTTGTCTTTGTTTTTCTTTCTTTGAAACTTCCCAGTATTGATGTTTTGTATCTACTTAATAAAAACAAGCTTGCTATGGTCTTGGAACTTTTAGCAACTTATAAGCTGTAAGTGGTGAGCTGTTGCGATCCTTTATTCTCTAGCACCACTTCATGAAAAGGTCTCACTATTAAAAAGATTAAGCCTTATCTACTTCCCTTTTTTTCCCACCAGCATCAGCTTTCTGCCTCTGATACATGGGCTCCTTCATGTTTATCAATGGTCTCTTAGGGCTAGGAAATAAATGTGATTCCTGAAGCTCCGATACCATGTTACGTAAAAGAGGAGCTTTTGAGAGATGGAATTTGTTTGATTTGTTTCTTCAAAACTCTTGCAGATTAAATAGTATCTTGACGATGCAAAAGAAAGGAAAACCTCTCATTGTATCCCCTATATAGATTTGATAATCCAGTCTTTCCATATTTACATTCTCATCCGGCTGCAACAGTTGTGAGGTTTTTTTTCATTGAAATTTTACACTTCCAACTTTTTCTGTTTTGAAATTTGCAAGAGTTAAAGCTTTGATCTTCATTTTCCAAATAAACTTCTTTCAGAATGTACCCGGTTTGAGCTCACCGGATTTTGTTCATTAATGGAAGTCAATATCTTGAATTTTTTCTGCAGACCTCTGCAATTCTAAATACGCACTGGGAGCACATGTTTTTGGATGAGTACTTGGAGAGTTGGAGTGCATATATTTTTTGTGCATTTATCAGTAGTGTTACTGCTCTTATGTGATTAGTGTTTGTTTTGCCTTTTTACGGTTTCTCGTTCGTCTCTTACTACTGTATTTCTTTGATTTTGCTACAGTGGAAATGTCTCTCATGGTTTACGCAATACTCCATCAGCTACAGTTAAGGTCTGTTACAAATTGTCGATTTACCTTTTGGAAGCTCTTCCACTCTTGTCATCATGCTCAAATATTAGAACCTTAATATCCTTTAGTTGCATCTGCTGTATGTTCTCTCTTATTACATTTGAAAATCAAGGAAATTGATGTTGTTATATCTTCAATATGTCTAGATTTATTAAATTTGAGTATGGAAGCAACATTCACGTCCTCTATTTCAATCTTGTTCTATGGGTCCACATTGCCTCGCGGCAGTGCCTGATCATGTTTGTCTCAGGAGATCATGCTTGATCAATCTTAGGGTAGTGCAAAAACAATTTATTTAGGCAATATTTCTCAGGGGTGATATTCAAGGAGTACTGTTCTGACAACACTATTCCAGTAGTACTTCCCCAACGTCTATTAATTTGTATACTACTCCAATCAGTATTTGGAGGTCGTAGAATTCTTAAGTCTGGTTGGAATATTCTATGAGAAGCAGTATACATCGAAGTTATCTGGGTCAAGTGGCATGGGGACGGTAGTGTGGACTGTTCACACTTAAGGCACAACACCAGGCATAAGCTACATGAATGGCCTCCTCTCTCTATGTAGGTAGCAACTCTGATGTGGTGGGAGATTCTGAAATGGTTCTTCCTTCGGTGTACAATTCTAGGCATCGTGGAGTAGGGGCACTATTTGGCTGGGTCTTCAGAGAATGGTGGAGAAAATGAAGGACATGAGTGTGGCTCCACTAGTACTTATGTGGGTCCTAAAGAGGAAAAGAAATGTGAGAGCTTTTCAAGGAATAAAATATGTTTTTTATACAGTTGATAAGTAAACTATCGTTCCTAATTTTTGGCTGCACACATGAGATTTTAGTGAGTATAGAAATTGGGTGTATTCTGCAGAGAATCATATTTTGTTGATTTTGTACTTTTTGGTATATCTCTTGTATTCGCGATCGTTTCATGTCTCGCATTTGTCAAGGGAGTAGGTTTTTCTCTCCTTTTACTGTGTTGGCTAATCTCGAATTACTGGCTAGCTTTTGAGGTTATACTAAATATTCATTTTCTTAACATGGCATCAAGCTGGACTTTGGTAAGCCCACTGAACAATCATCTTCTCTGTTATGTACTGCATTGCTTTAGGATACTCTCTCTCTCAACTCAATCTATCGGCCTATTGGCTGCTCTGGGATTCTCTCCTCTCTCTCTCTCTCTCTCTCTCTCTCTCTCTTCTTCTTCTTCTTCTCTCTCTCTCTCTCTCTCTCTCTCTCTCTCTCTCACACACACACACACACACACACACACACACACACACACACACACACACACACATAATTTAGCCCATCAAACTTACTCTTTCAAGTATAGGAATGGCTTAGCTAGTTTTCACTTTGCTATTTAAGCTATATCTAGTTTTCCCCTAAGTTCGCAGACTCTTCATTTTTGTTGCCGCACCTGTGTTGACGTGAGACGGTGCGGGTGCGGGATACGTGTGGGATTCGGTCAACCCACATTGGATACTTTGACCAGAGTACATGGACAAATTTTGGGGAAAATTGAGATTTTGATAAAAGATAAAATAAATTTAAGACATGAGAAATGGCATACCTTAAATATTATAGTCCCTTTGTCTCTTTTTTTTAGCTTTTCCTGTTGGCCAATATTCGTTGTTTCATGTTTCAAGAAAAACAGAGAGAACCTAAGGATTCAAGCGGCTGTGAACTTGTGTTCTAACTTTTGGTAGACAGTGGCAGCGTCTGTAAGGAGAGTTGGTGGAAGGCCTTGAATGACTTTCTTTTGTTTTTTGTGGGGAAGAACCAGAGAGTGTGAAAGAAGAAGTTGGGGGTCTTTCGAAATTTAGAATATCGTTATATCTCTATTTTATAATTTTGGATTTCTTAGCCAAATCCCAGCACCCTTATCCATACCTAGATCCGTACCCCAAATCTTAAAATTTATATTTTTCCGAATCTGACCGTTGGATTCGAATCCGCGTCAGAAACCCGCACCCGAGTTCAAGCAACTTAGGTTTTCCCAAATTATTTAACTGGTACATAGTGTTGGCAAACTTCAACAAAAGCATAACTGCCCTCTTCCCTGCTTCTTCTCCTTCTCAAAACTAATTTGGATCATGTGTATTCTATAAAATGCCCAAAGTTCATGATCTGAATTAATCAAGAAGCTCAGACTATAATAGGGAAAAACATGAAAGTTTCTTTGAGATCAAAATCTTCAGTACGTCAAATATGTACTATTTTCCAATAGAAAACTATTGACAAAAAGATTGTTCAAACTGACCACTTTTTTCCCGCATTGTTAACTCTCATTAACTAGAGTGTATCTAAAGGTGATATTGTTTTGGCCTCGCAATTAGAGCTGGATAGCATGGAGCCATGGACAAACAAAAAACCCTCTCAGTTCGAGACAAACATGTCTGGAACTTTAGATATTGATAATTCAAAGTTCAGTCGCGTATATCTGGAGTATGGCATGACAAGTCAAACTTTAGTGGCAGATGTCTAAAATTCGGACAAAAACGTTTGAAGTTCGCGCCAAACTTCAGGCTCAATTTGTTACTTTGGACGTGGATTTTGTAAGTCACATATGTTTGAAGTTAAGTCTAAAGTAACCAGACATACACAAGTTTATGAACTTAGGCAATGCCATTAATCGTTTATCTGTAAGCTTTCCCCCCTTTTCAAGTTACTTCTTAGCCTGTTGGACCTACTCTTCACTATGTTCGAGGTCCCCCCTAATCATATTGAGTTTGATCTCGATCTGTCTATCCGAATCTCTCTTCTATCTTCGCACATAAAAAAGATGAATAAGGGTGTTAGAATATGAATAGGTTTATACAATCCTATTAGAATAGAAATAGTTTATACAATACTATTAGAATAGGAATAGGTTTATATAATCCTATTAGAATAGGAATAGGACTACTAAATAGTATCCTATTTGATAAAGGATTGTATTCTATGGTCTATAAATAGGGTCTCCTGTAATAATGTAGATACAACAACAATTCAATAATATTCTTTTCCTATATTTCTCACATGGTATCAGAGCCTCTACGATCTTGGTAAACAATCAAAGAGCTTTCGCTGTCGGCGGGCGGCTATTACTCATATATGCCGCCCGTCCGTCTAATGATTATGTTAGCAAAAGTTAGGTCACTTGAGAATGGGACTGATTTGCGTCATCTTTCGTTCTAAAGGTGTTGTGCAAAAGACAACACCGTCACGAGGCTCGGGAGGCTCAGGCGACCAAACCCCGACCTGACCCACCGGAAAGTACCCCTCCACGCGCCCTCACGCGCCGATCGGAGGCGGAAATTTTCCGGCGAGATCTGTACACGCGCCGGCGCGTGAGGGGTTTTCCGGTCTTTTTTTTTCTCAATATTTTTCTTCTGTTGAGGTCGTCCAGTACTTCTGACCAAAACCCGACCATTTTTCTTTAGATTCGATCACCGGAATTAGGGTTCCGGTGATTTTCGGGCCGTTTCCGGCGAAATCAGAATTTTCAGGCTACTGTGGGCAGATTCCAACAGCATAATTCATCTTTTCATTGATATTGATATTGATCATGTCTGGTGGAAACTTTAGTGCTGCTGATGAAGGAGGTTCAGAGTACCCAGGGAAGTTGACACGTTACGTGGCGATTACTTGTATCATGGCAGCAATGGGAGGGTTGATCTTTGGTTACGACATTGAAATTTCAGGGGGAGTTACTTCTATGGATCCTTTTCTCAAACTCTTCTTCCCTTTGTCGCTTCTTTTGTTAATAAGAAACATGGCAGAAAAGTGACAATGTTCCTTGGAGGTCTCTTCTTCTTGCTTGGTGCCCTTCTTAATGCTGTTGTTGTCCACATTAGCATGCTCATCTTGGGTCATATCCTTCTTGGAGTTGGAGTCGGATTTGCTAATCAATCAGTACCTATTTATTTATCTGAGATTGCTTCCTACAAGTACAGGGGTACATTCAATGTTCTCTTCCAATTGGTCATCACAGTTGGAATCTTGATTGCTAATATCGTCAAAAGTTGGGTCACCGTGTATATTTGCGGAGACTACTTTCTTATATTTAATTTTGTAGCACCGTCCCATCATTTCGGTGACTACTTTTTCATATTAAATTTGTGTAGCACTGTACCATCATTCCAGTGACTACTTTTTTTTTCATACTTAATTTTGTAGCACCGTCCAATCATTCCGGTGACTACTTTTTCATATTTAAATTTGTAGCACCGTCCCATCTTTCCGGTGACTACTTTTTTTTTGCATATCTGATTTGCGTAGCACCGTGCATCTCCCGGACTACTTTTCATATTGAATTTGTGTAGTACCGTGGATTTTTTTCCGAACTATTTTCTCATATCTGAGTTGCATAACATCATGTGTCATTTCAGTAACTTAGATTTGATTTGCATAGTTCCATTCTTTTTTTTCGGTGACTCCTCAAATCTGATTTGCGTAGGATTGTGCTATCATTCCAATCCTACCTATATAATTTCTCTTTTTCATTAGGGTTGTGCCATCATTCCGACCCTACCCATATTATTTCTCTTTTTTTGTCAATGGGGTCGTTCCATCAATTTGAACTATCCTATATAATTTCTATTTTCTAGTTGGGTCGTGACATCATTCCGACCCTACCTATATAATTTTATTTCTTAGATTGTGACCATTTTTAGCCATCAAATCTAATACTCCGGCATATGAGCATGTTCCAATAAATTTTTTGGTGACTTTCTTATTTAATATTAACTCATCTATTGATGCCAACATGATCCATATACTTTATATTAGATTTGAGCACTTCGTTGCTCAGGGAGAGTTTAGTAGCCTTGTATGTCGATTGTGTTGTGTCATCGATTGTGCAGATCACTCTATGGTCTAGAACAATTTTTCTCAAGCTTGGGTTGGGAAGTTCAACACCAACATTATGAATCAAATTCAGTATTTCATGCGAAGATTAAGCACATTGAGATTTACTGGCATTATGCATCAAATTCATCAAATCCAGTATTTAATGAGAAGACAAGCACATTAAGATTGACCGTCAATTTTGTGAAGTCTGCAAATATCTCACCAAGCCCCTCATCGGTCCCCGTGTTAATTACATTTGTAACAAGCTAGGTGTATGAATTGTACGCACTAGCTTGAGGGGGAGTGTTAGAATATGAATAGGTTTATACAATCCTATTAGAATAGAAATAGTTTATACAATACTATTAGAATAGGAATAGGTTTATATAATCCTATTAGAATAGGAATAGGACTACTAAATAGTATCCTATTTGATAAAGGATTGTATTCTATGATCTATAAATAGGGTCTCCTGTAATAATGTAGATACAACAACAATTCAATAATATTCTTTTCCTATATTTCTCACAAAGGGAAAATAATATTCAAGAAAAAAAATCTTAAAATCCACATGTAATCTCTCTTCCCTGAATTGTTCCTCCTCAGCCCCCAGCCCCGGGTTCGGAAGGAGAGAAACTAAAAAAGCTCCATGCCGTAGTCGAAGGGCATCTTCGGAGATACTGCGCTTCTGAGAGAGCCTATTATGGTTGTCGAATGGGCCTCCTCTCCACCTAGGCAAAAGATAGGGCGTCAGGCGAGCGCAATTGGATTTTTCCGAACAAGCCTCAAGCTTGAATGAGCTCTCTAACCGAAAATTTCTTTCACATTTCCAAAAATTCAACAGACTAGGGCCACTATAGCTCAGATGTGGAGCATAGAATGTTGGAATTTCAACTTAAGAAGGGCCCGGAATGATTGGGAGGTTCAAAGAGTTGCAGATTTTCTTAAGGTGATAAATGATTTCAATGGAGCTACGAATGCACCTGACAGACCAGTGTGGAAACTTCACAGCAAGGGCGTTCACTGTGAAGTCATGCTATTGGAGGAGAAATACTGGCCAACTGCAGATTAGGAACTGGCCTTGGAAACTAATTTGGAAAGCCAAAGTCCCCTTTAGTTTCTTGTTTCGTATGATTAGTTTGCAGAAAAGCTTGTTTGACTCAGGAAGTACTACAGCAAAGAGGTAGATAGATTTGCTCAAGATGTTTTATGTGCGATCAGGATGCTGAATAAATGGTCATCTATTTCTACACTGTAAAACAGCTGCTAATCTATGGAACATGTTCTTGTGTATACTTGGAGTGAGTTGGGTGGTTCCCAAAACTACTAAAAGTATGATGGACTGTTGGAAAGAGATTGGAAGAAGAGAGTCAGAAGAGGACTGGTGGGAATTGATCCCTGCAAGCATCTGGTAGACATTGTGGAAGGAAAGAAATGCAAGAGGCTTTGAAGACAAAAGCAACAACATCAAAAGATCAGAATGAATTGCCTTAGTCTTCTATAATTTTGGTGTAAACAGGATATAGTGGGGGATATAGAATTTGTTGATTTTATAGGAGAATTGTAAAGCTCCATAGACTAGTTCTTATGGCCTTCTGTTTTTTACCCTATGGGATGTAAGTGCTCACTCTTATCATTGTTTGGATGATGGAATTTTGTGAATACACAGTTACCTGTTCCTCCAAAAAAAAAGGGGCTACATGTGTGAGAGGATGTTGGAAAATGCTACCATTTGTTCTTTACCAGTTATGTAAGAGTTTCCAAAGGGTTCTAATATGTTGGGCTACTCATTCGTTGCCTTAAGCTCTTGAGTTGAGTATTTCAATTCTTTCACATGGTATTAGAGCCATCCCCATCCCTATTCCTTGGTTTACCAGATGCTATGTTTTCTGCACTCTTTTTTTCTCTTTGTACTTGAATTTGCTGCTCTTGAGCCGAGGGTCTTTCGGAACAACCTGTCTACCTTGACGAGGTAGTGATAAGGTTCGCGTACACTCTACCCTCCCCAGACCCTACTAGTGGAATTTCACGGGGTATGTTGTTATTGTTACCAGATGCCCAGTCTTGAGCGTGTGGGGGAGGACAGTTATTAAGTATCTCACATTGGTTGAGAATGTGCTTATCATGTCCTTAGATAATCTTGCACAATCCCACCTCATGAGTTAGGATTTGAGGTTGAGTCAGTCGCAAACTTCATTTTTTTAACAATGAGTTTTCTCCCAACTGTAGTTTTTTCTTTTTTACCATATTAGGAAGAAATATTTACCAGTGTAGAGGATAAATGATGATAATCGTGTCTTACGTGGTCCAACATTCCTATATAAGTTGTTAGTATTTGATTCAATTCAAGTTCCCTTTTCTTTTTCTCTATTTTAAATATTTTATTGTGATTCATTGCTTCACTTTAAAGGAGAATTGCTATACTTCCTCTATCCTAGGAAACAAAATCTCTGATGGATTCTTTCTACAAAATACTGCAGATATTGGATGCAGAAGCCTATGCAAATGTAATGCAGGATGCTGGGATTCTTGCTGATGTCGAGGTAATGCAAGTTCGGTATAAACTTCCATTTATACTTACTATTACTATGCTTGTTGATGATCTTTTTGACGTTTAACCATCATCAAATATCAGCATCGCAAGAAAACAATTACAGAGAAATCAAATGATTTAGCAAAAAGTGTACATGGACGTATTGTAATGAAGAGTGATTTGCTTGATGAGGTAATGCTTGAAGTTCCACACTTTTTTAGCCAATTGTCAGACAGAACAGTATTTAAGCATTCTCCTCAATGCTTAGGTCGTGAATCTTGTTGAGGCACCACTCCCTGTACTTGGCAAATTCAATGAGTCCTTCTTAGAGCTTCCAAAGGAGCTACTTATAATGGTAAAATCTCATATTATTTGGAACTTCAATTGTTTTTTTCTTCTGTAATCATTTGTGATATTATAAGGGTTGAGCAAACGATGCTACTGTCTTTGGGTGAAGGAAATAAGCATGGATATTCTACTTGTTGACTATGTCTTTTTAAACCATCTCTCTCTCTCTGAATCAGAAATTTAGATGTTAACAGTTTCTGAGAGTAACGTTATCCTTCTGGTACTGTAGGCTTAAATGCTATAACAACTTTTTCTTTAAGGGGCTAGACACTATTTGTGTCTACTTCCTTTTCTTGACCAAAATAATATCCTACTATTTCTCTTTCTAAACCATTTTCGTAATTCCTATAAAACTTCTTACCATTGCAATACGCGGAGGAATATAAATGGACTTTCATGGTTCCATTCATATCGGTTATCATCAGTGACTGTCAAGCATGGCCTTGATTGCAGGGTCGTTGAAGGGTGCTGGTTTAGAATAATGCCCTCTTTGTCATTTTCCTTGTGTTACATGTCATTATTTTTATGTATTTCTGAAGCTCTCATTATGTTAAAAGAAAAGGGGGCAGCCCGATGCACTTAAAGTTCCCTCTATGTGCAGGGAAGCTCTTTATTATGTTAGAGTTGGTAAAAACTTTTTTTTTCTTTTGCATTATGCAGGTGATGCAGAAGCATCAGAAATACTTTGCCATGACTGATGAGAATGGGTTACTGTTGCCATACTTTGTCACAGTGAGATCCTTACTATGTTGTTTCTGTGGCAAACTCTTACCTGCTTAGCTTAAAGTGAGATGTTAGCTTGTAATTGGTAACTTGATATGGATTTAACTTTTCAGGTTGCAAATGGTTCAATTGATAACAAGGTAGTTAGGAAAGGAAATGAAGCTGTGCTAAGGTTACTTTCCTTTAGTTAGTCTCTTTCCTTCATATTTCTAAAGTTTTAGTTCTAGGTAACTTGCACTTTTAATATTTTACTTGATCCCTTATCAGCTTACTTTATGATAACTGGTATATGCTTAAAGATGTGAACTGCATACACATTGCAGAGCTCGATTTGAAGATGCAAAATTTTTCTATGCAATGGACACAAATAGAAAATTTTCTGAATTTCGTACGCAACTGAAAGGGATTCTTTTCCATGTAAGTCTTAGAATTCCATCTTGACTGTCCTCTTTTTTCCTGTTATGGTTTGATGCTTCAAATTTCTATAATACTTTAGCTCTCGTTGGCCTCTCTAATCGGGGAATTGTTATCTAGAGCTAAATTTAATTTCAAGTTAGAGTATTGAAATCCTTATTCTGTTTGTAAGTCTTACTGAATTGATTGTTATCAAATCTAAAATTAGTCTTTTTGATGTACACAAACTTTGCGCAATCAATGAAATTTTACTTTTATTTAAAATATATCGATTATGAAATTGTAATCTCATACGGTATATTTGACTAGTGCGTCAAGCAAAAATGGACCTTGAGCCTAACTCAACCCCAAAAGCTAGCTCTAGAGGTGAGGGATTGCCTAAAGAGACCACCCACTCCATAATTGGGCGATGTAGGGCTCTTCAACACTCCCCAGCACGCCTAGGACTGAAATAACATCTGGAGCGTGGACAAAAAATTTTCGGGGCCCTACTTCGGAAAACCAAGAATTGGCCCTGCTCTGAACACCATGTAAAGAAATGGACCTTTGATCTCACTTAACCTTAAAAGCTATTTCAAGAGGTGTGGATAGCCTAAACCATACAAAGAGACCATCTCTCCCGTAAGAGCCCTATGTGACACTCTTCAGCAACAATAATAGTTTCTCTAATTCTTGCAAATTTGTTAGTTCTAAGCCCATACTTTCTGCTGATCTCTAGTAGTTTTCGCTAAACGATAACGCCTCTGTACAGGAGAAGCTTGGGACTATGCTAGACAAAATGACACGAGTTCAGAATTTGGCTAGTGAAGTTGGATTGTCTCTTGGAATAAGTGAAGACAAACTCGAAGTCATCCAAGATGCAGCCTCATTAGCCATGGCGGATCTTGCAACTGCAGTTGTTACAGAGTTCACTTCTCTTTCAGGGACAATGGCACGCCACTATGCACTTAGAGATGGCTATTCAACGGAGGTAATGAGAACCAAATTTTTTATGGATACTTTTGTGACTAGTTGAGTATTCAGTTGTCACTTGATCCTAGTTTTTTGATTTTGATTATCTTCTAATTGTATTTGCTAACTGTTCATATGTATATTGTGTTTATTCTAAATATTTATCCCCTTATATTCATTTCCTTTACAGTTACCTTTATCTTAAATAAATAAATAAATTCATCCCATTATATCTGATCTGTGATTTAATTGCTTTACTAGTACTACTGCAAAGAGTCGTCTTCCAAAGCACTGGGGAGATGAGGTTAGGCTGATCTTTGTTCCTTTTAGCAGGAGTAGTTCTCTTGGATTTAGCCTTCAATAATATTGAATTTCGAGGGAATCAATATTTAATTCGTGTTTTAGCAGGGAATTATCAACATCAGAAGAGTTTTATTTCAAAGAGATGGGAAATTTCGTAGCAAATATGTTAGAATGTTAAGAGAATTCTTTGTTCTATCCTTTTTTTTAGAATACAACAAGAATTTCTTTTAAATTGGAAGAAGAGTACAGCAAAGAGGACAAGCTGTTTGCCGGCTAGAGAAATTAAACTAGGGGCATGGTGTGCACTCCACTTATGCTGAAGATAAGTTGAGTGAAATTCTGAAAGAGGCCTATATAGCCTTACAGCAAATAGTTGACAAAAGAACTTACAACAAACAACAAACCCAGTGTAGTACCATAAGCAGGGTCTGGGGAGGGTGGAGTGTATGCAGACCCTCACCCCTATCTCAAAGGATGTAGAGAGGTTGTTTCCGGAACACCCTTGGCTCGGGTAACGAACATCAAAGCAGCTAAAAGAGAAATACAGAAGTAAAAAGGACATAGAAAATAATAAGGAAAAAATAACATAATTCAAAAGAGGAGCAATAACAATAACCAACTAATGTGATAACTGAAGCACAGTATTAACAGTATTAACGAGGAGTTTTGGTAGAAGAAATGTAGAGGAAGATTGGTGGCAGAGTATTCCAGCTTGTGTATGGTGCATTGTATGGAAGGAGAGGAACCTTAAGATTTCTTTTTTGAGTCCACTAAAAGCCCATTTATGGCACGTTTAACCCGTAGACATTTTGAGAACAAGATCAATCCTATCCAGAAAATTAGAATGAACTGCCTCAACCTTCCTTGTTTTTTGAGTAAACAGGATTCGGGGGGTGGGGGAGTGGGGATATGGTAGAGTTTATAGATAGTTTGGAAAGTACTAGATAGACAAAGCACTCCCATGATCCTTCTGTGTATGTAACTGTTCTCCTCAACACCTGATTTGTAGGTTTTAGTCTTTTAATTTAATATGAAATACAAAATACCCTTTTCAAAAAGTAAAAATAACGAGGAGTACCAAAATTTGTATGACAGGCAACTATGAGAAAAATGCTACTACGACTAGTATAAACAGGGAAACAGGTACAATGCACCTACCATACCACCAAGCCTATCCAGCTAGGAAATGAGATTATGCTCAACTACCTACTAACCTTCTACCCTAATCTGCGACCTCCATAACCTTCTAAGGATGCAATCTTGGTGTAGCTATTAGGTCCAGAATTGAGTTATTGTCCTTGATATTTTGTGAAGTTGAATATCTACCTTTCTATAGATTCCTCTAACTTTCTGTTTAATGCACCAAATCTTGGGATTCTAAATTTTCAAGTTTTATGCTTTGAAGACAATTAAAGGAAGGAATCTAAAATCAGGATGTCTTCGTTCCTCCTCTAACTTTCTGTCGAATGCACAAAATCTAGAATTCTTACTTTTCTGGTTACACTCTGAATATCATAAAGAATGAACCAGAAATCAGGATGTCTTCATTCCTCCTTAACACATAAATGTGTCTTCTTCTGTTGGCTTATATGTTTGCATTCACATGAATTTATGCACTCCTGTCGCTAGCTTCATGAGGTAAAGACGTGCAATATCGGTTGTTTTACAGAGAAAGTTGTGATGTACTTTGTCATATACAAGCTTGATGCAGAATATTGCTGAGTATTTTTTTGAATGTATCACTCAATTACTTTGGAGTACCAATATTATGTAATTACGCCCCAATCATACACCTGGCCAAAGGTGAAGCGAAGGTTTACTGTTTCAAAGAATTGTCTGCTATTTAAATTTATTGAAACTAAGGTTCACTATTTCAAATAACTGCCAGCTATTTAACTTTGTATGCAAATTCTCATATTTGATTAAAAATAAATTTTAGTTTCGCATTTCTGTGATTTATTTCAATGTATTGATGTTCTTTTCATGTTATCTGACTACATTAAATTTTCCTGTAATGTGCTTTACAGATTGCAGAGGCTTTGTTTGAGATCTTACTTCCACGATTTTCTGGAGATATGCTCCCAAAGACCGAAGTTGGGTCTGTTTTGGCTATTACTGATAGGTATGATTAGTGCTGGCTATCTTTCAGTTTAGGTCTTTTCAGATGATCATTAGGATTATGGAAATGTAAGGTTCATGTCACTGTGTCACATGAATTGCTTCAAGTGGTCTAAACAAAATATGGACATCTTTTGTATTGCAAATATTTTCGAAACTGAGATCAGCATTGAATGATTCATTTTTTTTGTTGATCAAGTAAGGTTTTCATTGATAATAACAAGGCCAAATTTTCCGTACACATGAGTATACCAAAAAAGAGAGACGTACAAAATATGGTCCTCTCCGAAAGGCACCAAATCCTCTATACAAACAGGAACTACATGGGTGCACCAAAGTAAAATAAGGGGACGGAGACTACTCCTTGATTGAGCAAAGCTCCTCTCCACCCTTCAAAAGCTCTCCTATTTCTCTCTTTACAAATGACCCACATTAGAGCTAGACTAATAACATTCCACGCCTTGTGCCTTCTTCTCCTCACTCCATTCTTCCAACTGAACATTAACTCCTTCACAGATCTTGGCATTACCCAAGTGAAGCCAAACCATGTAAATATATCATGTCATAACCTCGACTCTCAAGTCTAATTTGCAATGTAACAAAATATGATCCACATCCTCACCGGTCTCCTTACATTCATATTTGAGACATGGCAAGCGTTTTGCATTAACTTAAGGGAGAAATTTGCATATGCACCAAAAAGTGTTGTACTCATAATCATCTTCTAATTGGCAGTCTGCAATCTACTAAACCAGATTAGCCTTAGCTTGATTTCGTGTCAAGGCTTGCCTCTAATAGGCTGTTCCTAGAGATTATCAACCACTGATAGTGGATGCAAAAGTTTCTTTATATTGCAGTGCTGCATGCACTTCTTATCCTTGCGATATTATGATGAATGTCTTATCTTGAATTTTTTTCTCTTGGCATTGTAGTTGCCAATTTTTGTCACCTCTCAGATAGTGCATTTCTACTGCAGGCTTGATAGCATTGTTGGCTTATTTGCTGCTGGCTGTCAGCCAAGCTCAAGTAATGATCCATTTGGCCTGCGACGGATCTCCCACGGTCTTGTATGTCTCAATCTTGAACAACCTGGTTCATTTGAACAATTGTAAAAGTAACACTTGCTTTTGTTTTTCATAGGTGCAACTCTTGGTTGAAATTGACAGAAATGTGGACTTACGACAGGCTTTAGAACTTGCTGCTGCAGTGCAACCCATTGAAGTTGATGTCAGTACAATCAATGATGTAAGATTGCTGCCCTTTCCTAGTTAGTTTAGATGATTACAAAAGTAGTGACTTGATTCTATCTCCGTTGGTCTGGGTTACATAGAAGGGTAAGTATGCCCCCTTGCAGTTGCCTGTTAAGTATAGAGGAAATTTTTTTTTCTTTACTTTTTATTCAAAAAGTGGGAGTGTGTGTATATATATATATATATATATATATATATATATATATATATATAGTTTACAATAAATTCAATATTTAATAGTTAATAGTTTATGTATTGTGATCTCTACATAACTAAATAATACCTGCATAACTAATACATGCATAACTAAACTCTGCATAACTACATAACTAAAACCTACATAACTAATACCTGCATAACTAAACTCTGCATAACTAATACCTGCATAACTAAATCTTGCATAGCTGATACCTGCATATCTCTAACCAGTAACAAGACGACCCCTTAATGCATATGTAATTCCCTCTTTTGACTAATTGTGTACAGGAATAAGGTTAATGGTAACTTTTTTTGAACTATTCTAGTTTACAATATTTCTGCATTGTGAATGTGAGAAATATAGGGAAAAAATAATATTGAATTGTTGTATCTACATTATTACATAAGACCCTATTTATAGACCATAGAATACAATCCTTTACCAAATAGGATACTATTTAGTAGTCCTATTCCTATTCTAATAGGATTATATAAACCTATTCCTATTCTAATAGGATTATATAAACCTATTCCTATTTTAATAGTATTGTATAAACTATTCCTATTCTAATAGGATTGTATAAACCTATTCATATTCTAACACTCCCCCTCAAGCTAGTGCGTACAATTCATGCACCTAGCTTGTTACAAATGTAATTAACACGGGGACCGATGAGGGGCTTGGTGAGATATTTGCAGACTTCACAAAATTGACGGTCAATCTTAATGTGCTTGTCTTCTCATTATATACTGGATTTGATGGATTTGATGCATAATGCCAGTAAATCTCAATGTGCTTAATCTTCGCATGAAATATTGATTTGATTCATAATGTTGGTGTTGAACTTCCCAACCCAAGCTTGAGAAAAATTGTTCTAGACCATAGAGTGATCTGCACAATCGATGACACAACACAATCGACATACAAGGCTAATAAACTCCCCCTGAGCAACAAAGTGCTCAAATCTAATATAAAGTATATGGATCATGTTGGCATCAATAGATGAGTTAATATTAAATAAGAAAGTCACCAAAATAATTATTGGAACATGCTCATATGCCGTAGTATTAGATTTGATGGCTAAAAATGGTCACAATCTAAGAAATAAAATTATATAGGTAGGGTCGGAATGATGTCACGACCCAACTATAAAATAGAAATTATATAGGATAGTTGACCCCATTGACAAAAAAAGAGAAATAATATGGGTAGGGTCGGAATGATGGCACGACCCTAATGAAAAAGAGAAATTATATAGGTAGGATTGGAATGATGGCACAACCTACGCAAATCAGATTTGAGGAGTCACCGGAAAAGACGAATGGAACTATGCAAATCAAATCTAAGTTACTGAAAAGACATATGATGTTATGCAACTCAGATATGAGAAAATAGTTCGGAAAAAAAATCCACGGTACTACACAAATTCAATATGAAAAGTAGTCCGGGAGATGCACGGTGCTACGCAAATCAGATATGCAAAAAAGGTAGTCACCGGAAAGATGGGACGGTGCTACAAAACTAAATATAAAAAAATAGTCACCGGAATGATGGGACGGTGCTACAAAATTAAATATGAAAATGTAGTCACCGGAATGATGGGACGGTGCTACAAAATTAAATATAGGAAAATAGTCACTAGAAAGATACACGGTGACCCAACTTTTGCTAACATAATCATTGGCCGGACGGGCGACATATATGTGTAATAGCCGCCCGCCGACAGCGAAAGCTCTTTGATTGTTTACCAAGATCGTAGAGGCTCTGATACCATGTGAGAAATATAGGGAAAAAATAATATTGAATTGTTGTTGTATCTACATTATTACATGAGACCCTATTTATAGACCATATAATACAATCCTTTACCAAATAGGATACTATTTAGTAGTCCTATTCCTATTCTAATAGGATTATATAAACCTATTCCTATTCTAATAGGATTATATAAACCTATTCCTATTTTAATAGTATTGTATAAACTATTCCTATTATAATAGGATTGTATAAACCTATTCATATTCTAACAGTGAAGTTTACTTTATTAAAACAATCAATTTTAAGGGCAACATGGCAATAATTTAATTAATTCTATTTTGGTTTTGGAAATTGGCATTCTGGGATGGATAATTTAAATAATGTTGACAAATAATATGGGACCGGGGGAAGGGTTTTGGGGGGGGGGGTAGGAATATAAATTGGTAATCTTTCGTCCTTTGTATGCAGTCTTTTCTTATATCTTATTCTTGCAACTTCAGGAATCATATAATATGACATGATATTCTTTTTCTTTTTACCATTTAAGGTACATCAATTTGTAACACGCAGACTAGAACAATTTCTGGTATGTTCCATTTTCATGCACACTAATACTCCGCTGTTGTTAATTTGTTCTGCTGGTTTTCTTTTTCTTCTTTCCACAGTTAGTAATCCTTTTAAATATGTCCTTAGTTTCACAGAAATTGGATTTTTTTAAGAAGGAGAAATTGGATTTGACTTTGCCTCCTCTAGGCTCCATATTATTATCTTAGTGCATGAACTATTTCTAGGTTTTTTTTTCAACATTTGAAGATCGTGGGATAGATTTTGATCTCTTCAATAATTTTTTTTTTTTATCAATTATCCTTGTAAAGAGGAGTATGGTCTTTTGCTTATTGACAGTCTTTAGGACCATTCTATAACTCCCCCCTCCAAAAGGAAAGAAAAGAAGACTTTTAAGACAATGATGATATATAAATTTGATACATGTCTGCTGCATTTTAATTACAGATGGACAAAGGTATAAGCCCAGAAGTCGTTAGGTCTGTTCTTTCCGAGCGTGCAAGACGACCTGGTTTGGCGACTAAGTCAGTGTACAAAGTAACTACCATCCTTCTCCTTTCTTGTGCACTTAATTATTTCTTATTATGCTTAGCTGATACTTTTGCCTCTTTCATGTCTTAAGCGGCAGTACTTTTTTACTCCATATGGCAATTCAAAAAAAAATCTTTTAAAATTTTTATCAACAAAAGTAAGAATACCCTTTTTCCAAGAGGCTCACAGCTTATGATGCTTTATGGAGAAGAGTTCTTCCCTGTCCAATCTGTTATGCATGTTGAAGTATCATTGGTCCACTTAAAATATAAAAAGTAGGGGAACTCATAAATGCACTAGTGAGTGTTTTCTCTTTACCCGCATTTTCAGATGGAGTCCTTGTCCAAAGGGGAGCTTTTGCCTAAGGTTGTTGAAGCATATTCACGTCCAACAAGAATTGTTCGCGGGAAGGATGCCAATGTTGATGTGGAGGTGCCTCTTATTGTATACTCAGCAAATTTCCTTCTGTAACATAAATCTTCTTTGTGATTATACTCCACTATACCAGGTTCTGAACATATTCTGTTCCATTAATTTTCTTTTATAGAATAGCTATGCACGTAAGTTGCACCTGTAGAAAAATGGCATTCTTGATACAAAAGTCATTTTTGGTGTTATGTAGAAGCTTTTCTCTTTGACAACTAGGAAAAAATTGTTTCAAATCTGCTCTGCTGAATTGGTAATACAATTGTTAATATTGTCAAGCTTCATGGACATCTTATAATGTGTAGCAATGGTTTCCTTTTTTAGTCAAGAATCATGACTCTTCTTGCCATTGGTGATAGTTGGCAGAGTATTGAGCAAAAAATGATCCTTTCTTTTTTTATTACCTCTCTGAAACACTCAATTCTGCAACATGAATGATTTAGTTGGCTGTCTATTTGCATTCGTTGTTCTTATCTAGTAAAAACATATTTTCATTATGAATTCAGGTGGATGATCAAGCTTTTGAAACAAATGAAGAGAAAGCTTTGTGGAACACTTTCTTGTCACTAAAAAGTAAAATACATCCAGGTATTGCCTCACCTCCAGATGAATAACTTTGTAATATATTCAAAAAAATGTAGCTGTCTGTTACATTGAGGTTACATTGTAAATACATTCAACTTCTTCTGCTTCTTGTTTATTGGTAGATTGAGTTTTTCACCAAAAATTTTACAATTGAGCATGCATGTATGACTACTGTTCATTTGCAGACATGGAAGTTGATGATTTTGTTGAAGCATCATCAGTACTTGTAGAACCGTTGGAGGATTTTTTCAACGAGGTCTTTGTAATGGTGGTATGTTCTCTGATCTCATTTTACTTCTTACATGTGAAAATTTCATAGTTCTGAAGCATTGACTAGATAATCTTGATTTCTGCACATCCAACAGAGTATAGGCCTATAGCTCTGCTTACAATGGTTTTTCCTATCTTAGATGAAATGCATCGTATCGAGTATCATGTTTTCTTTGTTAAGTTTATTCTTCTTAGCTCCTATTTAATGCCTTCCTGTCTTGGTGCTTGCATCAATCTGCTTTTCTATTTCAGTTTCTCTCTGATCTAAAAGAAGAGTAGTTTGTCTTATAATGTCTAAAACTAGCAGGATTGCCCAAATTATAATTACCTACTCCCAGTTATTTTTTTATTTCAATTCTTGAAGACTCTGCAGTTTTTCATGTTTCTTTTGCGTCTTATGACGTATGTTGTGCCTTCTATCTCGTGCTATATTATTGATTTTGTTCTAACCTTTTACATCTCCGCTGCATATTCCATACCTACATACCTGTTGCAATTAGACATTGTTATGTTTTAGCTTAGACATCTGCTTGCATATTCCTCCACCAGTTGGGAATTACGTAGTTTTTTTTATGAATAATTCAAATAAATTCTGATAGGTTTGGTACCCAATATTTTTTATATTTGAAGCCACACTCTCTTGATTAAGTTGGAAATGTTCTTGATTCCAACGCCAGCACTTTCACTATAATGACTATTACTACGCCTCAATCTCCATAAAAAGATCGTTTTGATACTTTCCTGCACTGCAGTTTGTTTCTTGACTTACTTAGAACTTTTTCCTGCCACGCGTGTATGTGTTTTATCATATGGTTTTCAATGACATGCACATTTCTCACACTTGGAAATCATTAATGTATGTTGTGATGAACCAAAGTAGCTCCAAAGTTTTGGTGAAGCATAAATCTAAGCCTGCTGTACAACTATAGTGCATACTTTGAACCTCCTATTCTTATGTTACTTGTTCTTTATGCATACTGTAGGATGACGAAAGGGTCAGAACAAATCGGCTTGCACTGCTGAAGAAAATAGCAGACTTGCCAAAGGGAATAGTAGATCTCTCAGTTTTACCGGGATTTTGAAGTATGTACCAGTGTCCGCTTAGTTTGTGCCATACTATCATCTGAGGCATCAAAGAAGAACAGCTATTGCCCATTAGCGGAGGAGAAAACAGTAAACAGACTAATGTTTTTTTCGCGGAGGCAGCTAGGGGGAAGGTCTACGACCACAACAGAGCGAACTAGAGGAGAAACTGTTACACAAACTTGGTAACGATGTCACAATTTTGACTGTTGTACAAGTATGTAACAAGTGAATGAATAAAATGAACTATCGCTTCTATGTTCACATTGTCTGAGGAATATATCATTTTGTTTAAAGTTGAATCAAGAAATTCACCTTTGGTTAAATGAATAAATGGTCTGAAGAATAATTACAAGTAACCTTCGTAAACTACTGTGGAATTAGTAAACCAGAAATAATGCAAATTACGTGTTATATTAGAACATAACATGTTAAAGATATAATGATCTGGTGGACTATAAACTTGTTAAGACATAATGTTCTAAAACTGAACTTGTACCTTTTATTAACTTTAACTTACATGTGTTTATTGAAATGAAACTGTACAAATTGTTATACCATGTGATACATAACTTTTGTTATATTATGATAAGAAAACATAAACTTTTTGTTTTGCGATTGTTTTCGATGTAAGGGATATTTTTGGCTCTTTTTTACTTAAAACATTGAAGAGCAGAAACTAAAGACTAACCCAAAATAGGATTTTTTTTGTGTGAATAAGCCATAAAATAATTTGATATTGTTACTTATTACAAATGTAGTATATTTTTATCTCGATTACTTTCACCCGGTATTTGGAGCTTGCATTGAAGTCTCGACTAAATTCGAACTGCACATTGAAGAACTCGTTAAGAGGTGGTGCTCCCAACAAGAGTTTCAATCATACCCAGGTTGAAACCCGAGCCCGGGATATTCCCACAGAGAAGCAATAAAAATTATATTCCTACATAGAAGCAATAAAGAGCTTCTTCCATTTTTATTTATGTTTCATCATTTTACTATTTTGTCTTTATTTATTAGTTTTTTAAAAAAATATTAACTTTTCAATCAATGAACATGAACTAATAATGTACATTATTTTTGTAGTTTTTGTATGTTGGTCAAATGTATATTTTAAAGGCTAATAAGAATAGTATTATTTATGCATTGATTTTACGAAATAACAAATATTAAAGACTATTCATGTCCCAATACATTGTGTATTGCGTAAAATGATTTATTCGAAAATAAAAGCGAATAGAAATTTTTATAATTTTTTCAAATGGGTCCCGTCTTTCGTTCACGTGATTCAACTGCACATCTATGAATTGACCCATAAATAGCAACGGGGGTACATGATTGATTATATTGTTCAAAATTTGTGTAGTCAAATAAAGATGTTTGAATTTGATTACCTAATGAACACCGTGATACTCGTACGTATTCGCATATTCTCTAATTTACTACGGATCTCGTCAACGTCATGCATCCTTGTACCATATTGATATCCTCATCATCAATGCAAAAGTCAAATTAGGGCTTAGGTTTTTCCCCCACATTGAGATGTTGAATCAAGGTGCGTTGTGAAATCTAGGAAATTAAATTGAGGTTTGTATTCAATACGATGAAGAGCAGAGAGCAATTGTATTGTGATGATGATGATGATGATGTACTAGGAAGAAGAAGTAGTAGTTTAGAGAATGAAATTGAAGAAATAGAGGAGGAACAGGGGATTAATAATGGTTATGTTCGGGCAAGTGAGTTGTTTGATATTGATAATAGAGGAGGATTAGCAACAATTAAAGAAGGTCATGAAGTTGAAACTAGTACTTTATATTCATTTGATTTCCATGACAATGGGAATGCTGTTGTTTATGTTGCTGTTGGGAATAGTAATAGTGGTAATAAGATTAGTAAGGAGACAAGTATGGATGCTCTTCTATGGACACTCAAAAATGTTGTGGTGGATCCTTCTTCTACTATTGTTTTCTTGATTCATATCTATCCTCAGACAAAGTACATCCCTACTCCTTGTAAGATCGTATTCTCCTTCGAGTTTCGTTACTATCTATCTGTTGTTTCTTGTACGTTATTTTGTTATGTTGGCTTTTGTTACTATCAGTTGAGTCGAGGGTTTATTGGAAATAGTCTCTCTGCTTTTGATAAGGTTTGTGTACACACCCTAGACCCAATGGGTATGTTGTTGTATGAAGATATTTGTAAAGACTAGTTTTGATTAGCTAACAATAAATGATTCTAAACTATGAAACGTTCAACGATATTTGTAACTAGTTCTAGCTATAGTAGCAAGTATGATCTCTAGGAGTTGCTGCCTACTATAAATCACATGCCCAATCAAGTACCCGATACTGAATGGCCAGCAGGATTTATATTCAGGATCAGCTTGTTTGGGTTAAGGGCTGTTTGTGATATTTAATACCACTACAGAGTTAGCATCAGTTAGTCCAGAATCGCAAAGCTAGCTTGTTTCATGCTTGAGAAATTGTTATTGATGTGTAGTTTGCTGTAATCTACCAAGAGTATTACTTCAATATTGATAGGCTAATTGTCGTTACTTGGTGGGTGATGGTTACAACAGTGGGATTGATTCCAATAGGTCAAGTGAGTGCAGAGCAAAAGGAGAACCACATGGCTCAAGAAAGAGGCAAGAGGCGGCAGTTCCTTCAAAAGTATTATGATGCATGCGCAGCTACAAAGGTACACAGTATTATTGGCTACTCATTCATCTAGCATAGCATACCTTCTTGATACACAAAGATAGCATGAGGTTAACCATGTAAAAAAACACATTCAACAATAGGTTAAAGTCGACACCATACTTATAGAGAGCGATACAGAAGCAAAAGCCATACTGGACCTTATGCCCATCTGCAACATAAGAAGGCTGATCTTGGGCACCTCTAAAGCCAATCTCAAGTATGAAATCTCACTTATATAATAGAATGCATAGTCCTCATTTTTTAATCTTGTTAATCTCAATTCCTTTTGATGGGCTTTAAGGAAACTAAAGTCGAGAAAAGGCAGTGGAACAGCGGATCAGATACTATTAAATGCACCTGAATTCTGTGAGGTTAAGATAATATGTGAAGGCAAGGAAATGGTTGAGCTGCAGATGTTTGAATCTCCTTCTCCCAAAGCCACTACTGGTAATAGTCCAAAGCCAATTCAGAGTCATACCGAAGATCAAAATCAAGTCCAGAATGGATCCTTTGGATGTGGATGCTTTAAATCCAGAGTCTAGCAATCTGCATTAGCATCAAACCCAAAATTCAAGGCTGGATGTCAATTTCAAGTATAACCTCAAATATGCCCAAGGACTTATCATATCATACATATGCATGAAAGTCGGTAACTATATATTGTACATCGAGAAACAGTTATTATACACACCATCGTTGATATGTTAAAAATGATGTAAAGTTCTCTTTTTTACCCTGATTGAATTAACTATATATCCTCAGGTCGTAGTGAGTAACATTTTGTATAGACAGTTGGTCACTCTTATGAAATGATAGTTGCCCAAGTCAATGATGGTTGCTACCTTTTACCTTCTCCTTCTATGTAGAGAATTTTCTTAAAGGTAAAAGGTAGCAACTTCACTGTGGATCAAATGTCTGGAACTCCACCTGACACCACCATCCAAATGCATAACTTAAATGGTGAATTTAAAGTTGGTCCTACAACACTGTAGAACTTTCGGATTGGATTGGATAGCACTTTCGAAAAGGTATTCAAGACAAATATACAATTGAGTAATCATTATGCTTGATATGTAGCTAAATACAGTTCTCTTCCATGGCACCCCCCCCTAGCCAACATAAGTCATAAGTCATATTTGTGGAACTCTTTCACGGAATGGGCTGGCCTTTTACTGATCAGACACCTTTATACTTAAGATGGGAATCCTTTGTGACTTCATAATACATAATGATTCAAAGCTGAGATGAATAGCTTCCTTTTTTGTTGCCTCCAAATGTTCATTGACGTTAGCAGAAACTAGAAGTGTTCTATACACTAGATGTTTTCTTTTCTGGTAAGCCGAATACTCGAGTGAGCCTTTAGTTTCTTTTCTCTCATGAAGTTCAGATGTACAGTGCATTCGGATTTATCAGAAAGAACAACACCTGCTGTTAGGTGAACTGCAACAGGTGGTGGTTGCTGGTCGATTTCACATACATCACTCAACTAATATCTCAGAAAGTCCCCTTTCTTCTTCGTTCCAATTTTCCTCAATATCTAAGAAATCAACTCATTTTTTCGCTCCAAAGTCATAGATCAGAACAAGTTAGGAGACAAGCAGAGCAGAGATTAATATTTGAAATTTAAACCATAGAAATTTTTCACTATAATTTTAGTTTAAATTTATAATTAGAAGTAACTTAACGTTTAAATTTCCCTTTATAACTACATAAATGTATAAAGTCCGGTTTAGACTATAAATTTTAAAAGTTTTTATTAATGTGTCAAGTTAAATAGTGTTACGTAAATAGAGACAAAAGGAGTAGTTTCTTACTGTGGCCCTTAGGGGACACGTCGATGAGCTAACAAAATTATTCACCAAATACAAATATGTCTTCAAATCATGACACTTTGCTACATTTCCTTTTCTAATTGAATCTTTGCTACTCAACTTAAGTTCCTTCCCCACCTCAGCATACACCCATGGAGCATATTCCATGTACTTTTCAGGCCCAGCTCGGCAGTTTTGCCACAGTGGCACCCCCTCGATGTGCCACGTCATCATCGTCAATCACGAATCCCGGAACTTTTGTTATGGGATCATCAGAGTAGACTATTCTTAGTACCTTTGTACCATTTTTTTCCAATTGATACCTAAAGCTCTTGTTACCAACTCTAGGCCCTCCAAATGATAACACTGTCACCATAGGCAAGTTATTAAATTTTGTTGTTATATCAAGTGTAGCTAAGGCTGCTGCAAGACTATGTCCTGTAATTGTTATGCTTAGAGAATATTCATCACTATAATTATTGAGAATGCTGATAATTTCTTCTCTAATTGTTTCTTGTAAACTTGGAATATGACCTTCAATTTCGTAGTGTACATACTCAACAATCCACTTTGTACCATTGGTTCGTTACTTTCGTCAGGTCACATGTCATCGGATAAGCAAGTCAATGTAACACGTAAATTTTCAAGCCATTCTGAATAAGTAACAGTACCTCTATAAGCAATCACAATGTCACGGCGACCTAGCCGGCCAATTTCGTCCACGTCATCACATACTGCCACGTAACCAATCCAGCTGGATTGCGGCAACTTCAAATTAGGGAATTTCTCTATCCAACGTGGCATTTGAACAGCACACGTGGCATGCAAGTTTTTTACTAACTTGTACCCGCTCTGTCCTAGTCCGCACTGCATCAGCATCGAACGTTTCGGGTACCGACAAGCTGCATACGTGGCTGATGACGTGTCGAAGTCGAAGCAGCCTTCGACAAACTCTCCGTACCTTAAAATCTCCCTGTAGAGATTGGATCAAGCAAACCGTCCCAATTCTTAATCCCTTGAAACTCCATCCACCTCTCTTCGAGTTTGTCTTCATTGTTAAAAACAAGGCAATGACTCGAATCGAGGTGGCAGGAGTTACTTATTTTGATGATCCAATGAGTAATAGTACTCAAATTTAGAGTAGACGCAGAATAGTACTGCCAAGTACTATTCCAAAATTATTTGTAGGTTAGAAATAGTTGATTTGGGCAGCAGCGCATTATTATGTCGCAATTTTGTATATACTTTAGTTGTACATTTTGCATAAATTTATAGTTAATGTAAAATTCCCTCCTTCCTCACCAAGCCATATTGACTCGATTTAATTAAATTCAGTAGTTACAATGACACAGGATGTAGTTTTTTTGGTGGGATAAAATAATAAAAAGTAGTTTTAACAATACTAAATATTAGAAGTAAAATATATTTAGTGCTAAAAAGTGTAAAGGTTAAACATATTTACTTTGAATATTTCTGGCTTGTGCCCTCTTCCCCCAGCTAAAAAAGGGAAATTACGTTGTTATGGGGGGAGAATATGTGTATTAATTTTTAATTTTAATTAGAGGACTAATTGATAGAGAGGAATTGGGGCCAGGAAGGTCTCATGGGATAAGTATTATTTGACGAAAGTGTAATATTGATAACAAATAAGAAATGGTGAAAATTAAACTAATGAAAGCAAAATGCATGTCAAAATAATGAAGGAAGAATGGAAAAAAATAAGTGTAAATTAGATGTATAGTATTTTTTATAGTAATATCCTCAAGTTAGTAATAGAAGACTAGAATGACCACTAAAGGAATACGGCTTCAAAGCTATGGGGCGCGAATCTAAATTAAATAAACTACATGATTCTATGAGGGGAAAAAAAATATTTTATGAAGAGATAATATTACATATCTATCATTTTTTTAAATAATTAACTTTGCAAATGATCATGCCTTCAATCAAAGTGCAGTAAATATAGCCTTTTGAAAGGTACAAAGTTTTTTTTTGTGATTAATATATTAGGATATCTTTAAGGGATAATTAGATATTGAAATTCACAAGGATAACTAATAGTTTATACATTATTTATCTCATATTAGTTGATCATCTTACTTAAAATAGTTGTGAATTCACAAGGATAACTAATAGTCTAATACCTCATTCGTCTCATATTAGTTGATCATCTTACTTAAAATAGTTGTCTCATATTAGTTGTCCACTTTACTAAATCAAGAAAGTATTGTTTTTTCATATATTACCCTTGTAATTAATTCTTTTTTAAAGGTTTGTAAAATTCTTTAGAAGTTTTTTAAGAGGTAAATTGATATAACTCTTTTCTTATTTATGATTCCTTAAGTCTCGTGAAAAAAATAATAATCAACTAATATAGAATTGGAGAGTATTTTGATATATAATGTACAATCGGATGGCATCATTCATTTGAAAAGATGATAATGAAATTATGGATATAGGGATAGACATAAGGTTCTTTTAGTAAAGAAAGAATTCACACATAGACTTTAATAAAGAACTCTGAAGATTGTGTAGGAATATCCTTAAGGCTGCTATTTTGGGTTTATTACTCTAATATATATATTCCATGATAAGTTAAAACATAATTTGAAGTGGCTGGCTTAAGTTATCCATAATTATATTAAATGTCATCGAAATATTGTAAACTTGATAGTACTTTAATTTACTCATTAATCAGGAATAAATTCGAAATGCTATTCTAACCGAAAGCAAAGATGCTAAATATTTCATAATTGTTCTTCAATCTTTGCTGTATCTTAAGCTTTACTTATTTGGAATATTTTGAATTTCCTCTATGTCTTATCATTCTACATTTGGTCATATAATATGTGCATGATTATAGTTGAGATTGAGCATACCAACCCCTACTTTTGAAGTCACAGAGACATTACAAGTATCCTAATTTGACATGAATGCAATGATAACTACATAGTACCACTTTGGTGACAAAACGATTTCGTCGTTACATTGTTGCCACAAATATATGATAGAATGAAATTGCTAGTGTCACTCCAAGTAATTTGGCAGAAAAATCAACCTAAAGGATACCTAACCAAAAAAAATTCTAGCAGCAAACATTCAATTCAGATATTCACGACCAAAAAATACTGGATTCTCTTTCATATAGGCCCAGAAAGGAGAAGGAAGGTTGAAATTCCAACATTATATTGAATTTACCCACTAGTCCCCTTTTTAGGAACGTCCAGTGCAAACGAACACAATAAATCACCAATCCAAGACTACAAAATATACCTTATCTGCGGGAAGAGCTGCAGTCACACAATAAAACTTATAGTGAAAGCACAGAATTGCCTCAAGACTCAGTGAAGCGCTGGAACAAGACAGAAGTAATTGTTCTCGAAAAGTTTTTGATATATATATTTTGTCTTGGAGAAAGATATCAGAAAAGGTACAGAAATCTTACAAACGAGAAATTTATCACTTCCAATCATGACACTCCGCGCAATAAACAGTAGATGCCGCCTTCAGCCAACTTCCTTGATTTCCCAGATTATGCCACTACTTAACCCTGACTGACATTGATATATTAGAATTGATCATGTCAGCTGAATGATGAATAATGACAAGAAACAATGGTTTTCTTTCCTTCCAGCTTTCTTTTAAAAAAAAAAAAAAAAGGAGAAACGGGATTTCATATCATGTCGCATTACTATTTTCTTTCTTAACCCACTGAGTGACTTGTTTTCTTGAACTTTGAGCAACTTGTTTTCTTGAATTGTGCCCCTGGTGTTTCTTTGTGCTGGAGTTCCTTGCTCTACTGGTATTAGGTTTGTTTGTGGAACCACTAGAATTTGTTCTGGAGTTGGCTGCCAGATCTCTGTCTTGTTGCTCTTTTGCCTCCTCGGTGGATGCTGCTGAGGGTAATGCAGCAGGTTGTGGAAGATAAATACCTGGCCGCAACACTTCATGCTTTTTTATTTCAATTAGACCGCCCTTCTCTTGCTGGAGTTTCAGTATTGCATCAAATTTCTCTCTTCTTAATTTCTCCGAGACTGAAGAAAGAATCTTGTCCTCATTGTTGACTTCAGATCCGCTGGAGGTCTGGATTCAAACAGTGAGCAGATATCAACAGATCTTCCAGACCACTTCAAAATTTAAATGACAACATTATAACACCACAAAAAACAAACACTTTATTTAGTATCCAGGGGCACTAACCAACTGTACTTTGTTTTTAAGTTTGACTTCTCAAAGCTCAATATAGAAACTAAACGTCCATAAATAGTCCCTAGGAAAGAGTTTACAAGAGCCATAATCCACACATAAAGCTGAGGCTGTGTATACTGACTCATCCTCTTAACTTATCATCCCCATAACCCATAAGTGTGGTTACGCATATGAAGACCTATCAGCCTTTTATTTCTATCCTTGAACTTTTTCTATCGGCCCTCGTGCTCTATCAGAGCTCCCACTGGCTACAGAGCACAAAATCATTCAGCACAAAAGTTCAAACAGGGTCTTTCTTTTACAGAAAGGCAAGGGTAGATATTTCTATAATAATGATGTATTCAAAAAGTATTGTGACCATTACACCAATTTATTACAGATTGTGATGCTACTGCAACACAAATCGATGTGTTACTTTTATACAGTTATTACAAGAGGATTACATTATCATCAACAATATCATTTCCCAGGATCAGAATGCAATAAATTCTGATTTGCCAGCTCAAGGTCTCTGACATTTTTACCATTTATTCAGCACTCTCAAATAGAAGAAACCCAGACGTTTCAAATTTTAGGATGACATAATTAAACAAAAGCATCATGTTTAGCAGAGTGAAGCAATTCACCTCGAATGAGACTATATCTTCACTATTAAAAAGCTAACACTTTCTGCTCAAAAAAATCTTTTATTAACCAAATATTGATGGTGATTTTAGAAATCGACCTATTGGATTTCAAATTGTAACAACTAGAGACTTGAAGTCATGCTTAACTCCTCAAATTATTTTCTTTTCTGTTTCTCAATTCTTTGGCAAATGTTGCATACAATCCCATACCTTCTTACTCGCTCGCCATTAATTACCAACAATTCCTACAGAGCTTTATAAAGATCAATACAATAAGAAAAAGGAGGATACGGAAACTAATCAATGAGCTAACACTTGGTTCTCAATAAAGAGTCTTTCATCAAATAAAAATTGGAGGAGGAGGTTGTTAGAGATAAATAATAATCACATCGGATACACAAGAACATCCACAAGAGTTATAAAGGCCTTAGGTATCTCCAATATGTTGACATTCTCTATTTGGATGCTCAAATACATTCACAACAAGGAGTTTTATACAACACTTCACTATTCTTTTTGCTAGTGAGGAGTTCCTTTGCCCCACTAAGGGAGAAGAACTCTTTTATGTTGAAATCAGGAATATTCACATATAGGAGCAGCTGGTACAATATTCAGCAAATCAAGGTATTTCCCCTACCTAAAATTTCGAGAAAAGATATGACTTGACTTATAAATAAATGAAGATATTTGTGCAACCTACCACAGCATGCTGAGTCTTCACAAAGTCAAGCACATGCTCAATGTCCTTTGCAAGAAAAGATTTGCGACAAACTGGGCACTTCCTCCTAGATTCTTCTGTTGAATCACATATAACCAAGCAAGATAAATGATGAGCTATGGAACTAGAATGTTGGAAAATTATGTCCACAAAAAGACACATAGATAAAAATAAAAATTCACCCTGGGTTCGTCCCCCAAAACCCCCAACTGTAAACGCTCATCTGGAATATATTTAAATTAGAAACCTAAACATAAAAATAAAAAATTCAGTGATTTCTTTACCTGCTCCTCAAAAAATGAGGGATTTTATGATGAAAAACAAAATTATTAAATTAGTCCTTAAAAACCAAGCTTGCGAGCAAAAGGAAACACTTAGTATAACCAATGTGAGTGATATAGGAGCAAAATATGGAAGGAAATAAGCTGAATCATTGAATCATGGTATATAGACAAAAGCAAGGCTCAAATAAAAACATCAACCTCTCGGCAGAATGAAGAGACAGGGGACCTCTTAGCCCCTGGGTTAGTAGATGCAGAGCCTCTTAAGACTAAATGATGCAAACACTTGTTCTAATGAAGTGAAAGTGTTATTACTCTTGCAACTAGACGGGGTATGCAGAGAGTATGTGAATACATGAACTATTTCTACAGAATTTCATTAGTCAAGTAAATTGGGTAAAAAAGATCAAGTCCCTGGGCAAAGTTGACACACACATGGTTCAACACAAGTAATTGTTGGCCCCACACAACTTTTTTATGCATCTGTCATCCTATTTCTTTCTTTTGCCTTCTTTCTTTTTTTGTGTGGATGAAAACTATCCTAAAGACCTTTGCTTCCCAATAAAATCCAGTTAACCTTTTTTGAATCTAGTTGGAGCAGGAGAATAGAATGAAACAGGAGTATATGCATAAAACAATTCAAATTCTAAGGCATCAATTTCATTGCAACGGACCATCCTGATCCCTGATACTTCCAGAAGAAGAAGCAGAACCAGAAGCTGTTGGGGCATCAGATTCTTTTAGTAGTTCAAGCCAATTCCACCATCTGATGATGCACTCACTGCACAGTAAGAAAAATAAATGAGTTTAAAGTTGCAACCACGCATCTTTCAGCCAGCAGGCAAAGTAATCATAATAAAAAGGTATTAGCAACAAAATTTACCAATGAAAGCAATGAAAACAAGACATTAGTTTCATAAATGGCTCAGAGCTCCCTGAATCTTCAGCAACTAACGGATACAAGCACAATGGACACTCTCCATCAGGGTGATTCATACTCGAAAGCCGCTCCACTGCTTCCTAGTGATACATTCAGAGCATTAAATTTCTGGAAATTAAACCCACTTCTGAAATTCTAACAATTATTGGACCATTTAGCAACACTGCCTTTGTTGTTATAGCTCATAAATGCGAGTCCCTGATGAAAATTCTTATTCATAAAATCAAAAATAGAATTTTTATTAGCATAAAGCTAAAACAAAATCCAGGATCTATCAAGCATATAAATGACAGATCTTTATTTTTTAAAAAGAAACATATAAATGGCAGATACTTGGCATCTGTAACCTAATAAACTTCAATATCCTTATTGAAATTGAACCTTATAAATACTCCATTCTACATCTACTTTGCACCTTTTTCTATTAAGGATCTAAATCGTCTGCAAAAATATCAGTGTGTTCTTTGAATTCATTTGACTAAGGACAAAAAGATCCGAAGTATATTGTCATAAAAAAAAAAGATCCGAAGTATATAGTTGTTCTTATTCATCACAACGTGAGTTCTGAGATTCTGGATCTATGTTTTATTAAACGAGGATAATCTAACTAGGATTGTCATCAATCACCGAACTGGATCTCAACAGTACAATGGTTACCTCACAAAGTGCTACAAGCATTAGACATGAGGAAAGTTCACTGGCCCTTTCTGAAATACAACTTATCAATTGTTTTTGCCGTTGCACATCAAGACCCTTGGAATCAACAATTCTAATAGCAGGTGGCTCGTCAGGATACTGCCAAAATAATTATATCAGTGCACGAAAGAAATATGAAACCTGTCTAATCACACAAGTATGTATTGCATGAACTAGTTAACCATGACAAAAAAATGGGACACAAGTGTGTTTGGACTGCAGAAAGCAATCAGATGAAAAAAAACATTAAATTTGATAAAATTTGATGACAGAAATGCAGATGAATTAAACAACAAGGTCCAAATGGTGTTCATCACCCCCAAAAAGAAATCACAATGATAGATGTTCAAACATGCATATTGTGGACAATTTAGAAGAAGAGGAATGCAAGATGTTTTGAAGACAAGAGAAGCTAAACCCAGAAAATCAAGAGTACAGGCATTTCTCTTTTTTCACCTTTTGGTGTAAAGAACAGTTTGTAGAAGATGCAGGATCATGGATGGACATTTTTTTTAATCAGGAATGCTGAATTATCGATAAAACTTTTTTGACTCCTTGTAAGAATTACAGGGGGGGTTATACTAGTAAATATTAAATCAGCCCTTTTGGGTGCTGATTATATTAACATGTAACCATTTTCAAAAGAGAGAGAGAGGGAGAGAGAGAGAGAGAGAGATCACAGTGACATACCTTTGAACCAGCCTGGATTCCTATGATTGCTTCCACAAACTGAAACACAGGAGAAAGTAAAAAAGAGACTATTTTCTATAGCAACATACAACATAATCAATAGGAAAAGTAACCAGGAAATCCAAGAAGAAAAAGAACTGTCAAGTATAATGCCACTTCATCAGATCCATTGAAATTATCAGAAAACATTGACAGCCTTAGGAAACACGAACTACTCGTAAACCAGTTCTCTCTTCATCACTGTGTTCAAAACGTGTATCTCATCCGTATAGAATATTATGCATATATCTCTCTATCAGACTCCGCCTCTGCATTTTCTTACACTATCCAAATTTTGACTAAACATGAAACTTTTGCTAATGCTTTAACCTTCCAATCTAGGCGATTCATAAAGTATTGTTGTCAAAGGCTTATCTGTAATGAGCTGAAATAGAAAGATGGTCAGGTCATATAGCTGACTCCGTCTCTCTTTGGATTGAAACATAGTTGTTGCTGTAGTGTTGTTGTCAAAGACTTATCACAACCATGCTAACCTGAAGCTACTTGATGCTCAAGATGACCACTTTGCCTTGCTTAAACACACTTCAGCATAGGTACCAAGGTGTAAAGGTGTGCCTCATTTCAATGGGCTTCATATAAACATTAAAATTACAGGTGAGAAGATAGATTTGTATTTAATTAATAGTAAATTTAAAATTTTAATCTAAGAAACTAGTCACTTGACCAGAATTAAGAACTCTTTTAGCATCTAACCTTGTGTTGGTTTTTTAACTCAATTAAGTGCTTTTACTTCATGTATTTCACTTAATTTCAGATTTTTCATTTACCTTGTTCTTATAATTGTTGTATGTGTTCAGCATTATTTATTCTTGAATAAATTTTCTTTTTGTTCATTTTTTTCTAAATCCCTCTTTTAATAGCGCTTTGCACTTAGACCGGCAAACTTTAGGCACTTTTCAATGTTTTTTCATCTTTGACAGTGCTGCATATGAGATGTTCAAGTATGCTTGCCTCCATGCAGCAGCGGAAAAAATAAAACATTTTGGTAGGCGGTAACTACATGTGGAGAATAAGGGAGTCCTTAACTGAATTCTGACCTATCCTCCTCTTCTTTTCCTTTTTTTTTTTTGACAAGTTATGTCTCCTTTATCCTCTCCCCTTTATTTCCCCACAATTAACGATATATCTGGATTACATTGTGTTCACGCTTGACATATCATTTCTTGTGAAGGTGACCGAACGACAAATTTGGAAAGAATTCAAACTTAATTATGAAAGAACATGGAGGAGCAATTAAAAGTTTAGGAGGTCCAAT
Organism: Solanum lycopersicoides; assembly: GCA_022817965.1. Taxonomy (NCBI): domain Eukaryota; kingdom Viridiplantae; phylum Streptophyta; class Magnoliopsida; order Solanales; family Solanaceae; genus Solanum; species Solanum lycopersicoides. The sequence goes on from CM040618.1 coordinate 115,709,282, forward strand.
GTTTAAAGGGACAGTTCCAATGGATGCACAGAAATGAGAAATAAACACAAGTTATTAACCTTAAAAGAAGCGAAACCAATTGTAAAAGGTGATGGAATGAAGACCAAAATTAAATAGACTCAGATAGATGCCTCCTTAAAAAATTGATAGAAACGTATTGAAATTAAGACCAATAACTGATGACTAATGAGAAAGCCAGTTTTATTAAATTTATTGATTTGTCACTTTTAACCGATGATAAGTGAGGATCATCGCCTTATAGGTGAAGCCAGTAACTTTAAAGAAGTTTGAACTTCTAATAATGACGAGCAAACTGACCCAAACGGAAGGCAGTTGGTTCTTTGAATCTCAGCTTAAGGAGCAGATAAATATTGGGGGTATGGGGACACTAAAATTAGTTATTTTAAGTGCAAATCGATTATTTGCACTAAAATCATATTTGTTATTTTTTCTTTTAAATCTCTAAAAATGTGTGTTTTCACTTCAATAAATGCTCGTCGGTTCAAGACCCGTGGACCTTGTTGTGTTTTTATGCTTCGCACTTTGGAGAAAACATTGATATATTATACGGAAACTATACATGTGATGACAAACTAGCAATCTGAATTGAAAGGGCACTAGGGGCATATTACCATCAATGCACAATGATTGCAACCGATACTTAAAGCTCTTAAATTGCTACTCCGGTACAAGTTTCCAAGGTGTTTGCAGCTTAAGTGGAAGATAACTTACTGTACTTCATAATATTTCGGAATTAGTCCCGGCCCCATTCTTTGGGTTGTTATGTAGCACTTTATCCTTATCTAGAAAGTAGCTAAAATAGAGTGAAGAGCAAGATCCTCCTATTATATTTTGGAGGTCTTTATACTTTTCCCTTTTGTACTTCTTTTCATTTTGATGATGAATGAACTTTACCCATACCAAAAAAAAAAAAAAAAAAAAATGAATTCCTTTTCCATCATACGTTTTTTTCCTTCTTTTATATAATTCTGTTTTGGGAGCTTTTTGCTGCTCTATTTAGAAGATTCTACTTGAAGAATCGGACTTGCAGCGTAAACAAGTAGCAAGAATGATACACAGAAATAGAGAAGTAGCAGTAATCAATTTGGGGTTTACACACATTCAGTTCTCTGCTCAATAGCTAGTAGAATTAAAAAATGTCATTCTCCTATCAAAATTACCAAATCAGCGCCAGATTCATTAACAAAAAAAAAATTATCCGCAGCCCCCCACTCCCAACTCTCATAACAAAAGTCCATCCCAGGACACAACAAAATTATATTGCAAGCCCAAAATATAAATATTCCAGCACAGAGATCAATCAGCTAAATAATTTTGGTTGGAAATAGAAAGAACCTGTTGAGAAGAGTCATCGGCAGTACGAGGCTTAATATGAAGATGAAACGAAGGAGGATAAGTTTGTAGGAGTAAGCAATCGTCGCCATAAACAGCTTGTAATGCTTCTACTTCTCCCACTATTTCTTCTTCTTCCGCCATGTTTGGCTTTGTGGCAAAGGCGGTGGTGAGCGTTGTTAACTTTGTACACAAAAATATATATATGGTGGAGCTCCTTCAACTATACTTTTATTTTCAACAAAGACAAATTTAGTCCATATTAAATTAATTTCAGTATTTAACCCTTTATTTTCAAAAAGCTACTTAAAAAAAAAGAAAAAAAAAGAAGGTTTTAATTTTCTTTATGGTATTTTCGAACTTTTTTAGATACTAAAAACCTTGCATGTAATGAAGTAAAGAAAATAGAGTTGAAAGTGGACTTTTCCAACACGTTGTTTGGATGGTTGCTACGTATTATTTCATCATATATTGTATTGTATTATATTATGTTGTATTATATATCTAATGAGCACAGTGTTTGAATAGAACGTATCATTTTCCATTATTGCATAATGTCACATATTTATAAGTTGAATGATAAATCTTTTTTAAAAAAAAGTAGAATACAGAATAGAGTTATTATGAAAGGTTGGATAAAAGACAGAATTTGATTATTAAATAAAAATATTGATAAAATGAGGGGGGAAAAGTATCATGATAACGACACGATCACACCAAATCGGTCATTAGAATTTTTTCGTCGTTATCTAACAATAGAATTTAATAACAATCAAAATAAATATTATATTTAAACTAATAATACAAATACAATAGGTAATAACCATCCAAACAAAATATTAATTTCCTAAAACTATTTTACTAGAAATCTCTCTATAAATTCTTCTCCTTTCTTTACATTCATTCTTGTTGAGAAGAAAGAAAAATAAAGTTGAGGCATGAAATATTTTTTGAGATCGAACCTTTTAGTCCAATGATTTTGAATTTTTCTGTCTTTCTATCCGTCTATATTTGTGCATTCAAATGATCGACGTTGCCATCAAGTTGGGTTACTCGATACTTGAGTGTTTCCTTAACGACAGTCGTTGTTGACTGTTTTTTTAACAATAGGCGGCACTGACAACACTCCATTGATATCGTCATGTACATGGTGTAACAAGAAGAGAATCAGCAGAAATCGAAAGATTGTTACCTAACTAACCTCATAATTATATTTTTTTATTACAACCACGAATCAATCTTACATAATATAAGAACAAATTTAACAATTTTGACTGTTTAGAACATATAATTTTCACGCCTAGGTATGTGTGGCAGTGGAACCGGTAATTCCCGGTTCCCAATCCGGTCCGTCCCGGTCCGGTCCGGTACCGGTTAATCCCGGTACAGACCTGTTCGGTCCGGTTCCGAAACAGGTACCGAATCAAAAATTGGAAATTACCGATCCGTTCGATTTTGGAACATACCGGTCCGGTCCGGTCTAATTTTTTTATTTATTTATTTTTAAAAAAAATGTGTCCGTTTATAGTCTTTGGGTAACGGCTAGTGGGGCCCCCAACGGCTATTTGATCCAAAAATCAGCCTCTTACACCCCCACACCCCTAACTTTTTTAATACCCTAAAGTTTTAATAATTACACTTTAACCCAATTTTCACTTATAAATACTCCTAAAATTCATTATTTTAAATCACAAAATCATCTATTCATCTTCTATTCTCTCAACTCTCTACTCTCTACTCTCTAATTCTCTAATATATAATATCTTAAATTTCGGTGTTGCCTTATTTGGTCTTTCGAAATTGGATTTGGAGCTTCAAAATTCAACTTTCAACATTCCACGTTCGGCTTTCGGCGGTCATAAACGTCTACTTATTCAAGTAGACGTTCGGTACATTCGTTCCAACTTTTAGTTTACATACTTTACATTTCATTTATATTTAAATAATTATTTATTTATTTTGTGATTTATTATTTGCATTATATTTTTCGTATTATTTTGTGATTTATTATTTGCATCACACGTTTAATATTTTAATATGGATTTCGGTAAAAATATTTTTCAAAAAGGAAAGGATAAAAAAAGTGCATTTGAGCGTGTAAAAAATATGTTTAACTTTACATCATCCGATAATGCAAAAATCGGTAGTTCTTCTAAATCAAAAACTAAAAAATCTACTATATTAAGAATAAATACGGATGATTAACACATGTTGATGATACAGTTTTTAATATTGATAGTAATTCAGGATTAGATCCTTATCATGAACATTTACAACGTCGCTTTGGTAATTTTGATGAGGATTTGCCTAGTGATAATGATAATAAAAAATGATATTGATAATTATACTGATACGCCTACTTTTGATGATGATGATGATGAAACTGAGCCACCTACGGCTACTAATACTCCCAGTCCCGCTCCTAGTCCCGCTTTCTTTCGTTGTCATGCCCCTGCTCCCCCTGTACATCCTAGGCCTAAGGTAGAACGTGCTAAAAAATTGGTTGTTTGGCAATTTATGACACAAAACGAAGATAAAACACAAGCTATTTGTAACAAATTTAAACATAGATTAAATCATAAAACTGTTGGTAAATCTGGCGGGACAGGACATTTGAGTAGTCATTTAATGTCTTGTTGTTAAAATGAATTTTTGCATGCTAAAGCGGGAAGCTAAAAAAAATGGTACCCCTCTTCCTGAAAATGTAGGAGTAGGCGGCTCTAACATGGTATAAACAGAATTAAATCCGTCTAATGTTTCTGGCTCTAGTTTACCACTTTCATATAGTAGAGAAAAAGATCTTGAAGAACTAGCTAAAATGATATGTGTTATGGGTTTGCCGTTTAGTTTTGCTAAAAATCCCGATTTTATACATTATATTCAAATTGTATATAATCCAAATTTTAAAGATTTTGCTAGAAATACAATAAAAAGGTTGTATTTGATTAACATGCACAATATTTTTAATATCTTCGTTATTTATTTTGTTATAATACTTGTAAAATAGCTATTACTTCTGATATGGATCGTAGTGTAAACGGTAACGATTATTTGACTGTTACTGCACATTGGATTGATGAAAATTGGTATATGTAAAAAAGAATTTTAGGTTATAAATGTTGTCAAATGCAAAAATCGACAGTTATATTGCTCAAACTATTTTAGATATTTTACAAAGTTATGAAATATGTGATAAAATAAGTAGTATAACATTAGATAATGCTTAAAGTAATAATGTTGCTGTTGAAAATTTAAAACCTACTCTTTGTCCTTTCTATGGTGATAATTATCATATTAGGTGTACTGCACATATATATAATTTGATGGTTAGAGATGGTGTACAGATGTATGATAGCGGATGTATAAAAATTGAAAATGCATGTCATTTTATATTTAAATGTCAAGTTAAGTCTAGACGTAAAGATTTTCAAAATCGTTGTTTTGAAAATAACCTTTCACCTAGAAAAATTCTAAAAATAGTGGCTACTAGATAGATACTTTATATGAAATGCTTGTAGTCGCTTATGAATATAGAATACCCTTACAAATGGTTTGGAATGCTCATAATTCTGATATGGCATATGAATTAGATGATAGTGATTGGCGTAATATAAATGAACTTATAGATTTCCTAAAAGTTTTTTACTTAACTACAAAAAGAATATCCGTACTTTATAGTCCTTCAATTTGTACTGTTTTGCCTGATATTTGTAGGATTTTTTCTAAATTATATCAATATAAAAATAAACCAAGATTTCAACAAATCATTGAAAAAATAATTCTAAAATTTAAAAAATATTATATTCCTATTTCTCCAATTTATTTAATCGCATGTCTGTTAAACCCTCATTATAAAGATGTAGGTGCATCAAAAATGGTTGAAAAAAATTATTTTAACTTAGATATTAATGATGTATTAGAAGAAATTCCTAGTTGTCAACAAGTTAAAGATAGCATAAAAATTGAAGCTAGAAAATTGTATGATTTATATAATGCTAATATAAATATATCAAGTGATGAAACTCAAAGCTCTAGGAGTAGATTTGATGAAGATAATATTGATGCTTATTTATATGATTATCTTGAACTTTCTCACGATAATAGAAATTATTTTGATGCCTATGTTACTCAAAATACAGAACCTACTGAAGATATTCTAGCATGGTGGAGAAATCGCGGCAAAGAATTTCCGAAACTGCAATCGATGGCTCGAGATATATTAGCTATGCAAGCATCGTCAGTAGCTTCAGAAGGCGTCTTTAGCGCAGCAAGGTTTCAACTTGGAGATCATAGGCATTCACTAGCAGCCGACAACTTGGAGATATCGCTATTATTTCGTGATTGAATTAATGCCGAGAGAAGAAATTTGGATCGTGAACCACTATCGACCAAATTTCAAGATGACGTTGATGAAGTAATGCAGGATAATAGTGACGACGGGATTGAAGTAATGGAAGATCTTTCTATTCAACCAATTCCCGAACATGTTATTAAAGAAATGTTGAATGATTTACGAAAGGATTTATATGGTGGCACCAACTATTAGTAAGAGTAAGATAATTCGAGATTTAATTCAAACAGAACCCTTCCTAGAAGGTGGTTGTGTAGATTAAATCTTTTGATACTCTACTAATATTTTTGTAAATGTAATTGTAACATCAAATAAATATTAATAAAAATATAGGCTATTCGCCTTAATTTGTTTTTTATTATTGTTGTATTAAATGTAATTTTTAATTTTTAATTTTATAACTTTAAAGTTTGAATATAAAATTTTCAAACTTTAAAGTTTGAATTTAAAATTTTCAAACTTTAAAGTTTGAATTTAAAATTTCCAAACTTTAAAAGTTTGAATTTAAAATTTATAACTTTAAAAGTTTGAATTTAAAACTTTCGAACTTTAAAAGTTTGAAATTAAAATTTTATAACTTTAAAGTTTAAATTTAAAATTTTCAAACTTTTAAACTTTAAAGTTTGAAATTTAAATTTTTACAAACTTTAAAGTTTGAAATTTAAATTTTTTTTAATTAAATACCGATCCGGTCCGGTCCGGTACACTATCGGTTCCCTTTCGGACCAGGACGGAACCTTTATTTATTACCGATTTACCGGTCCGGAACGGTACCGGTTCGCGCAGTATCGATTCTGTTCCGGTTCCAAAACTTACCAGTATGGTATTCCCGATTCCGGTACCGCCGCCTGCCATACGCCTAGGTATTTAATATGCAAAATTATTCACCCCTGTATTGTGTGACTAGATTACACTTTACAATTATTTAAATGTCTTTCATGTCTACTTGCGACATGTTTGGAAAGTCACCTGATAATAGAAATTGATGTAATTATTAGAGTAGTAAACAGTCTAGTAATTACTCTGATCTATTTGATTGAAAGGAAACTTACATAAATATACTATAATAAAAGAAAATTTTCATTTATAGCAATAACATTTTTTTCACTTGATCACTTTTAATTCATTTATAATACAAGTTAAATACAAAGAACAGTTTATTATTCACATATAATTCAAGTTTTAATGATGGATAATACATTTATTACGCATTTTAATACACTATAATACAATGTGTCAAATTTTTACCAAACAAAAGTAATATATTTCAAAAAATAATTATAAATACATATATTGCATACATAATTCACTTTTAATACATATTGCAGATTTAACATAACATTGCTATAAATGATAATAAATCAAAAGTATCGCAAAAATCAGTAATTATTTATTAAAATGTATAATTTCATGTAATTTATCCTTGATTTGAACAAAGTGTAATCATAAGGTTATATCGAATTTTAAAAATAAAAATTAACTATTTAAAATTAAAATGTTATACTCCCTCCGTTCGGAATTATTTGTCATGTTACGCTTATCGAAAGTCAATTTGACTAATTTTTAAAGGTAAATAGATCACATTAGTTCGATATTTTTAAAAAAAATTAGATATTCTAAAACTATATGAAAAGTACTATAAATTAAAAAAATTTGCATATTAATATGATGAAAAATACATCTTAAAATGTTAGTCAAAGTTTTTATAGTTTGACTCTAAAAATAGAAATCATGACAAACAATATCGGGTAGAGGGAATATTAGACAAATAAGTGTCTTTATAAATGATATTAAATTGAATATTTAAGTTATATATAATTTTTTGAAAATATATTAATGAATAAACATATGTAATTAACTAATGTTATAAAAAAATTATATTTTTTAATTTAATATTATTTTAATTAAATTAATCATAAAAACTAAAAGTACAGAATTTCTATGAATATCATTAAATGCATGTTTGACAGAAAATAATTAATACTATCAATATAATGTCATAAAATTAAAAAATGTTTTGACAAAAAGACAATTTATCAAATCTAACTTTTAAAAAATTGCAATGTAAAATATCAAGTCAATACTCATAAAACAAATAAACTGATAATATAACATAAGATCTACATTCAAAACAAAAAATTTAACATAACATACATAAGTTGATTTAAAAGAAACGAAAAATGTAAGTCCATAACTTTATTAAAAAATGAACTTCAATATAAAAGCAAGTAAAATTATCCACGCTTTGCGCTGAAATTTAATATCACAGAATTTATAAATATTACTTTACACCATTTATAAAAAATTAAAACTAAAACAATATATTATGTTACATACAAGCCTACGTAGTAACAAACATTAATAATGTAAAGGAAAATGAAAATTATTACATCTTATCATTTATTTGGATCTGGAACCTAAACAATGGTATCAGTGAGACATTTAACAAGCAAAGTATACAATTATTTAACTGCGAAAAAAAAGAAAGAGGAAGAAGAGCAGGTTCAGAATTATTAGTCATTCAAACTGAAACACTATATCGTATTAAGTACAAGATTACGTAGTAACAAACATAAAAATGTAATAAAAATTATTAGATCTTATCATTTATTAATAACATAAGCATAAAGTAATGATTGTAAAAATACATACCAGGATCTGTAACATAAGCCATGGTGTCAGTGAGACACTCAATGGAAGCAACGTACACGAATATTTACTTGTGAAGAATAAAGATTTAAAATTTTCGTTGTTCTAAAATAAGGGGAATCCCTCCATTTATAGAAAACATAGGGTAGTGTGAACAAATATTTATTGTGCATTATCGAAAATGTTACATCTATTTAGAAAAGTCACAATTTTTTTATAAAAGTTACAACTGTTCATAGAAGTCACAACTTTTCATAAAAATCACAACTTTCTTCAATTGCAACTTTTCATAAAAGTCTCAACTTTTCATGAAAGAAAAAATCTAATTTTAAAAATAAATAAATTAAAGAGGAAATTCTGATTTGTAGTGGCATCACATAGGCGGACCTAAGGTTATATATATAGAGAGAGAGAATACTAATAAAATTATATTAATGATTTTTTTAGATAATACAAAAAAATTAAATGAAATCACATGAAGTAAGGATTGAGAATAAGAAGGAAATAAAATATAAATAATGTGAAAAATATGTTTTAAGAAAATAATTAGAATAATAAAAATAAAAAAGAACTTCAATCAATAAAAAATAAAAAAATACATTAAAATAAAAAATAGAAATAGAAGATATTAAAAAAATAATCAACTTGTAAATATCAACAATTCACAACCTCCCCCCTCCTGTGATTTGGACAGTGTAATTACACCCTTTCAATTACCTTCTAACCATATAAATACATGTCATCCAAACAAGACGTACACTCAATTACATCAAATTCAATTATCCAATTATCAGGATGACTTACCAAATAGGCTCATATGTCCTACTTCCACAATTATTCAAATCATAGTGTGGATATTTTACCATTCTCAATAAAAGATTATTCAGTACATGATACAAAGGCTCTTAGGGGGCTTGTATTTGTTACATAATTACAATTACTTTACGTAGATAGTACAATCATGTTGTAATTGAAGATGTACATGAGTTGTCCAAAACACAAAATAAGAAAAAATGTACAACATGCAAGCCTTTCACCCAAAGATAGAAAATAAAAATGGACAAAAGAAGCAGCAGCATCTATATATATACACAGCTCATTTATCCTTTCTGCAGCTTCCGTAGGTTCTCAAACTCTTTCAGTTGTGTCTTTAGAAGTGTATGCTCCTGCTGCATTTTGCCCAGCAGTGTTTCGACCATAAACATCTCATCTTTTAGATGATTAATCTTTTTATCCAGAAAATCTAGTATATCAACACCCGTCTCTCCAAGTCGATACATGCTACTTGCAGAGTCCCCTTGAGATATCACTTGGACGTGCTGTGGTCTACCTAATAACACGAGTATGCTCATCTGCGACAAAATTTGATGAGACAAAAAGACTAATCAGCAAATTTATTTTTCATTATCTTGACTGCACAATCAAGGGCTCAATTTATTGCAGATCCATCATACGCTGAAACCCATTAAACTCATAACAGAAAAAACAAATCAAGTAGAAAATCAATGTAACAAAGAAGTTAGAGCAATGACCAAAATTGACATACTGAAACAAAAGCCAGACTGGGCTTTTAGCATATATACTAGAAATAACCTGGTGCCCTTCAAAGTGGGCCCTTAACTTAATTTTGAAAACTAAAGTTGTTACACTCCTGTAAGGCTGTAACATTCAGCTTATTACACTCCCTTTACTCGTCTCAATTTATTGACCAAGTTTCAACCTTCATTTGTCAAAATGTTCAACTTTTTTCCCCTTCACTTCAAATAACAACTACACACTGGCACATAGACCTTACCCCTACCTCAGAGGTAGAGAGGTTGTTTCCGATAGACCCTCTGCTCAGGGAAAAACAGTCCAAAGCAATCCAGAAAAAGAAGTAACCAAAGTGCAAGTAACATCTCAATAAAAGCTACTTTATTTTATTTTATTTTTTATGATGTAGGTGCTAGGGCTAGCTTACGCACACCTCAATTAGTTCATCAAGTACGTGTAACCTCCACCCATCATAGATACTGGGAAAAGTTATCCCCCAATGCTAAGGCAAATGCAGAAAATCAGTGTTTTTGGCCTCCATCAGAATTTGAACCCGAGATTTCATTGTCCTCATCCCACTTCATTGAAAACTAGGTCATATAGTTTGAGTCGCCAAAAAACTAAGTTGTTCGGACTCTCCAAAAATGTTGCCGTACCCGTGTCGGATCCTTAAGAAATGCACTACTTTTGAAGGATCCGACACACACCCGATGACATCTTTGAAGATTCGAGCAACATAGCCAAAAAATGCTACTTTACATTATTTCAAAAATTAATTTGGTTTACCATTTTACACTTCCTCACAATTCAAATTGTTTCAACTCCTTTACAAGACCAATACAATTATCTGTTAAAACCTCGAAAGTCAATCCATATCAATTAAAATGGTAAGGACGGGGTGTCTGCATTGCTATCTTAAACATTGAAAGGTGAATTCCACTGAGCCAAGACTAGTTTACAGAGAGTATCTGATGCTAAACAGAAAAGCAAGAAAAAGAATGAGACCAAAAATAAGCTTAGAGTGTTCAGTTATTTTTAACACTAACAACAACTAATATCATAAGAGGAACAATCTGTGGTAACAATTTCGTTAAAACATAGTTCAGATAGAGGGTGCAAATTGAGAAACATACCTGCATTAGAATCAGTATCACAGCAATGGTGATCACTATAAGAATGGAAACATGGCTCTGAGATTTCAAAGACGCTGAACACTTGAGCATGAAGTCTCTACAGAAGGAAGTTATGGACACAGTACTGCTATCTGCAGCTTGCTGGTTGAGCGGCGGTATTTGTGACCTGATTTCCTTACTTGTCTCAACTAAGTTCTCTACATGTTCATAACTTTGTTTTGGCTGAGCACTTGTTACCACATTAGCAGCTAGACCATCAGCTGACAGAATAATTTAATCAGATAACATGAGCTTGAAACCAAAGAACGTATAGCCCAACATATAATATAGCCAAAGGTGTGATTTCCTTACTTGTCTCAACTAAGTTCTCTACATGTTCATAACTTTGTTTTGGCTGAGCACTTGTTACCACATTAGCAGCTAGACCATCAGCTGACAGAATAATTTAATCAGATAACATGAGCTTGAAACCAAAGAACGTATAGCCCAACATATAATATAGCCAAAGGTGTGATACAAGAGGTTTGAAGCACTACCTTTTTCCTTCTCTAACTTCTTTTGCTTCAACAGTTCACGCGCCTGAAATAAAAACCTACGTTAATCTTTTAATCTGCTTTAAAGATCCTGCAAACTGAAAATAGAAGAAATTGTAGAGGAAGAAGAATATACAAGGGCAATCCATGTGACATACAAGGCTCGACATTCATCAACTGTAGACTGCACTATCTTCCCTGCAGAGATTCCCAAGCAATTAGCAGCGACACAAAAGTTCTCGTAAGGTGAACATCATAAATTACCTTTTTTCTATAACTGCTTAAGCAGCCAAACTAACAAGGATACACAGCAACCAGTGTTATCAAAGGCGAAAAGCGCAAAAAAGCTCTAAGGTCTGTTGGGGCTTTGAAGCGCAAATAAAGTGTGGGCTTTAATGAGAAAAGGCGCAAAGGTAGAAAAAAATACAAATATATATGTTTAGTCCAAGACTGATAATTATAAACATGAATGACAAATATATGACCAAAGAAATGGAAGCTTTTATGATAAAATGAAATTTCAATTGTTTAGTGTCACTTCTTCAGAATAGGCTCGTTGACAAGGAAAATTTTGCCTTAGAACCTTGACGGCGACACTGAAGCGCACATAAGGCGAGGTGAAGCGGTCAACACGTTCTGAGCCTCGCTTTAGGGCTTAAGTGCGCCTTTGACTACACTGCAGCTAGCTACCCACGATATGTGCAAGATACAATACCTACCCCCTCCACACCCTCATTTTTTCGCTCCCGTAACAATTTTTAACTCTTCAATGGGGTCGCGAAATGGAGAGTCGGGGCTTACATTTCAAGTGCCAAAGATCAGAAACTGACACTCGTCCATTAAGCATGAAGACTTATCAGCTGTTCATAGCAATGAAGTGTCTTATCCAGAAGTGTTCAGACAAAAGGTTCAGTAATCAATATCATTGTGTCAATTGGAGTGAAAATCTCCCACATACAGTATGCAGACGATACGCTTATATTATGTGTGACCGAGGAGTTCCGCAATTGAAATATCTTAGGGATGATCCTACTACTTTTTTAAATGATTTCTGGTCTTGAGATAAATCTGAGGAAAAGCTCTCTGTTCACAGTAAATGGGGCGCAAAACATACCTAGATTAGGAAATGTTTTGGGTTGTCAGATTGGCGAACTACCCACAGAATATCTGGAAATGCCTGCCATTGGCGGCTAGGTATAAGGAGAAACATGTGTGGAAAGAGATTGAAAGAGATGTGAAGAGAGACTTTCTATGTGGAAAAGACAATACTTATCTCTTGGGTGTAGGGTGGTGCTTATCAATAGTGTTTTGGATTCTCTAACTACATGTCTTATGTCCTTATTTCCTTTGCCACTCGGTGAGAGAAACTGATTGGATAGAGTTGGGAGGAGCTTCTTGTGGGGGTGGTAATAAAGATGAGGGATCTATTATTTTGATGAAGTGGGACAATGTGATTCTTGAAAGAAGATCTCGCCATCAGAAACTTGAAGGTCCATAACAATAGCTTATTGATGAAATGACAATGGAGGTATGGAAAAGAAAATGAGAGCTAGTGGAGAAGGGTCATATCTGATAAATATGGAGAACAAAGCATCCGGATCACTGGTCCTATTTAACTATTCTCATGGTTTAGGCCTTTGGAAGCATATATCTAGCTTATGGTCTGATTTTGTTGTAAACACAAAGATCAAGTTTCGTAATGGTAAACACACTAGATTTTGGCAAGACGCTTGAATAGGACACGCCCCCTTAATGACTCAGTATCAAGTATTAAGATATCGACAGGCTCCTTTGAATGCAGGTAGTTTAGTCTCAGATTCTTGGAATGGAAATAATTAGTGCTTAGAGCTTTGCAGAAGTTGTTTTGATTAGGAAGCTCTGAGAACAGCTCTACCAGAAATTGTTATGATTGGGAAGTTCCAAGAACAGCTCTACGATTGCATGACCTGGAGAGGGTACCATTGAATGAAGAAGTATCTGACACTATACTATGGATGACACAGAACACTGGACACTTCTCAGTTTATTCCTGTTGCAAGGCTCTTAACAGTGAAGGGGTCCAGAAGCACAGTTTGGTTTTGGAAGCAATTATAGAAGTTAAAGCTTCCCTATAAAGTCAGCTATTTTTTTCACTAGCCTCACATGATGCTTGTCTCACTCGAGCAAGCCTGCAAAGGAAAGGACTATATATTTGCCTCAGATGTTTTTTGTGTAGCAGTGCAGAAAGCACAGTTTGGCTTTGGAAGCAATTATAGAAGTTGAAACTGCCCTATAAAGTCAGCTATTTTTTGTCGCTAGCCTCACATAATGCTTGTCTCACTCGACCAAACCTCCAAAGGAAAGGACTATATATTTGCCGCAGATGTTTTTTGTGTAACAGTGCAGAGAAAAGCAGCAGTTGTCTTTTTATACAGTGCCTGCGTCAAGGCTGATTTGGGCATGTTCTCAATCTATTTAGAGTTCATTTTGTAGTGGCATTCACTATGAATGATCTTTTGACAAGCTGGGGGGTTGAAGGATTACAGAAGTCTGTGCAAAAAGTATGTCAGACACTGCCAAAATGTCTCTGCTTGGTTATATGAAGGATGCTTCCTTGAACGGAAAATGAAGACTGTTCCAAAGATTACGGCCAATTGCTTATGGCTTATGGCCTTTTGGTGTAATTTACAAGACGCAACAATGTTAAAGATGAAAATTACATGTTGAGTTCATAGATTCACTAAAGGAATAGGAGCTCATTCCAGAGAAACCTTCTTTTAGTTTTGGTACAGAAGGGTTGCAAATTATCCTGGCACTAGCTTAGTCCCAGGCTTCCATAATACTGTGATATAACACACCATCTTACCTGTTCTAGAAAAAGTTAATTTATATTTTAACTTTCTGAATTACAACCTGTTGGACACGAAAGTATAGTAAAATGCACATCAAACCCACAACATTTCCAGAAATTACTGTCGTATCTCACCCTGCTCAAATTTTGATATGTCAATACTCATTAGCCAAAACTGCTATATATGTCATGTCGTTAGGTGAAAAACTTCTTGCTGCATTTTCCATCATTACATGTCAGGCCATGTGATGAAACATTATCTGTTTTTCCATCACGTCAATAGTTTGAGGGCATGGGAACACACTTTAAAGAGCCTAACCCAACACAAATTTCTATAATATCATAAATCCTAATGAGGAATCTTTAGATTAGCCCACTTTGAACTCCAACTTGGGCAACAAAAAGTATAGCTTTGATCCTCATAATAACCCTTGCCAACAGATAATTCCTTCTTGAAGGACATACACTGGATGATAAGAAGATGAAACATAATCTGATAGAACACAACTAAGGCTGAAGGAAGATAGCCAGCAAATAGCTGTATCCTGCTCAGGGTCTTACAAATCAATATCAGAAATAAAGGAAATTTCCCATGCTTCATCTATCGAAGTTTTTCATCTTGACATATGACAACGGTCCAAGCCCTATTTCTGTTTTTTATTTTGTTGTTGTCTTTGAGGGGGAGGGAGGGCGGAGGGTCAGGCGTTGACCCCTACACGTATATTGGCATCCAATACAGGAAGGGGGTTATTGTAAGACCTTACCTCCGCAAAATCTACATGGTGAATGGTCATTCCCAACCATTTTCATCGGCCCTTACCTTGCTTGTGGTATGTATTATACAAATCGTGATGAAAAGGTTGGATTCCTTAAGAATGAACTTCTTTTGGGAGGGGAACTGTGAGAAGAATAAAATACACCTTGTCAATTGGGAGTCTAGTAACCAGCAAGAAGAATGGAGGTGCTGGAATTAAGAATATGAAGATCCAAAATCAGGAGTTTAATGATGAAGTGGATATGGAACTTCAACTCAGATGACCAGCCATTACGGAAGAAGGTAATCATGGAGAAATATGGTTTGGATGGAACATGGACTACCAAAGTGAGCAATAGTCCATATGCAGTCGACCTCTGGAAATCCACAAGGAACTTGTGGCCCAAATTGCTAACAAAAACCATGTTAAGCATTGGTAATGGAAAAAAAGTAGATCCATGGAATGATGAGTGGATAGAACAAGGACAGATATTCCCTCAATCAACAAGAAAACTCAAAAATTGAAATGGTTTGGGGTGAAATGGGGTGGAAACTAGAGTTTCAGAAGCTTTAAATAATTGGGAAATTGATAGACTAGCAAGCTTTTTTGGAACTTTACAACAGTTCAAAGGAACATCAACTGAGCCAGATTGCTTGATATGGTTAAGGAAAGCAAAACAAATTTACAGTGAAAACATCATCCATGGTATTCACAACCTCAAACAATCAGAGTGGGACTTGGCCTTGGAAGATAATCTGGAGGGTTAAGATGCCCCGCAAAGTTTCATGCTTCTCTTGGTTGCTAGCTAAAAGTTGTACTTGTTAGAATAGGCATAAGTATTTATTACTTAGAATAGGAGTAGAAATAAGAATATGAATAGGAATTCTAGTAGGAATAGGAATTCTAGTTGAAAAAGGATTCCAATGTAGTGTCTATAAATAGGGTCTCAATGTAACAATTTAGATACACAATTCAATAATATTTTCTCCAATATTTCTCACATGGTATCAGAGCAATTGTGAGAGAAAAAAAAAAAAAAAAAAACTGGCCGGATTTGAATCTTTGGACGGCCAGATCTCAATAATCAAGATTTTTTTTGTTGTTCCCGAGATAAATTTAGCATAATGTCTTTTGGATGTGATGTTTTTGGTTCTAAAAATATAGGGATTGGAAGTTCTAGCCCTATAATCACTTCAGAACTCCTATTAGGAAGTTCAAACTATTTATCTTGGGATTCGTCAGTTGAGTTGTGGTGCAAGGGTCAAGGTGTGCACGATCATTTAACAAACAAGATTTATGTGGTAGATGTAAAGGCAAAGACTAGTGAGGAAGATGCAAAAGTCAAAGCACATTGGGAGAAAGTAGATGCTCAATTATGTAGTCTCCTATGGCGTTCGATTGATTCCAAATTGATGCCCTTGTTTCGCCCATTCCAAACGTGTTATGCAGTTTGGGAAAAGGCACGTGCTTTATACACTAATGACATCTCTCGATTCTATGATGTGATATCTCAATTGACCAACTTAAAGAAACAAGAATCCGATATGTCTACTTACTTGGGACAGGTACAGGCAGTCATGGAGGAATTCGACACGTTGATGCCAGTAACTACGGATGTCGAAAAACAACAAGAACACAGACAAACATTGTTTCTAGTTCTTACTCTTGCTGGACTTCCTCCTGATAATGATTCTGTGCGTGATCAGATTTTAGCTAGCCCTACAGTTCCTACAATCGATGAATTATTCTCTCGTCTCCTTCGTCTTGCGGCACCTCCTAGTCACAAAGTCGTTTCATCACCCACTGTTGACTCCTCTATTCTCACATCTCAAACCTTTGAAAAGCGTACATATCAGTCTACGGAGAATCGGCGAGGGGGAGGACGTTTTGGGAAACCTCAATCTAAGTGTACTCATTGTCATAAGTATGAACACACTCGTGAAATATGTCATATTTTGCATGGTCCACCACCCAGTTATGATCCTCTTGTTCTAAAGGAATATAATGAGTTCCTTCGAAATCGCGCAAGTAAACAGTCATCTCCACCAATAGCATATGGTGCTCAACCTAATCAACCATCCAATAATGCTCATATTGCTCAGATAGAATATGATGAGTTCCTTCAGTATCGTGCAAATAAGCAAACGTCTCCACAAATAGATTCGGTTGCACAACCTGATATGTTTGTTGCGGGTAATTCTTTTGCTTGTGTATTGCAATCTAGTACTGTTGGAACATGGGTCGTGGACTCTGAGGCTTCTGATCATATTTCTGGTAATAAATCACTTTTATCCGATATTGTTTATTCGCAATCTCTTCCATCTATTACTTTAGCCAATGGGATCCAGACAAAACCAAAAGGGGTTGGAAAAGCCAAACCCTTATCTTCTGTCACCCTAAACTCTGTTCTTTATGTTCCTGGTTCTCCTTTTAATCTAGCATCTGTTAGTCGTTTGACGAAATCCCTACATTGTAGCATAACTTTTTTCGATGATTTTTTTCTCATACAGGACCGCAGTACGAGACAGATGATTGGAACAGGACATGAATCACAAGGCCTTTAATATCTTACCTCTTCAAAATCCTTGACAGTATGCTCCGTTACAGATTCCCCAGATCTAATTCACAAACGTTTGGGACATCCGAGTCTATCCAAACTGCAAAAGATGGTGCCTAGTTTGTCTAGTTTATCTACATTAGATTGTGAGTCGTGTCAACTTGGGAAACACACTCGTGCTACGTTTTCTCGTAGTACTGAGGGTCGTTCAGAGTCTATTTTTTCATTAGTTTATTCTGATATTTAGGGTCCTAGTAGAGTCAGTTCCACTTTAGGATTTCGTTATTTTGTTAGTTTCATTGATGATTATTCAAGATGTACTTGGGTTTTTTTAATGAAAGATCGTTCTGAGTTATTTTCTATTTTCAAAAGTTTCTTTGCTGAAATACAAAATCAGTTTGGTGTTTCTATTCGTACTTTTCGTAGTAATAATGCCTTATAATACTTATCATCCCAATTTCAGCAATTTATGTCCCATCACGGAATCATGCACCAAACATCTTGCCCATACACTCCTCAACAAAATGGTGTCGCAGAAAGAAAGAATAGGCATCTCATAGAGACTGCTCGCACTCTCCTCATTGAATCCCATGTTCCGCTGCGTTTTGGGGCGATGCAGTCCTTTCAGCTTGTTATTTAATTAACAGAATGCCCTCTTCGTCTATTCAGAATCAGGTTCCACATTCCATACTATTTCCTCAGTCACATATCTATCCTATTCCCCCTCGTGTCTTTGGGAGTACATGCTTTGTTCATAATTTAGCCCCAGGGAAAGATAAATTAGCTCCTCGTGCCCTCAAATGTGTCTTTCTTGGTTACTCTAGAGTTCAAAAAGGATATCGTTGTTATTCACATGATCTTTATCGATATCTTATGTCCGCTGATGTTACATTTTTTGAGTCTCAGCCTTACTATACATCTTCTGATCATACTGATGTATCTATGGTCTTACCCATACCTCAAGTTTTACCTGTGCCAACATTTGAGGAATCTACAGTTACGTCTACATCTCCAGTTGCAGTGCCACCACTACTAACTTATCATCGCCGTCCCACCCTAGTCCCAGATGATTCATGTCATGAGCCAGACCCTGCTCCTACTGTGGACTTGCCTCTACCTAGCCCACCGCTTGCACTTCAAAAAGGTATACGATCTACTCGAAATACTAACCCGCATTATACCTTCTTAAGTTATCATCGTCTATCATCACCCCATTATGCCTTTGTGTCGTCTTTGTCCTCTGTTTCCATTCCTAAGACTACAGGTGAAGCACTTTCTCATTCTGGATGGAGGCAGGCTAGGTTGATGAGATGTCTGCTTTACATAAGAGTGGTACTTGGGAGCCTGTCTCCCTTCCTGCAGGTAAATCTACTGTTGGTTGTCGTTGGGTTTATGCAGTCAAAATTGGTCCAGACGGTCAGGTTGATAGACTTAAGGCTCACCTTGTCGCCAAAGGGTATACTCAGATATTTGGGCTAGATTATAGTGACACTTTCGCTCCTGTGGCTAAAATAACATATGTTCGTCTTTTTCTATCTATGGCTGTCGTTCGTCATTGGCCTCTTTATCAGTTGGACATATAGAATGCTTTTCTGCATGGTGATCTTGAGGAAGAAGTCTATATGGAGCAACCACCTGGTTTTGTTGCTCAGGGGGAGTCTAGTAACCTTGTATGTCGATTGCGTAGGTCACTCTATGGTCTGAAACAGTCTCCTCGAGCTTGGTTTGGGAAGTTCAGCACAGTAATTCAGGAGTTTGGCATGACTCGTAGTGGAGCTGATCACTCTTTGTTTTATCGACATTCTGCACCAGGTCGATGTATCTATTTAGTTATTTACGTTGATGATATTGTTATCACCGGTAATGATCAAGATGGTATCACCGATTTAAACCAACATCTTTTTAAGCACTTTCAGACTAAAGACCTTGGCAGATTGAAGTATTTTCTAGGTATTGAGGTTGCTCAGTGTAGATCAGGCATTGTTATCTCTCAACGCAAGTATGCCTTAGACATTCTTGAGGAGACAGGAATGATGGGATGTAGACCTATTGACACTCCGATGGATCCGAATGTTAAACTTCTTCCAAGACAGGGGGAGCCACTTAGTAATCCTGAAAGGTATAGACGACTTGTTGGAAAGTTGAATTATCTCACAGTGACTAGACCAGACATCTCTTTTCCCGTGAGTGTTGTAAGTCAGTTTATGACTTCCCCTTGTGATAGTCATTGGGAAGCAGTTGTTCGTATTCTTCGATATATAAAGTCAGCTCCCGGTAAAGGACTACTCTTTGAGGATCAAGGTCATGAGCATATCATTGGATATACAGACGCTGATTGGGCAGGATCACCCTCTGACAGACGTTCGACATCCGGATATTGTGTTTTAGTTGGAGGTAATTTGGTGTCGTGGAAGAGTAAGAAACAAAATGTGGTTGCTCGATCTAGTGCAGAATCATAATATCGAGCAATGGCGACAGCAACTTGTGAGTTAGTTTGGCTCAAACAGTTACTGGGAGAACTAAAATTTGGCAAAATTGATCAGATGGAACTGTGATAATCAAGCGGCTCTTCATATCGCATCAAATCCAGTGTTTCATGAAAGGACTAAGCACATTGAGATTGACTGTCACTTTGTCAGAGAAAAGATACTCTCCGGAGATATTGTTACAAAATTTGTGAAGTCAAATGATCAGCTTGCAGATATGTTCACCAAGTCTCTCACATGTCCTCATATTAATTACATCTGTAACAAGCTAGGTGCATATGATTTGTATGCACCAGCTTGAGGGGGAGTGTTAGAATAGACATAAGTATTTATTACTTAGAATAGGAGTAGAAATAAGAATATGAATAGGAATTCTAGTAGGAATAGGAATTCTAGTTAGTAGGAATAGGAATTCTAGTTGAAAAAGGATTCCAATGTAGTGTCTATAAATAGGGTCTCAATGTAACAATTTAGATACACAATTCAATAATATTTTCTCCAATATTTCTCACAGTACTCATACAAGATAAACTTTGCTCAAGGTGTTTTCTCTGTGGTAAGGAAGCAGAAACAATCTCTCATCTCTTACCTCACTGCAGTTGTACTGACCAGTTGTGGAAGATTTTCATTTACTTGAGGGGCATTAGCTGGACTATGCCAGGAACAGCCTTCTGAGGTGCTGCAATGCTGGAACAGTGATACCACCCTTCCAATCGGAAAGAGAAATGGAAAAATTGTCCCAGCTTGCATTCGGTAGACTGTGTGGGGAGAAAGAAATCAAGTTTGTTTTGAAGACAAAGCCATTAGTATAAAGAAACTAAAGATGAAATGTTTAGGGCTTTTCTTTTTTCGGTGTAAAAAACATAGCTTAAAGGAAGAGTCGGAAACGTTTTTTTATGTACTAGATTCCTTATGAGAAGATTAAGGACTAGGAGCTCATTTTTCTGCTCATCTGGATGTAAATATGGGGGACTACACACGTTTGTGTAGTTTGTTATTAATATTAAAAACTGTTGCCCGTTCAAAAAAATAATTGTGATGCTACTATGTGTTTTTTCAATTGAGATGCTCCCAAGTTGTGAGACAATTCCTCTACTTTATAAGATAAACTCCTGGAAATCACTTACTAAAAAAGATATACCAAACACAACTAAGGTTCAATTGAAGGAACGGCACTAGCAAATGGTTATATATATTTGCTCAACATTTCACACTCAAAATCAGACGACCAACAAAATCTGAAGGATAAGTCCTATGTACCATCTATGGAACAACATTTTGACTAATCTATCAACATAAGTGTACTAAACACATGAAATCATTTGACTAATCTATCAAGCACTGACAAAGAGGCAATGTGTGTCTTGTTTATCCAGCTTCATCAAATTTGACTATGACAAGAAGAATCCAAAGTGAAAGGGAACCACATTTTGTTCTTCTAGAAAACAAAGAACCAGATCCCAATATCAAGTTAAATAATATGCCTGCTAAAGCACAGGTTAATACAAGCCGACCAAAAGAAACAATCACAGATTACCAGATCCTAGACACATCTTCCTAGATAAGGAGAGCCCAGGATATGAGAAAAACGTCTTTTGGGATCGTAATGGTCTCTGAAATAATTTGGAATGTGCGACAATCAAGCATTTCTTTCCAACTTCCACATTGACACAATACAATGTCTCACACTCGTAGGTCATTTCTTTCCAATTTCCACATTGACAAAATACAATATCTCGCGCACTCGTATCCCGTAGGTGGCCTTGAGTGCAGTTGCTTTTAGTTTATGATACCAGTAGTTCTTGTTTTCTACTACTTCTCTCTATTTACTGATTGATATCATCATCCTCTCATGCTCCAACCAAAATTTTCTTATGAGCCAAATAATAAATCAATAAAGAGATATAAAGAAGAAGCCATTTGAATAGAAGAGGCCTATAAGCATATAGAAGAAGCATTCGATTTAATTTATCACCAAAGCTCGAGCTTTTTGAAGATGAGGAGAAGGCAAGATGTTTTCATGAAACCAATAACTTATTGATGAGTTGGAGAAAAACCCTGCATAGGAGGAGGGGGGGGGATAATAAAAGCATGATAGCCAAGCCCAGAATTCAGTGCCTCCTAACATTGCAGCAAGATTTTATCACACCTGCTCTTTCTTTTTGTGTACTACAGAAGTTAAACTTCAAAAGGTACATGAGGAATAAAATATAACACCTGCTATTTCTTTTGGTAACTACAGACCTAAAACTTAAAGAAGGTATATGAGGAATAAAATAAGGATGTGCACCTCTAAATATAGTTTTCTTTGTAAATACCAGATTTAGGTACACCTTCATACAGCAGCCTCCTTCGGGTCCATCCCCATCCCTTTCTACATCCCAAAAGGCCTAAAGTAAAAGACAGAGATTATGAGCAACAAAGAATAAATAAGAAAATTTGGAATAACACACACACACCCTTCCTATAACAAAAGGAATCCTAAAGCATAAACATATTCAAAATAATTGTGGTCAAAAGAAGACATTGTTTGACAGTCTACAATACTTCTAGAAAATATAATGGGCAGACAGAACACTGGGGATTACAGTTAGCGTAAGAAGCAGAATAGGCTTCGATGTGAAATACACACCAATTACGCAGATCTGTAGACTCAATAATGTTATCAAGAATAAATGCTCAGCGGAAAAGTATCTGCTCTTCTTCGCTCATAGATATTTTCTTCTCATGGTTATATCCTTGCTATTATATTCATATTCAAGCATCATATAAGAATCGGCAATTCTGTAAAAATAGCTGGTTATTCAAATAGAATTAATTTTGATAAGATTCAGTTAGATTTTCAATGAACTGACAAACTATAGTTACTGTACCAGGGATATTTTCTTTTTGATGAAAGTTGTTAATAATCTGACTGTCCCAGGGATATATTCCCTCTAAAAAATCTTGCACGGCGATCTAGTCACTTGACTCAACCTTCCACTTACACTTTTTCATTTGGGACTTTAAATTAAATTGAAGAACAAAGCAATGTACATGCATACTGATTACGAGACAATACTCCCAACTGTGTTTTAATCCAACACAAAAGGAACTTACGAGTACCCAAATCTCATCCTGCAGCACGATACAACACTAATTGCCGTAGTGGACAAGTAGACATGGCCATTATGTAGCCAATGAAAGTTCCAAGGGACAAGGAAACACTTGGAAGATGCTAATACATTATTATCATGCTGTTGACATCCCCGAGGACCCCAACTGTTGATCTATGTTTAAGGCTCTTCAACAATCCAGCTAAAACCATCTGGTGCAACTGTGGCATTTTGACACATCCCGCATTCAGACTGTGCAACCAAGGATTAGAATAATATTTGCTTGGAACTTTCCAGGTATGCTTATGGACAATATGCTCACTTTGGCGCCAAGTGAGAAGGCCTTGACACTTATGCCACACACATGTCTTGCTACGCCTGCCTCACACATACCGACATGTGCATGCCTTTCACTTGCCTTCATGCCAGCATTGCCTTCTTTTGCTTGATAATATCACAAGGCTGGCTTGCCTTCCACAGGCACCTTGGTGCAGCCGCACTGCCCAAGTGTCAGCAAGAGCACTTAGCCCAAGACAACACTACATTGCGCACTCATGCAATTGCTTCCAAATCCTACCGAGTCAAATGTCAAGTGGCAATTAGACACTCTTGCACAGCCTATTCCATGTTTGAGGCTCTCGTCTAGGGGCCTAGCTCTACCTTGGTTCTTTAAATTTTTAACTATAGCTCTGTAGGCTAACCCCCTTTTAGATATTAGAAAGGACCAGAACAAAGAGGAGTGCTCCGCTCCTAAAGAGAAGGAACGGAAAGAGCAGGCGGCATCTCTCGTCGTCTTCACGGAATTTCTTCATCTGAATCAGCGAAAAAAGAGGGCCGAACTCTCTTTGTTTTGGGACCGGAAAGGTAAATTACCCTTATGGGTCAAACTTAAAATAAAAATCCTTTCAATAATTTATCGAGGAAAGTTGAATTTTTGTCCTAAGCAAAACAGAATAGCGCGGACAACCAACAGCCATCACGCTTGTCACCTCCTCACATTATTTCATCCCCTGTCCTCCCCGAGACAAAGAAATAAAATAAATGAAGTGAGAGAACAGCAACAACTCAAACTGTCCTTCCCATCAACAAATCAACTTCCAACCTGCCTCCAAAAAAAACGATAGCCAATTTTTGGCCCTTCGAGGTATGAGAGTTTTATAGCTGGGAGGACGAACCATAGTGTTTGAATTGTATGTACAAAATACCGGGGTCATTTTAGATGAAATAAGATATAGTCATTGATATATGGCAACTGGAAGGTCCCAAATTACAAAAGAAAAAGGCAGTGGCCTTTTGAAGCAAAAAAAAAAAAATGTTAGCCTTTATTACAAAAAAGCTATACTAGTAGTAGTCTAGTACCATGGAGCTAACTAAGTTAAAAAAAATGTCCATGCTATTAACAGGAGTAAGAACATTCCAGCTTAGACAAAACAACTACACATCAAGCTTTTAGGGCTTGAGTTGGAATTGACATCCCATCAGAACACCTGTGGTTTCTTTCATTCAACACAACCCAAAAGATGACTAAAGGAATCATTTCCCAGACCTTCTTGACGGTTTTGTCAACTCTCCCAAAAATAAAGCTAGCGTAAAGCTTCCTTGATGATCTGAGGAGGAAGGAATCCAGATTTCAGAAGTAAGAGGGCAGTGAAGAAGTAAGTGATGACAATCTCTAGGCTTTGATGGCACAAATAACATCTGATAACTAGAGCAATTTTCCTTTTACAAAAATTGTCTTGAGCTAAAACTGCTTCCCTAAGAGCTGTACAGGTAAGCAAGAGACTTTGAGTGGCATTTTGGCTCTCCAGACATTTTCCAGGGACTTTCTTCAAGAACACCATTTTGAGAACACAAAACATCCTAACCTTATTTGACTGTGAACTTCCCCTACTTTGAGCTTCCCCATAAGAGCTTATCATGTTCCTGATCTGTGAATGTGAAAGTATACAAAGTGGCTAGAAGAGTTATCAGAAGAATGATCTCCCTGTCATTTAGGTTCCTTCCTAATAAAGGTCTCTATATGTTTTCCTCTCTATTTTGAGCCACAGATGAATCCTGGTTGCTGGCAATAAGGAATAAGCCAAAATAAGAGTCCTCAAGTGTTAGTTTCCAGTCCACCTATCTCCCCAGAATTTCACATTCAAACCATTGTCAACTTTAACGGATATGTTCTGATATAGGGCTTGATGGAAGCTGTTGATATGTTTCCAGTGGCCAACACCACAAGGATATGTGCTATCCCTTTGGACTTCAATGATTCTAAGCTCCAAATTTGGCAATAATGATCTTTTTATAGTAAATAGCATCTATCTGGTTGTCCAAACCATTTCATTAGCAAGCTTTCATTATGTAGTACAAGATTTACGATGCCAAATCCTCCAGCAACTTTTGGTTGAGGGACAATGGGCATTTGCAAGTCTCGCTGTTGCTTTCCCATTAAATTCTCCTCCTTAAACAGTTCAGTTGTTTTAAGACAGAAGATGGCATAGAGTATAATGACACAATGTAAGCATAGGATGCTATCTAGCACACTACTTATCAAAGTCAGGCTCCACCCCCACCCCACCCACCCAATAGAGTATAATGACATAATTTAAGCATAGGATGCTATCTAGCACACTACTTATCAAAGTCAGGCTCCACCCCCACCCCACCCACCCAATGTATAGCAATTTGCCATATTGCAAGCCATTTTTTCCACTCTTTCTGTCACTTCATTCCAGATTACAGTGGATCTGAATGTTGCACCCAAAAGGTAGCCCAGGGTATGTAGCGGGTAAGGCACCAATTCTGCAGCTTAGAGCTTATGCTAATATCTCCAAATTCTGAACCTCGTTGACGGGATAGCTAGTAATCTTGAGCATGATAATGTGCAGACCTGTTAAAGCTTCATAAAGGAGTAGAATGAGTTTGAGATTTATAACCTGAGACCGCTCAGCATCACAGGATATCGGTGATCATCTGCATATAGTTGATTGAGTCAACTGGATTACTGCCACCTGAAAACCTTTTATCCACACCTTTTATCCACTGAAGCTCCTTTGCTTTACTTAGCATTTGCATGAGACCTTCCATTGCCCCTTAAAGCTTCTATTAACAGAACAGAGTATTTCACATTTGAAATACAAAATTCTATCCACCTAGTTCCAAATCCCATTTGTCTTAGGATTTTTAGGAAGGGCCAACTCAAGTGGTCAAAGACCTTTTCAATGTCTAATTTGCATAGTAGACCTAGTTCACCACTTCTGATTCTCCAATCCAGAACCTCATTAGCAATCAAGGATGCATTTGTCATTTGTTTGTTCTCAAGAAAAGCACTTTGTTGTTCTGATATCAGTTTGCCAATGACTCCCTTCAGTCTCTCTGCTAGTGCTTAGGCCACAATCTTGTGCACACTTCCTATTAGACTAATAGGTCTATAATCCCTAAGATTTATCACCCTCTTCCTTTTAGGGATGAGAGCAATAAATGGAAGTGATTGATAGCCCCATTAATTTTTTTTTAGTAGTTTAGACACTTAATCAAGTAGCAGGTAACACTTAAATACAATTATTAGATCTTCACAATACGACCACTAAGTCGATATATCCAAATAAGGTTGAATGTAGTCCAAAAGAAAAAAAGCAAAATCGAAGGAGCATTTTCTATGGAACACAAAATTACAGTGAAAAGCCACCAAGGTGAGACGGGGGGGGAGAGAGGAAATGGGAAATACCAAAAAGCCCTAAATCTAGTGGATCCTTGAAAAAGAATTAGATTAAGCACTGAAGACCATCAAACGTTTACAGAAGTTTATTCCACCAAATCTAGCCCCGTATACCAGACAAATGACCCCTTAGGCTGGTGTGCAATGGAGTGACTGATGATTACAAAAGTGTAGCAATGGTCATTTGCGAACATGATAGCAATGTGTGAAGGAAACACAGTGGCATAGTTGAAAGAAAAAAAAAAGAGGGGGGGGGGGGGGGGAGGTTCTTTCTTTGCTTTCACAGTCAACGTCTACCTTTTACGTTTCCATCTATGAGGTATTTCCTTGTAACCAATATCTGTAAATCAGTCATCTAGCATGAATTGGAACCACCCTAACCTAACGATAAGAGGCAAGTGCAGTTTTGAAATAAATTCTAATCAAAAACCAGAAGTAGATAACCGCAGGGAGTACTATTTCTAACGAGAAATCAGACCCTTCGGAAAAGTAAAACTCTTACCTCCACTCGAAAATAGTCTGCAAATGGAACACCACTGATTTCTTGTGATGACTCAATCACCAGGTGACTGAAATCAAAGTAGCATATTAAAATAACAACATCACATATCAATAGCAAATCACACACTAATACCTGTGCATTTCTAAATGTTAGGGAAAACAGAAGAGAGTCTAAAAGATCAAACTGTCTAAGACATATGCAGGCATGGGACATTTCTTCAGGAAAAAAAATAGATCAATTATGTGTCTAAAGAATTTACCAACTTGCAACTAAAAAGATTTTCTCATTACAGTAGTGAAATGAAATAGATTTTCTTCTCTCTTGAAGCCATATGCAAGGAGAGGGGGATTTAAGAGGAGGATAGAGGCCTGGATACATGCATTTCCTTAAAGATTCAACTCTTTTTATGGACCAAACGGCATTGTTCCGAAGGTTACTTGATTCATTGGGATATCCTAGTGAATTTAAAAAATCAATGAATTTCAATCAACTGTTTATACCAAAAAAAGATAAGAATCAATCAACTATGTTTCAATCCAAACAAATTAGTATCATTTTATTCTTACTTTATTCAGGTCCATTTTCATTCCAATGCCAAATAATTTGTCTTTTAAACCAAATTAAAGGTTCTTTAACAGGAACAAGATACCAGCTTCCAATCAGCATCATGAGAAATTCTGGGGTATGTTGACGAATTCCAAAGAATTTTAGGTATCAGATTCTACAACATTAAGACAGGTATGTATAAGGAGGCCTTTGGTATCCTCTTTCATCTTTTTTGCACATGTAGCACTCATTTATACGTAGTTTGATGCATAAAATCCAACGCACATTAAGTTTCTTTGTTAAATTTTATCATCACTCAACCCAAAAAATCAAAACATCTCCTCTTCTGAACCTCTTTTTGCGAATCATCTCTTCTAAAAAGGAATTTAGAGCCAAAAAGCTAGTACATGGCTACAGCCTACATGCTTTTGTCAATATATCACTACTACATTCATCTATTTCTTTCTCTCATCACTTGACTTAGACCTCAAACAATATTCTCTTTCAACTTCTTTCTACTAATTAATAGCACTTTTAGGCTGCAACTTAGAGAATAATAAGTTGTTATGTGTTTTGCCCATACATCATTAACTCCTCACTATTACCATGTAAAATATAAAAAGCTATGTCGCACAAACCTAATGCTTGCCCAACCACCCATCAAACTGAAATATGGACATAAAAACACCAAGTCAGAGATCTTATCCAGACTCTGTTTCTGCCAGGAGATGGCCAGGTATGCTAACAAGAGCTGATACTATATGTTAGACCACTGTTACCGCGTGATTGCCTAATAATTTCTGAATTAACATGATTGTTTGAAAGATGGCAGACTTGCTATTAACATGGTTGTTTGGAAGATGGCAGACTTGCTATTAACATGGTTGTTTGGAAGATGACAGAGCTGGCTGCTACTGGGGACACTATATTAAAGCCAATCACAAACTACTACCGTACTGTTACGCGATTTACTAAATTTTTTGTGCCTATATGATTACCGGGTGTCTCAATCATATATTAGCTGTGAAAAAACATTAGTAATAATGTATTTGACATATGTTTTTATGTGACAAACATCTTAAATTACCAAAAAGGAAGAGTTGAAGGTTTCATTAAGTACATGGGATGATGGACCTTTTTTTTAGCAGTTAACATATTATTATAAACAAAGTACTACACCAAAGGTGTACTTCAGTAATAATTACTAGTAGTCATATGAGCAAAACCTACCACCTAAAGTCTAAACGTCATAAATAATCTAAAACACTAGGAATGTCCTCGGCCTCTTGAGGATATTCATGAATACACCAAAAGTAGTATATGGATGACAGATCTTAAAGAAGCATGTGCTTTGCAAAGTGTGATCTTTTCATGGAGACAAATAGACTTAGTAATAATGTACTTTACATATGTTTTTATGTGACAAACATCTTAAATTACCAAAAAGGAAAAGTTGAAGGTTTCGTTAAGTACATGGATGATAGACCTTTTTTTTAGCAGTTAACATATTATTATAAACGAAGTACTACACCAAAGGTGTACTTCAGTAATAATTACAAGTAGTAGTCATATGAGCAAAACCTACCACCTAAACGTCATAAATAATCTAAAATACTAGGAATGTCCTTGGCCTCTTGAGGATATTCATGAATACACCAAAAGTAGTATATGGATGACAGATCTGAAAGAAGCATGTGCTTCGCAGAGTGTTATCTTTTTATAGAGACAAATAGACTATTGATATTGATAATACAAGATGCATATAAAAGTAAAGAATCCATAGCACACTCAATGTTAAGCTAGACAACTTCGCACAAACCAAAGCCTGTTGACTGATTAATTTATACGTGGCTCAAACCCCTTTGACTTTTGGAGAAACTCAAACATAACCACAAAAATGATGTTATGCATAGAAGAACTCTATCATGTATTAGACACACTGGTGCATGGAGAAGCACAGAGAATTACAGCCTTGAGAAAGAACTTAAAGTGCCAGTATCGGTAGGAAAACAGATCAATGAGTTACAGTAGCAACATAGTAGAAGTTAGGACAGATCTCCTGGACAAAAAAAAGATTACCTGTTTCTGTAACAACGACACTTCTGAAACTCGTGGCAGCCACCAAATTTTGGACCTAATGAAACCTTACATTAGTCATAAAAAAATATCTTAAATCCATTTGAGAGAGTCCATGTCATATAGAGGCATAGTCACACCTAAATAGATTTTAATAGGATGCTGAAACGACAAATCTCGAGTGTGCCCAAATTCTTCATGAGGACACCACTGTGTACACTTAAAATCTGAAAAACAAGACCACAAGTTAAGGTGAGAAACTGCATAATTACTCATCAGTTTATTGTGATTCATTATTTTAAAGCTAACTAACATAATATGTTGAAATATATCTGCTTCAGAAAAATCCATGAATGATGTCAACCTTTATCACCACATTTTCTACGGAATGACTCCTGAAAAGCAACACCGGCATCTGAAATGAAGAGTTCAAAGAACTTCTCAACCGTAACCTGCACCACATAGACTAGGTTGAAATCAGTCTAATTATAGTCATTACACGTCCATCACACAGAAAACTAGGGATTCAGAACAAATGAAAGATATTGGAAAAAAGATAAAAAGTTATATCACCGGAAATTTTGCCTCCGCAACAAGTGTAAACCCTTCAGGGACTGCATGAAGGAAAAAAAAAAAGAAGCAAAGTTATGCTAAATTTATTAACTGAAAACAAGGAATAAGATGGCATAAAAAAAGGAACGTTTCGCTGGTTTAAGCCTTTATACGCGTTTGACCTAATGGATACTAGAACCAAAAAGAATATTGTTTCTGGTTAAAGGTATTCATCTGCCTAATAAAACTTAAGCATTAACCTGTATTGAACTCTAAGAATAGACACCCACCCTTGAAGAAAATACCAGACAGCATCTGTGTCTAGTACTATGGAAGTGAACCTGCTCATAAGCCCTAGTAAATGTTTCTTCATTCACAAAAAAAGGAAAGTCCTAGCAGAACACTCTCACATTGTGATGAGCATGTCCAGCACCATTTTAGCAAACAGAGGCACAGAAATAGGATTAAAAAAAGGGACCAAAGAGAGGGCACTATAGATTATCAAGGAAAGGGAAAAGGCAGCACCTCCCAGTTGAAGATTCTAAATGAACAGAGAAGCTTAAAAGCCTCATTGTATTTTAGCTTTAATTCTATTTCATGTTTTAGTCTCGTCTCACTGCAGCTTCTTTGTGTTCATGAAGAAGTTAAGTGCAAGGGAAAGGCAACATGAGCACATACTTTTGTCACAGGAGAGGCAGATAATCTCGAATGTCAGTCATTTATGAATAAGCAGCATTTCTTTAAATAGCAGAAGTTATATTCATTAATTGAACGGAAAAGGCTGTTGAACACAATTGAAAAATAACAAAGCCCAAAGGACATTTGACTGACCCCTAGGTGCATCTGAATCCTCCTGCTTCAAGCCATAGGACTTTTCAGATGGTGAACAATCAGCATTTTCAACAATAACCGCTTCTTCCTCCACGTTGTCCTGCACTCTTGAAAGGTTTGATACAATTTCAAACTGACCATTGACTAATGGCTTTGAGTCTTCCTGTACCATATTGTCCTCATTCCTGGCCACATGTATGAACAGACTGAAATAACTCCAGAAAAACGGCAGTTGATTCCTAACTTAACTCTAGATACCTTTCTAGGCATTCCACCCCTTCCATAGCCTGCCTGAAACTATCTGCTCCTTCTACTATTCCACTATCTAGGAAGGTTAGATCAGATTGTGGTTCCTGACATCAAAACAAAGTTCAAAACAGTTACAACTGCAATGAGAAGACTCAGAAAAGCACATAAGGTAAGCAAAAATATTTTCATTGGATTGAAGCAGAAATTCCTCAGAAGAAATACAAGGAAAATCCTCAAACTTCTCTTTGCAAAATAAAAGAGCAATAAAAAGAAGAAACCAGGAAGTAAAATTTCCAAGTTCAGAGAACTTCTGCAGAGCCATTATGGTAAGGAAACAATCTAAGAGAGATGATGTCAATGCTCTTACAACCAACTTTAAAAAATGCCAGTGAAGCAGCAAAATGGCACATGACCCAAATATCTGAGACTTGACACGCAACTCAGCCAGAAATCAGCACCATTGCAACGCCAAAGGTCTTCACACCAGAACTCCAGATTATATGCACTTGGTTGTGAACTAAGGGGGACAACTATTCTTAGCACCATAGCAAAGAAGGGTTCGGCTGAATCCCATCCATTTTACTATCAGGTATTCTCATGCAAAAATTGCAAGTCATAGTCCCATAGATAAGACTATCAAGAAAAAGCACCCCCTCAAGCTACTGCTTAAATTTTGGTTGCATATCATGTTTCATTTCCACGATGAAGAATATTGATAAAGAAGAAATTCTAATTACTTTCATCTGAAATTCAACCAATAACTAAAAGAAATTGAAGGAAATAAATCCAAAAGGTAATGTGGAAACATGTAATAGAGATTCAACTTGGAATATTCAATTCAACATCCTTACACTGTAACACCTCGAATTCAAAAAGGGTAGAATTGCAGCTTTTTGCAGGATCTGGTGCCAGTCCCGACGAAGCCACCCACGGCCCGTGGACTGACACACAGTCCGTGAGTCATTTCGTGGGTGGCAGTCCAAAGGTTTTCCAAAATGTCTGTTGGTTAGTACACGGGTCGTAGGTAGGTTTCGTAGGTGAGTCCTAGACTTAGAGAAATTTTAGGAGTCAAAGTTGAGACCCACGACTGGGCATGTACGGCCACAAGTTGTACATGGGTCCGTCATTGGGGGTCCAAAAGTCATGGTCTTTGAACCCATCCACGGTCGATCAGGACAGTTTGTAGGTGGACCCACGAACCGTAGGTCGGGCCGTCGATGGGAGTCTGACAGGGCTTTTGGGTCTTTTCCTAATTATTCTAGTATAATACTATGTCGTTTTTCCCTCTATTAGAAGCCTATATAAACGTTTTTAACCCCAAAAGTGTTCCAAATCAATTCATTCTCTCAAATTTCAAGTCAGTTCTCCAATTCCTCCAGTGAAGTCAAGTTTTTGGCATTAAGGTATGATAGTCTTCATCTATGAAACCCTTTCCTTCATATAGTTCCTAAATTTCTCAATTTTGAAGTTAGGGTTTTCTTCCATGTCATGGGTTCCTTTAAATGTTGATTTATTTGATTGTTTTATGAACTATTATGCATGAATTGAGAAAATTCCATGATTTTAAGATGAATCCCCATGAACCCATGCATACCCCATGTTTTCCAAGCTATGATGATATAATGTGGGTTTTGAACTATGAAAGATGAGTTTATGAAATTATGCATGTTCTTATGAAATTGATGTAAATGTTTGAAGGATGCTTTGAGAGTGAAGTATCAATGTTGTTGTTGTGTCGTGAAAGCATTTCTCATAACATATGAATGTAAAAGGTTTTCTCACATAAAATGAATCAAAGTTAAAGAGTTATTCTAATAATGAGGCAAGCAACGATTACTCATGACCTCCTATGCTCAGACAAGTGGTGATTACGCATGTCTCATGAATGATAAAAAGGTTAAGAATAACACAATATTCCGTGGGATTAATGCTTAGCACTGAGTGGACAAGTGGCGATTACTCATGTCTCATAAACTATGCGTCATCATAGGTTGTCTAGATAGACATTTGCTATTAGAATCACATAAGCTAGAAAGATCATGTTCTTACCTTGGCAAGTAAGACACCCCTTTTTGGTGTGGGGTAGACATCAGATTCCAAGTTATTGTCCACATGGTCTTACATGTCGGTTAAAGGCAAATCTCTACAAAAATTAACGAAGGTTACTTTTAGAACTCATGAATGTTTCAAAGATGTTACCTTGCTTTGACAATGTGTTATATGACTTATGTTTTCTAACTCTTTTAATTCATGTTTTAACTTGGTCATTGAATATAGCATGATTTAATATGTTTTATGCATTGCTATCATACTCTGTACATTTTTATACATTTTTATACTGATGCATACTCTTGCCTACATTTCTTATAAAAATGTAGGGTGCGAAGTTCCATATTCGCATTTCCGTGGCTAAGGATCTTCTAGTGAAGCTTGAAAATTGGTGAGTTCTCATTTTCGAGGACCAAGCCTTTATTTCGTATTGTCTTCACATTTCAAATTTTGAACTTGATGTACGAGCTACGTCCCGACTCCTTTGTACTAGATGGCTTTGAGACATTGTTAGACTTCCGCTTCAATTTATTATGTTTTGAAATTGTCTTTCAAATTCTCTCAATTTTCTATTATCTCTTATGATGTATGCTAAGTGGCTTTTATGGGGCTTGTCGGGGTCTTATATGCTTACGCCTAGGGGGTCTACCTTGGGTCATGACATACACGATCCATCTAGGATATTCAATTTTAAGATTGAAGAAACGACAATCATAATTCAATCCAAATAAGCTCGGATTGGATTAGATTTTTTAAGTTCAGTTTTGGATTAATCGGATTGGATATTTCAGATTTTCAGTTTTGACCTTTGAGCCTAAAGGCAAGCCATTACAAATTAACAACCTCAATTTACCTAATACTTCACTCATTAGAATGTATAACTCTGTACCATTAACAAGAATTGAGGTTACTCTGCCCCTCATGTCGTGTGGCACTTAAGAGGGTCGTTGGATTCTTATCTACTGGACCTTTGGAAATTGGACTTATAGTATTGGCACATGTAATATGGGTAGGAATAAATATAAGGGATAAAAAATTCAAGATCCGCAAATCCGTAAAACTAAATCCAACATCCAATCAAAAATCCATAAATTCTTAAAATAAAAAAATCCGAAGGCCAATCCATAATCCAGATAACCTAAAAAATCGGATTTTAGTTTGGATTTAGGTGGGCCTAAACTATGCCCACCCCAAGCCGCAGCATCCTTCTTTTTGAATTCATATCCCTAGAAAAGTTACGTTCTTCACACTCATCTTCAGAGTTGAAAGTAACAAAAACCATTACAAGGTTTTAAGTAATTGGCAAATAAATCAATGCAGGGCTACACAAGGAATAACTAATCATGATGATTATTGAGTAACCAAGATAGTGCAAATAGAGTATTCAAAAGGTGCCAGCACTAGGCAAAATGACATGGGAATGCTTCATATTGCAACATGACTATGCATTTTATAAATGGCCAAGCTATGTGAGTTACAAACACACCAGATCCGCAGACTCTTTAGCTGCACCATTGTGTTGTAGCCAACCATCATCAATAAGCTTAAAAGCTTCATCTCGGGAAAGGAAAGATGTAAAAAAGTACTGCATTAACAGAAGGCATGTCAAGACTTTGCCATGTAAGTAGTTATCTGAAAGGACGAGAACAGGAATATAACACGGTAACATAGCATCACAGATCAAGGACATCACCTTCTTTCCTCCGGCTACTATTTCTATTGCGGTCGGGAATATGGCCGCAGCTTTAGCTCTTCGTACTGCCGTGATCTCATGAAAAGGAATTATTTTCTGGCAGATGAACATATTAATTTAGTCTGCTCAAGGTAAAAATGAAAGAGAAAGAGAAACAATAGGACCTAAGCTGACATCATGGGTCATGCAGTATAAATTAGTAAATGTCCAATGGAGCTTATTAGTCAGTCGTAGAAGCTTAACAATCAACTGCTTTATGCAGAATACATACAAATAAATCCTTTACACACATTCAGTAGGACCTCATGATGGTGTACCCTTCTATTGCCAACAATGGCAGGAACGATTAAATGCATCAAGTCCAAAATATTTCAATAGCACACAAGCACAAAGTCAACAAAAAAATTATGAAATTGATACATATTTATGGAGCCCATTTTGAAGAACAAATAAATGGGAAAATACAAAGGAAGACAAAGAAAAGAGAGAGTCCCTTGAGTTCAAATATCCATCACCTTCAGGCTTCAGATCACAAGACACTAATTAAAGCAACTGCTTAGAGAGAATACTAATACAGCATCCCTCTATGAGCATTTTTGATATCTCTCTTTCCAGATGACCTCCCACTAACACATGAGATGATATCATAGCGGCCCTTGCCTAAATCCTTCTCTATATCCTGTTATATCAGTCCAAACATGTGAACCAAACCTTTTTTAGTGTTACTCGGAATCTTCACTTTTTTGAAGCACCCATTTCAAATGGCTAGAATATAAGTATCTTATGCAAATCCAATCGCCATATCCAGTTCTAAATTACAAATCCTACCTGTTCTTTCAACCTTGAATTACGAAGAGGCTTTCATTTGAAATTCAATCAAGAAGAGCACCACAAACGATTCCAAAAAGATAAAAAAATGCATTTTCCTTCTCACACTGGCATGAAATCTCTTTCTCGACCTCGTGATGTCTATTATATTTTGTGTTAATAACAATTCCAAAACAGTTGCATAATGGAACTAATAAATCTCAGCTATATTTGTGGACAAAATCGATGAACACCTTATCAGCAGTGAAATCTTACCTCAATCAACTATAGGCTTTATAAAAGATCAAACTAAAAAAAAAAAAAAAAAACGAAACAACAAACCTTTGTCTCAAAGCCAAAGAGGTTGGAATAGAAGCAAATACTATGGACAAAGAGATACATATGACCCTGCAACAAAAGTACAACATTAACCAACTCACAACAGCTTGTAAACCAAATTAGAAAGAAAGAAAAGAATATGTTACATATATAAGAAATATGATTGTGGTTCAAGAAGCAACAAGTTCAACTATAGCTTAGACTATTTTCTCCTAATGTGTGTGGGATATAAAATGCCATACAGTTTTAAGGTTACCTGAAGTAGAAAATTCTCTTGCAGCGCACAATTAAAATCTTGAACCAGGACCTGTGAAGAATTTATAAGGAAGATCAGACACAACTGTATGGGATTGAGGCGTGGTGGTTGTATCAGAACATAAACATAAAATATCTGTTAGCATGTAGATCTGAAAGCTTATTCAGTCACATGAAAGAAGATCCAGAAGTATATTCTTTATACAGATGAGACAGAGATTACATCAGACATGCTCAATCAACCACTTTGACAAGTGAAGAAATGTATACTAGAAAAGGTCAAAAAATCATATCTATTCCTAGTTTGAAACAGTCACATAAAGATTAGATGCACAACAACTGAACTTGATAAATTGACACATATAGGGTGCACATACAAGTATAACTTTCACACATGAAAGCTAAGTACTTTTTTTAGCAAACGGTTCAAGATAAATTTTCCCCAATAAGCACTGGGACCACTACAACCTACTATTTTCTTAAGCATGAGGATCATCTCAAACAGAAACATATCCTGTTTATGACTCAACCCGGAATAAGTTCTCGGTCATATGAATCTTTTATATCCATTCAGTTCTAGAGGTCTGATCATAGTTAGAATAATCCAACATTAATATACACTCCATCAACCTAGCACAACCCTCCTCCTTCATTCCAAATTTAGACCAAATATGTTGGCCATAACCGGAGAGGTTTATTTTCCATAACCACCAAAAAAGGAATACATGAATCCAGGTTCTAGTCAAGAATTCTTGATCTCTCTTAGTATCTCTCTCAATTCGAAAATCTAGGATCCTGATGCATATAGATACAAATGGTCCAATGGGAGCAAGAACCTATGATTAGCTTTTCGGTAAATTTCCAAATGAATACTAGTTTTTTAGACTTACAGAAGTATGCCCCAAACAAGAATTGGTAATTAGAAAAACCAACACTTCTAAAGACATAAAAATTCCAAGTAAACAAGGACAAATGTTGTTGTTTTTTGTTGTTTTTTTTACAAAGGAGGACAAATGTATCCTCAGTGAATCACACTACAGTATAATAACCATAAAGTAGACTACAGCAATTTGATACATAACCATAAAATAAAGTACAACAATTTGATGTCTAGGAAATTCACAGAGAAAACAATTTAAAGAACCGATTCGAGTATCCTCAAATGTACAAGCACGTTATAGTTTAGTCAGGAAATAAACCAGTTCAAGAAACTAAGCACATGAGGAGAATTTCACTCACTTCATCAGGTGGTAAACGAAAAAGTAGTCGATACTCTTCACTCTTCAAAGCTAGCTGATTCTGTCACAAAGTCAAACCATCCAGCAACCACAACAAGGAAAATTGTTTAAACATAGTCATCATGGAACAAAATTAGAGAAAAATTTTCTCTGAAGCGTTATATTCATAATTCGAACTTCAAATGCAATGTCAAGTAGAAGATCAAATGAGATAGTAACCTGAGCATCAGACAACCGTGACGGGCTAGAGGTGGAAGAAGAGGGGATATCAAGGGAAGAGCGGCGATCGGGAGAGGCGTTAGTGTCAGAGGCGGTGTCCGTGCTGCGCCGGGAAGTAGAAGGTGAGATATGCATATGCTGCGACGGCGGAGGCGACGGCGACATGATTTTCTCCGGTACGACGACGGCAGCCATGACGGTGATGGTGGTTGTGAAATTAATTTATAAGCCAACGAAGAGTCAAAAGAAAGTGTAAACGGCTATTTTATCACGGGCGTTGACGTGTCGGTTACATCAACGTTCCAGCGCGTCGTCGTTTTGTTACCGGACTTTGATATGCATATCTTTGACCTTTTTTGCTTCCTTTCTCTTCTAATTATAAATACGTTCGAATTGATTTTTGACTTATAACTCAAATTTTATAAGATTTTTGATACATAATTTTTTATTTGCTTTCGATACTTTAGATTTAAATTAAAAATAAATATTAATAAGTTATGAATATTTTTAATTTTATTCAAAATTTATTTTAATTTAAAAGTATCTAAAACAAATTAATGCCAACATGTTTTAAAAAATGGTTAGATAACTATTATTAGAGTTAGGTACGTGAATTACTAAATTAAAGTACATGATTGATATAAGATATGACAACAAAATCACTTACTAAAGTACATATTAAGGATCGTTGGAATTTTTAAAAAAAAAGAGTAGTAGTATATGATTGGTTGAATAAAAAAATACATAGCATTAAGAAAAAGAATTGTTGAAATTAAGTAAAGAATAGTATTTTCAATAATAAACGGACTTATGTGATAGTTACTTTTTTTTATATGAATATTTTGTAAGTTCACTTTTTCAGAAAGGTAAATTTTAGTTGATTTGGAAAGAGGACGCAAAACTATCTATCTTAATTTATAATTTTTCACTTAAAAAAATCAATTTAATCAAAATATTGATAGCACAGATTGGATCTTAGCCTTGTTTTGTTCCCTATTGAATAATCAAGTAGCTTTGACTTTGAGAATTAAGGGGTTATTTGGTAGCTAATTAAAGTTATGCAAAAATTAGTATATTACAGGGATCAATTGTGAAAAACTATGTATTGGTTTATACATGTATTAGTTATGTGAGTTTGGTTATTCATGTATTAATTATTCAGCTTCTATTCTGCATAAAGTAATACTCCCTTTGTTTCAATTTATGTGAAACAATTCATTTTTCGGATGTCAAACAGTTTAAGTTTGATCAAATTTTTTTCATGAATCTTCAAATTTTTAAAAATAAAATTTATATATTTGTAATATACGTAAAAAATATTATTGGTCACAATAATTGACAATTTAAAATATTTAAATATATAGATGATAAATTTACCGTCAAAGATATACTTGTTTGAATCTTAAAATTCGAAATGTGTCACAAAATTGAGACATAGGGAGTATATAAGTTTCCTCATATTCATAGTATAACATGTGTTAGTTATATGAGTTTCCACATTACAAACAAACATTGTACTAACTTACCTCCTAATCAGCTATCAAATGTAACATTACTTAAACAGACTTAATACATGCATAGCTCACTTTCAAGCCAACTATCAAACGACCTTGAATTTATAAAACCTGATACACTATTCGGCTATTAGGAAGAAGGCAAGGAAATAATTTATTAATATTAGAAATTACACATTTTCAAATTCAATTAAATTCAATTAAAATGGTGTTTGATTAAACTTATTCAAGCGTTTTTTTTTCATCATTCCATAACTTCGGTTAAGTGTGAGATTATTTCTGTAACTCTAGAACATAAACCACAGATATTTTAGTATTGTGTCATTGTAATAATTGTATTTCTTTTAAATTTGTAATAATTTGTTATAAAGATGTTTGAGCTTTGTTGAAATCTCGATTGGTATAATAACAACATTGTACCAAGTATATATTTATTTATTTTTATTTACTATAAATGAATACACAAAAAAATTGTGCACTCTTTTAAGCTTTAACTTTCTATATTACTCTTTTCGTTTAACAATAGTTGTTCACTATATCAAAATTGTCTAACATTAATGGTCTGATTTTAAAATTTCAAGAGATAATTTACATGTTGTATTTATTTTACCCTTACTATTAAATACTATTTATCATCTAAAATATTTTTTAATAAATTTAATTTAATAAAATCGAAAGGATAAAATGATAATATTATTATCTCTATTTTTATTATTTTAAAGAATTGTGTCAAGTCTATAGTAAACTATTATTATTAGACAGGAAAGTATAATTGAGTTGGAAGAGACTTCTCTTTTTGTTTTTCCTTTGTTCTTAAGTAATTATAATTAATAGTCTATAATTCTTGGACAAGACAATTGATACTTCTCAATTTTCATATATATCTATTAAAAACTTTTATGACTATCATAAATAATTCTAATTAATATATTTTTTATAAAGTCTCATTAAAATAATCAATATAATTTTATTAATTTCTCTGTCAATATAAAGTAAATTAAATCAATGATTTTGTTTCATATTAAGTGTTCAGTGTGAAATTATGAATCAGTAAGAAAGTAATTAAGTTTTAGTTGTTGTTTTTAAATTCTAATTACAAAACTTTCCTTAAGCTTCGATTGTTGAACATACTCTCGAAGAGTAGTAGTATTAAACTGTACTCAAAATTCATTAAAAATCATAAAATATTTTAATCTTAATTAAACCATGTATATCTCAATACTCACAAGTATTGCCTATCTATGTATCATCTTTTCCATACGTCGATAAAGAAGTAATTTATTAGAATATAATTAATTAATCTAATTATAGTAATTGGATAACAATATAATTAATTGATTATAGTAATCTAAATTAGTCAAATCGCAAGAAAAATATTTTTAGAAGTGGGATTCTTCATCTAATTCAATATATATATATATATATATATATATATATATATATATATATATATATATGCAGGCCCAAGTTGATCTTTAAAGAGATGAGCTTTCGAGCTTGATAGTGGTCGACATCATAATAAAATCATTTACAA
This sequence comes from Solanum lycopersicoides, assembly GCA_022817965.1. Classification (NCBI taxonomy): domain Eukaryota; kingdom Viridiplantae; phylum Streptophyta; class Magnoliopsida; order Solanales; family Solanaceae; genus Solanum; species Solanum lycopersicoides. The sequence goes on from CM040618.1 coordinate 115,750,667, forward strand.
TTCTCTTATAATTTGTTATTATGGTCTTTAAATTTTTACTTTTTTTTTTAGATAATTACCTTTTTACGAGATATAAGTAAACATTTTACGTAATAATATTTACAAGTTATGTTGCATTTTTCAAAAATGTAGCACAAGTTTGATTTTTAGAAGTAAAAATAAAAGATCAATTTATTTAAAACGTTCAAAATAAAGATCGCGCTACTGTCTCTCTTTTTCAAGGCAGTTGGAAATTTGAAATTCGATTTGTCTTTGATCCAAACTAATTTCAAATCACAATAATTCCTTATGGGCTTCCATCCCAAAGTGGACCCTTTGGATTGTGGACCTGTATTTATTTGGGCCTAGAATTGTTGGGCTTGGTCCCACTTATTCAATTGGGCAATAAGTATTTTTCTCAGTTATTTCAAACTAAATTACAAGTATTTAAAAAAAAAATGAGAAAATTTCAGAAATAACAAATATAATCGATATAAAAAGATTTTATAGTTATATTAGCTATAGTTATGTTTGCTATGGATGTTGAGGTTTATATTTTTCGCTTGCAAATATACAAATAGGGTAAGTATATATATATATTATGTATTTATACCTTTAGAAATTTTTCAGAATTGTGTTTGTATATTTCTTTTGTCAATATGCAAATAGGATAATTTGTTATGAGTTTATCATAAATCATATACAAATAATTAGGGTAAGCATATACAAAATTTTGGATTTATACAATCAGAAATTGAATTATACATATTCTGAATTTATATAAATAAGCCAAACGAATTATACAGATCAAGCGAATTATACAAATGAAAACTATAGCTACAGATTATAATTTTCTCAAACGGTAGATATAGTAACTAATATAGTGTTATTTGCATAATTTTTTCAGAAAAATTTGTGTACTTCAATTGTACAAAATCATTAAACATTGCAAGAGATTACATGTTAAATGTTTACTTAAAGAGGTGGAATTAGAAGTAGAAAATTATATTTCCATTTTAATTTGCAGAATGGCTCATGACTTCATTAAATGGTTTGTTTACTATCAACTATGTAATATTTACATATTTCATATAAATAATAAGGGTATTTTTCATATTTAACACTATTCAAATCCATGGCGTATATTGTCCATTTTGGATCAACATTCTTCACAACCAATCTCCTTTAGTTTGATGCTATTAATGTGAACATGTAATATGAGCATTTCTTCTATTTCAACGTGAAAATAGAAGTTTATTAAATTAAATATCTGTTAATCATTTTACGTAACTTATCACTCTGGGCGTCACATGTAATTCCTTTTACCTAGGATAATTTTATTTATTTATAGGTAAATGAAATATTTCTTAGTCAGTGCAAGATTAACAACTAATACAAGCAAGGAAGAGAAAGATTATATTATATTATAATAAAGTTTAATTTTTTTCTTTAGGTCATGTGGACCAAAAACCCAAGTGAGAAAGGAATCATAGAAAGGGATCATCTCTACCTTTGAATAACAACCCTAACTTTATTTTTTCCCTTTTCCTAATTCCAATACAACAATACTCAAAACTTTCAAACTCAATGTTTGCTTCTTTTCAAAAAGCAAGGTGGAATGGGATTACCCCACAACAAAAAAGAAATGATTTAATTAATCAAAACACTTCTTTTTTAAGCTTATTGTGGGAATATCTAACTATAGTATATGTTTGAAAATTGTTACTCAAAAAACAATTATATATTAAGACTAATCATTATAATCACTATAAGTTTCAGCTTTCATGGGATTGGTGAAGGACCAACTTATTGCCACTTGCTTATTTAATTTAGATATTCTCTATTTTTATTAAAACAATAATGATGAAGAAATTATTTATGGACTTTTAATTTTTAAATGTACTTTTCGTTTTAATTTATATGATAGATATTTAATCGAACATAAAATGTGAAAAAAAAGAAAAATTAGGTATTGTAAATTGAAATATAGAAAATAATACTCTCCTAGACTGAGGAGATAATAATGATCTTAACAATAATATATTTACACAATATATATCACACTATAATTAATGAATAATTTTGCAGTCTTTAATTGTGTTCACTAATTCAATATATTTTTTTGCAATATGATTTAAAACCCCTTTTGTGAGTGTGCCAATTTGGACAAGTTAAAATGAGACAACACTTGTAGAAAAATAAAAATAAAAATAAAATGGGACAACACTTTATAATATAATGTCCCACAAGGTACATATTTGAGGATGATTTCAAATTCACTGTGATTCCAGTATGTGCCTCTTTTTTGACCAGTCAATTATAGGGACAATTGTGAGTTTTGAGTGGAGGATCCTATAACTTATTGCTTTATCTTTTACACAAGTAACAAAGGAAGAGACACCTAATATAATTTAATTTGTTTTTAATGATCGTGACATATAAGTTAATATTTATGTATATTAATTGATTTTACAAGATATCTGTTATGATTTTGTTAAAGTATTAACATAATATAATATAAATTTGTGATGCATAAATTTTTAATATCGTTTGAAGATACATGAGTGAGAAATAACAAAATGATATTTTAAGTTTGAAATATATTTAATATAATCTCTTATAAATATTTTTGAAAAATAATAGAATAATTTCGTCTCTATCAAATATATTAAAAACTATGTATCTTAAATTTGATAAGAAATTGAAGAAAGAATAATTTTAGCTTATGAATTTAAAGTGTAATTTTTTTATCTATTATGTGTAGCTTCATGAGGTGCAATTTTTGTTATATTGATACTTATATAATGCAATTTTTTTTTGTGTTATATGATTCCTAGAAATTGATGGAAGCGTTTAGTTACTTTTTAATAAATAAATAAATTATTTTTAGATTTTCTTTTTCAAATCTAATATACAAATTTTGTTAAGTTGATCGGAACAAATTAAAACATTTATTTCTAACGATTCAAAAACAATCAAAATTGCTCATAAAATATATTTAAGAGATTAGTTTAAGGGTGTGTTTGGTATGAAGGAAAATGTTTTCCTAGAAAATGTTTTCCTGGAAAACAAGTAGATTTTGAACTTATTTTCTCTTGTTTGGTTGGTGAGTAGAAAATATTTTCCGAAAATGATTTTTAGTGTTTGATTTATAATGAAAAATATTTTTGAGAGACATCTTTTATTTTTACTAGAGTAAAAAATAATTTATGAAATTAAAAATATTTTTTAAAAATAAAATTATTATTTTTTTGGGGTGGGGGTGGGGGTGGGGTGGGGTGGGGTGAGGGGCAGTGGGTGGGGGCAAGGGATAGGGGGTAGGAGTGAAAAAATAAAAATTGGGGTGTGTTTGGTATGAAGGAAAATGTTTTCCATGGAAAATATTTTCCTGGAAAATAAGTAGATTTAGGACTTATTTTCTCATGTTTGGTTAGTGAGTGGAAAATGTTTTCCAAAAATGATTTTTAGTGTTTGATTTATGAATGAACAAATGTTTTTTGAGAAACATCTTTTGTTTTTACTAGAGTAGAAAATAATTTATGAAATTGAAAATATTTTTTAGAAATAAATTTTATTTAATTATTTTTTTTGGGGGTGCGGGGTGGGAAGGGGGCTGGGGCTGGTAGGGGGTGGGTAGGGGGGTTGGCGGGGGGCAGGGGGTAGGTGATTTATTTTTTTTGAAGTTGAAAAAAAAATTAATAATAAAATTAATTTTTTTGGAGTTGGGGGTGGGGGGAGGGCTGGTAGGGGGTGGGTAGGGGGGCTAGGGGGAGGGAGGTAGAAGTTTTAAAATAAAAATATTTTTTAAAAATGAACTCAAATTTTTTTGGGAGGGGGTGGCCGGTGGTGGGTGGGTGGGGTGGGGTGGGGGTCAGGGATCGGGTGAAAAATAAAATTTTGAAAATGAAAATATTTTCTAATGTTGTTTTGGCAAAAAAAAAATGTAATTTGAAGTTGAAGGAGAGTTTTGGAAAATGTTTTCCTCAATTTTTGAAGGGAAGTCATTTTCCTTAATTTTGAGGAAAATGAGTTGATTTGAAAAACATTTTTCAAGACTTTTGTCCCAACCAAACATGAGAAAATTGGAAAATATTTTCGAGAAAATATTTTCCTCCGTACCAAACACACCCTAAATCTAGTGCAATCCCAAAGAGACAATTTTTTGTCATTTTCTCATAAGATTACTCATAAAATATATTTAAGAGATTACTTTAAATCTAGTGCAATCCCAAAGAGAAATTTTTTTTGTCATTTTCTCATAAGTAGGGTAATGAATTAATATAACTAAACAAAATGGTTTTCTTTTTGTTAATTTTAAATTATTAATATTTATTTGCACTAACCTTCTCTTAAGTTTATTGGCTTACTGTACAAGCAAATAATATGCCCACCAAACTATACTTTAAGCATCACAAATGGAATATTTATTTGTTTATAATGTCCATAAATTCTCTTGCCATGTAAGTCCAAAATTAGGTAAAACTATAAGAAAAACAAATATAGCTTTATCTTTTAATTTTTCAGTAATCACCTTTTTAGTTGTTTATTTTGAAGAATGTTGTGTAATTAGCAACTTACATGTCATTAACAGTGTAGTCAAAGTAGCTAGGCACTAGTAAAATAAAATATTAATGAATATCGTCCTGCCTATGAAAAGCATATAAACATTAAAAAATAAATTATAATATTACTAGCTCTGCTAATTGAAAGTTAATAATTGACCTAATTAACAATGTTAAACTACACTTAATTCTTTGACTGAAACACACACGTCACATGTGTAAGCTTGCAAAAAGATTTAATAATAATCAATGCATGGTAGTTGTGTTCAAAGAAAATTAAATAATTTCATGTTCCAATTTGTTTGTCTGATTTTGAGAACTTAATATAAAGTTTAGAAAAATAAAAAAGATTTTTTAATTTTTCGTTTTTACCAAATTAAAAATATGTGAAACTTTCTTAAGTACTCTTTCATCTTCTATGCATTTGTCCATTGAAATCCATGATGATTGATGAAGGAGTTGTAATATCAACAAAAAATTATTTGTACCGAATGTTTACACCAAGTCAATATAATTTTCATTATTACGTAATTTAATGAAGTAAAATAAACTATAAATTTGAACACGTGACATATATATATTGATTTGATGTAAACATTCGGTACAGATAAATTTTACTCGATCGATAGATTTGTGCGTAATATGCGCCATGATTGTACAATTTTTTTCTTTACGCTTAATTCTAATTTAATACTGGATTAGACAAGTCTTATAGTTCTTTTTTTTTTTTTTTTTGCGGAGGGGGGGGGGTAAGCAATGGGCAACTAGTGACTATTAATTTATTTTAATTATTTCTTTTCAAAATTATTCAATATGTAGCCATATTTTAGTGAGAACATAAAATTCAAACAAAAACACCCTAGCTAATTAAAATGCAATGCAACAGTCACAATAATATTCTCAAACGTAATTTCACTAGTGGAATTCGAAGAGCATGGCATATATGTATATATAGTATTGGATATTTTTAGTATATAAAGATTTTAATTTAATAGATACATTCGTTTATGAACGAATATGACGGTTATGAAATGACTTTTATGAAAATTAATTTCTTAAGTTCTATGAATATAAATCTCTCTTGAATTAGCCTAAGAAAAATATACATGTATAAATAAAGAGTTTTGTTGTATCTAGAAGGAATTTGTATATATCTTCCCCTGATATAGACAATATCTCTTAAAAAAAGTGATTACAGGCTTCAAAATGATCTTTTTCTTCAATTTATATTTCCTACATTTTTAAACATGTAAAACTTTTTTTCTTTCTTTTCCATATAGGTAATAGGGGGATAAAAAAATCTATATATCTAAACAAATTAGTAAAAATTCCAACTCGTAAGTCATAATACTGAAGTATTAACCACTACCTCATAACAACATGATATTTCAAGCAAAAAACAAATTGAAACAAAAGGCAAAGTATCAATTCAATTTATAAATTTTATATCATAATTATAAATTCTAAATTTTGATAAATTATATATATACACACGAAAGTAAGCTAAAATTAATAAATTCTGTCGAATCACTACTATGACTCCACCCCTACTTGGATATCTATGTATTAGAATTCTTTTAACACGAATATAGTGTTAAGTTATGGCTCTACACACTTAACTTAAATTTGAGTTAAAAATTAAAATTATCGAATAAGCTTGTAATCACTATTGTGGTTCAGTACCCCTATATACTTTGAATTTTTATAACTAATTTAATTATATTAATTTTTTGTATATATAATTATAAAATTTGAATCAAAATTACTGATTATCGTGTCGAAGGGTAACATGTAACCAAATAAGTATAAGAAAAAGAATAGTTGGGGGAGCAGAGAATATAAATGACAGACTATTTTTGTCACCAAATAAAGATAGTGATTGGGCATGCATGCTCATAAGTCTTTTTCTTCTCTGTATATCTTTTCTTTTTCACTTTATTTGTTGTTATTATTCAACTCCCTATTATGTTAATCTTAATTTAAGTTACAATAAGAATTTGACCAGATGTTTAACAGTATTTTTACTTATCAAGATTCAATTTTTTTTTATAGATTTTAATTAATGTTTTAAGATATATTTTTGTATAATTGTTGATATTTAAATATTGAATTACATTATAATTTAATTTAGCTTTAAAGTGAAATGTGATAAATAAAAGTAAATTGAGTAAGTCATTTCATTTATACCTTATGTGTGTGCAATATTAAGTTAACGTTTGATCATAAAATTTTTAAATATTTTTTGCCAAATATTACTTGAGTGTGAATTTTGATGAAAAATTTCACCATGTGTTTGGTCATAATATTTTATGAAATATATTTCACTTTTTTAATAAATATGATTTATATCATAAGTTTTAATAAACTATCAAAGTTAACCATAGGTTTGTATTATATAACAAGATAGAAATGTTGACGTAATAAGATACATGACTTTTTCAACAAGTCAATTAAATCTTCGTTCCAATAAATAACAGATGGTGTCCATGACATTGGAGTAATGTGGTAGTTTGAAATGAATGCAATAAGCGTCATTCCATACATCAAAGCACGTGACTTTATTACGATAAGTCGATTGTTCGTCATTTTCATCAACAATCATATCATCACTTTCATATTTACTGAATATTAATCACTGCTTTGGTGTTTACTTAAAAAAATGTGTAATACAACAAATACTACAAATAATGTTGTTGTAAGAAATAAATATTCGGTGTGGAATTTGAATTTTTAAAATTCTTAAATAATGAGATTTGACTCAAATATTTAATTTTCTAGTATTTGGAAATTTGAATTATTTGCCAAATGATGACAAATTATTCGGACAAATACTATTTGTCAAATTTTACTTGAGAAATGTATGACAAAATAAGTCATAATATTGAAGTTCAACTAAATTTGAATTTACAATAAAAAAATTTCACATTTGAGGCAAAATATTTTTCCTGACAAAGACGATTCCATGCTCAAAAGACTCAAACATAAAACATGAGACTGTAGAAAAATCAGTTTGGGTCTTTCTTTCTATATTTTAAACACAAATTCTATTAATTATTTAATATTTGTCTACTTATAAAGGAGCAAAATTACAAATTTAAATTAATTAAAAAATTAATATGCTTAATCAAATAACATAAATAAAATTTAAATAAAACGTCAACTCATAAAAAAATCAATATATATATATGTATATATATATATTGATTACTTTAAAAATAAAAATAAACAACTAATCGATTGAGATTTCTTATCAAATCGTGTTTTAATTAAGAGCCACATGGGAACTATATGGTGGTGCGACCATAGAGTCATTACATTAGAATAGTATTGTTATCAATGGGGTCCACGATGCTATCCTAAAATCTCTTTTATTTTTGCTATTCGTTTAATAATACGATGAATAAATATTAATTAATTTTAAAATTAAATTTAAGAAAATAAATAAATTTTTGTTTAGTTGAATTTAATCGTAAAATAATTTACGATTTTAAAATTATTTTTATTTCATATTAAGCATGAAATAAATAAAAAAATTATTCTAAAATAATTAATCTCTTCATAACTTATTTTCCAATTGAACTTGCCCTTATTTTAAAAAAATTGTTAAACGTTAGGCTATATCTTACTAGTACATTTTTAGGTGTTTAATTTCTCACCACTTGTAGTTACATTTTTGGGAGAAAAATTGTTTCAATTCAAAAGTCAAATTATCTTTAACTTTTACTATAAGCTATATATAGTTACTACGTTTAGGTTTTCAATACACACCAATAGTCAATGCATAGCATGAAAGTCAAAATATCTTTAGTTTAAATAAACATAAAAGTATCATGAATATATTTGGACAAGGCTAAATGGTTAGAAATTAAAAAAAATTGTAATATTTATTTTATTTTAAAATACTTTTTTTTCATATTTAGTTAAAAGATATTAAAGTTAAAATATAAAAATATATAAATAGATAATAATAACATTAAAAAAAAATTACAATTTTGACCAATTTTTTCTGAGAAAAAGATTTTTTCGATACTTTTTATATTACATAATAAAAAAGAAAGATAATATTAAGAAATTGAGGCGTAAAAATAATTTTAAGCTTTTCAAATGCCACTAGATTAATTAATACATTGGAAAAAGAGGTACTCTTTTTTTTTCCTCTTCTTTTTTACTTCTATAAATTTACTATTTCTCATATTTCAATTTATTTATTTTGCCTTTTCCAAATCCATTAAAAAATAAATTTTTTTTTTTAATTTTTAATTTTAATTTTTCACATGATGTCATATACGAATTCACTTGTCAAGATTCAAATTCTTCTTTATATTCCTTAAACTCCAGATCAATTAAAACATGACTAACAAATTCAAACGAAAGAGACAACAATTTCACTTTAAAATTTCATTTAGACTATAAATTTCAATAGTTTTTCTTTCATTCTTAAATTCGTTTTCCAATCAAATACTATCACATAAATAAACACTAAAATGATTAAACATACTAAAATAAAAAAGCATATATAGTGCAATTTGCATTGGTCCATAGTAATGTTATTAATGGGGAATTAAAATATGTATTTATAGTTGAAAAGGATGGAGAAATGGACATGACATAGAATAGAAAGAATGACTTATTTGCTTTCACATTTTCCCACTCCTTTCAAATTTTTCTTCCTCCTTTGAAAAGACGTGTACTCTAAAGAAGGAACATATATGGGAGTGGGCCACATTCCAAACCTTCAACAAGTAAATATTCATTCGTATCATTTTAATAAAAATTGCGTTCATAAATACAAAAATATAATTAAAAATATATATAATTTTTATTTTGAATTTATATAAAAATGACATTTATTTTGAAACGGATCGTGATGAGTCACTTTTTCTAGTTTCTCCCTTTTCATCACGCCCATCAATTCTCTTTCTGGCCGTCGTTGTAGTTTTGCAACTTTTCTTCCTGCCACCATCTATTTTGCTATATTTTTCAAATTTATTTTTATTAAAATAAAACAAGAAACAAATATATACCGTCTCAATTATTATTTGAAATAGTCAAATAGTTTTTTTTTTTTTTTATTGGATATGAGTTTTTTTTTTGAAATATTAAAGATAAAATGTTTGAAAATAAATAGTACTCGATAGGAAAATAAAATAAAATAAAATAAAAAATATTCTTTTAATTTTTTAAATTTAAAGTATATTTAATAAATTGAAAAAATAAGATAGAATGAGGGAGTATTAACTAACTATGGAAGATGCTTAAATTAACAAACTCAACTAATTAAGAGGGGCGGGAAAGAGTAGTTAAGTATGAAAATAACATTATTCTTATTAGTTCACCCTTTAGCCTAATTCACCTTTTTAGGTTTTTTTTACGAGAAGTGACGGAGTTAGGATTTTTAATAAGGGTTCAAGATCTTAAGAAGTAAAGCATAAATTAATCTCGTGTATAAATAATAATATTTTTCGTCGAAGGGGTTCGAATGAACCTCCTAACTCTATGTTAGCTCCACCCTGTTTTGAGTCTGATAATCGTATTAGAACCCGATTGAACTTGGATACAAAATTATATTTTCGAGTCATGCTTTGAAAATAGATCTTTTTTTTTTAAATTAAAAAATAATAAAAAAAATCAATTCTTTTTTAAGTAAGAGCAAAAGAAGTTCAATCATGATTAAATTTATATCGCACATTGCAGGATTCATTTGAAAGTGAAACTTCTAACATGATTCCATATAAAGCTCAAATTCGAAACCTTCGATTAAGCGTTTGGCGAATTCATTTTCTCTGCCTCTTTTTCCTTATTTTAAATAAACAAAACAGGACCAAAAAAACTAAAATAAAAACAGAGAATGACACTTTCACTTTATTGTATATCGCCAGTATTCATATGATATAGTACAGTGAACACATGACTAAAGCCTTCACAAATACAACAACACAAGCTAAAGGCAAAATCACCCATAATCCTCCTCCTCCTCCAGCACCACCTAGTACTGCTAGAAATCGTTTTTCTATTCAGCTATAGGAGCTAATAGCTTCAGCATTTAGTAATAATCAATCAATTTTTCTGCCGCAGAAATCACTGTGTTGTCCACTGTGTTAAAGAAGAGAAGAAGTGTGTAGCTGGAGCTCTAGTTAAGCTTTATTTTTTTTTGCATTTCAAGGACTTAAGAGAGTAAAGAAAACGACCCAGTTGAAGATTTTGTTCAGATCTCTTCCTTAACTGGTAAAATTCTGCTTTCTTGATTTGTTTGTTGTTCTGTAATGTGGGTGTCGTTTTTTTTGAGTTTTTTTTCTTTCTTTCTGTTAATCTTAGCATTTTTTTTTGTGTCTCTGTTCTGGGAACAAAAAAATTCCCAGAAATTTATAGTGGCCACGTTGAATTCTTTATCACCCATAGCTGAAGCTAGATCTGCCCATGGTTCTTGCTTGTATATTTCCATGTTTGTGAGTGTTTAAAAAAACAGTGAAATGTGATGGGGGTGTGGAGGGGGGGTTTCTTAGAAGTTGATTGTCACTCACTTTGGGATTTAAGGTTTTACATTCAGAGCTTGTTGAGGGTTATTTCATACTGTTATTAGTGGAACTTGTGGAAATTATGGAATGTTGAGGTGATTGTAAAAATAATATTTGCCTAATTGGGTGTTTTTGTATTACATCATGCATGTCTCTTTATAAAATGCCTTTGTTACTTGCCATATCTGAAGATTCTATAGTGACTAATTGAGATTGTGTTAGTGAAAAATAAGTGACTGTTTAATGAGATGTTAGTTTCTTTGATGTGTTTGCATACTTGTCATCAAAATGGTTTTAGTAGATTTGATTAGTGGTATAGTAATGTGTGGGAAGGTGGTACTGATTTTTTGCATTTCTGCAGAGTTTTCTTCTGGTGATGTACTTGTGATGATACATATAGTATTTGGAGATGGAAAGGATACCTGAAGTTAGAGAATCAACTAGGCAGTTTCCTATAGGGGCTAAGGTGGCACATACTTTCTCAACCTCCAAGAAGGAGGTTGGTATTAGAGGCTTTCGAGATTTTGACTTGGCTATTCCAATACAAACATGGAAAGGAAAGACCTCCTATCAGGAGGAAGAAGACCTCATGGTCGATGCTGGTACAATCAAGCGTAGTGATGATTCACTTGAAGATAGTGGCTCTACATCATTTCATGGGGCGAGTCATCCTCCGGAACCTGTTGATACGGACCTAATGAGACCAGTGTATGTACCAATTGGTCAGAAGAAAGCAGATGGGAAATGTCTGGTGAAAAACATATCTTTGAAGGGTCCTTTCTTGGACGATCTTTCAATCCGGATGCCAAATGTGAAACCAAGCCCATCCCTTCTTTCACCGGCTGAGAGCTTGGTTGAAGAGCCAAATGATCTAGGTGTAATCTCCTCTCCATTTACAGTTCCTCGTCCTTCTCAAAACACAGAAACCAGTCTGCCACCTGATTCCGAAGAGAAAGAATGTATTTGGGATGCATCGCTGCCTCCAAGCGGAAATGTAAGTCCACTTAGTAGCATTGATAGTACTGGTGTTGTGAGATCTATGAGTATTGTCAACAGTTGCACAAGCACGTACAGGAGTGATGGGCTTATGAGTGATGGAATGCTTAGTGTAGACAGGAACTATGAGAGCACGAAAGGGAGCATTCGAGGGGATTCACTCGAAAGTGGTAAAACTAGCCTTAGCAGAGCAAGTGACAGTAGTGGACTTAGTGATGATAGTAATTGGAGTAACATCACTGGCAGTGCCAATAAGCCTCACAAAGGAAATGATCCTAGATGGAAGGCTATTCTCGCAATTCGGGCACGTGATGGTATATTAGGCATGAGCCACTTCAAGTTACTCAAAAGACTTGGTTGTGGAGACATTGGAAGTGTTTATCTTTCTGAGCTTAGTGGGACTCGCTGCTATTTTGCAATGAAAGTGATGGATAAGGCATCACTTGCAAGCAGGAAGAAATTGACCCGTGCTCAGACAGAAAGAGAAATCCTACAGTTATTAGACCATCCATTCTTGCCGACATTGTACACTCATTTTGAGACCGATCGCTTCTCATGTTTGGTCATGGAATATTGTCCTGGAGGAGATCTACATACTCTAAGACAGCGACAACCTGGGAAGCATTTTTCAGAATATGCTGCAAGGTATGGAATTGTTATCCTTAACTAGAATATACAACAGGTATATAATCCTCACCTTGTAAAGGTTTTCACATGTAGTCCTAACATAAACACAGTAAACCTCTGGTTCACTTTAACATTCCTTAATCCTTACATGGTATTAACTCTCTTTTCCTAAGTGAAATTCTTTATCTGCCACTAAATGCAGCTTTACTGGCTAACAAATGACTATTTCTTTTCCGTTTCCTCTTTTTCTTGAGTGCGTTGGTATTGGTGGAGAGAGGGTGTATTGGTGGAAGGAGATGATTTTTGCCACAATGAATGTCACCCCTTTTCACTTATTCAAAAAAGCAAAAAGATGTTGCCCATTTCTCTTACTGGCAAATTGAGAATGCTGAATATCTGATACAATCCTTAAACTATGTTTTATTAAGATGAAAAGTTATGTTGAAGCAGTGATTTAAGCTTCCAAAGAGCTCAGTTTGTTCACTGTCTTTTCTGTACTAGGTATAAATTTTGTCCCCGTTGTGTCCCTGCCTGGTTTTTCTTCAAATATGGTGTTAGAATCTTAGCGCTTGCCTAGCTTGACATCAAAGTATGTGTCATTAGATTATATCCTTTATCATTATCACCTAGTTAATGTTACTTGAGATTTGTATTCAAAAGCTGAATAGATTTCATTTTGGTCTCCCTAAAATAAAGAGACTATTCGAGTTCACTCTGGTGTGAGGATCATAGAGCTTTAGTTTCTAGATTGGCACTAACGAATTCAGGATTTTTTACCTTGCATTTATGTTTAAACGTTTGAGTTCTTTAATCAAACATTAACTAACCCCCCTTTTCTGCCACAGGTTTTATGCAGCAGAAGTTCTATTGGCACTCGAATATCTACATATGCTTGGTGTAGTGTACAGGGATTTAAAGCCTGAAAATGTTCTTGTGCGTGACGATGGACACATTATGCTTTCGGATTTTGACCTCTCCTTAAGATGTGCAGTTTCCCCTACGCTCATAAGGACCTCATCTGATGATCCTTCTAAACGAGGAGCTGCATTTTGTGTGCAGCCAGCCTGTATTGAGCCCACAACTGTATGCATGCAGCCAGCATGCTTTCTTCCCCGTTTATTTCCCCAAAAGAGCAAGAAAAAAACACCTAAGCCTCGAACTGATTCTGGGTTTCAAGCTAATTCAATGCCTGAGCTAGTTGCGGAACCTACTTCAGCACGGTCAATGTCATTTGTTGGGACTCATGAATATTTAGCCCCCGAGATTATCAAGGGAGAAGGCCATGGCAGTGCAGTTGACTGGTGGACATTTGGTATTTTCCTTCATGAACTACTCTATGGAAAGACCCCTTTCAAGGGGTCAGGAAACAGGGCAACACTTTTCAATGTAGTTGGCCAACAGCTTAGATTTCCAGATTCTCCTGCAACCAGTTATGCCAGCCGTGATCTGATACGTGGCTTGCTTGTTAAAGAGCCTCAAAACCGGCTTGGGGTGAAACGAGGAGCAACTGAGATCAAGCAGCATCCTTTCTTTGAAGGTGTTAATTGGGCTCTAATACGTTGCAGTACACCACCTGAAGTGCCAAGACCCGTAGAGCCAGACTACCCTGCGAAGTACGGGCAAGTGAACCCTGTTGGGGTTGGCAATACCAGTAAAAGAGTGGTAGGGGAAGATGCAAAGTCTGGGGGTAAATATCTTGACTTTGAGTTCTTTTAGTTGTAGGAAATAGGATTCTTGTATCAGTAATATAACATTAGTTGATCCTTCAGCAGTCACCACTGCTTTCTTCTAGTTATTATCATTTGTTCAATTGACTGCAATACACAAGAACTGGGAAAAAACTCGCTGCCCAATGGGGCTGTGTGAGAAAGGTGAAACAAAATGCCCTTGTTATTTCCATGTCTTAGAAGCTAGCCAAGACTATAATGAAGAAGCATTTGGATATATAATACTCCCTCCGTACTTATTTACGTGACTCTCGTTATATTTAGTTTTCCAAACAAGATACTAATAATACACAAAAATAATGTATGATGCACTCTACCAAACGATCTCATAGATATATCTATTGCAACGATTATGTTCATCGTTATAATGTTTAGTTTTTTTTTAAATAATAGCAATAACCAATAACTACAACAACAATTATATCAAGTGTAATTTGGAAAAGATAAATTATATACAAACTTTATTCTTATCTCGGTAGAGAGGTTATATTCGAAAGATCGTCTGATCCAGTTTATCTACTTCACTTCGCCTAAAATTCTTAGGGGTTATTTGGTATGTGGGATGGGATAAGTCAAAATATTTTATGACTTTGGAATACTATGTGAGTTTTATTTAATCCACTTTTTATATGGGATATTAATCCAATCATTTTAATATAAATAATGAGATAAATTATTTTGAAATTAATTAATATCCCAAACTAAATATGAAATAAAGTTTATTTCAAATTTTATTATTCTCACCTCATATACCAAAGATTAAAAGTTGTTTTGATAATTTTTTTTTATTACGTATAAAATCAATTTTTATAATTTAAACACCCGCCCAATTATTACATGTACATACAAATTTAAATAACTATTCAATATATAAATTTTCTTACAATTAATCCCCAAATTCACACTCTACCCTAAAACTGCCGACGACATCGACCACCAAACCCTCCGGCGAACTCGCCGGCGTGGGCTTTCTTTCCAACTGAACCAACGGAATGTGTTCGTTGCTCCTTCGTTTCCCCTTCTCTGGTAATATTCTCTTCTTTTAAGAATATGGTGCTTTCAATTTTCTCTTTCTTGCATTTATTGAGTAAGGGAGGGAAGTATTTACCCTTCAGTTTTGTCTAGAGGATCGTTAACATTTATGTAAGATTATAATTTTTGTGTTTGAAATCACAAAGAGCTGGCACAATCCTATCTTACTGCTTTGAGGAGGGACGATTTAAGCTTTTGGAGTGAATATTAAATAGGTAATTGCTAGTGATATATGCATCTGGACTGAAGTTATGAAGAAATTGTCTGTCTTATTGATTTAGAAGTATTTAGAACTATTCGGTAATTTGCTAACTGAGTTTGAAATATTAAGAAGGAAAGACATTTTCTTTGCTTAGTTGATCACCAACTTTATTCTTATCTTTTAGCTTTGACAATAGTATTAACTTGATCAAATCAAACTCTAGTTTAAGCTTGTTTATACTACTGATATAACTTAATTTTTCTATTTAAATGCTATGTAATCAATTCTAATACATAAGGATATTTTGATGGTTTTGTAGGTAAAAAAGCAAATGAACAAGGGTAGAAACTGGTGAAGACCTTACTAATGAATATTGGTTGATCGTTGGCAAGACCTTTCATTGTTTTTTTGAAATTTTGTTTCATTTTTTGGCCCCTGTTATTTTAATCTCTACCTTTTCTTCTTCTTTTTCTCTTTCCAATCTATAACTTGGAGTTACTAGTCAGCAAAAAGGAGTCTCCCCGGCGACGGATCACCGCCCGTTGGCCTATGGAACACCTTCTCCGAAGTAATTTGGAGACCAACGATAACAACAATCCTCAAGCTATCTTACAAGCTCTCTCTCTCATCTCTAACCCTTCCACCTCTGACTCCACACTTTCATCCATTGCCAAAGTCTTAATCACCTCTCTGGAATACCCTAACCCTAAGTCTAATTCAC
This sequence comes from Solanum lycopersicoides, assembly GCA_022817965.1. Classification (NCBI taxonomy): domain Eukaryota; kingdom Viridiplantae; phylum Streptophyta; class Magnoliopsida; order Solanales; family Solanaceae; genus Solanum; species Solanum lycopersicoides. The sequence goes on from CM040618.1 coordinate 115,767,028, forward strand.
ATCGTTTTATACACCATCACATTCTCCGCCTCTTTTCTCTTCTTTTACATCGCTGTCCACACCTCCACCATAACCTCATCTCTGCCATCCGTGAATTCTCTCTCCTCCCTTCAACCTCCACGAGATTACTTGTTGATGCCCTCATATGTCTCTCCATCTCAGATAGTAATGTTAATGATGAATCAACATTCCTCTCTCTTGTTTTTCGTCCTTGTGTTTCTGTTCGTCATTGGTTACTTTTAAATGTGAGTAAATTTGACATACGGCCGTCGGTTTTGCTTACGGTTCTGCTAGGATTTACAAAGGACCCCTATCCGTGTATTCGAAATGTTGCTTTGAGTGGATTAGCTGATTTGTGTAAGTGCATTATTGTGGAAGATGAAAGTCTCATAAAAGGTTGCTATTTTCGAGCTGTTGAGCTTCTGTTTGATTCTGAGGACTTGGTACGATGTTCTGCAGTTCATGCGGTAAGATTTCCAAGTGCTAAATAAGTCCTATGTTTACATGTTACCACTTGAAATTTATGTATTATTTGTATGTCAGTAGGAAAGGTATAGAGAACCTTTAGTGTTAAAAGAATCCAAATTTTTTACTATTGGCATGATACATGTGTAAACTGAGCGAAATGGATATTGAAGACTTATATGACCGAACCAAGTAAGTTTCGATAGCGGCATAATAGTAGTAGTAGTTGTATGTAAGTGCTACTAACCTGATAAAAAAAATGTAATTGTTCTTATTACTTTAGGTTATGATGAGACTATTGTTTTTTTTTCTATTTTATTTTCTATAAAGTATGATGAGGATTTAACTAGAAAGAGGTTATTTTGTGATTGAATATGAATGTTCTTGGCCAGTTTCAGTGGAACTTAACTATATATTCTTCTTGGGTTAATTTTGTTGCATTTCTGAATTTTGGTCGTGTCTAGGAACTATAAAAAAGTAAGTGTTGTCAAGTACTGGTTCTTTTGTGTGAAGTTGTTAGTTTTCGACAAATTAACTCTGATTTATAAAATTTTTTTAACCAAAGATTGTTATGGGTTTTGTACTGATGAAAACCTGTTAGCACATAGTTTAAGCAAATGGTATGAATTATACTATTTTAATATTCTGCAATTTACACGTTGAAGGTTGATATTTTGGTGTAAGGTTCTTCCTTTAGTCTTGGGGGGTGGTTGGGGCGAGACAGTTATCTCTTGAATTAGAATTTCCTTTTTTATTCTGTGGCTGGAGAAATTGGGTAAAAATCTTCTCATGCTCTAAGAGGTTGTTTGGTTTAGACACTGGGTATACAAGGATTAGTAATGTAGCGATTGCAATGCAGAGATTAGTAATGCAAAGGCTATAATGTACAGATTTATTTAATTTTTGGAGGCTTAATTTGATATATTGCAATTTAGTATTTAATAATTTAAATGTGTTTTCTTTTAAGACAAAATAAAAATTAAATATTTTTTAATCCGTACACCCCTATTACAAATACCTGCATTCTTATTCCATTTTCTGAGCCGGATAAAAGATATATAGATTCGCACATGACTCATGCAAGTATGATTTAGGAGAAAAACAAAAGTAGCAAATACATTGCATTAATAATGCTGGATTTCATGCGGAGATTAGATCTCCTCTATAGTGCAACCAAACACCCATACAGGTTTCTTGCTGAAATAAATGTTGAAGTTGTTTTAAGAACACGGGGTTGCTGTCCAACTGGTTCATTTTTGTGGACGCTTAATCGTACAAAATGCTTCATTAAATTTTATCTGCTATAGGAAAATTATAGATTAAAGATTTTGATTTTCCTTCTTAGAGGACATTTATAATCAATGCCATTCATTTTACTCCTGTTGCTTATCCAGGTTAGTGCATGCGGGCAGTTGATTGTGGCATCTAAACAAGAAAGTAAAGGGGACTGGTCTGATGCATTATTTCTGCAGGTTTTTCTTCTTCTCCTCATCTGCCTAATTGGGTTTCACATGGAAGTCATCTCTGTTACTATCTCACCCTTGCTTTCCTGCGCTTGAAAATGGGTATATGGTATGTACCTACATGGAAGAAAAGAAGGAAAACAAGAAGTAAAATTAATGATTATTTAGATGTTTCTAGAGGTAGATGGCACCCAAATCGGGCCGCTGTGGAGCAATCTACAAAATTTTATCGACTTAATCTTCGTAATGAGTCATTTGCATTTGCTGAATTAGGTTCTGGAGGGGAGATCAGAAGAAACCATTGGAGATACTTCTCATATTAATTTAACAACAATGTTGCCATGAGGTGTCTGTGTCTTGGCATGAACATCTTGTGAATCATAATTGTTTGAAACCGAATTAGCTAGCATGTACTCTCTCTCTCCCTTCTCATTTTTTAGAATTTGTTTAAATTATACCTGGTAAATGCTTCAAATGTTTTAGAATAAGATGTTTAAAATAATGTTTTGATTTTGTTTTCGTGCAATGGCCAGATAAACTAAAATGCAAGGTATTTTTTTGACTGACCTTTCTCATTCTACATGATATGCTTGCAGCTATGTTCAATGGTGAGAGATATGAGTGTCAAGGTCAGGGTTGAAGCTTTTAATGCCCTTGGGAAGATTGAAATTGTTTCTGAATATATTCTCTTACAAACGCTATCTAAGAAAGCTTCATCTATAACAAAAGAAATGAATTTTCCTGGCCAGTACTCTGATACATTGTTCAGGATACCAGCAGAGAGCGCTGTTCTTGCTTTTCAACATGGACTGGAGGATGAATTTGATGTGGTAATGATTTCTTCGTTTGACAAGTTCTGAGAGTCAATTATTGTTTCTCTTTCTCTAATTTAAGAAACTTTTCAATAAGGAATATGCCATTATAACTCCCTTTTGTTTAATTGAAGGTAAGAGTATCTGCTTGCCGGGCTTTGCAATCGTTAGCAATCCATTCTGCTGGTTTTTCAAATATGGTTGTGAACTTGTTGATGGGCATACTTAATGATGATTCAATGGCTGTAAAATTGCAAGCTTTAGATACTTTGCATCATATGACAATGTTTCGCCTTCTGAAGCTTCAACAACCACATCTGCACATGGTAAATCTTTGATTCATCTAGATGCCTTTGTTTGATTTTTTCTTGTTGACAGACACAGGCATGTGTGATTACTTTTTCTGAACCTCCTTCAAATTTTACACCTGGACCATATCTTGCTATATTGCTGCATTTAGCGCTTGTTTGCCAGATTGATCCAACATGATGCAACTTATTAACTGTTGTTTGGATAAACTGGTTAAAATTCCATCTTCTCATCTTGATCATTCATTTCGCAGTCTGGTTAAGTTTTGATCTATCCCTTTCTTCATTTTTCTGTGCCCCTTTAGAGACCAGGAATTCGATGCTTTTCTCTTTTTACTTCAACTGCTATAGCTACTTAATAAGGAAAACGTTGACTACTGCATTGTTGAAACATGTTATATTGTATATGCTTCTACTTATAAGGAAAACATTGACTATTGTATTGTCGAAATATGTTAGATTGTATTTGCTTCTGCTCATTTGGAAGGAAGTCCATTGGAATTTCCTCTTGAACTTTTATTTTTTTTATCTTGCAGTTTCTTGGGATTCTACTAGACGGTCGCAGCTTGATAAGATGTAGAGCCAGGAAGGTACTAAAACTGACAGAACTGCCGAGCTTCGGTATGTTCAAAATGTGTGTTGATGGACTTATAAGAGATTTGGAATTGTATCCTCAGGTATGTTGCAGAAAGATTGTTTCACATTGCTATTCACTGAACAGTTAAATCCAAAAACATGGTTAGGGTGCCAATTGCGATTGCCATTCAAGATGAAGTTCAAAATTCTCAAAGGAATAGCAACCCATTTTATTCTTTCTGCTTCTCTCCTTGTTGGGAATTCAAACAAGAAGAGAATTCCATTTACTCTTTAAATTAACTCCCACCAGAATTTTCCAATTTTTGGTAGCCCATGCTTTGGTTTTCCATTTGCTAGGAGCAGCATTTGGGATCTCGTTGAAGCACCCAATTAATATCTATGGAGGGTGGATCTAGAGGGTCGGTTACGGGTTCACGCAAACCTAATAGCTTACAAACTTCGCCTGAACCCTATATATACATATTTAGAAATACACTGAATTTCTATGAATAGTTGACCTGAACAAAATTATTGTTGTGATATCAACTTGAAGTCGTTGTGTGAACTCAGAAGCTTCAAATTTTGTATCCCCCTCTAAGTCTCTATGTAGGTAGCAGATCCTAGACTTAGGCCTCATTTGTTTCCATTAAGATTAAGAGGTATGAATCTGAATATTAAGATTTGCATTACGAACGGAGTGTTTTGATCTGAATACACATCTGAATATTAAGATGTGGTCTCTAAATCTAACCCTAAATAATTAACGCTGTTTGTTTTCAATATCTGAATGTGCAAGTAAAATTGGACATTATATTAATAAAATATTATAAAATTTTCATTTCAACAAAATATATCACTTTTGATTTAAAAAAAATTAATAGAAGTTTCAATAATCATGATGTGGAATACTATTTTTTCATTCAAAAACCTTGATAAACAACAATACACCAAAAATATTATTGCAACCAATGTTCTTGACACACGTCAATACAAGAAAATTATTAATATAAAAAAAATATTTGAAAAGATTTATGAAAACTTACCAAGAGGAAAAAATGGTGTTTGATTGAGAAAAGAGAGAAAAAAAGTTTTTAGTTATGAGATAAAAAGGCACGCCAAAGCAGAGAAGCGATTTATTATTTGATAACTTATCAAATGAGTCTAAATGTTGTTAAAAGTCGCCTACAGATCTTATTCGTTCAGACCTCTTCAGATCCATTAAGAGTTTTTTTTAAAAATAAAACAAATGAACTTAATGGGCTGAATCTGAATCATTCAGATTCCATACCTAAAAACCAAACGTACTTAATGGACTGAATCTATTTGATTAAGATTTAGACCTCTATTAAGTGCAAACAAATGAGGCCTTAATGGAGCTTGTCTGACTCTGAATCTAAGACACATGAGCGGTAACTCAACTTCATACAACCTTGAACCTCTCTTACTTCTGTGACCTCTACAAATTCAATGATTTTATTACAATAGTCTCGTTATCCCAGGTTTTCCCTATTTCTTGAACGGTCATTGCAGATCATTTCCTTCATTTCACAGACATTACTCTTATATACCTTCTAAATAAATGAAAAGTCAAAACAGGAATACAGCTTATTGATATTCTTCCACCTTTGGCAAATACTACCTCTCCCTTTAGATGCCAGCTTCATATAGTTGCAACAATCACACCTCAATCCCATATAAGTATGGGTTGGCCAAATGATTCCTCATTGACCATGTTTCCTCGTTTAAATTCATCCAAGGCCAACACTGTAAAAAAAGACAACCTGGTGTATGAAGCATCTCACATTTACGCAGGGTCTTGGGAAAGGCCGCACCTCAAAAGGGTTTAATGTAGGCAACATACCTTGACTCAAACATCAGTGGCTAACTCCCAACTTGAGTTGGTGACCTATAGGTAACATGGAGATAACTTTGCGTGATCCAAGTTGGCCACTTGACATAAAGAGTGGGAGGAACAAAGAGAAAACGAGTGAACTTTGCAAGATTTCTTTATAGTGGTATTTTACTTTTTTCCTTATTATTTGTTTTCTTTCTTCTTCTTCTTCATGAATCTGGATTTACTGCACCACTACTTCCGGTGGCACCATCTCCACCACAAATCCATCCATTCTTCATAACTACAACCCCCTCTTGCAAGTTCACATGTATATACTAAAATTCATTCAAAATAGAGATAGCCACCTTCCTCCATCTCTCACCTTCAATCAGATTTAAATAGGTTCCATAGGAACCACCACAAATAATACACCCCTTCGTAAAACCATTTCCTTGATTACAAATTCAATCCCTAGAACGATACCCATCAAAACTATTTACAAAATACTATCCCTAAAAGTTAAAGAAGCACATCTAATTGTCGCAAAATTTTACAATTTACAGAAGTCGTACCCCATATCTTCTTCAAATTGAAAGAATCAAACCCAACACTGTTTCAACAGAAGAATGCTCATCTCATTTTTTAAAAGAGGGGGAGATATGACGGAGAAGGAGCCAGGAGGGGTGGCGGTTGGTAGGTTTTGGAGTCAAATGAATGGCTATGATGTTTAAGTGATGGAGAAAAGGGTGAAGAAAGGTGGTTGTGGGATGTTATGGGTGCACAACAAGGAAGAAGAAGAAGAAGAAGAAGAAGGGTAGACAGCTGGTTCTCAGATGCTTTTTGTGCAATTTGACAGGAGAAACAAACAACCACCTTTTCTTGCATTGTAACTTTACCAAGCAAGTCTGGAATTTATTCCTCATCATTTCAAATCTGAATTGGAAAATGCCAGAACATACATCAGAGTTGATAAAGAACTGGGTAAGGGGAGGAGGCAGCAAGAGTCAGAGGAGATGGTGGAGGTTAACACCATCATGTATATGGTGGTCAGTTTGGAAGGAAAGGAATGGTAGATGTTGTGAAAGTAGATCCAGTTCCATAGTATCCTTACTTTTTTGGTGTAAACAGTTGTGTATAGTAGATACCAGATTGTAGTTTTGATAGGACGCTTGTAACCGACTCTTTTTGGTGGTGACCAACATTCCCTTAATGCCGAAGAATACAATCTTACCAGTTTCAAAAAAAGAAGATGAAATAATATGGGTTAAGTGAGAGAGATTAGCAGAAGGAGGAGGGGGAATTGACACGAAAAGTTATCTTGGGTGAAGTCAAATAGTAAGAAAACAATGTCCTCGATAGCATTACCACATACTTCATGTCACTGTACACTATGCCTAGTTTGTTGAAGCAGCTAGACAAACTAAGGTTTCTTATGGGAGGTTAGTAGTCAGGCTCACAAGTTTTCATTGGTAAAGTGGATCAAGGTCACAAAGCCAAAAACACAAGGAGGCATTGGAAAACTTTGAGACTACACAACAAGAGCATGCTAATGAAATGGTTATGGAGATATGGTCATGAAGATACAACACTTTGTAGGACTGTAATTGATGCCAAGTTTGGAACCCACAGCCAGGGGTGTTCATGGATGCATATTAGCAGCCACCATATAGACTTCTTCAAGAATATCTCCTATTAATATGATCCTCTGAGTGGCCTTGGAAGCATGTTTGGAAGTTCAGAACACCTCAAATGGTCACCTGTTTCACTTGAATTGCTTTTAGTGAAGCAAATCTAACCCAGGACAATCTCAATAGAAGAAACATTGCCTTAGTCAACAGATGCTATATGTGCCTACATGATTTAGAGTGTGTCAACCATCTGCTTTTACATTGCCCGTTTGCAACGGATATCTGGAACTTTCTTCTGTCTATTTCTGGTCTACAGTGGGCAACTCTACATTCTATCAAGGATGCATTCACACGTTGAGTCTTTTTTGGAGAGCTGAGAAATCCATCAAGAAGATCCGGAGAATGATTCTAGCAGTAAAATTTTGGTATGTACGGAATGAAAGGAAGCACAGGTGCTGCTTATGGGATTTCAACTTCAATTCAGTCAGTAAAATCTAGATGTCAAGTTCATTTGTTCAGTTGGTACTCAGTTCCCTTGTGGTTGACAGTTTTTTGGACTTCGTTAGCTCCTTGGTTTTATTTTAGACTTTATTGTGTAATGGAGCAGAGCTAACCAACTTTTGTATCTTCTTGCTCACATAACATCTGCCTGATGCTTTTTCAATGACAACTCTTTACTTCTTCAAAAAAAGATGGGAAATAAGAAGAAGCATAAATAAAAGGGAATATGATCAATCATTGATTGATATGTGATTAGCACCTTCGTTTAAATTGGGGTTGGTTGAAAAATGGGGTAATAATATCACTTGAAACTGGTTTGGGGGAATACAAGGACCCTCACAAAGTTCCAGTATCTCTTTGGAAAAAAGGGTTCTACATGGAGGGGATATGTACCATTTCTTCTATATTTATTCATAATTTTTTTAGGACAGCAGATTTGTTTTTTGAAATCCCAATTTGGGGATTTCATTTATGATATTTCCTTTTTATTTTTTAGTAAGATAGTTTATACTTTATACTTTATATGATAAGCTAGGATACAATTGTTATCTAGTTATTGTTATGAATTTGCTGTTTTTTCTATAATTTTAAAATTATTTTCAGGATGAAGCCGAAGTTTTTTCTGCTTTATTTATGATTGGTCAAAACCACGGAGAGTTCTTAGTCAGACTGATTAATGAAGCTTCCCAAATGGTAAGTACTGATCCCTATGTCGTCATGTACATTAGCTCTTTTTTTCAGCATCTAGTACATTAGCCAATTGATGGTTTTATGGACATTTCCATTGATTAGTATGCTGAGCTTCTTTATGGGTTTAAGATGTTATGAAAATTCTCTTTTTGTTTTTTTATTATAGGATATGGGTTTTGGTCAAAATTTTCTCCTACCCTAATCTAGACACATGGTTAGGTTCTCTTTTGCCGGACTTTTTAAATAACTAATCATGTTGAGCATTTATATTTGTTTACTTTAGCAGTTTAGATTCTAAAAATCGATATCGACATTGCTAGCTGTATTAATAGGATCTCCCTGTGCCATCAGCTCATATCTTTCACTTTGTGAGTATTTCATTTAATTTTACACCATTATATCTTCTATGTAGGATTCACGTAAGTACGTAACTAACAAAAGTGAAAAGTAAGTAGGGTTCTTTGGTAGGGGTCGTCTCATGCATGGCCCTATCATATCACAATAAATGTGTCAAGGTGAACAAGTTATTTTGGGTGGTGAGAAATGTGCAATAGGTCATTTTAAAGGCCAGCATCTTAGACATTTTAACTGCACGTGTAAGGAAATCGAAGAGCTTAGATATTTTTGTCATACATAGCTTTTCCAGTCAAAATTTAGGCTTTTATTTCTGGTGTTGTGAAATTTTGAAAATGCCCAATGTTAATCTCCTTGTTCTTTATATTTTGTCAAATTTCACTTATACAAGTTTTTCTGTCACCATCTAATATATGCACAGATGGAGCCCTCTTCTGGAGGTAAGTTGGGTTATGACAATGTGAGGAAAGCTTCATATCTAGTATTAGCCACCTCTGCTCCAGTATCAATGAAGCAGCAAACTTGCAGCATTCCACCAAGAATTTTCTCTTATGCAGTCACACTCTTAGGGAGAGTCTCTCGCAGTTTTGCAGATATAGTTGACCAGAGAACATTTTTGGCTTATCTTTCTTGTTGCAGTAGATTCACATTTGTTTCTGCATCAGAGTTTTTTAAAATGGAAGAGCATCGTCAGTTACCTCATCAGAACAATAAAATGGAAGAGCATCTGGAGGAAGGTGATGTGCTATTGACACAAAGACGTGAAATCTCTGAATATGACATTTGGAGGAAATTACAACTGAAGGAAGTGGAAAGCTCGCTTTTGGACTTCCAGGTTGAGCATAGTAAAGAGAGAAATTGTGTGAATATGATTCTTCAGGTGGTAATAGACATTTGGCCATCACTGAAACTTGGATTGATCAATGAAGTAACTTGCACACTGAGGTTGCGATTCTCTAGTAGCAATATGACCACCGTTGAATACTATTGTTATTTTTTTTTCTTCATTTTATTATTGAGTACTTGAAGGAAATCCTATAATAGTTTATAGACATAGTTGACTTCTTCTGCACTTATTGGCCATCTTTTCAGACATATCTTGCTTCTTGTCAGTTGTAAATTTTAGTTATATTCCAGTCAAGTTATCAAATACTATATCTGTTGCTAATGTTACTCAACTGTATGGTTATGCAGGAGTTTGAACGCAGAATTGGGAACAAGATCAAATCACAATCGTAGGGGTGAGTTAGTGTTCGCTTTGCAATATATAGATGCCTTGGAACAACTTGGACACTTATATCATCACTTGGTGTTCTCCAAGGAGTTCTACTTCCATGAATGGGGTAAATTGGAGTGTTCTTTGAAAAAACTGGACAGATGCCTGAGGGACATGAGATATAAGTTAATAGGCTTAACCAAAGAGGACAATTTTCTTATCTTAGAGTTAGTAATTGCAAACAGTATACTGACTCTTTGTAATATGGAAGCCAGTGCGAATACTCTAAAGAATTTACATTCTGTCATGTCTTGTATTGAGCATGTTTGTGGAGAAGGATCCACTGAATCATCCAATTTTGTGGTTGAAGTTCAGAAGTCCTTGAGTGAGATCGACACCTCTAGTTGTTCAATCTTGGACAATCCATATCTCCTTTTGAAGTCTCTTGAGCATTTCACTCCAAGAAAGGTAGTTTTGTCGGGGAATCTCAAATATATGGAAGCTGAACTGCAATGTCAAGGCAATGAATTTCAAAATCCTCTTCCTTTCATCTCTGGGCTGCCTGTTGGTTTATCTTTAGACATCAAACTCCATAACATCTCGAGCGAGAGTAGGTTGTGGATAAAAATGAGTTGTGCAGAGAAACTAAGTCAGTTTGTTTTCCTTGATTTGCATGAGATCGAAGGAGACGATGAAGTGAGGAAATTCACATTTGTTGCACCCTTCTACCAAACCCCCAAGGCAAACTGTTTCTCATTGAAGATCTGTATTGTTCTGGAGTGCATATGTGACAATGATCAGTTGTTCAGGGGCTGTGGAGGTCCTAAGCATGAAGTTGTTCATCTTTGTGAAGAAAAAGAAGTGTATTTTTCCGTTCAAGTCAGGTAATTGTGTTCCAGTTTGATCAAAGTGTGATCCAAAGACGGCTATAGTTTTTCTAAATTATGGTGCTCATTGTCAAATGCTGGTACAATCAGTTGCTGGATTTATACAGTTTTCTCCTTATCAAGTAGTAATGACCATGGACTACCCATAGAACCGTGAGTTCTAAGCGAGTAGAGTGATGAGTGTTTCAATGTGAGCAGGTTGCAGAGCAGGAGCAGGAGTAGCAAGGCACTACCAAGGAATTTAGTGAAGTGCAGAACTTCAGAAATCGAACATGCTTAAACTGGTATTCATTTTGATCATCTCGGCATCGAGTACATTGTTCTGAGAGTTTTAGCTATTGAAGGATCCCATGTTGTATAGTGTCTACATGACGTTGAAACTGGTATGTAGCTTTTCGAGAATGGATAGATTATGAGATGAGTTTGTAAAGGAAAAAGAACAAGAAATTATATTGTGCAGCTCCAATATTTGTCCAATAGAACTTTTGCTAGTGAACTTTGTGCCTGATACTCTTAAATTATACTCCATCCTATTTCAATTTATGTGAACCAATTGGATTACCACATAGTTTAAGAAAGAAGGAAGATTTTCAAAACTTATGATGTCGAACATGTCAAAGCATAGGTGTTATAATACTTTTGAAAATTGTAATTTAAAATATTTCTCGTTCGTTGGTGTTAACAATAAATACAGAATTCTGTATTTAGAAAAGGATCATTAAATTACTCCAAAATTTAGATTACGATGTTGATTGGGGAAGGGATTGGTGGTTTGCTTATTTGAACTTTGACAATTTTTCCTTCATGCATCATTTTTGAAGTCGAGTTAGATTCAAAGTGTATCTTTTAATTTTACCATTGAATACAACGATTACATCTCAATCTCAAACAAATTGGATCGCCTACATATTCATTTGATCGTATTCTTTTCATTTAGCTCAACTCATGTTACTATTGTATTAAAATAAATGTCACACTACATGATCGAATATTTTGCTATTTCCATGTTTTAAGAGCTAGCCAAGACTAGTTTTTAGTGAAGAAGCATTTGACAATATCATATAATATACTGAGTTTGCTAGTATTTTGTAATTGCCTCATGGTACTCTAAACTGTTACATAGCTCATAATTAGAGAAAGGATAACTATAGTAACCTTGGATCATATCGATGGAGGCTATGTGTGACAATAATGAATTAAGGGGTCATTAGATAATAAAAAGTTTGGAAAGGTTAAAGCGTACACATATTTTATTCTTTTCTTGTGAAAATAGAGGGATTAATTTAAAAAAATTCTCGATTTAAGTAATTCAGATCAAGATATCGAAAAAATATTCTAACGTATATATAAAAATTAAAAAACGAATAAACACATAATTAGCAAAATATAAAAAATATCATTAATACTGTTGAGAATCAAAGAGAAACCTATCTCGCTAAACAACAAAACGACGCTAACAGTTTAAAACCCAACATTTTATTATCAAATGTGTTGTTATAAAACAAGATTCTTACATATCCTTCAGATCTCGAAGCATCCTATGAGTAAAAATCAACTATTTTTAAAAAAAAGGATAAAGAACGGAGTAGAACAAAAAAGTAAAACAAATATCTTGAATCGAGCGTTGGCTTTGAGCCCCACGGCCACATTTGCTTTTATTTGGTCCATTTCTCCATTCATTATTTTTTGGTCCCATTCTATACAACTTTTATCTTGGGCCCCCAACTCCACTTGGAATAACCTCTTCTCTCCGTAAAAAAAAAAATTACGTAGCTAAGCAAACATTTACGCGAATAGGGTAGGATAAAATTTGCATTCCTATATTTTATCGTAGTCAGAATTTATTTATGAGACTATACTTTAAGAATTTTAAGTAAGACAAAAGAATTACAAAGTGAAATCGAAAAACCTTCATCAAAATGAAAGTTCAGCTAGCTAATTAAGAGATAACACTAGGTAATCGGAGTGAATCTTTAGCTAGCTAATTAAGAGATTACACTAGGTAATCGATTGTTGCTATAAAATTAATGGTATAAAGACTTGGACATTTATATAGCTTAAAATACAAATTTTGAGATTAACTTATTTGTAAAAAAATATATAATAATGAATTGTGATAAAGGAATACAACTATTTATTACTCTTGACTTGAAAGTAATACTACTATTCAAAAGGTTTGATAATGAAACAGAAAAAAACAAAACCAGAAAACAGTTACCCCACTTGAAATCGTGGTTTGGCACTACAATAATTTCAAGAACAAAATATAAAATTATTTTACTGTGTCTAATAGAAGGTATTAGACAATCTTGAAATTATTTATTTCATTATTTATACTTTAGTAATGTATTTATATTTTAATGATGAGATAAGTTAATCTATATTATCTCAATATCTCAGGATAATTAATCTCGAGAAAATTTGATCCCAATAGTTATTCTATATTATCTCAATATCTCAGGATAATTAATCTCGAAATAACTTATTTCGACTGATATAACAGTAACTCATCAAATGTTTTTCTTTTCGTTTTTCCCAAAACAAAAAAAAAATTGTTGGCCAAACATTATGCTTTCTCACTTCTTTATTTTATTATATTTGGGTTCATTGGTTTTTGTAAATTGCTACTCTGTGTCACTGTGAGCTTCAGTTCAGTAAGACTCAGCAATGACTATAGGCACCAGATCCAAGAAATATTTAAGAGATAAATATCAGAAAATAATAGAACCCCCATTATAAAATGAAGTAACAATAATAATAATAATATTATTTTTTTAAAAAAAAAAACAAGATGACAAATATATGAAGAAACAATTCACACGTTGCTGTTACACTTTTGTTTAGATTACCAACTTAGTAGGCGGATTTCAAGGGGGACACCCAAAAAAATCATGTCTATCTGACATCAACATCATATCTTTACATATACTTGCATTATTAATAATAAAACTTCACTACCAAAACTAGTGTGATGTGATAGAAATTCTAAATTCGAATCTTGAGAACGAAAAAATAGAGGAAAACTATAGTGTTCCTGCTTAGTTTCTAGTGTTAAGTAAGCAAGCAAAAAAACATTACTTATTATCTAACAAAATACTATGGAGTGAATGGATGGGAGTTGAGGACGTTAGGTAGGTGGGGAAGAGACAAATGATGACGAATTTTGAATGTAACTTAAGGAATTTATTTTCTTTACTTTCATTAGTAAAGTCATTTTAGAGAAAAAATATTTTCTAAAATATTTCGACCAACCAAACACGGGAAAATTGAACCAAAGACACCTTAATATTCAACTGATTTTCTTCTTGTCTCTTTACCTTTGCATAATACACAACAGGCCACCAGCACAATAAACAGTGGAAAGTGTAACTGAAAAGTAGGTTAGTCATACCTGCTTAGCTGCTAACCTTCTGTCAGTTTTTGTCATCATATTAGAGAGAAACATATATCTGAATCTTAATGTTTGCTTTAACCTGCATGCACATGCAAAGACAGTGGTGAAAGGATCATTTTCTGCATTATATAGTCCATTGATCCAGTTATTACAAAAAGAGCCAAAAGGGTGTCTTCTTACAGCCTAATAATGACTTAAAGGAGGAGAAAGAACAGAAGAAATTTCATCATTTTGAATAGAATCATTATGAAAGATAGATATCAAGGGGACCCAAATCAATAAAAGCTCAAGACTTTCTTGTCTTTACTCTAAAGCTTTAAGCATCAAGTGTAAACAAAAGAACCCCACAAGGAGTAAATAAAGCTTTTGGTAAACTCCCTGATTTGTGGTCAATTTGAAACAAAAGTTAAAGAGAGACACTCTGAAATGCAAACAGTTAAGTGGAGAAAAGAACATTACATTATTCACTTGCACTGCTGTTTCAGCAGCAGAGTCTTCAACCAGAACTCAAATTTGAACTGCAATGGTCACATAAGCCTGTGAGCAAAAGCACCAATGAACCCTGTCTAATTCTCAAAGTTAGGTCATGTAATATATATTACAAAAGAGACAGAACAGTAAGAATATATTTCCACTTAGAAGGGAATACATTTATTCATCTGCTGAGAATGTTGACCTCAATGCAATAATGCAAATAATTTGCTATACATACAGAAAATATTCCTCTTCCCACCACTAGATAAAAGTACAAAACTGAAAAGAATTCCACATATCTACAACATAGCAAAAAATCAAGGGAAAAAGCCAACTAGCTGAAAGGAGCCTATGACCAAAAATGCGCCCTTTCTCTTTCATCCTTGGTCGGAACGAAAGTAAGAATAGCCAAAGAAAAAAAAAGAAAATAAGTACTAGTATTCAGTTATCTGTAAGTTATTTCCTACTTAATAGAATAAGAACGGGTGCATACAGCCTCAAGGGCCTCTGTCATTAAGGAAGAAAAGCTGGTCATAGCTTGGAAAACTCCTGGAAGCCCTGTCTGAATGTTGTTCAGAGTCATTGCTCTGGTTACCTCCACTGCTTTAGAATGCTTCACCATCTCATCTTCCACACGCCGTTGGCTAGCTGCAAGCTCAGCTTTTTTCTCAGCAAGAGGGTCTCGTGCATCTAAAACATTACCATTATCAGGTCCCACATCAGGAAGTCCAATGCCAACCATGGAGTAAGAATTGTAATACTTCCTTTCAATGTTCCTAACACTTGAAGCCTTTTTCTCAAGCTCCTTTGATGCAGATTCAGTCCGCTTTTTGATCTTCAACTCCTCCGTTTGTTTCACATATATCGAATGAACAACATTTATGAAGCTTTTGATAGCTTCTGATGCAACAGTGTCAGGAATACGGTCAAGTGCTAGCTTCCACTCATCGCAAAACATAAATGAATCTGAGAACTCCCTGTTGCCATTAGTTGGCTCAGTATTGACAGATACAAGGGTGAGCTTGAACCAACCATGAAGGGATCGGATAAAGTCCCTTTGAAATTTTATCAGGCGACAATAACTCGAGTGCCATGCAGATACAGCAGACTCAAGGTCACGTGTTGCCTGCCGGTGTAGGTCAGATGTCGATTGACCTTTAATTTCTCTGTTGATGAGGCCACGCACCTGCTGCACAATGTCATTCTGAACTTGATGGAACTGATTCATGGATTTCCACATGTACATAAATCCATGACAAAGTTCAACAAGCTGCGGGACAAGGTCAGAGTCTCTTAGACCAATAATGGCAGAGGACGTAGTGGAAACAGCTTGCGACGTGACCACCATCAGTGACTGCAACCTCGTTATTGAGGCCTTGGTTTTGTCCAACTTGGTTATGTCATCACTTCTGCTTTCCTGACTCTGTAATGTTGCCAACTTCTTTTCATGCTCAATTTTAACTCCTTCCCTCGCCTTCACTTCCTGATACAGTTTCTTTTCCCATGCCAAGAGTCGCTCCAAGGTCGAACAAAGACTCTTTTGCCCACCTTCATCAATAGAACTAGGTTCAAAACGATACTTGACCGCCAATGGAGGTTTTGAAGACCAGGTGGAGCTTATAGTGCTAAATACTCCACTGGAATGATACACAGTTTTCTTCAGCTGCTTAAAGCTCCGGTCAAGCTGAGCTCGACCTGTCTCCAACATCTCAGACACCTGCTCACCAGCAGAAGCAGTCTTATCAAAGTATTCCTTAATGGCAGCAACAATCTCTGCTAGGTCCCTGTGCCTCACCACTATACTTCTATCAGATACCATCTCCACTTTCCCATTTCCGTTCTCCCAACTCATCGAAGACGACCCACCGTCCTCCGAAATCTTATCAGATTTCTTCACTGAGAAATTCTTTGAATTCACATTAATATTAGAACCTTCCTCATGCTTCACGGAAGCAGTAGACCCGAAATTCGATCGGGATGGCCCATACCCAGATCTTATCTCATCCTTTTCCTCTACTTCTTCTTCTTCATCGTCATCATCATCAGATGAAGTTGTAGTACTGTAATGATCATGATCTCCCCACTCGCTGCACTGTACCTCTTCTCTCTCAGCTTCACTTTCCCAGTTATTCAAATGGTGGGCTGCATAGTTCTGCTTGTTTTCACCAACCTTTTTCTGATTCCGGACAGACCCATTTGCCAATTTCTCATCGTTAACACTATCAGTATCGAAAAAGTCAAATTGCTTGTTCGATTTCCCATGAAGTGATTGGTCACTAGGATGATGTTGGTGCTGATGCTGACGCTGATGCTGAGAGTACTGTGAATGAGATGTGTAGTTTGACGCCTTATCATCCTCATCATCCTCCGGATCAGCTTCTCGAGAAAAATTGTTCTTATTGTGGACGCGTTCGAAGTACTCTGAACTTGGAGGGGAAGGAGGGTAGAAATTTTCCCAGTTCCAAACAGAGGAAGCTTGTGAAGGAGTACTAGAATACGTCGAATTTGCTTTCGCATCGTATGTATAATCCTCATTATATGAATTCAAACTTGACCCAGAAAGAATGTGCGGAAGTTTCAGGGGTTTTTTCTGCTGCACCGGGGGCTGACGCTGATGAGAGGAAACAGAGGAGGCAGAAAGTATATGAGGAAGCTTTGAAGAAGCTATCGTCGGTGACGGCGACGGAAAAAACGGCGGTGGGGGTGGGGGTGGATGAAGAGAAGGAGAAGGAGATGGGATACGAATAGGGGGTGGGGGTGGAGGGGTTTTAATGGTAGTAGCAGCAGTAGTCGAAAAAGACGTACGGAGGAGAACAGCAGGAGTATGATCAGAAACAGAAAGTGGTTCACCGGCGGCAAAGGTAGATAAAGCAGAACCCGTAACACGAAGTGAACGACAGTAATCAGAATGAGCTGCTGCTAAGTGATGACGAGCATAAACAGCTTCTTTCATCAATCGCCGGCGGTCTTTACACCGCCGGACAGTATCTTCATTATCTAGCTTCGACGCCGCGCAGCCCATCGTTAAATATCAAAAAAATCAAATGGGTCTCCGCCGATAACGGTGTTTATGCGGCAGCACAGTTACCGGTGTTGCAATGAAGTTAAAGAAGTTGCGACGGCGATGGGCGGAGACGGTGAAGAAGAAGAAAAAATGCCATGAAAAGTGTTTTTACACACAGTACACACAGTGAGTTAGAGATACTTCACTTTCCTTCTCCACTCAAAAAGTACTTTTAACAATGACTAGATATGACTAATCTTTTTCAACATTTAAAAGTTTTTTTTTTTTGTATTTAAATACTACTCATACTTTATTACAAAAGAAAATATAATAATTATAACCATTTATAAGAAGTTATTAATATCATTTTGTCAAAGATATACATTTAATAAAGAACATAGGTTCTAATAATTATATCCAAATTCCTAAATATTTTTTTGGTTTCATATCTAGAATCCGCGTAATCTAACTCTGTATATTAGACAACTTTGATATCTACTTAGAGGTTGAAGGATTGAAATTATTATTCCATCATAATTCAAATTTATTTCTAAATAGTTATTCGTAACATCTTCTTTCTACATGTTCACTTGCAAAATCAAAATTAACTAGTTATAAAAATAAATAAGTAAAAGAATTAGTTCTCTCTTGATTTATAAAAAAATTAATTATATTTAGTATTATACTAAATGAGAATTAAAACAAATGGTGTATATAAAAATTACTAAGAAATTAATTCTTAAAATTAAATGTATTGATTCTCCTACTCTATAGAGTCTAGACAGATTATTATATTATATTCTTATACGAAAAGAGTAATATTATTAGTTTGTTCTTTTTTTATGTTTGGAATGTTTAAGATAATTATTTAATTTTTTCAATAAGAAACGGGGTTTCCAAAATAGAGATGAATTACCCTAATAAGATTAAAATAATAGTCTATAATATTTAATTATATTTTTTTAATTAAAAATTATTTTGGTTTTTTAGAAGAGAAAAAGGCTGCTTTTTGTATTTAGCTTGGATATGGGTGGCAGCTGGCAGACAACAAGAAAGTAGGGTTCACAAACCCATTAGTGTAGGGTAGTCGAATGCGGAGTTAGAATTTTAATTTATGATATTTTATATTATAATAATTAAATTTTAAATATAAAAATTAATAAATTTATTAAATAAATTTCATCAAATTTAATTAAACTCGTATGCGAATTATTAGCTTTTGAATAGCTAGGTGGTAGGTTGCTTTGGGATCTTGGAATAGAGGTCACTATTATTGAATATAGAATTGGATTATCTATTTTTAATTACCTATTTTAGATGTTTTCTTTTTTGGTAGATTGTTGTCTTAATTCTTCTATTATTTCTAATGTCTTTTTTTTGGTTGATTGTTGTCTTAATTTTATTACTACTAGTATACATGTGGTTGATAAAAAAAATATATATATATATATATTTAATGTTTGTTGCATTTTCTTTCTTGGGAATCAAATTAAGATCAAATAATTTAGTCATTATGATATTATTAACTATAGCAAAAATTATATTTATCTATTTTCATTTTCATTTTGATTAAAATTCATCAATTTTATTCAAAACTATATTTATTTGATTTTAGATAGTTACTTTTGAAACTCACACTATTGTATACAAAACTCGTTGGCTCATAACGTGACACAAGATAATATTCTATCTTGTGTACTTTTTTTTAAACGCTTAAAATATATGAAATCTTAAAATTAATTTAAGGTCATGAAGCTCTTAAACATAAAATTTATATTTAGGATATAAAGAAGAAAGATAAGTAGATTGAGGACTAAATAAATAATTTAAGGGCAAATGGACATTATAAAAATGTAATCATTTCGTTAAGACAAATAGAAAAGATTAAAACCTAAGGGACATTGATTAATCATGTTGGCAAACAGTAAAACTCAATTATTAATATTCATGCTTTAATTCAATTGTTCAAGGAAAAATGAGTTGAAAAATAAATTCACATATTATTTTTCAAATTGAATTTAAATTTTTTACGATTAATCTAAATTAAATAAAAAAATTATTTCAATAAATAAATAATTTTTCTGATCAAACGAGTTCTAAAATTTTTATCGATTATTATCCCAATCAACCAAAATAATCTTGGGTAAAGGATAAACACTACATAGGGCAAGAAAGGGAACTTTTTTTTTTTTTAGAGTAACTTTATTTCTCTTTTTGTAAATAAAAGATATCACAAAGAGCATATTCTCACATTTGGTCAAAAAGATATTTCACATTTTTAGGGTTTTAAGGGGAAGTGAGCCATGAAAATTCACAAAAATTTAACATTTTACCTATGCCACATCAAAAAGACCATTCACTAATAAGCAATATGTCAAATTAGTGCAACTTCATTTCTAACTTTTATCAAATATTGAAATACTCTCTCCGTCCACAATTGTTTGACAGGTATACTAAAAATAGATGTCCAAGATTAATTGTCAATTTAAATAATCAAGAAACAATTAGTCACTTTTTTCCAAATTTACCCTTAATGATAGTGTAGTTCAATTGGAAAGTTAAGTAGACTTTTTATATTCTTAATAGGGTTATATTAGTCAAATTACACATTGTCCTTGAGGGGTGTGCATGACCTTAATATGACAAACAATTATGGACGGAGAGAGTAATATATAGTGTAATTCAAAACATTACATATCCATATTACATTACAATTTACAACTATAAAGATTTGTTGAATATACAAATTAAAACAAACTAAATAAAATGTTTTTTTAAGTATACGATTTCTCCCAATATGAACAAAATTTACTAAATTCAATCGAAAATCTGCATGCGAATCATAGCTCTGTCCGTGATTTTTTTTTTAAAGGTATTATTTTATGCTTATGGGATTTTTGTTTTATGGCAATTGTGGAATAGAACTTTTTCTAAATATATTAAGGTAAAAAATTTTAAAAGGTAAATCTTCTTCATTACGATTAATTCTTAATCCAAGCTTTATGTTAATGATAAAGTACCCTTTTTTTAGAAGATTAATGTGAAAAGGAAGAAAAAGAAACAAGAGACCAAAAAGGAAAGAATAAAATAGTGATTCTTGATTTTTGAAAGGGTGAATATTATTTAAAGAAATTTTCAAAAAAAAAAAAAAAAAAATGAGCAGTGCAAAGTTTGAAAATTGTGTGTAAGCCAATTCTTTTTTTCTCACATGTTTCTCTTTTTCTTCCTCACTTTTCCTCTTTTTCTTATCTTTAATTTTCACAAAATTTTCAGATGCTTTTAATTTATTTTTTTTTGTAAAAAAGATTGAGTTGTATCACTTGAGCAAAATAAAGACGATAGTATCTGTATATTAGAATATGAATAAGTTATTTATATACGTCAGTAAATTTTAGACATAAAAATATCTTGAGTTAAATCTGTTTTTAATTACTTGTCCACTTTTGAATTGAAACACCTATTAAGAAAATCATTAATAACATAATGAGTTTACCCTTTTACCCATATTTATTATTAAGTGGATGAAAAATTCTACATTTTTCAAAGTAATCAAATTTTTGATTGAGGATATAATAAGTAAAAAGAACTCGTCTTTTCTTGATCTGTCAAAATTGACAAGTAATTAAGAACAACTATAAAATAAAAAAAATGATAAGTAATTAGGGAACGAGAGAGTATAATAAAACTATAACACTTCTCTACTCGAAGGCTATAATACTTCCCAAATACTTCTAACATGATTTAAAAGCACATTAATGTAATTGCCATTATTATTACTAATTTGTTAACTTTTACTTGTAGATTATATGACACAAGTAGTTTTTATTATTTTCCAATTGAGAACCCAAAATGTTAGTCACTATATAAAATTATGTGTATAGTTGAAAAGAGTCCAAATATAGTAGGTCAACAAAGTAAGGCTAGTAATGTCTCTTTAAACTATGTATATATAAGGACCACATTGCTCACTGTTTTTCAAGTACAAATTGATCTTTGTTTAATACTGGACTAACATTAATTTTTCTTAAAGGTCAGTTCCTAAAAATGTTACATAAAGAAGCCTCCAATGTTTCATGGAGTAAACAAAGAGGTTTCTTAAAGCTGCAACAAAAATTAGTTAAATGTATATGTATTATTCTTTAAAAAAATTTGGTTTAAAATAGAGTATAGATAGTGTGTATAGGGCTGCAAATCCATAGAAAATGATAAAACTATAATCCTATTCCCTTCCCTTCCTAAAAAGGTGAACATAAAGGGGGACCCTTTTTTTCTTTTTTCTTCACTTAAATTTCATTTGTCAGGATTACATTATTCCAATCTCCACTTGGTGCAACCACTTTTTTTCTTGATTTGGGCCCTCTTTTTACTTCAATGCATGACTCATGACTATCGAAAAACTTACTCTCGATATCGATGTCAAGAGTTGAACAAGGTAGGGTTAAGATTGTGTAGACTCCACTCTTTTCAGACTCCACTTGTGAGATTAGCCCTCTTTTACTTCAATGCATGACTTATGACTATCGAAAAACTTACTCTCGATATCGATGTCAAGAGTTGAACAAGGTAGGGTTAAGGTTGTGTAGACTCCACTCTTTTCAGACTCCACTTGTGAGATTAGTAAGATTTCACAAATAGAGTGTGAGATTAGCAAGATTTCACAAATAGAGATTGCTAGATGTATTGGTAACCTTAAAATTTGTAGGAACATAGAAAAAGGAAATGTATTTTTTTTTCTTTTTCCCATAGTTATGAATAGTATTTTGAGGTACAAAAGTTGTTGTCATGATGAAGCATTGAGTAATCATATCTACCATTTCGGTGGTACAATAGTCAAATTAAATACAAAAAAACAAAAGGATGATGCAAATAGATAGATATAAAGAAAGAGAAAATAGTATCTAATATCTAATAGAAAAAAAAAAAAAAAGAGGAGACAACCACCATGCAAGTGTTTCCCCACCCAACAAGGGCCAAAAACAACACAATTCCCCTTCTCATAGGCCCTACCACGTTTTAGCTTTTGCCAAACAGCTAGCAAAAGAGGATCTACCCTTTCATAATCAAACATCAATCGGAAACAAGTTGGGTTTGGCTATATGAACTCTCATTGCAGGCTCCGCTCAAACTCATTTCAGTCCAACATTATATAAAATAAAAATAAAAAATATCCGGAGAAGATCTTCCCCTTTACGTCAAAACAAATATATGTATAGATGCATTCACACTAAGGATCGTCCCTAATACACCTAATAAGGAGCCAGAACTGGTTGAGACCCTTTCAGTACCTGAAACCCTTCTTATCCTGACAGTTGACAACGGGTAACAAGCTTTCTGTTCATATTCTGACGACCTGAGATTGGAAAGAGTGATTTTGTCTAACGATAGGATCCTCTTCTCATGTGGATGTTGCAATGGAGGTATTTGTTGTAGGATGTGTTTTAGGGAAACCAAATTCATTGAACAAACCCTGAAGTATAAGACCAATTTAAAGATGAAACACAATTAGTCGAATACTCCTGGATGTCTGGAACTAATTACATAGTTTAAACTTTAATATAGCTGAGATATAAGCATACCATAGCATCATTGACTGCATATGTAACACAATAGTGCTCCTGCAATTGGGTTTTAAATGAAAAGGAGCATTATACAAGATAAATAAGGTATGCGTTTTCTTATCAGTATAAAATAAAGTAGCATTTTCCCCATCTTTTTTAGTCTTTCAAATACTCCCCCCTCAAGCCTTTCTTACTTAACCTACTACCTTTTTTGTCGATACCAATTTACTTCACCTCTTCTCATAGATCATAGATGCTAAAATTTTGCCAGATCCTTGAGTCCAAACTACCACAACACTACTACTTTATATAGTTGTAGCTTTAATATAACATGTTTTCAACAAACAATACCAGTTCTCTGAATTACTCAGACATAATGAAGTATTCCACTTTGTTTTGTTTTATTTTTATCTCCAATAAGTTGAACAGGGTCTACATGATGGAAGGAGTATCAATTTTTTGTAGTCTCATTCCCAAATTCTCTCGACATAATCCAACTATTTACAAGTTTCCAAGTTACATAATGCAATATATTGCTGTGACAGATTAAGAACTTTAATCAGTCAAAGTCACTTCACCAAAAGGCAGGTCAGCAAATAACATAAAAGGCAGTAGACCTATCTTGGATTTCTTTGTTTTGATTGGTCAAAGGAACTTTCAGAAACTACATCACTTAACTTTGTTATGGAATAACGTAATACAGAAAGGTTGTCTTAAGACTAAAGGAGAATATAGATGTAGGCAAATAAAAAATCAAAAAACAAAAGAAAGAGCAGCATCTTGATCCTTGAAAACATAAGGTCAAGAAAAGGCAAGCCTTGGGAAAGGGCCAATCAAAATAAAGCAGCCTGCATTTTGCATCTACATTATCTAGGGTTATAGATTGTAAATACAATATGATGCCAAATGCCAGATATACTGGTCAGAAACTTGCAATACAAAAAAACAACAAATCTGGAACAAAGTGCTCAACTTTCACGATGGTATAGAATGCAAGCACACTGAAATATATTTTGCAGTCAAAAGCAGAAGAGTAATAGAAACTTACCTGCATCATATACCACTCTTCAAATTCATCAAATATTTCCAATCTTTCAATCCTGTCCAGAAAATTACATGCAAATATTTGAGGACTGCAACATTATTATTATTATTATTTATTTATTTTATTTTTATTTTTTTTGTGTGTGGGGGGTGGGGGTGGGGTGGGGGTGGGGTAAGCACAAAGTAGATAAAGTGAAGGTGCACACTGGAAAAAGAGGAATCAGCCTTTATCCTGGGAAAAGGATACATCAGAATCTAAAAAAGGTAAAAATATATTTTATGAAACCCAAAGTAGCTTTTATAAAATAGAAAGTTTTTCAAGATATGAAAGCTTCTATTTTGTTTCGTAGGGAAAAAAGCATATTTTGTTTGTTGTAAAGACAAAAAAATAAAAGACAATCATATATGATACCAAAACGTAAGCATCAGATCAGCCTAAAAATATTTGATGTTCTCTTAAATGTGTTTCTCTTATATATTCTTAAAATTGTGATTTGTTTTTATGCGACAAGGTAATCACTAGCGCAGAAGGAGGACAAAGTGGACAGTACAAATATAAGGAGTTATATCCCTCTACCAAAAGTCTAGGTGAACTATATCAAATCAGTTGCCACAATATTACAAATTCAAACCTACACCAAAATGCAAGAGTCCCATGATACTAATATTTGAACTCCAACTTTTGAGTGGGACTATGAACTCTTAAAAACATCTTATATTCTATCCCTCTGCAATGTCCCAATGGATGGTGTACCAAACCTTGTTATTTCGTCCTTCTGTTTAGACAACCTGAGGTCTACAAGAGAGAGAGTGAATCACGGGAAAAGCTAGAGAGATAGGCAAATAGCGACCCAGGATATGAAGATGCCACGTGCACCATTACCTTTAGTGTACAATGTCACAAGCCACATGTAGAGTCAGAGTAGGGATATGTATTTGCCTATTTGGTCATTTTGTTCCATTTGAGGTTCATTCAGTTAAGTTTTTTTTTGCTTGAATTTGGGTTAAGTTGGTTTGGTTTATATTGTTTTTGATTCCTCCTAGATAGACAAACCGACCGTCCAACAGTAATGAGTTAAATTTGATATTTTATTGGATTTCTTTCATTATGATAGGTGGACTATTGTACATTCACAAGCTAATTGTCACATATGCGGAGAGGCGAGTAAGAGCTTGTTTTTACTTATTTGAAGTGCTTTTTAGCCAAAATAGTTTTAAAGCAAAATTGGGATGTTTGGGTAAATTAAAGAAGTTCTTATAAGCACTTGACTTAAAGCTAAAATGATAAAAACTAAAGGATTCTAACTTATGGCTTTTGGCTTATAAGTCAAAAATAAAAGTCAATCCAAATAGGCTCTAAGACTGAGAAGTGAAAGATTTTCACACTTAGAAAGTTAGATTTAGCCACATAGTGCTTGAATTAAATTCGAGTTTGTGGGTAATTAGGAGGGTACAAAAGGGTTAAGAGCGCAAGGGAAAATATAATCTCTTGTAAAAAAAAAATTGACACATTGGAGCAACGATAAAATGGTCTCCACGTGACTTATGCCTCACGGGTTCGACCGGTGCAGTCAGCCATTGATGTTTGCGTCAGTGTAGACAGTTTACATTACATCCCCTCAGGATGTGGCCCTTCCCCCGACTCAGCGTGAATGTTGGACTCTTCGTGCACCGGACTGCTCTTTTTAACACATTGACCGAATAAACAGGAACGAAAAAGAGATTAAAAGGGAAGGACTATATTAGTGGAAGGTTGAACAAGAAAAACAATAAGAGTAAATTAAAAGAAAAAGGTTTTGAATTATAAGTTTCTAAAATCTGAAGTTCTGTTGGGTTTGTTATGAAGTTAAGAGTGTTAGACTTTGGCAATTTACAAGATTAGCTTCGGTTTTCCATATTAATAGACAATTGTGTGATAAAATATATGATTTTGGGTGGTTTTGAAACCAAAAACTATTGTATTCCAGAGGTGAAAAGTAATGATTCATTCCAAACGAGATAAATCACTGGGGCTCATTGGAGGAAATTCCAAAGCGCCTTGGGAGGCTCCTTGATTCAGTGCATGCCTAATTCTTCTGATTGGAGGTGCCCCTTTGGCTAAATAAATGTGTTACAGATTCCTATACATACTTAAATGCAACTAAGCAGGCGGGTGCCGGTGGCCGGTGCACACTTAGCTAATTAGGTGTTTCGGCCTCTGGAGTCTGGAGATAGGCAACACAAGTACTACTGTGAAATAGACAAGAACGGGAATGGAGACCAGAACCATTGTATGATTAGAGCTCAAGCATAAAGCTATAGAACTTAATAAGAATTATTGATGACAGGTTGAATTAAAAAGTAGCAACTAAAGTTTTAGGAATGTCCAAAAGTCTTGGACCTTGAAGAATCGTAATGGTGGAATGAGGAGGTGCGAAGAGTTGTTAAAACAAAAAGTGAGAAGTATAGGGAGTTACCGAAAGCAGAAGATGGTGAAACCTCTGAAGAGTACAAGAAATCTCAGAGAGGCTAGAAAGGCAGTTTGCAAGGCTTACAGTAAAGAGTACGATGACTTGTATCAAAATTTAGGGACACGTGAGGAAGAGAAAGAAACATATAAATAGCAAAAAATGAGAGACTTAAAAGTAGAACTAAACCAGATTAAGCGTCTTAAAAGATGACTGCCAACAAGTACCCTAAGGGAGTGCTCTAGCATTCGAGAGACGGAGATAACCTTGGGAACCAAGGTTGACACATAGCAGTGCAATGAGTTCTTCTCATCTACCTAGGTCTTGTTGGACAGATTTATCGAGTAGTTGTGACGATGGAAGGTATAAATTACCCAGTCAACAAGTTAAGCCAGATCGCCGTTCAAAAGGGTAGTTGCCAACAAGTTTTTAGATGATAGGGAGATCAAAGAGAGAGGAGATGCATTTTTGATCATTTTTTTTCAACTTAAATCATGAGAATAACTTAGCAGATCTTAATAAATCACTAATTGATAATATAGAAGATGAGTTTCCATGCATGTTATTTGCAAATGATATTGTATTAATTGATGAAACTGCACAAAAGTCAATCAAAGGCTAGAATTATGAAAGACACTCTAGAGAGTAACAGTTTTTATACAAGTAGAAGCAAGACAAAATATATGAACAATAAATTGAGCCCCAAGAAGAATGAAGTTAATGTCAGATAATATGGAACGATGGTGTCTCATATATAGACTCAGTATTTTCCAGAAAAGCGATATGATAGATGAAAAGTTAATATATAAAAAGAGTGCTATAAGAGTGTTGCGATAGGAAGATATCTATCCATTTGAAAAATAGCTTCTATAAAACAACTGTGAGACTAAAAGACAACCAGCCTGTATATATAGATTGGTCAAGTGCCCAAGCATGTTTACCTAGAGCCTAACGCATGCAACAAAGTAAAACATTTACGGTGACGCTAGCATGTGAGGACCTTCTATAATTTGTTTCTTATTTTATTTACTTATTTGATTTTTAGCGGGTGAGAGAGACAGGAGCAAAACAAGACTTATAAACCTCTGGGCTCTGACTGAAACATGGACATTTTGGCAGCTTAATATGGCCATTAAAGACAGCAATCTACTCTAGAATGTAGTTCATGATCATCATCTTCAGATGAATCATATCATTCCCATGTTTACATATATCAATTTACAATAGCAATGAAAGCTAATACTAACCTGCGTCTTTCTTGAGCTTCAATAAAATCACTATAAACCTGTAGCATGTCCCAAGCAACTGCTTTCTGTAACCAATCAATAGCAAATCATTAGTTATAAATTCATGTGTGCTTTATCCTAGCAAATAAATTAACTAGAGCTGAACCACTGTTAAGTATTCAACGACTGTACAGTTCAAATTATCAGTAACTGGAAATAGGGAATGAAAACTAGAGCCTACAACTAATGCAAGTTCAGAAGCAACCAATGCATGCTCTTTTGCTTGGGGAGAGAGTGGATCAGCCTATAGTTTATTTGCAATGCCACTGTAAAAGATTCACTATCTCCCCATTTTCTTTGCAAAAGAAGCACCAGCTGCACAGATTAAAACCCCTTCTTTGCAGATTTTCCTGTCACAGTCTGACAGACATGCTTCATGCGTTGCAATCCAACCAAAGCTAGCAATTTCGCTTGGGGCCTCAGTCTTCTGAATAATATTCCAGGGCTACACACCTCTATTCTCTTCCAGATCATTCTTTACAGATTGCAATGAGATTAATATAATTCTCTTCTAAGCTTTAAGACCTTCAGCGATAAAAGCCAGCTTCAGCTGAAAAGTATATAATCTACCATCCCTGATTCCAGAATATGAGGTGACAAGGCAAATGGTTGGAAATACAGTAGGTCTGTATGAAAACTAAAATAAACATCCTACACTTGGAAATGAAGGAACAGGTTATATGACTAATACAAGCTCTTAACGAGGTTATAGATCTAATACAAGCCCTTAACGAGGTTATAGACCTAAAACAAGCTCTTAACATGTGTGTGTGTGTGTGTGTGTGTGTCCTGAGAAAAGGGTATGGAGATTTAATATCTAAGGATTAAGAAGCAGTTTTGCAAATTGGAAATACCTGCCATCCTTGATCAAGAAAAAGATTTTCTTTCTCTTGTAAAGTTGGTGTAGCATATATTCCTAATAGTCCGCAACCTCGGCTCTGAAAAAGGAAGAAAGACATTATAATTCTGTTCCACAAACACATCAAAGAAAAAAATCATTTCAAGGATTGAACTTATAAAAACTAGTCAGTGCAGGAGAGCAGAGATCATGCAACATAGATAAGATTTTTATAAATTTTCTAAACCCAGATCACACGGTTCCATCAGACTTTGGAACTTCCAGAGATGCCTTTTTTTCTTAACTGTGTAGGTTGGGCCAGCTTGTGCGCACCTCGACTAAATCCATGGGATAACTCCCGCTTGTAACGGATACTTGGTAACTCTGACCACTAAGGCTTGGACATGGGAAGAAATCACCTAGTGTTTCCGTCTCCGCTGGGATTTGGACATCAAACCTCATGGTTCTCCTTCCAGAAGGCAATTGAATCAGTATTTATCAAGTTTCATGTATTTCTCTTTGACTGAAGGGTAGGACAAAGTGGAGGCAAGAAAACTTGATGCTAGCTAAGGTGATGAACCCATACATTGCACATATGATTTACGGAGCATAATTACTAAGCGCAGATATCACAATTTCACAAGTTATCCCTGATGAAACTTCAAGTGGAATGCTTTATCTTTCAATACCTACCCCTCAACTGGATTACTATACAACACATGAATTTCACGAATAAATTCGTTCTTATATAGAAAAAAAATCATGCTATCATTGGTAATCGCATCTGAATCGCTCCTGACTAATAAAATTGCACAGAAGCAACTATGCTCCAACTAAAAGCTTTAACATTTCGGAAAAGAAGATCCCTTAGCTAGGAGGTTGTGGAGGACATGGACTAGGGCGGAAGTTTAGTAGGTAGTATAGCATTGTCTTGCTTATCTTTCATACCAGTAGACAATAGTCATAGTATTTCCTTCTATCGCAAAGCTAAAATAAATGATATATGTCTCCCATAGACACCATTTTTATTAGAGGTTATAATAATTTTAACAATTAATATAGGTCATCAATGAACATAGTTAATCCTTTTCTTACTTCCTCAGAATATAAACTTTTAGCAACTCAATAGTATGACGCATACTTTTATATAAACATAGATAGAAATGTTGGAAAAACCTTATACATGACACAATTTATTAAAGTGCAGGATCTTAACAGCCACGTTTTATTAACTAAACTATTACTATGCATATGTGAGTTTTTGGAAAGCATATCCATTCCTGAGTCAAGATAAAGAGAGTTGTGGTAGGTTCACTGCCTGCATAAGAAAATCTAACTATGATGAATCCTATAGATGCTAAATTTTTCAAAACATGCCCACCTGAATAGTGAAATGGATACAAGTCTTCATATTACCTACCCGACTAATTTGGGATTTAAATTTTGAGTGTAGTTGATATTTGATAGTTCATAAATTGATTAATAGGAAGTTGTATTAACTACATCGCAGGGAAGAAGAAAAACCAGAGAAAGGGAACAAGTATTCAGAAAACGCCCAGGCCTGTCATGAAAAGCATAATAAAACATCTGCAGAGCTACCTTTAATGGTTAGTTTAACAAAAGTTTGGTATACTGAGAATTTTAGTAGAGCAAGACTAAAATCATCCAATTACAGTAGGCAGAAATATCAATTATCTTTTAAAGGTGAGGAAACTGGACTCTGTAACAAAGAAGCTCCTTATTCATATAAGGGCACCCATGAGGGACAGTCCACGATGATATATCTTCTTTGACTTTGTATCTCTCCAACAAGACATTGGTTTTAAAGCAACAGAAACTCTTTCAACTTTTGATGGACTCGCTTTACAGGCACCAAGTTGTCCTTGTTCTAGTCAACATCTATGTCACTTGAAGTTACTCACCATAATGTAACTTCTGGTGCTTTAAACATGGGAAGATAAAGGGCTACATAAACACGCTAATTCATGAAAGCGTCTTACACCGTTACAAGACAATCAGCAAACATACCTCCAAATTCCGAATCATTTGCTGACCGAAAGCATCATCTGGGTGGATCTGTCAATAAGCCACATAATAGGCAAGCAAGTCATTACAATACATCAGCAAGGTATCCCCAGTACATTGGGACAGGATAGCATTAGAACTCAAGTTAAAAGGATGAAGGGAGGGATCAAGCCTATAAAAGAATACAAGATTTAACTTAATAGCATCCAACAACCTGCTCATACAAGAAAAATATTGACGTGGAAAAGGTTCTTGAAGCCCATCCAACAATAGCACGGCTTGAATCAGGATCCAAATATATAAGAACGCATTCTGCAATTATAAATGTTGGCAAACTGATGATAACATCAGCATGTGCAGTTAACCCTAATCAGGTAAGAACTTGGACATGTATAAATGATCAACCTTCCCAGAACATGGGAAACAGAAAAGAGACAAGATAGTCCTAAATTTACAAAGAGGAGAAATAAAAGAAGACAATGAAAGTAGTAGTGTAGACAGCAAACACCTAACAGTAAATTAATCAAGTAAAAAAACAGCCACAAAAAGTTTGTTGCTAGTCCTATCACTGATATGCTTTCAATTGTCCAATACATGCTATTAACTACTACATTCCAACTCAATTTTGGAAAGTTGGACTAATATCAGCATTATTGTATATTGGATGTTGAAATTAGTTAATTAGTGTAGTATTAATTCCTATGTGTTTTGCTATATTTAAATTTTCTGTAATTGTGCATTTTAGTTCAAATAAGTGTGCACTTCACTCTGTTTTTACTTCAAGCTCCATGGACTTTACTGCTTTAAAAAAGCACTGATCACTAGACTGATACATTTACATGGATCAAATTCACAATAATAACACATACCATTATAAGAGAGGTTAAGTTAGAGGTAGTTATTCATGACTCTCTAAGCTTGACAAAGACCTAATACATAAGATCGCCTATGCTGCATTTCTGGAGATCAATGACAAAATTGTTTAAGAAAAAATAATAGGGAAGCAATGACATACCTGGGGTCTAAATTTGCTTGGGCTATAATATCGTTCAAATTTTCTATGTTGCGCAAATCTACAGGCAGCAATTTGTAATGATCACTATGGACTTCCCCCTTTTCTGTATGAAAGCATGAGATAAGTTAGTTGTGCTAGATATTAGTTTATTCTAGCTTTTGCAGAGAAGAAATGTCCAAGAAATTGCACTAAGCATTTAAAATCAGAGTCCAAGCCTCATTTGTTTGCACTTTATTAATCTGTTTGTTTTCAAGGTCTGAATCTTATCATTAAGTGTGTTTGTTTGCCTCATTCATGAAGAGATGACTAAACAATTTAATATTTCACTTTATCGTAATTTTTCTTCAAATTCTTTGTTCATATAGTTGTCATTAGTTGTCATTCATGCTTATAATTATCAGTCCATAATTTATATTTATATTATTTTTTCTCCCTTCGCGCCTTTTTTCATTGAAGTTCACGCTTTATTTGCATGTTGCGCTTAAATCCCCAACGGACCTCAGAGATTTTTTTTTGCTTTTTGCTTTTCATAACACTAATCGATTAAGTACTTGACCTATCCATCTTACGTTCCAAAACGGGGTACCTGTTAGGGAAATGCATCAAATGTTTGCCATGTAAATGAAATGCAGGGGTCACCAAGTTGAAAGCAAAAGAGGAGAGCATTCACAACTTTGCAAGACGAACAGGTCCATTACCTAAGGATATTGATGCTGTTTCACCAACTTTATCCCTTAACTGACTGTAGGTTTCAATAAGAGCTGCCTTCTTACTTGTTACCTATAAGACAAATATAGAGAGAGCTGAGCTCTTTAGTTGAGCCAATAATTTGCCCAAAAAGCAAAGGATGTTGTAGCCACATAAAAATATAAAACAGACCTCATTTGTGATATACAATAATAACAAACTTTCAACAAACTCGGGGGACTTAAAATTTGAAAATCTCACCTCAATGAAATCCAGTTCCACATAAAGATGAGGAGCTTTTCCTTCATCCTGACAAAGACAAATCTAACTATTACTTCTTCTTCCTGGGGGAATGAACCAGTAAGCATCCAGCGTATATTAATTATATTGGAGAACTACATTTAGGGAGCAGTATCAGATAAATATTAATATAAAGCAATACTCCACTTTCATAACGTGTAACCAAGTTCAACAAAACTTGCAGATAGCAAAACCAGACACTCAAATTTCTATGTACAGTAACCCATCTGAGCATCACTAATGAATTGCTCTTAACTTCCATTTTCTCTTGACAACCAAGGGTCCCTAGACAGGGAAAAATATTGATAAAAATGAATAGACACTGTAAACAAGAGCATCATAAAGCTCCAGAACTGCAATTAGATGCACACTGTCAGCTTGGCATAGTCCCAACTCCCAAACTAGCTGGGGTCGGGCCATGAGATTGGCTACAAAAGAAAAAAATTATAAAAAAAAAATACAAAAGGCGACTTAGAACAGCTTGCGTAAAATTTTTAATTATTGTGGAAGATATAAAAACAATCTGCAAAGAAAACTGAAGCACCTGCAACTGAAAAAACATTGTGTCGAAGCCAGCTCCAAGTGACAGTATCTGCTTCCTGATATTTCCATTTCCATCAGCATTCGGCTCACAATCAAGAAATTGATTAAGCATCTTTCGAAGAGCAGCCCAGCGGGCAAAATAACCTTAACAATTAAGTAGCATATCAACAAAAACAAACCCAAGTAATAAACACTAAGCACATCACCACCATGAATTAAGAAGCCAAAACAGAGTTAATATACCACGGTTAATAATCGGAGCTCGCCTCAGCTGCTTCTTAACAAACAGATGAACATAATCATCTTTCATATATCCTTTTTTCACGCACGACCTTCAAAATATTAACAAAATTAGATTCACTTTTCACATCAATTTCCGACGTAAATTGTATATTCAAAGCTATGCTCCCAAAATTTACATTATCTACACTCACAACTTTATGTATCTCCAAATTATGTCTAGAAAATCAACAAAGGGGAATTGAATAGTTGAAGAAAAGGGCGTACATACAGTTTGCTGGCGGAAGCGTCGTCGTTGGTGGCTTGAACGGCGGCTCTGTTGCTGCGTGAATCGGTAACCGGTTTCGCCATCGTCTTGGCCAAGTTTTGATACTCACTGAAACAGAGCTTTGAAAATAGGGAACAGAATTTGGGCGGAGGATTTGATCCTTGTACTTACTCGTTATTACTTTTTCATTCACAATAGATTATGTTATGACCATTCTAGTCCTCACTTTTTCTTTGTCAATGTTATTTCACAATGCTTCGGATTATGATACAGTAGTGAAATTATTTTATTCTTAATCAAAAAATTTATATTCAAATTTTTTAATTCAAGTCTCAATACGATTATCGAAATCTAGATGTAAACTCAAAAAAAAAAGTATTGTTTATTTTATAACATGTTAAATCCTGAAAAATATGTTTTTTTTAAATAAAGAAATGAAATTTTTTAGTACAAATTAATTCTTATTGATATGTTTTCTATATAGTTCTTTCTATTTAAATTTATAATCTATTTTAATCGGATGTAAAATATGATTAATTTGAGATATTGGTTAGGATTGGGTGAGGTCGTAATTTATTGTCATATGAATTAACAAAAGAAAAAAATTACAATAAATAAATTTGTTAGCTAGATATTTATATAATGGCTTTTGAAGTAGAGATAATAGATAAAATTGGGTGACTTTGTTACAAAGAAAAAAATTGTTAGAAAATTAGCAACAATTATTTTATGACTTTCTGGGTTCCTATTTTATGATTTTTGTTTTGTTTACATGCTTTGAATAGGTTTGGACCATTTTAATCCAATATTAAATTTTATATCAAGTTCTATATTATTTGTACAATTTAATATTTTGAGCTTTATCTCGCAATAATTTTCACATCAAAATTAGTGTCTGAATAGTATTACATCAAATTTTGTGTGACATTATTCATCACACCAAATAATTTTTTGAATATTCTAATATTATTTCATTATACGAACTTTTAATTAAACATTATATAAATTGTATGTTTTAATTAAATCTCTTGTATATTTAATTATTTTTTATGTAATATTTTTATAATATTAATTTTATATTTAAAATGTAGCTTTTTATAAATTAACTTTTCTATATATGACTTTTAAAAAAATTAAATTTATGTTAATTCTACTATAAAGTATAAATATAGAAACTACAATTAATCTTCACAAAAATTATAAATGCAAACATATAAAGTTTTAAACAAATAATACAATTGTGGATGAGTGTGATCTTAATGCACCAATTCAAGATGTGTTGGAAGGTCTAACTTCGACCGTATAAATGACAATAGATGAAAATTATCAATTTCAATAATTTTTAGCTCGATATTAAAAATAAAGGACAAAAAGCTCATTTTGAACTACGTAATGCATTAATAGAGCATTTACGGGAGCACCTAGTGAATATTTATGTATAAAATTGAATATTTATGTATAATTTAAAATAATTTTTTCAATTATGTAATGTTTATTTAATTGTATTTCATTAATGGTTTTCCTTTTATTTGTATTACCCATTATTATGTATAATGTATAATATTTGCTAGCAATTTATACTATTTAAAAATTATGGTACAAAATATAATTTTATATTAAACAATTATAAAAGAAAATAATATGAATCATATATGGTGAATGTTCTAAAAAGAAATTGTTTTATGAAATAAGAAAATATAAATGAAATAAGAAATAATAATATAATAATGAAGAAAAAAAAATATTTTTTGGTGTAAAATTTGATGCAATGGGTTAGAGTTGATTACACCAAATTTGATGTTATGTAAATTTGGTGTTTAAATTGGAGATGCCCAAGTAATAAAAAATGTCAACTATTTTTAGATCACCTAACTCTTGATAAAAAGCTAAATGACTCATATGTATTTAGAAGGGAAACTTTCACATATAGCCACTTAAATATAATTAATTACTCTCCATAGATATAGTTTGATAATTACAATTTGTAGCTACATGTTATATGGAGGAGAGAGGCGAGCGAGACTGGGAGAGAGAGGAGAGAGGCGATAGAGAGGGGGAAAAAGAGTGGGAGAAAGGTGAATTGTATATGTATATTGGTTAGATAATTGTATATTATACATATATAATTGTATATATGGCAAGAGAGATTAGGAGAGGGAGGAGAGAGGCGAGCGAGACTGGGAGAGAGAGGAGAGAGATGAGTGAGATCGAGAGAGGGAGGAGAGAGGCAAGCGATATCGAGAGAGGGAGGAGAGAGGAGAGAGAGAGAGAGGGCAGAGAGTGGGAGAGAGGTGAATTTTATATGTATATAACTGTATATTATACATATACATTTGTATAAATGGCAAACGAGATTGCGAGAGGGAGGAGAGAGGCGAGCGAGAGAGGGCAGAGAGTGGGAGAGAGGTGAATTGTATATGTATATAAGCTAAAAAATTATATATATACTTATTTATTTGTATATCCTGTGAATTATACATATACAAATATGACTAATTATACAAATTCGAAGTCAGCCTACGTAATTAATGTATAATGTTAGTCGCAAGTGGTAATTATAGCAAACTATAGCTATGATGAGTAATTAAATAGTATAAGTTTGCTTATCCGCGTAATTTTCCTTTAGAATATGTCTTCTTCTTCTTTTTTGAAAAAAAACACTATTTAAAGGTTAGTCATTTTATTTTAAGCCATCAATATTTTTAGGACTACTTAACATACACTAGTTCATTAATAAATTCATTACTTTTACGATGTTTCATATGAGTGTTGTCAAAATGTTCAATTATGAGATTGAAAAAATTTAATCAGATCGAATTCTTGTATGATAAAAAATAAAAAGAACGAACTTTTAAATAATATTTATGTAATAATAAAATAAAATAATGTCTCGAATATTATAAAAAAAATTGTATGCATGTTTACTTGGAGTGGACTATTAGAGTTCTAAAAAAGCATAACACAAATAACTTAGCCATTTAGAATGATTATGCAAAAGATATTAATATCATATGGATGGAGATAAACAAAATTTAAAAAAAATATTCTATTTATTTTTTAAGAAATCAATAGATCTTAATTCTTCAATTGTTTAAATGTTCTTTCCAATAATAACTAGTATGATATAACTATCTATTAAAACAACATAAATTTCAAATAAAAAGTTTTTCGATATTAAAACATATTTATTTAACTATCTTTATCTATATCCGATGGATTCTTAATTCTCCCCCCCGCCCCCCTTTATGACACTATATTGAGGGTCTTCTAACTTTCAACAAAGAACACGTCAAGCTACCCTACCTTTGGGAACGCACTGACTGGGATTGGACAAAACTTTCCTTCAACATCTCTCAAGAAATTCTTAACAAGTCAATTCTTATTCGGTTAAATAGTGGCATGCCCGATAAATCTTACTGGCCACACCAAATGGTATATTCTCTACTAAGTCAGTTCACAAAATCCTGAATCCAACCCCAAATTCTAATTACGAACACTCTTGGATCTGGAAATTAAATATTCTAAATAAAATAAAAAAAAATCTCTAGCTCTGCTCCCATGACCGTCTGCCTACTTGAGCTTATCTCCAGCACATTGGCATTACCCAAAATCCTATCTGCCAAATGTGCAAAAAAATACTGAAACTATTACCCATATCATGCTTCATTGCCATGTTGTAAGGAATTTTTGGCTTGATGCAGGTATAGATATGATGCATCTTGACCTGGGAAACGAGATCCATTGGCTTCAAACACTAAGAGACCTTGATACTCCTACTACCAACAACCTTTTCAAGTAGACTGACTTTCTACCCTTTGCACTTTGACATATTTGATTTAATAGAAACAATAACGTTTTTAATATCAAAACTGGCTCCCCATCCATGGAGATAATAAGAAGTAGAATATGTCCACTTTACTTCCCAGCCACTAATGCAAATTCTTCCATTCTCATCAACATCAAATGATTTCCTCCTCCTAGCGGGACTTTCAAATTAAATACAAATGGTTCTTTCTTTAAGTACCATTGAATGAGGAGGAATTGGTGGGTGATTCGTGATCATAATGACCATTGAATTGTAGGTTTTAGTAAACATACCTTTGGGCATAATCATGTTATGGTATAAATGGAAGACCTATTAGAAGGCCTTTATTTAGCTGTTAATCTCAACTTAAATTCCATTGAGATTGAAAGCGATTCCACTAAAATTCTATAGGTTTTAAAACAATTTCACCATATTTATGCTACAATGGTTAATGATTATAGGTTGCTCATGAAGAAGTTGGGGAATTCAATAATCCGTCATAATTTCCGACAAGCCAACAAAGTTGCAGACTTTTTGTCTAAGATGGGTGCCGAGCTGACATCGTCCATACATGATGCTAATATATCAACTTCTCAAGCTCCGTCGTAGCTATAGTACATGCAGATCGAGCAGGAGTCTCTACTACTAAACTAATTACTAGGAGTACTTGTAATAAGTGAACTTGTCTTGGTAACCTATATGTAACCACTAGTACTTGTGATATTGTAACCACTTAATTATATTACATATAAAATACTTTTTATCCCCCCAAAAAAACTAGCAAATTGACTATAATTTACATTTACAGATATATTATAAAAATAATAATTTGAATACGATGTTTATCAATATATACCCTACAAACATTAAAAAAAGGCTAATCGATCACTTAGATTATCGTAATGGTAAGAATTATTTACAAATCGTAAGCTTTAAATATACATTATAGATACAATATCTTTGGATATAGAAATCTCAAAACTAGGCATAGATGTGCAATACCGGTGCAATGAATCTAATACTACATTAAAAGTGGAGAGTCTTAAAATTAAAAATTAAATTACTAATTTAACTCATCTTTACCCTTAAAGCCCTAATATCTATAATAAACTTGCTAACTATTCACATAATTCTGAAGAGTTGCAAGAGCCCTCTTCACTGCTCTTCAAATGCTACATCAGCCCCAACAACTACAAAAACAATCAACTTTGTGACAATTATTTGAACGATAACTACAAATCAAATCTTACGACGCTTTTGCATCAATTCTTCAAACGATAACTACAAACAAGAGAATTGATTTTTCCTAATAATGTCATTCTCCATTCATTTATGTCGAATCGAATTTTATTTAACATCTACTTTACGCCCATTACAACCAATAAAAGTAGCCTCCGTAGAAAATGAAGAGTAAGTTTTTTTTATGACAAGGAAATCCGCAATCGCTATTCTTTGGGTGCGCACAGGGTAAAATCTCCGCTCCTATGCAATAGCTCGCAAACCACATAGGAGAGGCAACCCACGCCAGGCTTAGCTCGAACCAGAAAGCAAACCCCTTACTTTTGTTGGTAAGGGGTTTTGAACTTGAGACCTCCAATATGGAAGTCCCAAACTCAAGCTTAGTTAAAATGATTATATCTACGAAAGATGCTTTGACGAAAAAAAATATTATGATAAAAGACATAAAATTTATTTATAAAAATTTACGAAAAGATGATACAAGTCATTCATCATTACAAAGTATCAAGCGAAAAGAATAATAATATCTACTATCGAAAAAGATTGAGACAAGTAATTGTCTCACATTTGCTAAGAGCTCATTGATGAGATAGTGTGCTTCCCCCTTCGTGTTAACTCTTCTGTGTAACTCCCTATCTAATTGTATAGATGCAAAACACTATTTTTTTATTGATAAGCTAACATATAATAATTGTAGATTCAAATTTAAATACATTGACATGAAATCAACCTAAAGCATACAACAAAGCCATTAAGATATTCAATCTACTTTTTAACACACTAAATATATTATTATTAAAATTCATTATAATTTTAATACACGTATGAAGTACGAATAATTTATAGATATTTGTTATTGTAAAATATTGAAAGAGGCCCTTAAAGCAAAAATCAAAAGTATAAAACGACCCGCGATGGGCTCATATAGCATCATACCAAATCAGACAAAGGACCCTTCTTCTTCGTGAGACTCCAAAAATTTACAGTTAAAAAAGCCCTCTTCTCTATTTGTTTTTGTGATAAATCTGTGATTCAGAAATCAGAAACCCTAATAATTTTCTTTTGTCTATAAATGTTATTGAACCCCTGATTACTTGTGATTATTAATTATTGAATTCAAATTCATAGAGAGATGGATATCGAACAAAAGCAAGCGGAGCACATCGAGTTCTTTGTGAAACAAACATCAGCACTTAAGGGTTCTGCCCTTACCAGTGTTATTGTTGAAGCCACTTCGCATCCATCACTCTTTGCTTTTTCAGAGATTCTTTCTGTTCCCAGTGTTCTTGAGGTTTCCATTCCTTCATATTACTATATCTGTTCTGATTTTTTTTTTATGATAATTGGGTTAGTAGGTTTTGCGTCAATTTGTTTTATTGGTATTTTTTGTGTTTTTATTCCTATACTGGGTTTCTAGGTATTTATCGTGAACATTGTGTTGTGGTTATGTACTTATGCTATTGATTGTGCAATATCTGGAATATGATATCATTCTAGGTATCTGTTTGTTGAGTCTTTCGGAAACAACCTCTCTACCTTCTCAAAGGTAGGGTAAGGTTTGCGTACACTCTATGCTCTCTGGACATCAAACACCACTTATAAGATTACATTGGGTTTGCTGTTGTTGTTCCTGGAATTTCCTGATAATTTGATTAGTGGGTTTTCCTGTCACAGTGGAAGTGCCTGCGTTAGGCGTAGTAATTGTGTTCGTGATACGAGGAAAATGTTGGGGATGTCCTAAAAAAGGAAAGCTTTGAGTA
Organism: Solanum lycopersicoides; assembly: GCA_022817965.1. NCBI lineage: Eukaryota > Viridiplantae > Streptophyta > Magnoliopsida > Solanales > Solanaceae > Solanum > Solanum lycopersicoides. The sequence continues at coordinate 115,807,689 of CM040618.1, forward strand.
AACTGGGAATGGATTAATGACAACAATATTTTGCTAATGAGCTACAAACTCTTGCTCATTTATATGGCTGCACGTTGAATATTAAATAGTCTATGTAGATGTCTTAAATCATGGATAAATTGACGCAAAGTTAGTATTTTATCTTATGATAAAGTACCAGATGATTTTCAAAACACTACTACAATGGATTAAGATGCTACAAAAAAATTGAATGATTTTAAAAGAGGTTATAGAAGCGTACTGGATACAGTAGATTGATCATTAATGAGGAAATAACTTGGGTTCATCCTACCAATCCCATCAACTTCAGAGCTTAAAACCCTAAGCATATTGAAATGGCCGCTTAGTTGCACGGACTCTTCACTTTTGATTGCCGCACCCGTGTCGGATTCACCAAAAATACACTACTTTTGGCGAATCCGACACACACCCCTTGACATTTTGAAGAGTCCGAGCTACATATGAAATGGGTTTTATACTCGGGTTTCGATCCTCTTTGTAGAGTTCCTTTATGACAATTAGGTAGACATCTGGGAATAAAGGGGAAAAAAAGTGCTTTTGATAAGTCAGGTTAGATCATATCTGGAGTGGGCACTTTATTGTGGTATTTCTTGTCTATAAATTGCACCTGTGATTTAATGTTGATTGTTGAATCATAAGATTCAGCTTAGATTTATGCACCACAGATTTAGATTATAGTTGATTCTGCTGGAACATAAATCTAATTGTGAGATTTGAATCTCGAACCGTAAGTTTTTGAAAAATATGGGCATAGAAAACATTTGTTTCAATGCAGAGGATTATTGGGAGCACCTGAAAATTGTACCTTGATATGCTTTTTGCAAGTTGTGTAGTTAACTCCATATTGCCATGTTGCTGTATATATACTTTGGGATCCCTTTCATACTTGTGGTTAATTGTTTGTTTGTTGGAACCTGTATGCAGCTTGAAGGAACTGAGAATTCAGTATACCTTGATTTGCTTCGTTTGTTTGCTCATGGAACATGGAGTGACTACAAAAGTAAGCGTACATTTTTACATCTGATTATTCAGAAGCATTTTTTTGTTGTTGGGTGGGGCGGGTAGCTGATTGGATCCGGTTTTCAGGTTTGAGATTTCAACAATGTTCTTTTTATTGCCGTTATGTCCACTTATCTGCAATACATCATTTACCATTCCTTCAGATTAAATGCCTTAAATTTTATAATATCGTGAACTTGTACCCTATCATTTTGAGGTATTTCTTTGAGACAGAATATGCTTTTGCTCATATGTATAAGAACTTGAAGATTCTTCTAATTGTAAATTGAGCGTTAGTGCAAATGAGGGTATCAATATTAAGTTATTAACTTCTCAAGTTTTGTATCTCCATAAATGAGTTCATTGTTGGCTGGGATGTTAATAAGGCCATGGTTTAGGCCTCATTTGTTCGCACTGTATGAGGTATAGTTCTTCTTGAACTGGTTTGATTCTAAATTTTCTTACAAAGTCAATCTAATTATTTGGTTGATGTGGATTTGTCTATCGTAGCAAGACTGGAATAATTTTTTTGTTCCACATAACGGCCATAGTATCAAGTAATAGTAGTGGATAGAATTACATTCGTCAAAAATATCTTCATTCACCATTTTCTCATCTATTTTGCTTATTAATTTATTTCTTTGTTTCCTATTGGCTCAGGTATATAGGACATAACACTACAAATATGATATAATCTTTATTCCTTTCCAGTAATTACTTTTATTCACAATTGCCGTTTTATAAAGTAATATTACATTCCAAGTTTAAGTTATGATAATCTTTTTGCTAGTAAGAATTTGGTTATTCAACAAATTTGATAAGATTGATATTTTGTGTAGAAGTGCTGTTGAAATATCAAATATTATTTATATATTTGATATATTATTTTTTATAAAATAAATTATTTTGCTTAAATGAGCTTTTTATAATATTTAATTTATATTGATTATGTTTAAAAAGATGAATTACGCACATTTGGATATTGGAAACAAACAATCTTAATTATACTGTGTTCAATTAGTTTTAGAGACAACATCTTAATATTCAAAAATGTTTCAGATTTAGACGTCTTAATAATGCATATTCAGACATCTTAATTTAATCTTAATGGAAACAAATGATGTCTTAACTGTTTTTTCTGCTGCTGTGAACTTCTTAATATCACGGGTGAGTCGCTCTGTAACATCCTTAAGTTTGCTAGTGATCACTGTCACTTACCACTTGCCTTTTGGAAAAAGATTTAGTGATAGTGGTAAAACTTCCACTAGAAAGAGGGAATGTCTATTTCTCTTACACAGGTACTCTTTCTCTGGCAAAAAGAGAGACAGTCGTAGGTTGATTTCCTTTTTGTTTTTCCTAGTACCAAAGTGATGAAATTTCATTGACAATAATTGCTTAAAATACAGATATGGGAAAATATCTTACTCTAATTGACCATGAACCTATGACTAAACAGGGTTGTTTTGTAAAGGAAGATGACATACTCCTGAGTTCTATATGTAGCATTTCAAATTTGTCTGTTTTAGCATGCATGTTTTTTTCTAGGTATTGCTGGCCGTCTTCCTCAGTTGGTCTCTGCCCAAGCTCTCAAGTTGAAGCAACTTACTGTGCTTACGCTAGCTGATACAAGCAAGGTACACTACATATAAGTGTAATAAGCCTTTTGAAATAGTAATTTATCTTATGGCAAAAGTGAGCAATTGATGCATCCTTAGTAACTTTGTTCCTTCAGCTAGTTAATGCTAAAAATGTAAGAGGCTTGGCAGAGCTTTGTGGTGCTTGTTTGTTGGAATTCTTGAAATTTGTTTTTGGCATCTGGTCAGGGTAATGGATACAATCTATTTATTGGTAAATGTAATTCATTGTCATTGGATCAAATCAGTACTATTAAAGTTGTTTGCTTAGCCTCCCTTACTTTGAATGTGTTCAGTGTTGTTTCTTTCATTTTGTTGTTGTGGAACATGTGAGTGTAGTCATCCCACTATGATAAAGTATTTCATTTGGTAATAACTCTAGTAATGCTATTCAAGTAAATACTGGATACCTCACATGTGGGATTACTTTGGGTATGTTGTTTTAAGTACTGGATACTTTGTTTTATTCTTACCTTGTTCAGTGTCAACAACTCCGTATGTCGTGCTATCTGTGAGATGTTTTCCGGTGATTTGCATGGTTATCATATCTCTCAAGTTCATTTCTCATAATGGAAAAGAATAAAATATATGTATGTTTTTCAGTCTTTAACATTCTTTTGTGTTTCTTCATGACAACCCTTTTCATATATCAACAACCTTTGATAATGATGTTCATATTCACTTCTTTCACTGATGTCCTTAGTTATTAGAGTCACTGCCAGTAATGACTCCTTTCCTCTTTCCAGGAGCTTCCATATGATCAACTTATGCAGGAGTTGGATGTCACAAATGTGCGTGAACTTGAAGATTTTCTCATAAATGAGTGCATGTATGTGGTGAGTATTAGCTCTCACTCCTTGGATCATTGTGTTATGAATAGAGATATCTTTGTACTTTCCACTATTGGAAGTGTGTTGGACTTGAGTTTATTGTAGGATTTTGCTTCTATTGATGTTCTTAGGATAGTTTATTTAGCCTTCTGGATAGAAATTCAACTTATTCTTTTAATATGGGTTCTGGTGCCTCATAGGTTATTTGTGGCTTACTTTTGCCTTTTCCTTCCCTTCATTTATTCACTCTCTCTTTGGGGTGGGGGTTGGGCTAATAACTGATTTGATGTCTCAGTCTGTTGTAAATTTTTTTATTAATTCCCCATTTTTCTGCATCCGTGGACAGGGCATAGTCAGAGGAAAATTGGATCAATTGAAAAGATGCTTTGAGGTTGGTATGGTGTTTTTGCTGTTTTGCCAACTCTTGGTTGCAGTGTGCTGGCATGTGGTAATTAACTGTATCCACACAATTATAGGTACAATTTGCTGCAGGGAGAGATCTCAGACCTGGTCAATTGGGGAATATGCTACAGACATTAACTGACTGGTATATCTATGTTCTTGTTTAGATGACTCTGATTGCCATATCATTGTATCACGCCCTATTATCTCTGTTTGAGTATATTATTTAGTTGTTTCTAAGTTGGGCTTGGGGTTGTGTATTGACTTTACAATAGGATCTTTCTATTGATATTCTGTTGTCCTATTTATATGACAAACATCTTCTGTTCATAAATAGCTGTTCTTGAAGAGTTGTTGAGTTCTCTTTTCTTCCCCTTCGTGTCTTGATCTCGTTACCTTCATAATGACTTACTCAGCTGTACTTTGTATGCCAGTTCCTAAGATTTCTTTTTTGTATCCTTCTTAAATAAAACAGCTAGTCGAGGTTATAGAAGTGATATGAGTTACATAATCTGCTTATGGGATCTGACCAATTTCTTCAGTAATGTATAACGTTGGATTAGACCATAGTGAAGAGCAGCTCTTATGATTGAAGCTGAGGCTGCAGACACAAAGATGACTGAGGTGGATATTGACTGTAAGCTGAAAAATAAGGACTTGGCTTTTGGTGGAAACATATCTTTGTAATTTCAATTTGAATTCTCACTTATCAAAAAGTTTCAAGTCAAGTCTTTAGATTTTTTCAAAGCAGGAGGACACATAAAGAAAAGGATGCTCTGCCTTAAAAAAACTCAACATTGGGTTTACCCATCACAACTACCAAAAAAGAAGAAGCAAAAAACTCTTAACACTAGATCGGATAGCGAACCAAAAGCTATGGAATTTTTAGTTAACGGGCTGAGAAAACAGTTATTAGTGAAAAAGTTGAGCTCAGTCACCTTATCTTTTTCATCTTTTTTAATCCAAAAGGGGAAATACCTTTCCTGTTGGAGGTAGGAAATCAATGATCGGATAGCGAACCAAAAAGGCTATGGAACTTGGGTGTGGGTCTTTTGAATCTTCGTTTTTGTTTTCTTTTTAAGAAAATCAAGTGCAGCCATTTCTGTTTGGTTGTAAGATTTGCCATTGTTGTTGGCCTACAATATTGATGATCAGATGGCATATTCTGATTCAGTTGCTCTTATTTGAAGTTCAGCACTCACTACTGGCAAGAAACAATAAAATCTGTTAGGAGTAAGGGAAAGGAGATGTAGGTTATGGTGTTTCCAGTGAAGCGCTTATATTGTAAGTTAGTGGGTGGTTTTCCGTTCACATGGATAGGCAACGAGGGGCCTGGTAAGTCATGACGGTCCAGTGGAGGCTGTATTTGGGATTGAAGTAGGTTTGATTAAGGAAGATGGGCAGAAAACATGAAGTTAGGTTTGAAGAATGAGATTTGAAGAAAGAGTAAGTTTTTTGGTTGGAAAGGTCTTTTCTTTAGTTGGTTTGTTGTCTTAGTGCCGTTGCTTGAAATGATGAAGGGAAGACATGCAACATTGCACATGCTGGCATGTGACATAAGCTCAATGGATGTACCAAAGGGGAGGAGTAAAACATTGAGGCCCGCTGTCCAGATCTGAAACTTGGGGGATTCTGGGAATTCTGCTTCTTGCTTGTAAAAGCTGTAAAGTGGAAAGGTAAACAACTTGTCAAGGAAAGAGCCATCAGGCAACAGTAACAAATGATTGTGATTTTGTTGAGAAGGTCTAAAGAAAGCAGGATAGAATGAGGTTCTTGGGTAGTGGGGTGGATTCATGGTTCTTGGGTTCTTTTATTTGAGCCCACTTTGAGATATGTAACTAGTTATTATTTGGTTTGCATCTCCTCTTTGGGTTTTTCTCTAACTAAGTTGTGTTCATGTTGAGTTCTATTTTCTGATAAAATTTATCGTATTTACCTTACCAAAGAGATTGTTGAGTGTGGATTGGTGTTCGGATGTGTCCTTGTTGAGTCGTTGTGTCCGTTGATGATTTATTACTCAATAAATTGTTTAAGTATGAAATTGTGTCGGGCATGTGTCCAAGTCATGTTCGGCGTGAATTGTGCTGAGAATGTTCACACAAACTTGCCTATATGATGCATCTATATTCACTAGTTTAGGAATATAGACTAGATTTAACCCATTATTAGTAACCATTATATAGCATGTTATTCCCTGTCTATTTTGGTTTTAAGGAATTAAGGTTAGTATCCTGGGAGCCAATCCCTAGACCCATAAATGATTCAATATAGGATCCCAATTTTGAGAATGTCATTATGCGAATGTTATTGGACTGCATGAATTCGTTTGAGCCCCCTACACTTCCCCAAGTCGGTAGAAAGTCTCACCATGCTGTGGGGTCCTGGGTCCACAGGATGGAAGAACTAATGGAACACCTCTGTGGTATTTGCTAATTGATGCTGACTCAGAGGTCAGTGAAAAGGCTGCTTACTTGCCTTCTAGTTGTATGTTTTTATGAATTGTTTATTTAAGTTCTCTCTGGTATGGCATAAAAATCATCTATATTTAGTAAACTTATCTACCTTGTCAAAAAATGAAAGAGAAATCATGTCAAGATGATCATTCATTTTATTTGAGCTAATAATGGTCTTCCAGCCTTATTCTTGCCATTTTTTTACAACTGTTGATTATACTAATCTATTTTTCAGTTAGTAGTTATACTTATTCTCTTATTGCAACTATGTGAACAACACAACTTTGGAAATGTAAACTTGGAACTTTTGTGGTGGAAATTATATGATAATTGTTTTTACTGAGTACAATCCCACACAACTTTCTATGCCATAAATCAAATGTAAATTGAATCTGCAGACTTGTGGTATACTACCGAAGTTAAGTAAGGGATAAGATTAAAAGAGTTGGACGTTTTTGTGCACGCTGTGGTGTTACTCTGGTGTATGTGTTCCGTCTTACAATGAGAGGTCCTTGTGAAGTGTGAACTATGAATGTTCTGCATGCTATAACTATAAGATCTAACTGTAATTCTCAACCTACTCATAAATTTATTTCATTTTTTGATAAAAAACAGGTTGACTACTTCAGACAATCTGCTCGTCTCAATTCAAGAGAAAATCAAATGGGCAGATACAATGAGTGAATCGGACAGGAAGCACCGGAAGGAAGTTGAAGAAAGGGTTGATGAGGTGAAGAAGTCACTCTCTTTGAAGGTGAGTACAGTATAGATTTTCAAGAGATGAGTTGTATGTTGATTCTAAAAAGTAAAAAACTATGGGCATAACTTCACAGAGCACCAGGTCATATTGAATGGCGAGCATGTCTTTCAGCAGATGGACTTGGTCTACCCGGGTTGTGAGATTCCTTTTTTGGGGTAGAATATCTTCGTAGTTTGGCCACTTGAGTCCTAATGACCCTCAGTTCGTGTTTAAGCCTTTTGTTATGTTGAAGACTCACTTTATATTTAAGTACTGGGATATTTTTGTCGATCTGTCTTACTTACTCTGTGGCAGAAGCTACAAACTGTAAGCAGGCCGACGTTGACTTCAGAGGGCATGAGGAGATCTACTCTGAATCTGGTGGAGTGATGGATTATGAGGAAGACCGAGGCCGACCGAAGAGGTAGTAGTAGTCTTATATATCCCGGGATTAAATTTTCCAGTCATTTAGCAGCTAGTCATGGTCTGTATATTGACCTATGAAATATATCACATTAAAAATCTGATATGGGAAGAAAGATCCTATGATTGACTGATCCACAAGTGTGGCCAATGGAGTACTGTATTCTTGGGAAATGGGGGACTGCAGGGTCACTTCAGTCCATTGCAAGAACGCTTCAAACCAAAATATGAATTGGTGGAGACATGAAAACTGCATCTATAATGCTAGAAACCGTAGAAGCCTTTACTCTCTAATATCTTTACACTCTGATGAATGTAATTTTTGCTATTATTGGTAACTTGGAAAGAGTTTAAATTCTTTACACGGTCAGTGTGTATTTAAATATCGTATAGACAGTCTCTCATCTGCTGATTTTTAACTTTGTAAAATTTGCAGGAGACGACACCCTATTGGTTAAGGTGATGGAGTAGGGCGATGTTAGGAAGAATTAGAGAGGCTGCTGGCCAGTTTTTTTTTTTTTTTTATGGCATTCCGACCATAGATGCTTTCTGCTTTAGCAGACAGTTTCAACCCTTATAAAAGTTTGTCATGCTGTGAATGGAACTTGTAGACTCAAAGTATCCGATAGAGCCATATTTTGCACTTAACTCCATTATTTCCATCTTGTTTGCCTTTTTTTGAGTTGGAAAGATTTTAATATGACGATGATGATGATGATGATGCGGCTGAAACTTGTGGAGCTGATTCATTTTACATTCATATATAAGTCTCTATGCTTTCATGATTTTTGTTTTGAGTGATTGCTATAAGGTACAGGTAATTTCCCATCTTCATAAGATGAATTCATCATATGAGGTGATGAATTTTTAATGCTGAGATTGTGGGTAGTTGATTTACATTCTCTTCAATTAAATTGGTTATATTCTAGATTATAGTATATAATAAATAGAATTAAGATTGGTCAAAAAAGAAAAAGAAGAAAACTTTAGATAATCTAATCACGTTATATAAATATCTACTTACTACTAGATATTTTAAGGCCCGTAATACGGGCTCAATATAATTTTACATATTTTGTTGAAAAAATTAGATAAATTCACAACTTAAGATATTATAGTCCTTTCTCGGGTGCATTCTATTTTCTCTTGGATACATCTATTTTCTCTCGGATACATATCTATCCCTTCTCGAATTCATCCCTTCCCGAAGTAATATGTCATTTGCTTGGACAACCAAGGAATATATTCGAGAGGAATGAAAAGTTCGAGTTTTTTGTAATTGAGAAAACTTCTTGGATATGATGTAATTAGCCACCAAAGATATAAAATTTCTGTACTTTATACTATTTTTTCTTGAGTAAACAACTTGAATATGTTACTTTATAATCTATTTCAAATGGTCACACGACATAAATGTGTCATTTACAACCTAAATTGAGAAAGTTTAATTCTAAAAAATTCTTTGCAGCAAGGAAATAGAGAATTGCGTTAGATTATGAGTTAAAATATTTCATGTTCAAGAAATATATAAAATATCGATATTTTTGAAAAAATTCATCGGTCTTCATATATATTCGCAAGTGGTATCTATCTTTCACAATGTTATTATCTTCGTTTTGTGATATTTGCACCATAAGTTTTGCATCTAATAAAATACTAATCATTGATCAATCAATTCGTAAAGATTGTTTTAAAGTCTTTCAAATCTCTATTGCTTCAACTTAAGTATAATGTGTTTGTATTTTACTTTGTCGATGAATTTTGTGATACATTTTATTATTGTCTTCCATAAATAGAAATACTTAAAAGTTTGATTTCTAATTTCACAACAATAAAAACAATAAAGAAAGCAGCTTTATTTCTATATATAATAACAATTATCGTAATGTTATATTCTAAATATTGAAAGTATTTATCAAAAAAATAATTTTTGCCTCCACAAAAACAAAAACAATCATGAAAGAAATTTTATTTCTATATACAATGACAATTATCGTAATGTTATATTCTAAATTACATTAATTTTTTTTTGATACTACACTTAATATCATGCCGTAAAGAAAACTCTAAAGCTTACCCCCCACAAATAACCAATATACTTTTTTCATTTTTTTTTTTCTAATTTATTTATTTTTTAGTTTTTTCTTCCTCTATATTTCTAAACAAAGTCTTTTTCTATTGACATTTTTTTTTTAACTACTCATTTTCTTTATTTTGAATTTCAGTATTCATTAGGATTTGAATGTTAAACGTTGACCTTGTCAAATTTCCTCTGTTAAATAGTTTATCATATTTGATATTAAGAAAATATAAAAATGAAAAATTTATACTCATAATCTTTCGATTAATACATTTTCAAATTATTGATTTATTGATAGTCAAACATTGTTCATTCTTTTAGTCATGAAATTTGATATTTTCTTTAAATTATTTAAAAACTACTGATACGTCATTTTAAAGACTATTTTAATAATCAAAATACGAATTTAGTGGTCATATTATGTAACATAATATTAAAAATATGTTTACACAATATTCCTTTAAAGTATTTCTAGGGTACAAAATATTAACTATTCAAACACATTTTATTTTAATTAGTTCAGATTTTTTTTTCTAAAATATGTCAAAACACATTTATTATTGTTTGTAAGAAGTTAATCAAGTAATAGAAACTCTTCATTTAAACAAAACTACAATAATATCCTTATGGGCGCATATCAAAAGTTAAGACATGTATGAATTCTTCTAGATCTTCATTTTGACCATTAATTATACAATTATTATTTTACCCTTAAGTGACATTAAAATTACTAAAATGCCATTGATCATCCTTCTCGTGGCTTTTCTATATAATAGAAATTTTAAATATCTAGAATTTAGAATGCGTAATCAGACAATTATACGTTATATTTCTAGAAGCTCCTCTGAATATGTTTGATATAAAGTTATTATTACCTTCCTGGAATATCAAGTTAAGAATTTCAATCTCATTTACGAAGATTTTACCCTTTAGCGTTGTGGATCTAAATATTCTGTTTTACTTTGGTTCGAATTTTTTTTTCGTCAAAAAAAAAACTATGATAAAGTTTTGTTTATTTATTACTACTACTTTTCTTGGACTATGATGCTATATGTATGGACTAGGAAAATGGTGTACAAAAAATATTCCTTTCATTGACGTGAATTATTTTTAACAACTCCCATATACACGTTTTTGGAAAATTATAAAATATTCCTAATTATTATTATATAGTTTTTGCCAATGTTAGTTGCAAAATTAGGATTTTTCTTTTTAAATTTTTTTTACCTCGCTCGCTAATTTTAAATTTATCTTACTCTTTCTTGATCTCTTTCACGTATATTGGTGGATATAAATTCAAGGGAAAGAGATGCTACACACACTACAACAAAAAGATCATTAACAACATTTAATTCTTAAAATTGCCGCTAAACATGTGTTTTTAGCGGCAATTGTCACTCTTTTATATCTCCCTAAAGCCTTTAGCGACATTGGTTCTAATGACACTTAACTAATGTCGGTAAAGACTTTAGTACTCTTTATTAGTGTCAATATTTAATGCCGCTACAAGTTATTTTTGTTGTAGTGACATTAGTTGCTTCAACAAGATTGTTGTTGTTGTTAAAAATAACATTGGCTTCTCGATTCATTTTGGGGTTTAAAATAGATTTTGAACTATATATTTACTGAATTTAATCTTCCATAATCTTCTTTTTTGTTAATTTTATTTTGAATCATTAAAATTAAATTCTTATCATAAGAGTAATTTAATTTAAAGAAAAATAACATGGAGAGAGAAACAAATTAAAAAAAAATAAAGTATGTCTTTGGTTAAAACAATAGGGACTAAAATTGAAATTAACACATAAAGTCAGGGACCAAATCCGTTCTATTTCTAGTTAAAGTTAATGTTTTATAAATTATAGTATTTAGTTTGCGTTCAGATCACCACATTTATAATTTGTAAGCTTTTAATATTTTAAATTTGACTTTTTCTATATAAGAGTATAAGACATACGTACTTGTATATTCGTTTGGGAGTATAGATTACAATTTATAAATACCACTAAAAAAAAGTTGGCTATATCGAACATTTTTTTTTTATAAAAAAAAGAAAGCAATTAATAATGTAAGCAAAAGCAAAGCAGAAAATAAAGTAATATTTCTTATCAAATGAGTAGATGTTTCGTTTTCTTTTTTATAATCGTGATATCTGAATAAGTTTACACACATCTCAATTAATTTTTCAGAATATTTATTATCTCCCACCTACAATAAACATGTTATTCGATACCTTATATATTTACCAAAGCTAAATGATATCAAAATTTAAATCATATACCTCATGATATTCTAACTTACTTTGTGGAAACTAGATTATAACTCGAACAAAAAAGTGTTGGTAATTTAATAGTACCTTATTGGACAAAACAAAATGATACCTCAGTGTCCATACCAAGAATAATACATATTTATATCAACTTTTATTTATATTATATATATATATAAAAAGAAGAATAAAAAAAGGTTATTAAAAAATAAACACATGTTAAAAATAACTACTCTGATTGATGGGCTCGTTGCTTCGACGAAAATTCTTATAGATTACACTATTGATAATTTTAAAAATGAAAAAAAAACATGTGTTGGATCACATAAATATTATTTTTAAATAAATAGTGGACAATATGGTTCCCTATATAATGAAAAAAAAAAATAATTTTAACTTCATCATTCATTCACACTCATCAGCTCAATACTTCTTCAATTTTAACAAAAGAAATATTTTCCTTTAAAATTCAAAAAATGTACCAACAAAAATCAACAACCATCTCAGATTCTGATCTTTCCTTACTAGAAAACATTAAATTCCATCTTGTTAATGATTCCGATTTTTCTCAAATCCTATCAATGTTCGATCCGATCAATATTAGTCATGCAGATATTATTAATAGTCCGAATTCGAGTTATGGTGGCTCTACATCAGCAGCAGAGATTAGTTGGGGAGATATGATAACTAATATTGATAGTCCGTGGCAATGTGTCGATAAATTGGAGCATGAAGAGAAACCAAAAGAGGAGCCTTTAGTGGCACGTGGTGTGCACGCGCCTGCTGATTGGAACCGGTATAGAGGCGTTAGGCGGCGGCCGTGGGGTAAGTTCGCGGCAGAGATAAGAGACCCGGATAGGAAAGGTGCTAGGCTTTGGTTAGGGACTTACGAGACACCCGAAGATGCAGCATTGGCTTATGACCAAACCGCTTATAAGATCCGTGGCTCTAAGGCTCGACTAAATTTCCCTCATTTAATCGGCTCGAACATATCCGAGCCAGTTAGAGTGGCTCCGCGTAGGCGGTGCCACTCGTCAGAGTCATCATTGGTAGAATATACCTCTTCAAAGAAGAGAAAATTATAAATTAGATAAAAAAATAAATTAGAGGCAAAAATTGTATTAGTCTTAAGGTTGTCTTGCATTTGTTAAATATAATGCCTACGTGTGTTTATCACATCAATAATAATATATTCAGTAAAATTTTATAAGTGGAGTTTGAAAAGGATAGGATATACATAAACCTAATTATCATATCTCGTGGATGTAAAGATGTTATTTTCGAAAGATTCTCGATTCAAATGCAACGAATAAGCTAGGATCTAAAATGCGATGAATGCATAAAAAAGTGAACATATATAATGAAAAAAAGAAATCACACACCATACATACTCGTGGAACTTGTTTGATTTATAATCAACAAGGACTTTAATTTCTTTAATTTGTAAAATAAGATCATTAGTATATAATTAATTAGACACATATCTGGGCTATCGCTTTGTATGGATAACATTATCAAGTTTCTTAATACACGAAGATATTTTCAGATATAGTTCAATCTTTTTACGATTAAATTTAAAATGTAAAAAGCCTATAATGACATTCTTATAAAAAAAAATTATTTTGAAATAAATTTCTAATCTTTGTTATATTGATCACATCTTTTTATCCCTCTTTGCATTTGGTGGGTTGTTCTAATATGTGAATTTAGAAGAATTAGGTGTCAAAAGGATCACTTTTTCAACAAAATACATAATTGGTAAAAAACTTATGTAATTTTTTTTCCTTTCTCAGAATAAGTAAAAAATAGGGATAATTGTATATAATAGCAAACTAATAACCTAAAATAAATGGAGTAGCTACGGTTTGATTTAATTGTGCTCCATAGCAAACGTTTGCCAAAGTTTATCAATCGCCTCTCTCTCAAAAATCTCGCTCGCCACTCTTCCATTCTCGCTCGCCACTCTCCCTCTGCTCGCCTCTCTCGCTTTATACACAAAAGTGTATAAATTGTGTTTCTGTTTTGTATAAAGCGAGAGAAAATTATATATACACATGCAAAAATATATATCTTCGTGCTATACACTTAATTATACAATTTATAAATATTTTAATTCGATTCAATTGTAGAAAAATGCAAATTTTATACAAATATTGCAGCGAAAAAGGTCAACGAATTGTACAATTGCGAATTATACAATTGCAGTGAAATACAATTTTCTCTCGCTTTATACAACAGAAGTGTATAAATTGTGTTTCTGTTTTTGTATAAAGCGAGAGAAAAACATATATCTTCTTCCTATACACTTATAATTATACAATATACAAACATTTTATTTCGATTCAATTATATGCAAAGCAAATTTTAAACAGATATTGCAGCAAAATAGGCAGCGAATTATACAATTGTGGATTATACAATCGCAGTGAAATAGGCCAGCGAATTATACAATTGCAGCGAAATAGGCCAGCGAATTATACAATTTAGGCTAGCGAATCATACAATTGTATATGTATAGCGAGGCCAGCGAATTATATGATTTAGGCCAGCGAATTATACAATTGTATATGTATAGCGAATTATACAGTTATATGTTTGCTATGGAGCGCAATTATGCAAACTTTGCTATAGCATACAAATATGAATTTTTTATTTGCTATATGTGAAAGTTTCCATATATATATATATATATATATATATATATATATATATATATATATATATATATATATATATATATTAAGGAATCAAAATGCTTTTTTGAATAGGTCAAAGAATCAAAGTAAATGCTCTTCAGAATTGTTGAAGAATCACGCGAAAATGTTTATTTTATGTACTAGACACAATTTAGAGAATATAAGACATTACAATTGTCCCAATCCCATATTTCGAAGAGCAACTTTCACATATAGCAAATATGAAAAATATTTATATATAGCTATAATTTGCATAATTGCGCTCATTAAAAAACATAAATATGTATATTTTGCAATACATATACAAAAAAAAGTAATTGTATGTAAATTGCTTCTGTTTTGGTATACATATACAAAAGAAAACAGTTGTATATAAACTGTTTCTATTTCGGTATACATATACAAAAGATCAATTGTATAAACTGTATGTATATAAAACGAGAAAGAGAGAAAAACAAAAGAAAACTAGGCAGTGAAATATTTGCATTGTATAGTTATAAGTGTATAGGACAAAGATATATGTATTTGCATTTGTATATATAATTTTTTCTCGCTTTACAAATAAAAGTACAATTTATAATTTCTTTTCTGTTTATATAAGCGAGAGAGGCGAGGGTGGCGAGCGAGATCTGGGAGAAGGGAGAGAGGAAAACGAAAATATATGTATATGTACAATTTTCTCTCGTTTTATACAAATACAAACACATTTTATACATTTGACTTTGTATAAAAAGCGAGAGAGGCGAGGGAGAGAACAAGAATGGCGAGCGAGTTTCACCAAGAGTGAGGCGAAATAACAACAGTGTGCTATGGAGTACAATTAAATCAAAGGGAGAACCCATCAGTGACCACCTAAACTTGGCATGGACTTTCACTTAGACACTTTAACTAGGCTTTGTTCATTTTAGACACTTCATGTCATGCACAACCGTGTCATTTTGATACTTTTTCGATAATCTGCTAAATTTGTTAGGTGTGTGTAACACACTCACTGATGACGTGTCAAAATGACGAATTAAACAAAGACATGTGACATATATAGAAAAATTAATTACTGAATGATGAATTTTGAGGAGGAAAAAAATTACCAATGGCTCATTGACATGTGGAATTTCTTTAACCAAATAATTAAAAAAAAACACTTTTTAATAAAAAGAAAATTATATGCACACCTCCACTCCAAATTGTCTTTTATACTACTCCACCCCCACCTCAAACCCCAACCCCTCTCTCACCCAGATTTTCTTCTCCACCCACCACCACCCCCGCTCCTCCCTCACCCAAATGTGTCAAAAGAAGAAGAAGTTTTTTTTTAGTTTGTTTTTGTCACTTTGTGAATGTTGTGAGATAAGAACGTCTTTATTCTAATAGATTGATGTTTGAATGCTTGATTTGGTGAATGTGGTAATGCATTTGCTTGATCTTTTTCGCGGGGTTTCATTTTATTTTTTTGGCTGGATTTTTGGGTCAATGCATGTCAAAAATTGTTGCTTTAGTACATAAATATGGAGTCCCAATCTTTCCACTAAAAATAATATAGCCTATATATTTGATTTGAACTTTTTCCGTGATTATGACGTTAGAAGGCATACAAATGGATTGGAACACTTTAATTGTTTATTGTGAGGTAGGATTTGATAATTGAAAATATGATTTCCTTCCATTTCTGAGTGTGTTTTTTTCTTCTTGAAATTTATGTTGATTTTTCTCAAATTATTTTGAGGAGGAAGAAGACAACAAAATGAGTGAAAGTATTTAAGCTTAAAATTTATGGGCGCTAGAATTCACTTTTTGTTCGTGGCATCGTCAAATTTATTTCACCATGAAAAGAGTTTAAGCTTGAAAAATGGTAGCCAAAAAATGAGGAAGAAGAAGAAGAAAAAAAATTAAAATTTGATAATATGAGGCTCTCACGCGCGTCCAGTGAATGTATCACACTTGCTATGCCATCAGCAGAAAATGTCAAATTAACACAACGAGACATGACATGAGGTATCTAAAAAGTTAAGGTGTCTAAGTGAAAATTAATGTCAACTTTAAGTGACCATCGATGAATTTGGCCTAAATCAAACTATGATTATGACATTTAATTTGAATTAATAGTTTTTTATTATATATAATTTTTCCCATTTTCTTATTAGATACATTTAACTCAAAATTGTAATTTTTTTCTTTTGCAAATATTCTCAAGCAATTAAAAGTTTTTTTTTAAAAAAAACTCCAGAATATTCATCATTACAACGTCAACCAGTTTCAGATATTCAATCAAACAAATTATAAATTTCAATGCAAAATAAAATTTTACACTAATAAATAAAAGATTTAAGAATAGTCAATGTATTCCACCTTTATACAAAAAAGAAAGATAAAGAATTGAAAATGAAACGTGGGTTTATGGGTGCAGAAGTATTTAATATAAAGGTACTAAACGACATGACTCTTGAAGAAAGGGATTATTTGTTGAAAAATGTCTCTTCTCAATGGGTCCAAAAAATTTAAGAGTTTCAAAGCACCATTAAAAATGTTGCTTCCTTTGTTTTTTATTAATTAAATTATTGAGATATTTTTTATTTTAAAAATGGTCGGAAAATTTAATAGAAATTTAATTAAAATAATATTTTATCTATGTTATTTTAATTTTTTAAATATTTTTATCTTTTTAGTTTTAATACCGTTTGACTGAAGAATGGAAAAAAAATCAATTTATTTTAAAATAAAAAATATTAATATTTTTTTAATTTCTAGCTAAATGCTGGTCATTTAGCACTTTCCTTTCAAATTTACTTAATTGTTCAACGTTCGAGACTACTTTTAGAATGTTTTTTTCAATTTTATCCTTCATTAATCAGTATTAAAATTAATTATTAATTAATATTTAGTTATTTTAATCATAATTTTAAAAATAATTAATAAGGATAAAAATAAAAAGTTAAGCCTGATTTATGTTTTAATCCTTTTTTTTTAATGTTGTGAAAAATTCAATTAATTTGAAATTAAAGGAGTAGTTAACTAGTAAAATACTTTTTATGTTTCATATTAGTTAATCATCTTTTTAAGAATAAATATTCTATATTACTTGTCCATCTTACTAGGAGTTTGTTTGGCATTGCGGTTAGAAGACCAAAAACACTTATTTTGAGATATTTTTTTTACAAATAAAGTGTTTGACAAATCAATAAAACTTCTTTTAAATAGAAATAAAAGCCGTTTTTATTGTTATTGCGAAGAAACTAAAAAATTGTGTTTCTTAAAATAAAAAAAACAGAAGTAGAAGCAAAAAATTATTTTTTCTACAAGAGCAAAATATCTCTTTCATATTTACATATTTATCCATATATCTCTTTTAATTAATTAAAATTTTTATATAATAAGTTTTTATTATTATTTTACATTTGTTGTCATTACTTTATATTTTGATATTTTAATTATATTCAAACCATATATATATATATATATATATATATATATATATATATATATATATATATATATAATATTGTATAATATTGATTAAAAAATTGAATATGTACATTCTAACTTAATAAAAACAAAAGTTTGATTAAATTTCTCATAATAGATATTAAAATAATTTCAATGTTTGTTTTTGTAATTTGACATTTAAAAATATTTTTTTAAAAAAATTAGTCAAACACATTTCTTTGTATGTACTTTTCAAATGAATTAACTAAACACAATTTTTTTTACTTGCAAAAATAGTTTTCTGAAAAACTATTTTAAAAAAGTATTTCTAAAAATAAGCAAATTTTTGTAGTAATTTCAAACATGCTCTAAATCGAGGAAGCATTACTTAAAATTTTTCTATATTACCCTTGCAATTAGTTCTTTTTAAATGTGTTTACATTTGATTGTAAAATTTTTAATTTTTTTTTAAAAGAGAGTGAATTATAGTAAAATCATCTTTTTATTTAAAACTTTCTTAATATACATGTAAAAAGAAAAATAATCAAGTAATATGAGACGGAAAGAATACATTTTTAACTAAAACTTTCTTTAAAAGTGTTTCAAGTCAACGGGATTCAAGTAATACCAAATGAAGAGAGTACCAGGGTAAATATATCTAAATAAAAAGAACAATTTTGTCTCAATCTCAAATGAGTTGAAATCAATTACAAATCCTTATTTGTTCGTTTAAGCTCATATCATATTGTCATCATATTACAAATAAATAAAAGTGAACAATACGTTAAAATATATATAAAAAAAGCTTACCTATCCTCAATTTGAATTTGAATTTGAATTGAAAATTTTGTTTTATCATATGTTATCTCTAAATAAGTCTGTATTAATATCGAATAATTATATTTAGTTAAAACCACTTCCTTCCATGCAATTAACTTTCGTTCTACCCCAACATTTTAACATCTTCACATAGCAAATAAATTTCACACATATGACTAATATATATTTAAAAATTAAAGCATGTTTAAATCATCTTAAACAATCTTCCACCTAGTACTTACTTCCTCACAAGTATTATTATTTCTAAACTTATTTAAATTCGTCTGTATCATTTTTATATAATAAAGTACAAATAAAGAAAATGATGTACCAACAATTTAATATTTTCTTCCATTTTTAATAGTATTTTTTCTCCTCCACATTTTGTTGTGTTTACATATGACTTTGACCATGTGACTCTACGTGCTTCTTCATATGTTGACTTTAATAATTTTTTCTTTTACTATATATAAACACAAGAAATTAAATAAACATTAAAATTCTCTAGCGGTGGACACGCTAATATGTTTTTTGGTCAGCCATTAAAAAAGCTTCATTTTATTATTTATAGGAAAATACTTAAATATATTTTTGAATTATTCAAAATAAATAATTTTATTACTGTAACAAAAATAACTTTTAGCGGTAATAAATATTGACATTAATAAATACTGTTAAAGTCTTTATCGGTATTAATTAAGTGTCATTAGAATCAATGTCACTAAAGGATTTAGAGACATATACGTGCTAATTTTCGCTAAAAATACATATTTAATGATAATTAAAATCAATTATCGCTAATAATTACTTTTGACGTAGTGTACGTTTTATCTTTAATTTTAAATTTTCCTTTTTATTAACTATTGTTCTAAATTTTGTCTTTGAAATATACAAAATACGATCGTTTAATGCTTGCTCTTTTTTTCTTTTTCTTGGATGGATAAGGGAGTTGAATATGTGAGACATATAATAAAGTACATGAAAATTAGTAATATAAATATTTTATTTCTTTCTTCTTTTGATTCCTTATACATTATGTGAGGGCTTTTATCTGAACATGACGTCACATAACTTTTTTTAATATAAATATTTAAAGTTTATTGTTCTACCTTGATAATAATAAATAATTCAATTGCTCCTAAAAAGATGATTAAAAAATTGCTGCCATTAAAAAAAAAAAAATTCTTGCACGTGTTCAAAATAACTAATCTATATAGTATATGATCTTGCAGCTTCCAAGAAATTCCAATAAATTAAAAAATTAAAGAAAAGGCCATGTGCTATTGAATTAAATAAGTTAATAAATATTTTACTGTGTCCTAAATATTATTAAATAATGAGAAAATAATTTTCTATAACTAATTATAATTTCAGAATTGCTACTTGATAAAAAGAAAATTAATAAATATTGCGTTTATTAATTCAATCGCAAAAATTAACCCAATATTATATATATTATATAAAAAGGAGTTCAACCGTGCATCCCACAAACAACGTGGGATCAACATTACAACCTAATGATATTATAACAAATAAAACATTTATCGATAATAATATTCTCGTCATATTATATAATATAAATATTGTTTATAATCAACCTTACGCTATATAGCTTTTAATAACTCTGTATACTATGATATTGACTCAATTACCATTTACCATTAAATTTATATATCGCCACTAAATATCTTTTAATAAGATAATCAACTTTTTATAAAAATAAATTCAACTCAAATTCAAACGAACACTGCTTTTGGATAACTTATATTAATTTTCTCAAAGAAGAGAAGCTTCTTTTGAGGTGTTGAACATTTTTTTTTAAAAAAAAGAAGAAATAAACGTGTTTTTTTTTTGCCCCACCCAAATATTTATAATTATTACGTGACACGGTCTACATCTGACAAATTTAAAAAAACAACATAATTGTCAAATGGAAAATAAATAAATTCAATATTATATACGAAAATATATATTTCATTATTCAAATAAAAATAACCATGCTATGCAGGTGTCTTAAATAGAACCTTCCTAGCAATTAATCCCCACAAACTTTATTTTAAAAAGTTTGTTTTATAATAATTAAAAAAAAATTCACCAGCCAAGCATATAAATATTGCACGTTCAAAAACCCTAAACTACCAAAAAAATAAAATAAAATGAATCCATCTGATTTTTCTCTTCTTCAATCTATACAACATCATCTTCTTAATGATTCTGATATTCCACATATATTTTCAGCTATTGATTCCAATAATACCCCTACTAATTTTACACAAAATAATTTCGATTATGGGGAATTAACACCATTAATAAACCCTAGTACTATATTACAAGCCAATGAGAAACTCGAGGTTGAACAGTCCGAGACTGTGGTGGCAAGTGTTACACACGTGCCACCACAAGATTGGAAGCGGTACCGAGGAGTAAGAAGGAGGCCGTGGGGTAAATTCGCGGCGGAGATAAGGGATCCGAATAAGAAAAATGCGAGATTATGGTTAGGGACCTATGAGACACCGGAGGATGCAGCATTGGCTTATGACCAAGCCGCTTTCAAGATTCGTGGCTCGAAAGCTAGGCTAAATTTTCCTCATTTAATCGGCTCGGGTGTGCCCGAGCCGGCTAGGGTGAACCCTAGGCGTCGATCGCATTCACCGGAATCGTCATGTGAAAATGGAACACCAAGAAAACAATATATTATTTAATTTTCTTGTTTAATTATTATGTAATTGTGATTAAGAGTAAAATTCGATTTTGTAATAGTGGGAATTAAACAAATAAAATAGATTTTGCTAGGGATTGCAAAAATGATCCTTTTTGTATTTGATGAGGTACTAATGTATCCAAGACACAATTTAGTGAGTCTACACAATTTTATTTTATATATTTTTTATTTTCTCACTTTTATTATTTTACTTAAAAGTTTATATTTGTAAAAAAGTATACATTTATATTTATGATTGAATACATGGATAACCCTTTATATACATTAACCTGAATAGTTTGTAAAACTGGGGCACATTTTGATTGAGGCTAAAGCTTATATTAAAAAAATATTAGTATTTTCTGTAGTGAACTTATATACATAATGGACGGTTGAGAGCATAAATATAAAAGAAAAAGAAAAAGAAAATTTTAGAAAAAAGTGCATTGTAGGAATATATTAACAATTTAGCTTGTGTTCTTAGTTGGTTAACGTACTATTTATTTACAAATTTAAGTGATCGATGATGCATTCAAGCTACTTCGATACGTAGCATACAGATTGACCCACAAGACAATTTTCTTTTATTTGATATGTAATGTAGTACTTAATAATTACTAAGAATTGTGCATGTTAAATTATGATCCCCTTTTAAGTATATTAATTTTAGTTTAATTATTTTTCAATGTCCACTTATTTAGTACTACATAATTTATATTAACTTGTTCATATTCAATTCAAATTGCTCATTTGACTCGGAGTTCTTATACGGTACAAAATAATTACATTCTCCGTCCATTTTTAGTTGTCATGTTAAATATTATGTTTTTCGAAAGTCACTTTCACTACAACAAAAATGATCATTAGCGGTATTTAATTCTTAATTGCCGCTAAATATGTAGCGGTAATTGTCACTCTTTGTATATGTCCCTAAAGCCTTTAGCGACATTGGTTCTAATGACACTTAACTAATGCCGGTAAAGACTTTAGCACTCTTTATTAGTGTCAATATTTAATACCGCTAAAAATTATTTTTGTTGTAGTGTTTGACTAATTTTTAAAGTTAAATTAGATTACATTAATTCACTATTATAAACAAAAAAAATAGATATTCAAAAACTATATGAAAAATACTATAGATTGTAACTTTTTGCATATCAATATGATGATAAAATACATAGTTAGTCAAAGTTCTTATAGTATGACTCTAAAAATGAAAACTATGACAATTAAACATAGACCGATAAAGTATAAATCTTCAGCCGAATTCATTCCAAGACTAGTTTAACAATGTAAAATATTATTTGTAAATTTAAGTTCTAATACTTCAATTTTTTTTTGGGAAGAAAAATAATAAATATCATGCATAAATACAGAATTTTTATTTTAAGGGACAACTAATGGAAGTGAACATAGATTTATCTATAAACTATGTCGATATGCTATCAAGCCCAAAAGCACAGATACAATATTAACTTGTGCCCTATATTTTTTTATTTCTTTTTTTACAAGAAATTTATTTTGTATGATAGTAATTTTTCTTTAAAAGCTTGTCAACTTTATTGCATGTTAATATTTTTTTTGACCAGTGGTCTTATCAATACTTAATTTGTGCATCACATACAGTACCATTAGAAATGAGTTGGGCTAAAAATTAAGCGGATCAACTTTAACTTACTTAATTGTTATTAAGTTTTAATTGCTTTACTTACTTTTTTAAGGGAAAAAGCTTAAATATACCATTAAATTTTCAGAAAATGTTCATTTATGCCATCAGTTAAAACTTAAAAGTTTGACTTATTTATGTCATTACTGTTAAAGAAAATGCTCATTCATTCATTATTTTTCAACGATGGTTTTGCAAAACCATTTTTGACATATGGCCAATTATAATTCGATCACGTCATTAATTTTTTTAATAAAAAAAATCAAAAAAAAATTATTCAATTTTTATTCAGAATTATGATTTTTTAATTAAAAAATTGATGACGTGGCCGAATTATAATTGATCACGTGTCAAAAATAGTTTTACAAAATCATTGTTAAAAAATAATGGCATGAATGAGCCTTTTCTTTTAACGGTAATGGCATAAATGAGACAAACTTTTAAATAATGACATAAATGAGCCAAAGTTATAACTGATGACATAAATGAGCCAAAGTTATAACTGATGACATAAATGAGCCTTTTATAAAAATTCGATGACATTTTTCAGCCTTTTGCCTTTTTTTAATAATTATGTCAGCTACTATTATTTTGATAAAATATTTTATTTTTGAAGCTAATTTTCTTGCATACAACGATAGGATTAGGTGTAACGTTAGATAGATTTTAAATGTTCACGGAACGTCTTGTACAACGTATGATTAAGTTAAAGATTACAATTTCCTCTTCTCTTGACATTTAACGATATCAAGTGTCTCTAGAATATTTTTATTTTTATTTTAAAAAAATAAACACATATATATCTATGACAAATTTTTTAAAAAAAAATTAGCATGTGCTTGGACGGTTTAACTGCCAGAATAGAATTGGATTGATATTAAAATATATGATATACACCTTAAGTTATCGTATAGCGGTGAGATTACTGTTTCGTCTTAATTAAAGATTTTAAATTTAAATTTTAAATATGAAAGAAAAATTTACTGACAATACCATTCTAAAATGAGTACTCCTATAGCGCGTAATTATTAAAGCGTCAACTTTTCATACGGATCAATTATCGATAACAACAAAAAAATAAATATACGATATATGATTTCCATTTTTACTCTTCGCCTCGAAATTATTAAATGTGAACATACACTTACATTGATTATTAAAATTATCCCCATGTGTACATGAAATATAAAGAAATTATTTGATATGACTTTAAGAAATTAAACATATAGGTACTATTTCTTTAATTTTTTTTTTAAAGAAATCATAGTGCATACTGTTGAGAAGTATGGTCTGTAATAAATAAAACTGAATTTTTTGGCAAGATGCACAAATGTTAAATGTATACTCTGAACTTGCAATTCAGACTTCAGAGACAACTCAATTCATTGATATTGAACAAATTACTCATACCCAAATTAGTCAATTTTATGTTAAGTAAAAAATACTTTTTTAAAAGAAAATAATACACTATTTTTAGAAAAATTAAGGTGTTTGATCTTATTTTCAAAAAACAACTATACTCATATATTTTTGTGCGGTGAAAAAAAAATAGTTTTTAGAAGTTAAGAACCGTTTTTTCCCTCTATATAATCATTTTTGAAACAGTTTTCAAGGATTAATTACTGTTAAAATAATCATAAAAGTAATTTTTAAAATTATTGAGTTAAACAAAATTTGTTACTTGACCTAACAGACTATTAGAAGTCCACTTGAGGGTATCAATCGATATTTCTTGATCGGAAAATTAGTTGAAATATTTTTTTTATATACATTTCATATTGACACCTCTTTAGTTTCTCGGTAAATCTATCTTTTTATATTTTGACATATTTCAATGATAATTTTGATTTCGCCTAAGTAAAAGAACGAAACTTAATAACATTGATCATACCAAGATGTGCAAATAAAATAAATATAGATATATTACAAGTTATTGAGGAAGGTACTTTTCTATTGTTTGACAAAAAAAATTGACTTTGACTTTCGCTTTGTCTTTAGCTATGGAATTTATTAGATCTATTTTCCTTTTCCTTGTCCCGTTTTCCGATGATGTGGATGAAAAATTTGATGGCTCGCGTGAGCGCGTATGATGCCTCACTTTTAGTCTAGCCGGCTTGGGCATGTTTGAGCCGATTAAATGAGGAAAATTAACCCTAGCTTTCGAGCCTCGGATTTTAAAAGCAGCTTGGTCATAAGCCAATGCTGCATCCTCCGGGGTTTCATATGTTCCTAACCACAACCTCGCACCTTTCCTATTCGGATCTCTTATCTCCGCCGTGAACGTTCCCCATTGCCTCCGTCTCACACCTATGTACCGCTTCCAATCTTCCGGAACGTTTTTCTCATGCGCTACCATCATAGGCCCCTTTATAATTTCCTCCTCGGATTCAGACTTTTCGTAGGATTCGATTGAAAGGGAGCTACCTAAACTTGAGTTAGGACTATTAGGTAATTCGACGTTGCTTAAATTCATAGATGAAAAATATTCAGAAAAATCGAAATCATTTAAAAAATATTGCTTTACTGATTCAAGAAAATCAAAATCAAATAAAGATAACTTCATAGTGATAGTCATTTTTTTTTCTCTATAGATATTTGGATGAACTTTCACAAACTATGATTATTTATACCCTTTGGACTATACATGTAGTGACCTAGCTAGTCCCTACATATTATTGTTTAAACATATTTATTGAATTTCTAGGTTGGATCCTTTTTAAGCACATGTATTTTATGTTTTTTGTTTATATTATTATTCTAATGAACTTGAAGATAAATTAAATAAATTTATGAATTATTGCAACATGTTATGCCCATCACGATAAAGACACGTTCTTCTGAAAATTTTAGAGTCATAAGAGAAATGTAATTATTTGATGAGTGATGACCAAGCTATGCCTAGTATATATATAAGGGAAACTTACATAAATATACTATAATAAAAAAATATTTATCATTTATAGTAATAATATTTCTTTTTCATTTAATCACTTTTAATTAATTTATAATACAAGTTTAATTCATAGTTTTTTATTCACATATAATACAAGTTTTAACGATAGATAATTAATTTATCACACATTTTAATTCACTTATAATACAATGTGTCAAATTTTTACCAAACAAACATAACATATTTTTAAAAACTATTATAATTCATATATATTGCATACATAATTCACTTTTAATACATATTGCAAATTTAACATAATATTGTTATAATTGGTAATAAATAAAAAGTATTGCTGAAATCAGTAATTATTTATTAAAATGTATCAATTCATATAATTTTTTCATATAAATAAATACTTTTTACTTGTGATATATATTTTTCTTTAATTTTACTAGAACGATTTACTTTAATGTTCAAACTAATTATTATTTTTAATGAAATAATTTATACTCATATTAAATATGTATAACTTGTTTCAAGCAACAATTTCCGTTCACATAGATTAAGTTTGAGAGAATATTTTTCTTATGTTTTAGGTACAACGTAACGTAATTAAATATGTTTCTCAATAGATGTTATATTAGTGAAATCATTTTCAAGTGTTGATTACATACATTGAATTGCAAATAAATGTTTTTGCTGATATTTAAAATTAGAGTACCAAAAGACCTTCATGATTATATATTTTAATTTTGTTCTTTAATTCGGCGATGACTCAATTTAGAAAGTTAAGTATCATTTAATAATTCAAATTTATTAAAACACAACATGTACAATTAATAAAACAGATTTCATTTGATTAATAAAAAAAATAAATTAGGAATCACATAGTTTTAATATAAAATTACAATCTATCCCTATTTAGTTTGTAATTAGAGGAAAGGATAAAAATAGTCCCTCATCTTTTGATTAAGGCTCAAAATGATCATTGAGTTTTCACATGGAGCACTAATACTCCCTCATGTTTGCAATATTGGTGCACTTTTGGTCCTCATCCAAAATTTTACCTATTTTTTAGCATTGATTTTATCCGTAACGTATGTATAGAATGTGCAATCGTCATTTTATATATTTAATTTTATATATTTAGTAGAAATAATAACTCCATATGAAAAAATGTGAGAAGAAAAACACTTTGTTTTGTTTTGTAGAAATCGTATTGCAGGTAAAGTAGAGAGATTTATCACGATAATATCACGTGCAATAGTAGAATTTTTTCTTTTCTAAAAATTCATATGTTAAGATGTTCTTAGTTTAGCTGCAATAATATTTCTAGTGAACAGAACAAGATGTTTTTCTTATCACCTTCTCTCAGATACGGTTATTATTTCTACTAATTATATAAAAAGACGATTGGGCATTCTTTATATAAAATTTTGGACAAAATTAACGTTTAAAAAATAGGTAAAATTTTAGGGAGGACCAAAAGTGCACCAATATTGCAAACATGAGGGACTATTAGTGCTCCATATGAAAATTGAAGGATCACTTTGAGCCTTAACCCAAAGATGAGGGACTATTTTGATCCTTTCCTGTTTGTAATTTCATTAGTTCTTGAAAAAGTAAGCAAACCAGATTCATATGTAGCTTGAATACATTAATAACTAGTTCAGATACATAATAAAATAAATCGGATATATAATATGTAGCTCGAATACATTATAAAATAAATCAGATACATAATATATAGCTCGAATACATTAAAAACTAATTTAGATACATTAAAAACTAGCTCAGACACATTATTAAATAATTAAAATTAAGAGTGAAATAAAGGATTTTAGAGGTTTTTAAAATAGAAAGAAGTATTAGACATAAGGGAAAACAAGAAGTATATTTTAGTAATTTAATTTTAAAAAAAAAAGAAACTCAGTAAAGTTAAGTGGTAGCAGGCTAACTGTGGTGCTTGTTAGGCTTTGGGCCAACTAGCGGGCTAATTTGGGCTGGACTAAAAAGTTATGATTTCCTTCTTAAAATAATTCAAACAAGAGAAAATATTCAAATAGCCACAAAAATGAAATTAATCAGATTTCATAGCTATAGTTTATTCATTACGATTCATCGTTACATGTGAGAGTGAGGAGAGCGGTGAGCAATATTGGGAGAGTGAGGAGAGAGGGCAGAGAGGGCAGAGAGGAGAGAGAGGCGAATTATATTTGTAGATGTGTAAAATAATTGCATATATGTAATTGATATACATATGTATAAGAGAGGAGACACACACACGTAATTATAGCTAAAATTAAGGTGCAAGTTGTAATTATCGAAAAATATAGTTATGTTTTCTAATTACCTAGTACTATATTTATTTATATGTGTAATTTCCCCTTCAATATAAGTAGAAACTATTTAATTCCTACCACATTTACTAATTCTCCATGTAGTTTGAAATAATTACATTATATGTCATTAATTAATAATGCCATACCAAATTTGAAATCAAATACACTTAGATATACACGATTATTGCTACAAGATACATTAAATAGGGAGAAAGGCAATAGATAATAGGAGGGAGGTAAACAAGATTTTTCTATGTGTTGATACATGTGAATCACACTAGATACACATAAGATACAGGTACTTATATGTATCTTGTGTTATTCACATGTATTTGATAATAGCAGAGTGATGAGCAAGACGAGAAGGAGGAGAGCAAGATTTCTGTGTCCCAGATACATGTAAATCCACTTGGATATTGTATATCTAGAACGAACTACATATAATTCTGACCTCATCTAACTCTAGATACACGTACTGAAAGTATCTGAATGCACCAAAATATGATAACATTCATAATATTGCTAACTAGATAGCGTGTTTCTAAGTAATTATCTCCTAAACTAGGAAAACTTTTATTAGTTACCTTAAAAATAAAAATATATTTGTTCGATATCCGAAATTTTTGGATTATGAATTGGATTCAAAAATTATTTTTAAAATATACAAATTAAGTGAGTTTGTTTGAATTAACAGACTCTGTTAGCTAAATATTTTTTATGTTTGTGATTACTGTCTACACTACTAAAATTGATTTACTATTTCTTGTTTTTGGAATATAATGTTTCCAACAATTTCTGCCATCATAATGAATTATTAAGTGTACGTGGTACTACTAAAAATCTCTGAAGTTGACATGTTAAATTTAAAATTTTGGATGTTAGTTAACCTAATAATGATGTGCAGCACGTGGTACTTTCTAAATTATCTTATATTTATGAATTATTATAATTCCATTTTTATTCTGCTTCTTTCATTAATTAACGATGGAAATTAAGTATGCCATCGCTTTCTAAATCAAAAAATTCAACATGATATTTAGTACAATACTAAATACTGTTTTTGGTGGTTACATATTTAAGGATATATAATTTTTTCCAATGATTAACAGTTGGTATCAACAAATTGATTGAATGATTAGCCAATAATCATTTGTTTAAATAAACATAGTGTTGCATAGGTAAAATAATTTTAATGATGTCTTTTACATATAATGAAGTGATTCTCTTTTGTATAGTAATGAGCAGTGGCAGTGCAACATACACTTTGAGGGTTGACGATCGACATCTCTTCATTAAAAGTTATTATATGCATCTAGATAAAATTATTTTTTATTGGCAGTTTTTGATTTCTTCACTATTTGAAATTTTTTATATTTTGACACATATTAATCAAAATGCAAGTGTCTAAGAATTATAATGGGTGATTGCCAAAAAAAAAAAAAATAATTATATTATTTAGGGTTTGAATCATGGACTCTTTCATTCAAATGGACACCCATTACCATTAAACCAAAGACACAGATTTTGTTAAAATTGTCCAGCTTTAAATATATATATATTATTTAAAGGGAAAAGACTCAAATATGCTATTGAGCTTTCAGAAAATGCTCATTTATGCTATCAGTTAAAAGTTTGGCTCATTTATGCCATTACCGTTAAAGAAAGACTAATTCATGTCATTATTTTTGAACAATGATTTTGCGAAATTATTTTCGATATCAATTATAATTCGGCCACGTCATCCATTTTTTTAATTATAAATGAGAGTGGACGATAATTTGAAGTGAAGTGGGGGTAATTAGTAAGAGTTAGTGGGGAAATTATATCATAATAGTTACATCAGTTGTATAAAATGGTGACACCTTTGTATACCCACAAGGCCACAAATATATTATCCACTTTAACATTTCTATTTTAATATCAAATGTTCATAAAAAATCAATATTTTCTACATTCTACGATTTTTTTTTAAAATTTTATAATCAATTACTAGCTTTTAAAAAAATAAAAAAAATACAATACTTGTCCAATTAAAAAAAAGCATAATACATAAATGTGCCTCTTAACTTGATCTCATTATACATTTATGCCTCTTCAACTTTGAATATGCACAAGTAGATACTTAAACTTGTATAAAATTGAACAAATAAACACATGAGTCTTATATGACACAATACATGTAGGACAAAAAATGACATGTAGGATGTCATGTATGACATGTGTGTCTATATGTTCAAGTTTATACAAGTTTAAGTGTTTATTTGTGCTCACCCAAAGTTGAAGGACATAAATGTGATTTGAAGCCAACTTATAGGGCATATATATGTATTATGCCAAAAAAATGATTTACTTTCATTTTTAGTCTGTTTTTAAAAGAATGATGCTTTTCTTTTCTTTTTGACAATATTTCAATTTCAAAATTAACTTTATCATGTTTTAACCATAAAATTAAGATATTATTTTAATTTTAGGATCATGAAGTTAAAAAGTCTTTTATATTTTTGTAAAACTCTATAGTTAAATTAGATTGGATTGTTTTTTTAGCGGATGTATTTATTATCACTCTCAAATGTATGGAAGATCTTGGTCGAGTACATTTTCACAGACATGATTGAAATAGTTTGTTTTTAACAAACTATTTTTCTTTTTAGTCTGTTTTAAAATAAATGATGCTATTCTTTTTTTTTTAACAATATTTCAATTTCAACATTTTACTTATCATGTTTTAACCATATAATTAAGATATTTTTTTTATTTTTAGGATCGTGAAATTAAAACGTCTTATATATTTTTTAAAACTCCATATTCAAATTAAATTAGATTGTTTTTTTAACGGATGTATTTATTATCACTCTCAAATGTGTGGAAGATCTTGGTCGAGTACATTTTCACTGACGTGAGTGAAATAGTTTGCTTTTTAGAGACTATTTTTTTTAGTCTGTTTTAAAAAGAATGATGCTTTTTTTTTTTTTTGACAATATTTCAATTTTAACTTTTTACTTATCATGTTTTAACCATAAAATTAAGACATTATTTTAATTTTAGGATTGTGAAATTTAAAAGTCTTTTATATTTTTTTAAAACTCCATATTTAAATTAAATTAGATTTTTTTTAACGGATGTATTTATTATCACTCTCAAATGTGTGGAAGATATTGGTCGAGAACATTTTCACACACCTAAAAATTGACAAGAAATTAATTGTTTGTCTTCTTATATAACCTTGAAATAATTTCTTTTTACATAATATTGAGTATCGAAATATAAAACTCTCTATTTAAAAAAGAATAACTTAATTATTTAATTTAACTTAAAATGGAGCTTAATAAAATAACAAGACTTTCAATCTTGTGGTTCAATAGAGTTATACCAAATGTACGAAAATGTCTTTTCATTTGTGGCCTTAAATATATCATGTAAAATGTTAAAATCAAAATATTACTAATAATAAAAAGAGACGAGTCATTCTTTTTAAAATAATAAAATTATTACCCATGCTTTCAAAAAATATTTTAAAATATTCATTAATTAAATATATATTCTACATAAATTAAAACTGAGAAAATACCTAATCCCGTAACTATCCAGTGATGTAGATGTTCTTTATTATGTTGGTCCACTTTAACTTACCTTCTCATATCCATCGTTCAATTTGATTCACAATTTTCTTACCGTATATTTTCTTTCTATCTATTTCTGTTATCGTATTTGCTATAATAATTGATTCAAAATAATTATTAAAATAAAGATTCTTATTTAATAAAATTTTAAAAAGAAATACAGAAGTTTCACTAGTTTAAGAGTTAATTACTTAAAATACATTTTAATTTACAATATTGCGTATTTTATTAAATTTTGGTGCATCAGTTACGTTCAGATTCGTCCAAAAATATGTACCTTAGGAAACATGAGGTCAGATTTGTTCTAGATAAATTGTTTTCAAGTAGATTCCTATTGATCTCGAATACATAACAAATATTGTTAACCTATCTCCCATCTTACTTGCTACTCTCCTATATATTTGGTATTTCAAATACATGTGAATCACATTAGATGCATATAATTTTTGCTTGCTTATCTCCCTATTTTAATGTATCTGCTAGTAAAAATGCATGTATCAAAGTATATGTTTCTCAATATATAATAGCAAACTTTTAAATTCAAAGTATAATAAGTAACATTTTGAAAGTATAGATAATACTTTAGTAAATTATATAATAGTGAATTGTGTTTAATTACATATCCTTTAACAAAATATCATAACTTTGTTAGTCAAACGTATTAACTAAGAGTAAAGTTTAAAATAAATTCCCTCGTTAATAACTCATCTTTCAAAGAATTTCCCTCGTTAATAACTCATCTTTCAAAGAATTTCATAAAACATTGAAGAGTGGTTTGGTAGCTATGTTATAGTTACACGTGAATTAGTTATGAGATAATATTTAATATTATATGCCAGATTTAGTTATTTATATTATATCATGCATAAAATAATACATAATTTTACTTTTTACTAATATAAGTATTAGTTATACAAATTTTTAAATTTCAAATCAAACTATATTAAATTCAGAGATACATAATTATTAACTAACTGTCAAATATGATCTTATCTATATATAATATAATATTTGTATAATTCACCTAAAATATGAATGAAAATAGTAATGAAGTAAATTTATAATTATTTAAATAATTTTTAAAACAATATATCAAATCAAACATAAATAAGTTAAAATAAATAAATAAACTGGGAAAATTTGTTATTCAACCTGTATTATAAGGTTAGTCAAAAAAGACAGAAACAGAATAAGATGAAACAGAAAGTATAATAGAAAACAAGAAGTAATCCGAGTCCACAGAAATTACTGTGTCTCCTTAAGAAATTTAATCCCCTCACTGTACCCGAGGTTATGGATTAATTTCTCCCAAGATAAAACGGATTAATCCTGTTAAAGAAATAGCGGTACCTCAAATTTCTTTAACTTCAGCGAACTGCAGAACAGTAACAAGTCACACAGACTCAGTCGATCGACACTTTGATTTGTTTGAGAGAAAAAATTTATGCAGAGCAGGAAAAATTCAGTGTTTGAAAAAACGAAAATTGACTTCCTTTTATAGCCATTTTCAGCAAGAAACGTGTCTGTTCAGACCCGTTTTATCCAGAAAGTTGTGTCTTTTGGAAAAAATAACAACTTTTCGGAAAAATATGTTTGTTAGGAAAATAACGGCTTTTCGGAAAGTAACGACTTTTCGGAAAGAGTAACAACTTTTCAGAATGTTACCGTTACCCGCAAATTTATAAGAGATAATATTAACAGGATTTATTTGATTTAACAAAAACTGATTAAATAAATTTTGTCCAAAAAATTTATCAATCAATCACATCATTTACCAAATCCAAATCCGAAGCCGAAGCCGAAGCCGAGCGAGCGAGCGACGACGGTGGCGCGAGGGACATCTTCTTCTTAGCTCTTTAAGAAGTAATGGAAGTGTTTCCTTACATAAGGACAACAATTTCCCTTTCTTTTGCCGATATGGGAGAAATGACTTTTCATTTGCACTTTGCAAATGACTTTTCATTTTCCCTCCAAAATAGTTCCCTCACTTTTCATGTTCTCTCTTTTCTTTTCCATTCATACTTGCTAAATCCAACAATCCCCCACATGAATGGGGAAGGCTATTGTTAAAACATATGCATGAAAAAACTTGTGTGTCTTGTAGGTAAAGGTTAATCGCATCTGGATAAGTAGGTTTCCCTTTAAACTTTCCGTAGTGAACATATATCGGATATACTCGGTCAATCGGTAGATTTGATATCTTTGAACCGTCGAGCTTTGGTGTATACCTAGACAACATATGTCACACAATCAACCCTTGAACTGTTCTTAGTTCTCATTGTTTTGTTCGTTTCAGCCATGAACACATCTCGGATAGTAAGTGCTTAAAGAACTGGCCTTACCGGATTCTCCTTGAAGCGGCTTACACTTCACACTTACATAGGTGATTACTAAATGTGTTATCCCATAGATACACTATTTGATATTCCGTGTATCAAATTTAGAAACCATTAAAAAGTCGTTATGTCTTTATCCTGGTTACTAAACATTGTCTCATCATGACAATGGACTATAAAATAATTTTTGACAATGTTGAACCGTCATCAATGACTTTGTTTTATCTCTTTGAACCTAGATCTTGGGATCTCCAGTCTTCTAGGTAGAGTTACCGCCATGATGACTTGTTCTCGGCCATAGTCCCATTCCCGTCGATGATTTCTCAACTCCCTCTCGAGTTAGGCCTTTTGTAAGTGGATCCGACACATTATCTTTTGACTTCACATAGTCAATTGTGATAATTCCACTAGAGAGTAGTTGTCTCACAGAGTTATGTCTTCGTCTTATGTGACGAGACTTGCCGTTATACATAATGCTTCCAGCCCTTTCTATTGCAGCTTGACTATCACAGTGTATGCATATAGGGGCCATTGGTTTGGGCCAAAATGGAATATCTTCTAAGAAATTCCGGAGCCATTCAGCTTCTTCACCTGCCTTGTCTAAAGCAATGAATTCAGACTCCATTGTAGAGCGAGCTATACATGTTTGTTTGGATGATTTCATAGATATTGCTCCTCCACCAATAGTAAAAACGTATCCACTTGTGTATTTTGTTTCAGTTGACCCAGTAATCCAATTTTCATCACTATATCCTTCAAGAACGGCTGGATATTTGTTGTAATGTAAAGCATAGTTTTGAGTACCATCTAAGTATCCCAAAACTCTCTTCATTGCCAACCAATGATTTTGATTAGGATTACTTGTGTATCGACTCAGTTTACTGATAGCGCAAGCTATGTCTGGTCGTGTACAATTCATGACATACATTAAGCTTCCCAATACGCTAGCATAGTCCAATTGAGACTGACTTTCACCTTTATTCTTTGCAAGATGAAGGTTCACATCAATTGGAGTCTTTGCCCTTTTGAAATTCAAAAATTTGAATTTTTCAAGTATCCTTTGAATATAATGAGTTTGAGACAATGCTAGACCGTTAGGAGTTTTAAGAATTTTAATTCCTAATATCACATCAGCAACTCCTAAATCTTTCATATCAAACTTACTAGCGAGCATACGCTTTGTAGCTTTTATATTAGCAATGTCTTTGCTCATTATAAGCATGTCATCTACATATAGGCATACAATGACTTCCTGATTTGGAGTATCTTTAATGTAAACACATTTATCACATTCATTGATCTTAAATCCATTTGACAACATGGTTTGATCAAACTTTGCATGCCATTGTTTTGGTGCTTGTTTTAGTCCATAAAGTGACTTAATAAGTTTGCACACTTTCTTTTCTTTACCAGGAACTACAAAACCCTCAGGCTGTTCTATGTAAATTTCTTCTTCCAGCTCTCCATTTAAGAAGGCTGTTTTCACATCCATTTGATGAATTTCAAGACCGTATACTGCAGCTAGTGCAATTAACATCCGAATTGATGTAATCCTAGTCACTGGCGAGTATGTGTCAAAATAATCAAGACCTTCTTTTTGTCTAAAACCTTTGACAACAAGTCTTGCTTTATATTTGTCAATAGTTCCATCATCTTTCATCTTCCTTTTAAAGATCCATTTTGAACCCAAGGGTTTGTTTCCTGGAGGAAGATCAACCAACTCCCAAGTATGATTGCTTAAGATTGATTCAATTTCACTATTAACAGCCTCCTTCCAAAAGGTTGAGTCGCTAGACAACATTGCTTCCTTGAATGTTTGAGGCTCACTTTCAAGAAGAAATGTTACAAAATCAGATCCAAATGAAGTAGATGTTCTTTGACGTTTACTGCGTCTTGGACTTTCTTCATTGGGTTCATTCTCTTTTGGTTCTTCTCTGGGTTGTTTAGACCCCCCACTAGATGACTCAAGTCTATTTTTATATGGATAGATATGTTCAAAAAATTCAGCACTATCTGATTCCATTACTGTATTATCATGAATATCCGGATGTTCGGACTTATGAACCAAAAATCGACATGCCTTACTGTTTGTGGCATATCCAATGAATACACAATCCACAGTTTTAGGCCCTATTTTTACCCTCTTAGGTATAGGAACTTGGACTTTGGCTAGACACCCCCACACTTTGAAATATTTCAAGTTGGGTTTTCTACCTTTCCATTTCTCATATGGAATTACATTTGTCTTTGAGTGAGGCACTCTATTAAGTATTTGATTTGCTGTAAGGATAGCTTCCCCCCACAAGTTCTGTGGTAAACCTGAACTTATAAGTAATGCATTCATCATTTCTTTTAAAGTTTGATTTTTCCTTTCTACAATTCCATTAGACTGAGGAGTGTAAGGATCAGTAGTTTGATGGATTATTCCATTTTCTAAACATATTTCTGCAAATGGAGATTCATATTCTCCACCTCTATCACTTCTGATTATTTTGATCTTTTTATCTAATTGATTTTCAACTTCAGTTTTATATTGCCTAAATGCATCTATTTATTCATCCTTACCATTTAGCAAATAGTCATAACAATATCTAGTGCAATCGTCAATAAAAGTTATGAAATACTTTTTTCCACCACGTGATAGTGTTGACTTCATGTCACAAATATCAATGTGAATCAATTCTAAAGGATTTGAATTCCTTTCAACAGATTTATAAGGATGCTTAGCATACTTAGATTCAACGCAAATTTGACATTTTGATTTATTGCACTCAAATTTTGGCAAAATATTTAAGTTAATCAGTTTTCGCAAAGTTTTGTTATTAACGTGTCCCAAACGTTCATGCCATAAACATTTAGACTCAACCAAGTAAGAAGAAGCAAAATCTTTATTCATATCAACTGCAATTACATTGAGTTTGAAAAGGCAATCACTAAGGTAGCCTTTTCCTACATACATATCATTCTTGCTTACTACTACTTTATCAGAAACAAATACACATTTGAATCCATTCTTGGTCAGAATTGGAATTGAAACTAAATTTTTTCTCAATTCTGGAACATATGAGACCCTATTCAAAGTCACCACCTTGCCTGATGTCATCTTTAATAGGACTTTGCAAGTTCCTTCCACCTTTGCAACAACGGAGTTTGCCATAAACAACTTCTCATCTGTAAGTGCTGGAGTATATGATGAAAATAATTCTTTGTTGGCACAAACATGGCATGAGGCACCAGAATCTATCCACCATTCTCTTGAATTTCCAACCAAGTTACTTCTGAAAGCATTGCACAAAGATCGTCCATTTCTCCTTTGGATTCAGCCAAGTTTGCTTGATCCTTCTTTTTCTTGTCATTCTTAGGACCCCGGCATTCAGTAGCCCTATGACCATGTTTACCACAGTTGAAGCAGTTTCCATTGAATTT
The DNA here is from genome assembly GCA_022817965.1 of Solanum lycopersicoides. NCBI lineage: Eukaryota > Viridiplantae > Streptophyta > Magnoliopsida > Solanales > Solanaceae > Solanum > Solanum lycopersicoides. The sequence continues at coordinate 115,845,458 of CM040618.1, forward strand.
CTTCTTAGGAGGATTGCTTTTTGGACCAGATGCTTTCTTTCTTTTCTTTAATTTTGTGGGATCTTCTTCAACAAAATTTACTCCAGATATTGCTGAATTTCCACGTGACCTCTTTTCTGCAGCCTTATTATCCTCTTCGATTCTCAACCTTACTATGAGATCTTCAACAGTCATCTCCTTGCGTTTATGTTTCAAGTAGTTTTTGAAGTCCTTCACAATGGAGGTAATTTTTCAATAATTGCAGCCACTTGAAAGACATCATTCACAATCAATCCTTCATTAAAGATTATGTGAGTATTAAGAAAAAACTTAATATTTCTAACATAGGCATTAAATAAATTTATACCTTCAGCAATGAGATCATGAATTATGACCTGCAGTTCTTGAACTTGGGTGACGACGGTCTTACTGTCTATCATCTTATAGTCCAGAAATTTTGCCACAATGAATTTCTTCATTCCGGCATCTTTGTTTTGTACTTCTTTTCTAAAGTATCCCAGAGTTCTTTTGAGGTTTTGACATTGCTGTACACATTGTACAGATCATCTTGCAGGCCACTCAGAATATAATTTTTACACAAAAAATCTGAGTGTGTCCATGCTTCTGTTACCAAGAATCGTTCATCAGGCGGAGTTTCATCTGACATAACAGGAACATTCTCATTAATGAACTTCTGCAGACTCAACGTAGTGAGATAGAAGAACATCTTCTGCTGCCATCTCTTAAAGTCGACTCCAGAAAACTTTGCAGGTTTCTCAGCCGGCGCTAAGGCAGTATTTGAACGATTGTGTGCAACCGATGTTGTTGCAGCACTTAATGTTGCAGCACTCATTATTCCAGCATTCACTTGACTTGAATTAGTTATTTTTTCTATCACAAATGACAGATAATTTAAGTATTTAAAATACTAACAGTAAAGAACAAATCTTTACACAGACTGTTTCTGATTTAACGATAAAGTTTTTATGTTCTTTTAATCGTTAATCGAATGAATTTTAAAAAATTCAAGCAGAGTAGAAAACCATAAAGGTTTTAATCTCCAGAAACCTCAAATACAGAAATTATTAAATTTCTTAAGATTGTTATTCAACCTGTATTATAAGGTTAGCCAAAAAAGACAGAAACAGAATAAGATGAAACAGAAAGTATAATAGAAAACAAGAAGTAATCCGAGTCCACAGAAACTACTGTGTCTCCTTAAGAAATTTAATCCCCCTCACTGTACCCGAGGTTATGGATTAATTTCTCCCAAGATAAAACGGATTAATCCTGTTAAAGAAATAGCGGTACCTCAAATTTCTTTAACTTCAGCGAACTGCAGAACAGTAACAAGTCACACAGACTCAGTAATGGAAGTGTTTCCTTACATAAGGACAACAATTTCCCTTTCTTTTGCCGATATGGGAGAAATGACTTTTCATTTGCACTTTGCAAATGACTTTTCATTTTCCCTCAAAAATAATTCCATCACTTTTCATATTCTCTCTTTTCTTTTTCCATTCATACTTGCTAAACCCAACAAAATTAATGTTTTTGTCCATGACAGAGAAGGTACGGGATCAATAGGGGTGTGACAAATAGTTGGGTTGGATTGAATTTGGATGGGTTGAATATGAATTGAGAAAAAATCCCCATCTTTCATCAACTGACCCCTAAATTTTTTATTTTTCAAAAACAATAAAAAAAAAGGAAATTTACTTCATTTCTTACTTATATGGGCTGAATGGATTGTCATGTTAACTCATTTTGTTCATATTTGTATGAGTTTAAATGGGCTGAAGACCATATTAATCCTTTAAATAAAATGAAAGAAAATATGAATTATCCATTCAATTTAATACGAGCAAAATAATTTCATTTCACTTATATGGACTGAAGATGTCATCTCTATTAAGGACTAGTAAGTTTAATCATTAAACTATGATTAGGGGTAATAATTGGACAATGAGTACTCATTGCAAAATTGTGTGAGGAATGGTGATTAGCTAATTAGAAGAGGCACGGGTTACAATACCACATTATTATTAAAGTTTTGATATATTAACATACGTAATTGAATATTAGGCTTATTATATTATATGATTATTATTAAATTTATGATATTTTGGCCTTGAATTTGAAAAATATGATAATTGACATATTAATTGGCATTAAGTTAGGAATTTAATTATAGATTTGTGTTCTATGATTTTTGGGTCTAGGCTAGACCTATTGTAATATTGATGTTATTAGTTTTGAAATCTTATTGTGATTATTTATTCAAATAGATTGTATTGATTTGGAAGCCCAACGAAAAGGAGAAACTCGAGTATTAAGTGTATAGAATCATGTATTTTCTTGTGTTATTTGTTGGGAGTAATGAGACTTGATGATGAGTTGACTTTTTCATATTGAATATTCCTAATGAGGAAAAAGGATAATAAAAAGCAACTCGATTATATATTAATGTGTGATACGTTGAGAATGATAGAGAAAGTTTTATTAATTCATTGTAGGTGTTGTATCAAGATTGTGTTATTGTGAACTGTGCATTGATATAGAAATGACCATCTCCTCATTAATTGTGCGAACATTTCATTTGCATTGATTTTGAGACATGGTTATGACAAGTGGTATGTGAGTTGATGAAGAATAAGGAATTAAAGAGTATGTGACGTTTCGAGGGACGTGTTCCGCATCGCGACTAATATTATGATCTAAAGGACGTGTCTTACTCCTAAGGCAGGCAAACGGACCGGTTTTGATCCGGTCCGGTCCGGTTCCTGGCCGGTTCCCGTACCGGTCCGTCCGGTACCGGTTGAACCGGTAAGGAACCGGTCTTCCTGTATACCGGACCGATTACCGAATCGGTTCCCGGTTTTTTATCCGGTTGAACCGGTTCGGTAAGAACCGGTTCCGGACCGGTTCGATCCGGTAAGGTCCGGTTTAGCCGGTTTTTAATTATTTTTTTTTTTTAATTTATGTATCCGTTTTATGACCGTTGGGCCCTTCTAAATTATGTACTGTTATTCTCTTTCTAATATTTGTATTGTATAATTTATTTATTTGAATAAATATACGGCTATTCGCCTTGATTTTCTTTTATAATAGTCTCTTCTATTTAATTCATGTCATTTTATAAATTTAATTTTTAATTATTTTAATATAAGTTTAAATTAAAACTTTAAATTTAATATAAACTTTAAAGTTTAAATTCAATTTCAAACTTTAAATTCAATATAAAGTTTAAACTTTAAATTCAATATAAAACTTAAGTTCAATATAAAACTTTAAATTCAATTTGAAACTTTAAATTCAATATAAACTTTAAAGTATAAATTCAATTTCAAACTTATATAAACTTTAAAGTTTTCAATTGAAGTTTTAATATAAATATATAATATTTATATAATAATTAAAATAATTAAAATTTATTAAAAAAAAAAAAAAGTACCGGATGAACCGGTAAGACCCGGTTCCAACCCGGTTCCAAACCGGTTACTACCGGACCGGGCGGAATAGTTCGGTTTTTCCGGTAAATCCGGTCCGGTAAAATTCGGTACCGGTAAGAAAATCCGGTAAGAAAAATCCGGTACCGGTACCGGTTCCGGTAAAACCGGTCCTGTCCGTTTGCCAGTCTTACTTACTCCACAAAAGATTCTATTATTGAGGGTCGTGTCGCACACCATAATGGATGCATGAACAGATATGTTCCCATGGATTCCAGACTGAGAGACAACATGTATGTATCGTTAGGTCAGACATGCATCACTACACTTGACATTGCATTTAATTATATTGTGCATTATTATCATCTGTGAACTTACTGTTATCTCCTGTATTTAGATTAGCAAACCAGAAAAATAAAAAAATAAAACCCAACAATTACGAGTACTTTTCTATGAAACTTGTAATTGGTGAACTTAATCTTGTGTGTTGCTAATCTATAATTGCTAAAGTGATATTGTTGTAAATTATGAACTATCAGATTGGCCTAGTTTTATGCAAGGTTTAGGTGTGGAGGATCGGTTGGAATGTAGAGAGTACTCTATACTCTTAGCTTTGTATTTAGGTGATTTTTTGCTTAGTACGCATGTAGTTTAGTACTCAACCCTTATTTTTACATTTGTGTAGCTTTGTATTTAGGATATCTTCGTGATACCCTCTTCTCTCTTTGTCTAAGGCTTCCTATGAAAAATTTTGAGGTAGTTGTTTGTCATCTCTGCGGACAATATCACTTGAGACTTACATATTAGAGGTTTTGTGCACGTGACAATCAGATTTGGGATTTAGTTAATTTGACTTGTTATCTGCACTAGTAATTGTTATTAAACTATTATTATTATTATTTTATTTTCATATTTATCGCAATGATTGAGTTTTAAGCTAACCTGTTTTTGTGGGATAAAACGAGTGTCATCACATCCATTCTTGAGTCGTGATAATAAATCACAATAATTAACAATTTAAAATATTTATAATCATACTAAAATTTATTTGACTCTCTAAATTTTATATCACATAAATTGAGATTAAAAACAATATCACATATAAAACCATGCTAGCGTAGGCATCTGTGTCTAGTGTTGGTGGATAGGGGCTTAACAAATCTATACCTATTTTATACCTACTAGAAGTGATAATTTTTTTTTTTTTTAAATGTGTGTGAAGCTCACAGCGGATATTATAGTTTAGAACAAATAAAATGATGACATGTGATAATTGAATTGAATTTTTTTTTTTAAACAAACAAGACTAGTAATAATAATTATAATTTTGACATAATTTAAACTTTATAATATAATTTACTTTATTACGATGCATAACTATATGTTAGATGGAGAAGATAAACAAGCGAGATTGAGAAAATAAAGAGCGAGACGAGTGAAATATGGGAGAGTGATGTTGGTCATTGGAAAGAGAATCAAGCATTCAATTACTTACTACTAACAACACTATGGGTCGTTTGTTATTTCACATTTTATCATGCATAAACTATAAAGAAATAGACAATTTCCCTCATGACTTATATATAGGGGTGTCAAAGGAACGCTTCGGTCGGTTAGTTTTTGAAAAAATATATCATCCCAAATTTTCAGGTGTTTTTAATATTCAACCAAAACTATATTTTTTAAAATCATCCCAACCATATCGGTTTCTCTTCGATATCACTACGACACTACGGTCCGGTTAATTTTCATTTTTTTTTTACTTTTAAAGTATCACCTCAAAATTATTAAAAAACTCTTTGACAAGTGTGTTCTTGAAGAAGCAATCTAATTCTTCACCAAGAAGCTAAGAATGTTAAACCTTGTTACTGTATTGTTTGATCTTAAAGTTTCAATAGGAGTGCTTGCATAGAGTTTGCCGTATTTTTTTATGACTTCTCTTACAATATTTTTTAAAAACCTGATAAATGAAAGACTTACTAAAGGACAAAGGTCCTGAGTCATCTCCAAAGGTCTAGAACCTAGATTATATCTATATTAGATAAGTGTTAAAAATATATTTACATTAAATTTAACATATTGTTAACATATAAATATATTTGCATACATGTAACTCGGTTTGGTTCGGGAATTTTTTGATTTTCTTTGTAAATTAAAAGTACCATCCCAGTTGTTCGATACGGGATACACTTAAATAGAGATTCATGATTTTACTAAAATATGACATAAATTGGTACGGTACGATTCAATTCGGTTGGTTCGGTCGTTTTTTCATATTCTTTTGACACCCCTACCTATATATGTATTTGTTATACGAATATCCAAAATACAAATCATACGTATTAACTGAAAATGAAGTTTAAAATGAATTCCCTCGTGAATAAGGTTTGCTAGTTATCATGGATTATTATTTGAAGTGATAATTTATCTTTAAAAATCACAAGATTTATTTGTGACATTTAAAAATCCTACAATGGAGATTAAAATGTTCATTTTGATTCACTTATCAATATTTATTTTTTAGATATAGGAATATTAATATCAATCAGTTTCTAAGCATAAAATAGAAATTGTAATATAAGAAATCATTATCTTTTTTCTAATTCTAAGTATATATATATATATATATATATATATATATAGATATATATATAGATATAGATATAGATATAGATATGACCTCAAAATATAAACTCATTTTATGCGTTTGCGAAAACTTGAAGACCAGATAAATAATTAAGTTATTAATTTCCACCGTTCATTTTTACTTGTTAATTATAATAAAATTGTATATCCATTACTATTGGCTAAAGTCATCTCTCAAAGCCTTTCCTTAAACATTGATGGTTCGTTTGGTAGCTAGTTATAGTTACACATGAATTAGCTATGAGAAAATATTTATTATTATATGGGAGATTTAGTTATTTCGTATTTTATCATACATAAAATAATACATAATTTTCCTTATGACTTTTTTAGGTATTAGTTACACAAATTTCTAAATTGCGAATCAAACTATATTAATTATATAGACACATAAGTTACCTCCTAATGACTAACTATTAAATATGATATTATCTATATATTATTTAATGTTTGTGTAATTCACCTCAAATTTGATTCAAAATAGTAATAGAGTAAATTTATAATTATTTAAATTATTGTAAAAAAATAAGCTCAATTTCAAACATGAATAAATAAAAATAAATAAACAAACAGGGACAAATATACACTAAATTAGATAGTACATTTAAATATTAAAACCACATATTAGTGGTCCTAATTAGCAAAACAAAAATTCAAATTGATGTGTACAATGAAAATTCAGTTAAGTTTAAGATAAAAAGATATTGGAGAAAAATCAATACTAACAGGACAGTCAGTCGATAACGAACGCAAATTCTTTCAAAGATCATCACATGCAATATACATCTTGTTCATGTGTAACGATCCATTTGATCGTTTTGACTACTAAAGTTTTTCATTGCATAAAAGATTATTTGGATAGATTCTAAATAGGTATATTAGAGTATTCTTAATTATAATTATACAAGTATGAGATAATTTGAATAATTAAGATTAATAGTAGATCACTTTCACAATTTTTATATTTATTCCTTTTAATAGTTAGATTAATAAATAATGCATAGAAATAAAACAAAAATAAAAAGAAGAGAAAGAGGAAGCTGCACATCTAAGGCAGCAACCCCAGGTACCAAATAGGTATGTATTTTCGGATTTAGCAATTAATAGTGATTTACTAATGGGTACTAAACCAATGATTAGTCAATCATAATAATTGCTAAATCATTAAGGTGTCTTATTTTAATGGGATATTGTACTATACTTTATGTAAAGTCATCATCATCATAGGCAGGAATTAGAGAAATTATGGGTCGTGCATATTTTATAATTTTTAGCTTTGAAAGTCACTAGTTCACAATTCTTTTTTTTCCTTATAATGTTGAATGGGTTTAAAATTGTTTCGATGGTCTAAAAATAATTATATATATTAGAATATATGTATGGGAGTATTTGAAGAAATTAGGACTTAACCTTAGGTTTGAATTTTAGGAAATTGATTATAGAACTAGGTTAGTTTTTGGGTCTAGGTTAGACATAGAATAATATGGGCGTTTATAGACTCGTTAACTCATGAATTATGCATATGTATTTGATAGATTGGAAAGGTTTGGGGGCACTAAGAAAAGGAAAAGCATTGGATAAGTAGTTTGATTACTTCGGTTCTTCAGTGGAGGAAGGTTATGGTTTATGCTATTTGATAGTAAACTCTTAATAGTGATTGATATGCATTGAATTATATTGTGAAGTTCTCTATGTACTTGATTGTGTGATTATGTGACTTGGTTAGGTGATTTGTGATTGGTCTAAAATTCTGAGACCGTGGAATTTATAATCTTAAAACCTCTCTATCGAAGTGATGCCTTGAATAAAGAAGGCTAGATGAAATATTATTAACGAATGGAAAAGTGGTGATAATAAATTATAATTAATAATATTTTTGAATCGGAGTGTCATGTTCCGACACTCTATTTTTTGATCAGTGTGTCACGTTCCGACACACTATTTTTAGATCGGGGTGTCACGTTCTGACACAGTATTTTTGAATCAGAGTTTCACGTTTCGACACAGTATTTTTGGATCGGAGTGTCACGTCCCGACATGATATTTTTGGATCGGAGTGTCACGTCCGACACAGTTTTTTCGGATTGGAGTGTCACGTTCTGACACGATAATATTGAAGAAAAATGATATTGAATTAACTTAAGGTACTTAATCTCAAAGAACTCATTTACCAAATGAGCGTGGTGTGGAGGCATGAGTCCTCAAATGCATAATTGATATTGTGATTGATTAGCTAGTTGGCAGCTCCGCATCATGAACTGCATCGGAAAGGGCATCCGATCTCTCTTTTATGGGCTCTTTCCCTTGCATACTTACTTTTGTGTTGTTGTCACTGGCTCATGTTGTTTGTAGCTGTCCACATGTTAAGTGTCATAGTTGATTTTATACTGTTATTTCATGTATATTAGTTTCTATTTTGGGTTAGCCGATGATACCTACTCAGTACATGTTGCTCCGTACTGAGTCCTACTTGTATTTTTCTTTGTTTTTCTTTTATGGAGTGCAGCGAGTGTACCAGCGACTTCAACTCGCCCTCAGCTCTAGACAGTCTCCAGCACATCAGGTTCCAGGGTGAGCGATTCATTCTAGCTCGTGTTGGATTCTCTCGTCATCACATGATGCCCTTAGATTTCGGACATAAACCATTTATTTCACTCATGTATAACTTGTTATCAATTTGTGTTAGAAAAAACCAGAATTATTGATTGTAATAAATTTTACAGATACACGAAGTAACCAAAATTTACTGAATCATTAAGAAAAAAGAACAGAAATTTAATTAACAAAAACTAAAATATGTAAAACACCTACCAGAATCTGAAAAACTTTAACAAGAAAAAGATCAAGTCCACTGAACTCACAGTGTCCCCACAAGGAAATTATTCCCCTCTAATATCCGAGGTTTGATTTGGAATATGACCTCCCAGGGTAAAATGATCTCAATCACCAGAGTATAGATACCAAAAACTCTGGTGTCAGCGAACCACTCAACAACAGTAAAATACACGAAGTAATTGTTGTGCAGAAGAAGAAGAAGAGATCAGAAAAATTTATTAGGAAAAATTCTAAAGAGTGAATGATATTTATAAGCAAGAGGAACAGGTTCCGAAAGGTTGCACCCCTTTTAGAATCCACACGACCATTAATGAAAGTTTGCAACCTTTCAAATGGTACTGACTGTTCCTGAAAGTTGCCATCTTTCAGAACAGTCATTTCCAAAATGTTGGGAAATTTAAAAAAAAAGGGAAAGTTTTTTAAATCAAACGGGTCGCGCGCGAATCCGAGTCGGGTCAGGTTAATCAACTAAAAAATTGAAACATTTTGGTTAATTTCAACTAAATAACTGAAAACATTTATGTTATCAACTAATTAATTGAAACCATTTAATTTAATTAATTAATTAAATAAACTTCGTCCAAAAACTAATCTGTCGATTGGTCATTTTCCAAAGTCAAAGCCAAAGCCGTAGCCGAAGCCGAGACGAGCGAGCGACGATGGTGACGGCGCGAGGGGGGTCCCTCTTTCCAACCCTTTTAACAATTAATAGGAGTGTTTCTATAATTAAACTCTCCTATTTTTCTTTCCACCACCAATGAGGGACAAATGCCTTTTCATTAAAGCATAAGAGGACTTTTCAAGTTCTCAACTTTTCAAGTTCCTCTCTTTTCCTCTATTTCCCATCAATTCTTGCTACATACCCAACAATCCCCCACATTGATGGGGAATCGTTATAACATAGGAATGCACAGACAAGTATGTACTTTACAGGCAAGGATTAATTGTATCTGGATAAGTAGGTTTTCCCTTGAACTTTCCGTAGCGAACATATGTCGGATATACTCGGTCAATTGGTCAATGCGATATCTTTGAACTGTCGAGCTTTGGTGTATACCTAGACAACCATATGTCACACAATTAACCCTTTACTGTTATGGTTCTTACTGTTGTGTTCGTTTCAGCCATGAACACCTCATGGTTTCATGAGTGTATATAGAATAGGCTTTTGACATAAAATTCTCTTTGAAGCGGCTTCCACTTCACACTCACATAGGTGATTTCTAACCGTGTCATCTCGTAAATACATTATTTGGTCAAATATGCCAAACATAGCAAATCATTAGAAACTTTAAGTGTTATTACCTCATTAACAAGCCTGAAAGTCTTAACCTTTTTCCTGAACATTATCTTCATCATGAGAATGGATTGAGTTAATTGACAATGTCGAATCGTCAGCCACAACTTTATTTTTCTCCTTGAATCTAGCTCTTGAGATCTCTAGTCTGCTAGATAGAGTTACTGTCATGCTGACTTGTCCTAAGCCGTAAACCCATTCCCTTAGATGCTCTTTCAACTGCCTCTCTCACTAACCTTTCGTTAGTGGATCTGACACATTATCGCTTGACTTTACATAGTCAATTGTGATAATTCCACTAGAGAGAAGTTGTCTTACGGTGTTATGTCTCTGTCGTATATGACGAGACTTTCCGTTGTACATGACGCTCCATGTCCAACCTATTGCTGCTTGACTATCGCAATGTATGCAAATAGGTCCAACAGATTTGGGCCAGAATGGAATATCCTCTAAGAAATTCCGGAGCCATTCAACTTCTTCACCAGCATCCAAAGCAATGAATTCCGATTCTATTGTGGAGCGAGCAATACATGTCTGTTTGAACGATTTCCAAGAGACTACTCCTCCACCAAGTATGATTATATAACCACTTGTGGATTTTACTTCATTTGACCCGGTAATCCAATTTGCATCACTATATACTTCAATCACAACAGGATATTTATTACAATGTAAAGCATGTTGTTGTGTATATTTTAGATATCCCAATACATGTTTCATTGCCATCCAGTGAGTTTGATTCGGATTACTAGTGAACCGACTCAGTTTGCTAATAGCACATGCTATATCTGGTCGCGTACAATTCATAATATACATCAAACTTCTCAATAATCTGGCATATTTCAATTGAGATTCACTTTGACATTCATTCTTTTAAAATGTACAACTTAAATCAATTGGAGTTTTGACAATATTAAAATTCAAGTACTTGAACTTATCCAATACTCTTTCAATATAATGAGATTGAGATAATGCTAGTCCTTGAGGAGTTTTGATAATCCTGACCCCTAAGATCAAATCAGCAACTCCTAAGTCCTTCATATCGAATTTGCTGGACAACATGCGCTTAGTAGCATTTATATCATCAATGTCTTTACTCATTATTAACATGTCATTAACATACAAATGAACAATGACTTCATGATTCATAACGTTTTTAATCTAAGCACATTTATCATATTCGTTAATCTTGAATTCATTTGCCAACATTGTTTGATCAAATTTACCATGTCATTGTTTGGGTGCTTGCTTGAGTCCATAAGGTGATTTCACAAGTCTGCACACTTTATTTTCTTTACCATGAACTTTAAACTCTTCAGGTTGTTCCATGTAAATTTCTTCCTCCAACTCTCCATTTAAGAAGGTTGTCTTTACATCAATTTGGTTGATTTTAAGATCATGCACTGTTGCTGGTGCTATTAATATCCCAATTGATGTTATCCTAGTTACTAGAGAGTATGTGTTAAAGTAGTCCAGACCTTCCTTTTTTCTGTCCTTATATTTATCAATAGTCCCATCAGATTTCATTTTCCTTTTGAAAATCCACTTTGATCCTAAGTTTCCTTTATTGAAAAGCCTTTATTACTTTACTTCATAAAACATAGGCTTAGGATATTGATTCCATATATGCTTATAGCATATTCAAGCACCTATCTAGTTTTAGGGTACACATGATCACACCTTTCAAGGCCCCTCTATTGACTAGATCTTCATACATGTGTGTGTGTATATTTTTATTGAGCAAACCTTTCACATAACACATAATTGTCACACATGTTCATATATCAATGCACAAGTCCATAGGTATAATTATATGAACAATCCTTTCATACAAACACACCAAGACACTATGCACATTCATACTTCACCATATCATATACTTAACATCATAGCATATAAGACATATTCATAGCATGTCCATACATTTATTTTCTTGTACATAGAAACCAAACCTAGGAACTATCCTATCAAGGTACACATGTGCAATGCATAGACAAGGTCCCATACCCTTGTCCATACTAATACACCTATCAAGTCATCCTAGTTAAAGGAATACATATCATACTTCACATACATTTACCTTACATGCTTAGTAGTAGACATTTAAAGAATATGAGAGCTACCTTTCATTAGACACCATGAACCCTTACTACATTGTAAGCATACAAAATGTGTGAGTGTGTGTGTATATAGGTCAACATGATCACATAAATACTATCAACAACGTATTGAGGCAGCCACCCTCTTAGGACCATATTACACTTTTAAGCATAGACCACACAACACAATTTAGCATAGAAGATAAGACATTTTTAACATTACATTCAAGACTCTTAACCTTAGCTATTCACACATTCACATTGGGGCATATAGGTAAGGAGCATTAACCATTTATACTCATCTAATTCAACATCTAATCAAACCCCAACATAGTCATACACATGCATACACAATGTCTATACAACCTAGATCACAACTAGAATAGGAAACTAGGCATGAGGCTTCACATTGAGTGATCATCACCAACACACATTCATAATATAATTTGTCTTCAAGGCCATGATCACATCACATATATCTTGAAAATAAAATAAACATTGCCACCATAAGTGGACCATACCACACAATGCCATACAAGGCTTCATCAACCATATTATAGAAAAGTGGAGAAGAAGGGTAGACCTTGCCAATTCATCAACCCTTTTGATCAACATTGATCAATACACCCTTCTCATCAATAATACATCTATATGGAAGTATTTAAACTTTAATCATGAAAGAAACCATGTACAAGTCGTTTCAAGATCATGATATAACTAGTGCAAAACATCACCATTATTCTAGAGAATAGATAGACATAAATCATCAGTCAATTTATCTAGTCTTGATCATCAATAAAAATTCATCAATAATGTACATGTAGGGCAGTAGCTAAAGAAATCATAGCCTAAACAAAATCCTACTACAATTGCAAATAAACTCGAGATCACTGTAATCATGCTTTATATTAGGAATTCATGAAAGATAAGTTAACATAGGTTAATTCTATTCAAACTATCCTGCATTGATCCACGTTGGATCCATTTCATATAATTCATAATCACATTACATCATAGGCAGTAACAAACCATCACTTTAACATAATCAAATCTCACAATAAGCATGCTAGCATCATCAATCTATAGGCTAAAACATGTAGATCAATCCTTACCAAGATTTCTTTGATTTGATCACCAAGGGTTCATACCCACAATTCACCAATAACATTAATATAAGGCAGTAGTTACAATTAACTTTACATAAACGAATCATATATACATGTACTATAGACTCGATATTACAGTGAAGCTCATACTTTAACAATCAATAGAAAATAGAGATCAAGTATTCAAGCATCAATGTACATGAATCCAATATCACATAATTCACCATCAATAAGCATAATAAACAGTAGACATAAGCAATTCAACGTAATAGAATCACAAATTCATTAATAACAAGCCACGATCACAATGCCCATGCAAGGGCTAAATCGAGTTTGGAAAGGGACATGGGTTCATAATGCAATTGGATTAAATTTACGTTAAAATCAATACATTATCATCAATTCATCATGATTAATCCTTTAAAAATATTTTTAGAAAAAACCCATGGCTAGATAGAAGAAGAAGAAATTTGATCATGAAACTTCTTTGAAAACTTTGAAGAGAACTCTCTTAGATGAAAGGTTAACTAGAGATGAAGGATCACCATACCTTTATCTAGAAGAAAACCTCTAAAACTTGATGACGAATCCATATAAATCCAAGCTCCAAGCTTTTATTGAGCTTCACCTTCAATGGAGGTTCTAGAGAGAATATTTTTTTAGGAAAAGTCTAATTTGTGTGAATTGGATTGGGAATGGGTTGATCACGTTTATGATCACTTAAATACACCCAAAAAATCACCAAATAAACCATGTAGGGTCAGGTTAGCACGTGGGGTGAATTTTCCATTCACCCCTTTAATGAAATAGTGTGCAGCAGCCTGCACCAGCGGCCACAAACGACGCCCAATAGGTCCATCGACGGACCATCTGTGGCTTCCGTTGATTGGGTCTTGGGTTGTCTTTTGGCTGAGCCTTATCCAGGATAAGTGTCCATCGACGACACCACCATTGACGGGACTTCATTCCACCAACGGGGCGTCGTTTGGTTCAGTCGATTGACACTGCCAAGGCAGTGTCTCGACAGCCTTTGGATCCTACTTGTGGGCCCTTTTGCAGGCACTTGGGAAGTCGTACCGTACGTTTTTAACGTAAATATGAACATTAACAAGTCAAGGACCTTCCATATCAGTTTCACCCAAAAAATTACACGCAACACGTCCAAACATGCAAGGCACTCTCAAGACACACATTAACGTCTCAAGGGCTAAGTTTCGAACGTCTTGGACGTTTGACCTCCAAACCTCATGAAACTCAATACACTGCCTATAAACATTATTTTTAATCATATAAGGACCTCATAAACTCATGACACACACATAAGCACATAAAAACACATAAGGCCCCTTAGGTGACTAGTCGTCGAATGTCTTGATCGTCTCTTGACGTTTGATTTCCAAATGACTTCAAGTCACCTAAGCATGCTTTAAAACACTTTATTAACATGTTAATAAACTTATAGAAACAAGTGAGGCTCTAGACACCCTAACTCATTTTGGGGGTCTTACATACCGGTGTTATAAAGACAAAGTTTGTTACTATAGGATGTGGATTGAATTATGAGAATGCCAAAGCATATGGGCATTAGCTGATATATAATTGAATTGATTTATTAGTTGTGATTCTGTTGTTTACTGAACCCGTATAATTGTGATAATTGATGTGATTATATGTCATAGCGAAATTTGATTTATTGAGATATTGCATCATCCCCTTGATTTGATATCATATTGTTACATACATTGACATGAGATTGAGTATGAGTAAAGGTCTAACACATAGAGATCGTTCCTGTTGAGATCGAGTTATGATTATTTGGGCACATGGAGTTATGATCTTATATATATATATATATATATATATATATATATATATATATATATATATATATATATATATATATATATATATATATATATATATATATAAGATCATAATATAGTCAGCAATAATTTATATTTATATAACGATAAAAAATAATGACAATAAAATAAGAAATTTTTATTTTATTTTTTTTCTAAATTGAAGTAAGCTAAACATTTGCTAATTTTTTTTAAAATGTTAATAGAAAAGGAATGTGTCAAAAAGAAAATAAACTTGTTTGTTGAAGACTTCCAAATAACTTCCCCGGAGGATTGTTGAACTTTCTACAAATATAGTAAAAATATAAACTTAATTTATTTAATTATACGTAAAAGGGCCTAAAATATTCTTAAACTATTGAAAATGTTATAAAATTACCCTCCTTCCATCTATAGACTCTTAAATACCCTTACCAATCTACGTTTAGTCTTATATTGCCCGTCTTTCTAACAAACCTCAATTTAGGTCCAATTAATAAATAAATTAATGATGTGACACTCCTCTATTGATCACCCTATAATTAACCTAAACTAATTTAAAAATTCGCCCATTCACAAATCAAATTTCAATTAAAAAAGTCTCTACCCTTCAACAATTTTACAATTTTGATGAAAGTAGCTGACAATATATCATCAAACAGACAAACACTCCACTTTCCTTTTACCCTTTCAATTCCATAATCCAAATTCGATTGAAGAAATTGATAAACACTATCCAATCTTCCTGAGTTATTTTTCTAATATAAAGGAAAAAGGACAAAAATTCAAGTTACCAGTCTTTTCTTTCAATTATATAATGACCAATAGGCGAATGCCACATCATTAATTTATTTATTAATTGAATTTAAATTGTGTGCTGTTAAAAAAAGGCAATATAGGACCTAAAGATGGATGGTAAGGGTATTTGAGAGCCCATAGATGGAAGGAGGGTAATTTTGTACCATTTCCAATAATTTAAGAGTGTTTGAGGCCCTTTTCCATATGTTTTTTTTAATCCAAATACTAACCCGTAACTTTTCGATATAAATATCTGATGAGAAAATTACCGTACAACTTATATTATGGGAGATTCTATAAAACAAAAAATCACAATAGACATCACATATAATTAGTTGTGCGTATTATTAGATATGATTCATTTTGCATAATCTTATTCGACGATTTTTAATTAACGACAATCATAAGCGCTGACATCAAAATTTAAAATTGTATCGAATTCATTTTCCGCTTCATAACAAATTTATAGTCTAATATTGTGATATTACACCTAATTTGAACATTATGTTATATACCCAAACCGATGAAATTAGGAAAAGAAAAGAACATAATTTAAACATGATACTATCTATATATAATTTAATGTTTGTGTAATCCATATAGTAATAAAGTAAATTTATAATTATTTTTTAAAAAAAAAACTATCTTAATTTAAACATAAACAAGTAAAGATAAATAAATAAATTGACGTAACTATACACTTAATTAGACAGTATATTTAAATACCAAAAACACATGTTAGTGGTCCTAATTAGTAAAACAAAGGCTTAAGTCATTTGTGGACCCTTAAAGTTGTCTGCATAATTCACTTAAATACGTAAAATATGACTTATATCTATTAAACACCTAAATTATTCAAAATATGTGTCTATTAAATATAAAATGCTGATATGACAAGATAAGTGCATCTCGCTACATAGCAGCGCGTGAATATGTTCCAATCTTTTTTATATATTTTTTTAATAATAATAAACTTGTACTTTTTTTTCCTTGTGATGGCACTTGGCATGCATTAATTAAAAAATAACTAAAAATAAACTTTTATTTAAAATAATGTCTTATAATATAAAAAAAATGCAAATCCAACCCCCACCCCCTCCGTTGTAGGTTGTGACAGGTCGTCTTCTTCGCCCCATTTTAAAAAGAAAAACAGAATCTGCTAATCGAATTTGTAAGAATGAAAAAAAATTGAACATCAGGTTATAAAGGTTGGTTGCCGTCCATTTCTATTTTCTATGACTTCGATCAACAAACATCAGTAGCCATTAAAATTATAAAATAATGTCAAAAAATCGATATAATTCATTTTAATACTCTTGATTTCTTTTCGTCACTGATTTCAAAATTATACATCAATGTCGACTTATTTTTCACAAAAATATCAATAATGACTCTATTAATGTATCATGCTTCATAATTTATTTCATTATTTGCATTTGACTTAATTTTATAGCCCATAATTTATTATTAAAAAAAAAAAAAAATCTCTTCAGAGGATAGAAAATGATGAGATTTGTTTTTTTCTCTCTTTTTTGTTGCCAATGGAGGCATTAGGGGAAGAAGAAGGAAGGTGGGGGGGTTTGTGTGTGGGGGTGGGGCTAGGAATTATCTTTTTTCTTTGGTTTGTTAATCAATTTTTTGAACTATTAAAAGTTGATTTTTTTTTTTAAAAAAAAAAAATTCATTAGATTAGGCTCATGTGCCACGTGCTGAAGTTTTATTTGTTAATTTTTAAGACAGTGAGCGTAAATTACACCTATAATATATTCATTTTGTGTTGAATAAGACATATTCATTACTAACTAATTTTCTTTTTATTCATTAATAACATATTCATTTTATGTTTAATAAATACATATTTATTAATATTAGAATGTTTAATAGGTACTAGTCATAATTAAGGTGCCTAAGTAAATTATGCGATCAATTTTAGAGGGCCTCAAATGACTTGAGCCGAAAACAAAGATTACAAATTAACATGTGTGTAGAGAAAATTGAGATAAGTTTAAGATAAAAAGTATGAGGAGAAAAATCAATAAGACGATTTTATCCATATTTCACGTGAATCGCGATCAGACATTTAATATACATATTGATACTAGGAAGACAATAACTTGTTCATGACAGGGAATGTACAACGATAAAATACAAATGCTATGCAATTATTTTTCATGGATAAGACACAATTAGTACTAGCTGTTTGAGGTTGATTTATATTTTATATTCTAACTCATGGGATCCACATTATATTTTCGTTCTTTGCATTTTATTTGTCTTTCTTACTCTTCTCTTTCCTCTCTTTTCTTATTTTATGTTATTTTCTAAATCTTTTTAAAAATCTATATAATTACTCTCTAGTTTGTATATATGAAGATAATTTATTTTTACAAGTTATTATTTTTATCTAAATAATTAAAGGTTAGAGTATTAAAAATTTCAAGTTAATTCTTTGAATTGTCATTTATGTTATGAGAATTGATCGCTAAAATTATTGTCTTTTCTCTAATTTTTCATTTATTATACTATAAAAAATGTTTCTCCATATTTCATATTCTTTTAGCTTTTTACTTTTAGGACTGTTTCAAACATAAGAATTATTTCTTAATTTGAAAATTGATTTGATAATGAAAATTTGAAATTTGAATACAAGTTTTTCAACTCTAACATATATTTCAAACTTGAAAAACATATTGTAAGTATAATCTGATTTTTCAACTAACTTTTCATTTTTAAAATTATATTTAAGTACATTCAAACATGAAATCATTTTGTATATTTTATTTTGCAAAATAAAAATAACTTTATGCTCACCTATAATTCCGTTTATTTCAAATAAAGTAATAAATATATGTTTGAAATCTATAGCCAAATGCCAAATACTTATAAGTTATAACCATAGCCAGGGGCGGAGCTACCCTTAATGAAGGGGGTTCATTCGAATCCCCTTCGACGGAAAATTATATTATTTATATATGGTTAAAATAAGTTTATATGTATATATAGTAGATGTCGAACCCCCTTCGGCTACCTATTTCTACAGATTTTGAACCCCCTTATTGAAAATCCTGACTCCGCCTCTGACCATAGCCATGTTTTCTAAGTTGATAACCCCTTGATTTTTAATGTGCTATTTTAGTAACAATTGTTTCACTATTTTTTAAATAAGTTTTATATATAGCTTGAATTGTACTTGTGTTAAACATTTATTTTACTAAATTAGTCTATTAATTATATTTTAAAATGTTAAATTTGACTATTGGTACCTATGTAGTTATGTGATGACAAAAACGATAATTTTTAAAAATAGTTTTTGTTAAAATAAATAAGTAATAAATAAAATATTTTCATATACACCAGAAATAAATAAATTTCAAAGTAGATTTAGGAAAATAAAGAGAAAATAAGAAGAAAAAAAGAGAGGAAAGAGAAATCAACGGCAAAGAAGAAAAATAGAACAATAATTATCAGGTTAGAATGTAAAACTTATAAGGTAATACTGTCATACAACTTGTACTATCTCATACATTTTTAAAAAAAATCAAAACTAACATGCGGATATTTATAGTTGTTAAACAAATCAGATGATGACATGTGATAATTAAATTAAAATATTTTTTTTTTTAAAAAAATGTAACACTAGTTAAATTAAATAATATGAAAGACATCGGAAGAAAGAAAAAAAAATAGAACTTAAAAAAGTAACTATAGTTTGGACATATACACATTAAGACTTTGCTTAATTACGATGAATAATTATATTTTAGACGGAGGAAGAAGCGAGTGAGATTGGGAGAAAGAAGAGTGAGGTGAATAAAATATGAGAGAGTGACGTTGGACATTGAAAAGAGGTTCAAGCATTCAATAAATTACCACCAAATAATATCATGGGTCGTTTACTAGCTAGTTAGAGTCATACAAAGATTAATTTAAAAAAAAGATATATTAGTTAACATATAACTTTATTTATTCATCTATCATGCATAAAAAAATATATAATTTTTTCTCATGACTTATATCAGTATTAGATCAAAGGTAGTATTTATTTCATACTTATATAACTTACCTTCTAATTTCTAAATATCAAAAAGAATATTTATTATCTATATATGATTTAATACTTGTATAATTCATCTCTAACATAATTTAAGATAGTGATATAATAAATTTACTTGGGAGATTTTTATTTATTTTTCAGTAAATATCCAAACCACGTGTCAGTGGCTCAATGGCTACAAATTAATACATGTGCAGCAAATACTCCCTCCGTCCAGAAATAATTGTCAGGTTTAGATAATACACATCCCTCAAGAAATATTTAATATAATATGTAATTTGACTAATATAACCCTACAATCAATTATTGTCAATTAATTAGGAAGTAGCACCCACTTTCTCTTTATTAAGGGTAGAATTGGAAAAAATGAGCTAATTAGTTGTTGATTGTTTAAATTGACAATTAATCTTGAACATCTATTTTTAGTATACTTGACAATTATTTCTGGACGGAGGGAGTATTCAGTTGGGTCATCTTCATACTCGGAAGGAAATTGACTGATCCAAATGTATTTGTCCAAAGACAGGACAAAATCAATAAAGGACAAACACAAAATAATACATTAAGGACAAACACTATATAATATCAAATAATATATATATATAATTATTTTTAATTCTATAAATTCAGAATTCGTTTTTGATTATATAAATTTAGAACTTGTATATGTTTATAAAGCGTAATTAAGTTATATCTAGCTATGAATCGTAATTAAGCTTAATATCTTTGTTATTTATGAAATTTTGTCATAGTAGAGATGGCTTGACAAAATATTTATACCGTTTTAAAATGATAATCTATCTTTTTTAAAAAGCGGATAAAACTCACACATTAGATATTATAGCTGATGGACGAATAAAATATTGACATGTGCCAATTGGATCAAAATGTTTTCTTAAAATAAGAAGTAAAAGATCACAATTGTTGTATTTGTTGGATCAATACATGTATGTTGTATTTATTGGTTTAGATTGTATCACGACTACAATCAATTTGTATTAACAAAAAAAAAAAGTATATATACTTTCTCTCATAACTTATATCAAAATTAATTGTACGAGTTTCTAAATTGTAAATCAAATATAATATTTATTTTATACATACTTTATACATAACTTACTTCTTAATTTCTAACTATCAAAAAGAATATTATTTGTCTATATGATTTAATACTTGTATAATTAGTCTCTAACATAATTTAAAATAGTGATATAATAAATTTAGTGTTTTTAAAAATTAAAAGATATCAATTCAAATGAAATATATAAAACTAAACGTACTCTGGAGATTTAATTTATTTTTTAATAAATTACACAGTATATTTAATTATCCAAACAAACCACGTGTCAGTGGTTCAAAGGCTGCAAATATATTTTCATAAGAGGGAAGGCAATTAAGTGGTCCACATTTGTTTGTCCAAATACAGTACAAAATCAATACTAACTTTCCCGTGGGAACATTATTAAATAACGAATACTAAATAAATTATTGTCACGATCTACACTATTAAATTGACACCCATTTTAATTTTTCGGTGAGAGCACTGCTAATACTTGTTAGCTAATCAACTTAATCAAAATATTAAGACATTAAAATTAGGTGTCATAACTCAGTCCACCAGTTGTGCGGACACGCATTCTAACACCTAAGTAGGAGAACCATAATATCTCAAAAATTTAAGACATAATACATAAATGTGCCCTTTAACTGGCCTCATTTCACATTTATACCTTTCAACTTTGGTATAAACTTGTTTAGAATTGAACAAGTAGACATATAAGTCCTACGTGGCATGATACATGTAGGACACCACGTAAGACAAAAAATTACACATGGGATGCCATGTAGGATAAGTGTGTCTGTTTGTTCAACTTTATACATGTTTTAGTGTCTACTTGTGCACACCCAAAGTTGAAGGGCATAAATGTGATTTGAAACCAAACGAGATTTCTATGTGTCTCAGATACATGTGAATTCACTTGGATACTTTATATCTAGAACAAATTACATATAATCTTGACCTCATGTAACCCTAGATACATGTACGAAAGTATCTAAGTGCACCAAAATATGATAACACTCATAATATTGCAAACTAGATAGCGTATTTCTAAGTAATTAACTCCTAAATTTAAAATTTTATTATTAATTATCCTAAAAGTAAAAGTATATTTTTTCAATATCCGAAATCTTTGGATTCAAATTTTTGTTAGCTAGATGTATATATTTTGAACTCCCTCAATAACAATTAAAATTAGATGGTTCAATGGTAAGACCCCTTAATATTAAGCTGCATGCCCATATTCGAATTCCATCAACAACATTTTTATTTTTCAAACCTTTTGAACAAAAATTCTGAGTACGCTATTGCTACTGACTTCACTATGAAATTGATTAACTATTTGTTGTTTTTGTAATATAACGTTTCCAACAGTTTTTGCCATCATAATGAATTATTAAGTGTACTATCAAAAATCTCTGAAGTTTGACATGTTACTCTTAAAATTTTGGATGTTAGTTAACCTAATAATGATGTGTATGACGTGGTACTTTTTTTTTTTAACGGCAAAACCCATCGGCGGCTCCTTAAAGTTGGCATCAAATTTCATTTAGACACTTTAACTGGACTTTGTTCATTTTGAACACTTATGGTAATCCTTTATCGTGTCATTCAACACTTTTTTTATTTTTCCAAATCCAACTTAAGTGCGTGTTGACAAACGCCCTTGTTGGAAAAAAGAGACCAATCTTTAAGTGACTATAAGATTATATATATATATTTTTTTTAAAAACATCACTTATATTAATTTTTTCTAAAGATCTGTAATCCCATGCCCAGACCCCCTTTCTTCATCTTCTTCTTCCTAATTCCAGTGAGAACAAAAAAAATTCCTAACCATTTTGTTCTTAGTAAATTCGTTCTTCGTCTTCTTCTTATTTTGTGCCTTGAAATTATTATCTATTTCTTCTCAGTAATTTCATTTCATTTTTAAAAAAATAATCTTTTCTCCTCCATTATCTATATATAATCTCCCCTTATCCCAGCTCATTTCCTCCAAAAAAAAATTCTATGATATATTTTTTTACGAAAAGTGATTATAACTTGTAGCAGGAGATACAAATATAAGAATTTTACTTTTTTAAAATATTCATCTATTATAGTGGAAAAGAAGTGAAAAAAATAAAATTATTGTGTATTTTGATATTTTGTATTAGTATTGAATGATGGATAAAAAAAAAATTAATTTTCAAGAAAGAAGAAAAATCTAAGTAATGTACAAATTAAACCCAACAAAAATTATATGTTTTTCAAAAGTTGTGTGATGATGAGGGGTGGTCTATGGTGGTAGAGAAAAAGAGTGAGGAGGAAGAAGTAGGAGTTAAAAGAAAATCAATGGAGGATGGTGGAAGATTGGAGAGAGAGAGAGAGTGAGGAAGAAGAAAAAAGAGAAAAAAAAAATCACCCAAAAACTCCTCAAACGCGCTTAAATTTCGTGTTGCATAATTGTTATGCTGAGTCATCAAAAAGTGTCAAAATAACACAGTGCAACACTACATAAAGTGCTTAAACTGAATAGAGTATACTTAAGGTGTCTAACTGAAATTTTGTGCTAAATTTAAGGGGCCACCGATGGATTTGGCCTTTTTTTAATTTTGGATGTTAAGTTGTATTGAATTCATTTTTCGCTTCATAACAAATTAATAGTATTGTGATAGTATATCCAAATTGAACATTATGTAATATACCCAAAAAGATGAAATTAGGAAAAAGAAAAGAATATAATTTAAACATGATACTATCTATAATTTAACGTTTGTGTAATCCCCCTCAAGGTTGATTCAAAATAGTAATAGAGTAAATTTATAATTATTTTAAAAAAAACTATCTTAATTTAAATAGAAATAAGTAAAGATAAATAAACAAACAGACGTAACTATACACTTAATTAGATAATATATTTAAATACCAAAATCACATGTTAGTGGTCCTAATTAGTAAAACAAAGGCTTAAGTCATTTGCGGACCCTTAAAGTTGTCTGCATAATTCACTTAAACACGTCAAATATGACTTGTACCGATTGAACACCTAAATTATTCAAAATATGTGTTTATTAAGTACAAAATATTGATTTGACAAAATAAGTGCATCTCGCTACAAAGCAGCGCGTGAATAGGTTCTATTCTTTATATATATATTTTTTATTAATAATAAACTTGTACCTTTTTTTCCTTGTGATGACACTTTGCACGCATTAATCAAAAAAACTAAAAATAAACTTTTATTCAAAATAATATCTTATAATATCAAAAAAGAATGCAAATCCACCCCCACTGTTGTAGGCTATAACATGTCGTCTTCTTCGCTCCATTTTAATTATTCCAAACTTTGTTCGGTTTTTCATTTTTTTTAAAAAAAAATTGAACATCAGATTATAAAGGCAACCTCCGTCCATCTCTATTTTCTATGACTTTGATCAACAAACATCACCAGTCATTAAAGTTATAAAATAATGTCAAAAAATCAATATAATTCATATCAATCCTCTTGATTTCTTTTCGTCACTGATTTAAAAATAATTTATCAATATCGACTTATTTTCACAAAAATCTCAATAATCACTATATTAATGTATCATGCTTCATAATTTATTTCATTATTTGCATTTGACTTAATTTTATAGCTCATAATTTATTATAAGAAAAAAACAAAAGTTATTCTCTTCGGAGAAATAGAAAATGGTGAGTAACAACGGCTAAAGAAGAAGAAAGGGAAAATAATTAGATGGGTGGAGAGATTTCTTTTTTTCTTTCTTTTTTGTTGCCAATGGAGGCGTCGGGATGGTCGGCGTTAGGGGAAGAAGAAGGAAGGTGGGTGGGTTTGTGTGGGGGTGGGGGTGGGGGGAGGAATTTTCTTTTTTCTTCGGTTTGTTAATTAATTTTTTGAATTATTAATGGTTGAATATTTTTTTTAAAAAAATGAAAATTCATTAGATTAGGCCGATGTGTCACGTGCTGAAGTTTTATTCGTTATTTTTTAAAGACAATGAGCTTAAATTACATACACAATATATTCATTTTGTGTTCAATAAGTACATATTCATTACCAATGAATTTTCTTTTTATTCATTAATAAGTACATTGGGGTAGGGGGGATTTTCTTTCTTCTTCCGTTTGTTAATCAATT
This sequence comes from Solanum lycopersicoides, assembly GCA_022817965.1. Taxonomy (NCBI): domain Eukaryota; kingdom Viridiplantae; phylum Streptophyta; class Magnoliopsida; order Solanales; family Solanaceae; genus Solanum; species Solanum lycopersicoides. The sequence goes on from CM040618.1 coordinate 115,870,748, forward strand.
TTTGAATTATTAAAGGTTGGAATTTTTTTAAAAAAATTGAAAATTCATTAGATTGTGCCCATGTGCCACGTGCTAAAGTTTTATTCTTTATTTTTTCAAAACAGTGAGCGTAAATTACACACACAATATGTTCATTTTGCGTTCAATAAGTACATATTGATTAATATTAGAGTGTTCAATAAGTACTAATCATAATTAAGGTGTATAAGTAAATTATATGAACTTTAGAAAGCCTCAAACGACTTAAAGCTAAAAACAAAGATTATAAATTCACATGTATGTAGAGAAAATACAGTTAAATTTAAGATAAAAAGTATGAAAAGAAAAATCAACAAGACAATTTTATCGGTACTTCTCGCAAATTGCGATCAAGCATTTAATATACATCTTGAAACTAGGAAGACAATAACTTGTTCATGACAGTAAAGGTACAACAATAAAATACAGAATACTATGATTTTTTTTTTTATGGATATGACACAACTAGTACTAATTGTATGAGAGAATTATTTTATTGATTTATATTCTATATTCTGACTCATGGGATCCACACTATATTTTCGTTCTTTTCCTCTTTTCTTATTTTATGTTGTTTTCTAAATCTTTTTAAAAATCTATATAATTACTCCTTAGTTTGTATATATGAAGATAATTTATTTTTAAAAGTTATTATTTTCAGGGCAACTTTCACATATAGCAAATAAAAAATTTATATTTATATGTTATAGCAAAGTTTGCATAATTGCGCTCCATAGCAAACATATAACTGTATAATTCGTTATACATATACAATTGTATGATTCTCTGGCCTAAATTGTATAATTCGCTGGCATCACCATACATATACAATTGTATAATTCACTGGCCTAAATTGTATAATTCGCTGCAATTGTATAATTCGCTGCAATTGTATAATTCGCTGCAATTGTATAATTCGCTACAATTGTATAATTCGCTGCAATTGTATAATTTCCTATGGACACAATTAAATCAAAGGGTAGCTATTATATTTATTTTATATTATTAGTTTGCTATTATATACAATTATCCCTTATTTTTATCTAAGTAATTAAAGGTTAAGAGTATTAAAAAGTTCAAGTTAATTCTTTGAGTTGTCACTTATGTTATGAGAATTGATCGCTAAAATTATTGTTTTTCCTCTCATTTTTCATTTATTATATTTTAAAAAATGTATCTCCATATTTCATATTTTTTTAACTTTCTACTTTTAGGACTCACTCAAACATAAGACTTATTTCTTGTTTTGAAAATTGATTTGATAATGAAAATTTGAATATAAGTTTTTCAACACGAATATATATTTCAAATTTGGAAAACATATTGTTAGTATAATCTGATTTTTCAACTAATTATTTATTTTTAAAATTATATTTAAGTACATTCAAATATGAAATCATTTTGGAATATTTTATTTTGCAAAATAAAACATAACTTTATGTTCACCTATAATTCCGTTTATTTCAAATACAATAATAAATATATGTTTGAATTGTACGAGCCAAATGCCAAATACTTATAACCTTAACCATATTTTCAAAGCTCATAACCCCTTAATTTTTAATGTGCAATCTTAATAATAATTTATTCACTATTTTTTTAAATAAGTTTTATATATAGCTTGAATTGTATTTGTGTTAAAGATCTATTTTACTAATTTAGGTTTTTTTTTTTTTCCATGGAAAATGTTTTCCTAGAAAATATTTTCCTGGAAAACAAGTAGATTTTGGACTTATTTTCTCATGTTTGGTTGGTGAGTAAAAAATATTTTTCGGAAATGATTTTTAGTGTTTGATTTATGAATGAAAAATATTTTTGAGAGACATCTTTTATTTTTACTTGAGTAAAAAATAATTTATGAAATTGAAAATATTTTTTAAAAATAAATTATTATTTTTTTTGGGTGGTGGTGGGTAGTGGATGGGGGCAGGGGCAGGGGGAGGGGGTAGGAGTGAAAAAATAAAAATTTGAAGTTGATAGTATTTTTAAAAAACAAAATTAAATTTTTGGGGGTTGGGGTTGGGTGGCTGGCTGGCGGGCGAGGGGGTAGGAGTTTAAAAATAAAAATTTGAAGTTGAAAATATTTTTAAAAAGCAAAATTAATTTTTTGGGGAGGGGGTGGGGTGGGGGGCTGGCCGGTGGTTGGTTGGTTGGGGGGGGGGTCAGGGATCGGATGAAAAAATAAAAATTTGAAATTGAAAATATTTTTTTTAAATTTACGTTTTTCCCCCAAAAAAAATGTAATTTAAAATTGGGGGAGAGTTTGGAAAATGTTTTCCTTAATTTTTGAAGGGAAGTCATTTTCCTTAATTTTGAGGAAAATGAGTTGATTTGGAAAATATTTTTCAAGATTTTGTCCCAACCAAACATGAGAAAATTGGAAAACATTTTCAAGAAAATGTTTTCCTTCATACCAAACACACTCTTAGTCTATTAATTATATTTTAAAATGTTAAATTTGACTATTGGTACCTAGGTAGTTATTTGATGACAAAAACGATAATTTTTAAAAATATTTTTTATTAAAATAGATAAGTATAAATAAAATATTTTTCATATACACCAGTAATAAATTAATTTCAATGTAGATTTCGGAAAATAAACATAAAATAAGAAAAAATAGATTAAAGAGAAATCAACGGCAAAGAAAAAAAATACAACACGAATTATTAGGTTAGAATGTAAACTTATAAGGTAATACCGTCATACAACTTGTATTATCTCATACATTTTAAAAAGGTTTTCGAAACTAACACGCGAATATTATAGTTGTTGAGCAAATCAGATAATGACATGTGATAATTAGATTAAAATATTACTTTTTAAAAAAAAAATGGAACACTAGTTAAATTAAATAATACGAAAGACACTGAAAGAAAAAAAAATAGAACTTTAAAAGTAACTATAGTTTGGACATAAATTAAGACTATAATATAATTTGCTTAATTATTGTGCATAATTATATGTTAGAAAGAGGAAAAAGCGAGTGAGATTGGGAGAAAGAAGAGTGAGGTGAGCAAAATATGGGAGAGTGACGTTGGACATTGGAAAGAGGTTCAAGCGTTTCATAGATTACGATCAAATAATATCATGACTCGTTTATTAGCTAGTTAGAGTCATACAAAGATTAATTTTAACAGAAGATACATTAGTTTATACAGAACTTTATTTATTTCTCTATCATGCATAAAAAAGTATATAATTTTTCCTCACGACTTATATCAATATTAATTATACGAGTTTCTGAATTGCAGAACAAAGGTAATATTTATTTCATACATATATAACTTACCTTCTAATTTTTAACTATAAAAAAGAATAATTATTATTTATATATGATTTAATACTTGTATAATTCATCTCTAACTGTCACGGCCCAAAACGAGTCGTGACCCACACATAACCTTCTAGGTGGGAGAACCAACAAATTTAACCGAACTTACAACCTACAAGCATAATGCGGAAGCTCAAAATCTTACTAAATATAATTTCCAAAAACCTGAAAGTCATCACATCAAAGACATCTAATCTCCAATACAAAGTCTAAGAATATCAAATACACCAAAATAAAATAATAAAATGGTATGTGTCCGAAATATAGGACATCATGTCATGATCGAGAGTCCAACACGAGCTTGAATGAATAGCTCACCCTGGAACCTGATATGCTGGAGACTGGCTAGAGCTGAGGGCAATTCAAAGTCATTGGTACACTCGCTGCACTCCAAAAAAAGGAAAATAAAGAAAAACGCAAGTAGGGCTCAGTACAGGACAACATGTACTGAGTAGATATTATCGGTCAACTCAAAATAGTAAATAATAAAGAAAGAATAATAGTATAAAATCAACTATAGCACTTAATAGGTGATAATCAATAAACAACGTGAACCAGTGTCAACAACACTAAAGTAAGTATGTATTAAAAGTCAACAATGTCAAGATCATCCATGAGGACTCATGCCTCCAACCATTTGGAGAAATTGAGTTCTTTGAGAGTGATTACATTCCGTTAAATCAATATGTTTTTCCTTTAATACGATCGTATCGGAACGTGACACTCCGATTCAATTATACCGCGTCGGAACGTGACACTCCGATCCAAGAATATCAATAATTTATCATTTGTTATCACCACTTTCAATTCATTAATAATATTTCATCAAGCCTTCTTTATTCAAGGCATGACTTCGATAAAGAGGGTTCAAGGATATAAATTTCACGGTCTCAGGATTGCAGACCAATCACAAAATACACAACCAAGCAACAACCACACAATCAAGTACATAGAAAACTTTACAATATCATTCAATGCATATCAATCACTATGAAGAGTTTACTATCAAATAGCATAAACATAACCTACCTCCAACGAAGAACCGAAGCCAAGCAACTACTTCTCCAATGCTTTTCCTTTCCTCCATTCGTCTGAACCTTTCCAATCTATCAATTATGTGTGCATATTTTATAAGTTAACGAGTCTATAAACATTCATATTATTTCATGTCCAACCTAGACCGAATAACTCACCTACTTTATAATAATATTTCCTAAAGTTCAAACCTAAGGGTAAGTCTTAATTCCTCAAATTAGCATAACTTTAAGGGAATTTAAATAACTCGATATACTTAATATTTAATTACCTATCTCAATATTTTAAAACTTGATTTAAAATATAATAACTATAGGAATTAATAAATGATGAACTTTAAACAGTGGCATACTGTGGAACAATGGCAGAAGACTAATTTTAACTTCTTATCCAATTCACTTAATATAGTAATAATAACAAGATAACTAATAAAAATTAACATCAACCTTAACTAATTACTACACTAGTTTATGCTCAGAAAAAGGAATTACACTAACATAATTCAAAATAGTAATATAATAAATTTACTTGGGAGATTTTTATTTATTTTTCAGTAATTAGACGGTATATTTAAATACCCAAACCACGTGTCAGTGGCTCAATGGCTGCAAATTAATACATGTGCAACAAATAGTCAGTTGGGTCATCTTCATACTCGGAAGAAAATTGACTGATCCAAATGCATTTGTCCAAAGAAAGGACAAAATCAATAAACTATAAAGGACAAACACTAAATAATACCAAATGACAAATATATTTCGATTTTTAATTCTATAAATTCAGAATTTATAAAATTTGTTTTTTTGATTATATAAATTTAGAATTTGTATATGTTAACACTAGCTATTTGTATATGATTTGTTGATAAATTTGATTTGAATAAGTTATTAAAAAATCACAATAAATTAACTGTATGTGTATTGGCAAGAGAGATATAAACGGTGTTCTGAAAAAATTTCTAAACATATAAATACATAATTTATATATACTTGCCTTATTTGTATATAAGTAACAAGATATACACACGGGTAAACGGAATATACTAATTCCACAAAAATACCCTAGCAAACGAAATTATAACTATAAAGCGTAATTAAGTTATATGTAACTATGAATCGTAATTAAGCTTAATCTCTTTGTTATTTATAAAATTTAATTATAGTAGAGATGGCTTAACAAAAAATTTATACCTACTTAAAATGATAATCTATTTTTTTTCAAAGGCGGGTGAAACTCGCACAATAGATATTATAGTAGATGGACGAATAAAATATAGACATGTGGCAATTGGATCAAAATGTTTTCTTAAAATAAGAAGTAAAAGATCACAATTGTTGTATTTGTTGGACCAATACATGTATGTTGTATTTGTTCGATTAGATTGTATCACGAATACAATCAATCTGTATAAAAAAAGTTTATATATACTTTCTCTCATGACTTATATCAATATTAATTATACGAGTTTTTAAATTACAAATCAAATATAATTTTAATTTTATACATTCATTATACATAACTTACCTCCTAATTTCTAACTACCAAAGAGAATATTATTTGTGATTCAATACTTGTATAATTAATCTCTAACGTAATTCAATATAGTGATATAATAAATTTAGTGTTTTTAAAAGTTAAAAGATATCAATTCAAATGAAATAAATAAAACTAAACTCTAGATATTTTTATTTATTTTTCAGTAAATTAGACAGTATATTTAATTATTCAAACAAGCCACGTGTCAGTGGTTAAAAGGCTGCAAATATATTTTCATAAGAGGGAAGGCAATTAAGTGGTCCAAATTTGTTTGTCCAAAGACAGTACAAAATCAATACTAACTTTCCGGTGGGAACATTATTAAATAACGAATACTAAATAAATTATTGTCACGATCTAGACTATTAAATTGACACCCACATTAATTTTTCGGTATTATAACTCAGTCCACCGGCTTGTGCGGGCACCCACTCTAATACCTAAGTAGGAGAACCATCATATCCCAAAAATTTAAGGCATACTATATAAATGTGCCCTTTAACTTGGCCTCATTTCACATTTATATCCTTCAACTTTGGGTATGCACAAGTAGACAATTAAACTTGTATAGACTTGAACAAGTAGACACATTAGTCCTACCTGGCATGATACAAATAGGACGCCATGTAGAACAAAAAATTACATGTAGGACATGTGTCTATTTGTTCTACTTTATACAAGTTTAAGTGTCTACTTGTACACATCCAAAGTTGAAGGACATAAATGTAATTTGAAGCCAAACGAGATTTCTATGTGTCCCAGATACATGTAAATCCACTTGAATACTGTATATTTAAAATAAATTTCATATAATTTTGACCTCATTTAACCCTAGATACGTGTATTGAAAGTATCTGAGTGCATCAATATATGATAACATTCATAATATTGCAAACTAGATAGCATATTTCTAAGTAATTAACTTTTAAATTTGAAATTTTATTATTAATTACCCTAAAAATAAAAATATCTTTGTTCAATATCCGAAATCTTTGGGTTCAAATTTCTGTTAGCTAAATATTTTTTAATGTTTGTGACTACTGACTACACTATGAAATTGATTTACTATTTGTTGTTTTTGTAATATAACGTTTCCAACAGTTTTTGCCATCACAATGAATTATTAAGTGTACGTGGTACTATCAAAAATTTCTGAAGTTGACATGTTAAATTTAAAATTTTGGATGTTAGTTAACCTAATAATGATGTGTAGCACGTGGTACTTTTTAATTTGTAGTACTATTTATGAACTATATACTTTCATTTTTATTATGCTTCTTTTATTAATTAACGATGGAAAACAAGTAAGCAATCGCTTTCTAAGTAGGCCTTTGACAAGATATGATATTGTGAGATGAAATCAGAATTTGAACATGTGATTTTATACTGATTTCATCTCATGAATTCATATCATGAGATGTGATACCATATTTTTTAAAAATTATGATATGGAATCATATGAGAATACTATATCATTATTTGAGTTTTTTTAATATAAAAATTGATTCACGAGTTAATATTTTGTTAAAACAACCCCACATTTATACGTACTAACCATTTATTTCATATGTAATATAAAATTTATAATCACATCATTACTTTTTAAAATTTATTATTCTCACTAACATTTAATCACTTTAACTCACAATTCACGATTGTTGAGTAATAAAATCTTGAAGAGCCCGTGAAAGATGTTACATTTTTATTCAAATATATTGATGAAAGAATTACGTAATTTTAGAAAAAATAACTTTGTAATAATTTATTATACTATTTTATGATTTTTTGTTTATTTGATAATATTGAATAAACAATTGAGATTATTTTAATAGTTTAAAACTTATGAGATTTTTATGTTTATGAGAAATATACAACACCAAAATTCAATATCGCATGTCCAAACAAAATTTCAATTTCATCTCATAAATCCATATCATGATACCATATCGCATGGCCAAACGGGTCCTAAATAAAAATTTCAATACATTCTATATGATATTTAGTACAATACTGTTTTTGGTGGTTACATATATAAGGATTAGTGCTTGCAATTTAAGCCCATTTTTCAATTACCCGCCCAAATAACCCTTCAAATATGGGTTGAAATAGTGATTTTAAATATGTGTAATATTTGAAATTATACCCATATTTTACCCATTAAAATATGGGTATATTGTGGGTTAACTACGGATCAAATATGAGTATTGCAAGTTATCTTCAAATTTTTAAAAAACCTTCTGTTACCAAGTTTTAGAAGCGATTTTTTAAAACTTTCATATATGGGTCCCTATTAATATTTCAAATATCGACCTCCACCCAACGCTTTAAAAAAATTAAAGTTTATTTTTAAAAAATATTTTGAACTTCAAAATTTATTTTTTCACCCAACCTCGACCCCCCCCCCCAACTCCCACACACACACACACCAGCCCCCTCACCCCCCACCCAAAAAAAAATTAAGTTTATTTTTAAAAAATATTTTCAACGTCAAATTTTATTTTTTCATCCCTACCATCGTCCCTCCATCACCCCCACCCCCACCCCCACCCAAAATAAAATTAAGTTTGTTTTAAAAATTTATTTATTTATTCACCCTACCCTGGACCCACCCCACCCCAACCCCTACCCCCAACCAACCCCTCCCCTTCAAAAATATTAAGTTTTTTTAAACAATATTTTTAACTTCAAAATTTTTTCATCCTACCCTGGCTCCCCCTCACCCCCACCCACCCACCCACCCCGTAATTTTTTAAAAAGTTTTTCTTTTTTTTTTACTTTTATAATAAAATAAAATTAAATGAAACATTTTCAACAGATTTCATCTATAAAAAAGACTAAAATATTTTCACTATATTGAATTCTTAAGTAAAGAACTATTTGTTCATGAAAATATGGATAAAATTTTGGTAAACTAGTATTTTACCCAACCCATTTATTATCCAATCCATATTTACCCATATCAAATATGGACGGATTGAATAATTACCATTTTATGTTTAACCATTTTTAACCCGCCCACATTTGACTCAACCCGCCCATTTATCACCTCTAATAAGGATATATAATTTTTCCAATGATTACCGATTGGTATCGACAAATTGATTGAATGATTAGCCAATAATCATTTGTTTAAAAAAACAGTGTTGCATTGGTAAAATAATTTTAGTAATGTCTTTTACATATAATATAACACGTAATTTTCAAACTTTTTTCAATTCAGTTTTTCAAAATAAACTTTTTTCAATTCAGTTCATTGACCATTTTTATTTATGCTAGTTGATAAAAAATTTAACTCTTCTATGACCAAAAGACTTGGCTTTGGATTGAATTTATAGCATATATATCTCTTTTATTTTGCCATATTTAAAGGAGGAGGCACTGGTTCAAGCACTATAATAAAAATAACTTTCAATGATAATAAATATTGATATTAATAAAAGTATTAAAATTTTTATTGCCATTGGTTAAATGTCATTAGAACCAATGTTGTTAAACGCTTTAGTGATACAAACAAAGAGTGTTAGTTGCTGCTAAAATATATATTTAGCAGCAATATATATTGGGCTCGGGTTTTCATCGAATTTGATAGAGGTTTTATTTCTTCAATGTTTCATCCCTGGAGAATGTTGTCGAAACTTGAGCTAGGGCTATTATTAATTGAAATTTCAAAGTTTCACTTAAAATAATATTCCTTTAGGGTGTGTTTGGTATGAAGTAAAATGTTTTCCATGGAAAACGTTTTCCTGGAAAACATTTAGATTTTGAACTTATTTTCTCATGTTTGGTTGGTGAGTAGAAAATATTTTTCAGAAATGATTTTTAGTGTTTGATTTATGAATGAAAAATATTTTTGAGAGACATCTTTTATTTTTACTAGAGTAGAAAATAATATATAAAATTGAAAATATTTTTAAAAAAATAAAATTATTTTTTTGCGGGTGGGGGTGGGGTGGGGTGGGGGCAGGGGAGGGGCAGGGGGAGGGGGTAAGGGGGTAGGAGTGAAAAAATAAAAATTTGAACTTGATAATATTTTTAAAAAACAATTTTTCTTTTTTGGAGTGCGGGTTGGTAGGAAGTGGATAGGGGGGTTGGCGGGAGGGGGTAGGAGTTTAAAAATAAAAATTTGAAGTTGAAAATATTTTAAAAAAGCAAAATTAATCTTTTTGGGAGGGGTTGGGGTTTGGGGGGCTGGCCGGTTGGGGGTGAGGGGTGTCAGGGATCGGATGAAAAATAAAATTTTGAAATTGAAAATATTTTTTAAAAATTGATGTTTTTTCCCAAAAATAAAATAAAATTAGAGGAGAGTTTTTGAAAATGTTTTCCTTAATTTATGAAGGAAAGTCATTTTCCTTAATTTTGAGGAAATGAGTTGATTTGAAAAATATTTTCCAAGACTTTTGTCCCAACCAAACATGAAAAAATTGGAAACATTTTCCAGAAGATATTTTCCACATACACTTGAGGGGTGTCATTCGACACTCCTTCATTAAAATTATTTTTTTTTGTTGACAATCTTTTATTTCTTCGTGATTTGAACTTCTTTATATTTTGACACTTACGTTAATCGGTTTTTTGCTTACGGTCTTTGATTTCTAATTTGAACTTCTTTATTTCTTTGTGTTAATAACTTTTGTTAACGGTGTCTAATTTTAAATATATATTCTTTAAATATAAAATTTGACATATTATACAACGTAATTTTTTAACGCGATTATAACTACGCCATTGACGACTTATCTTGTCCATACAGCTGAGAAGTATTTTTGTTATAGTTATAAAAAAATATAAAAGAGAGTGGACGATATTAGTTTGGGGAATATATCATAATAGCTACACAATGAGTTTATAAAATAGTGACACCTTTGTATGCCCACAAGGCCACAAATATATTAGCCACTTTAATATTAAATGATCATCAACGTCAATATTTTCTACATACTACTATTCTTTTCTATTTTTTATAATCAATTACTAGTTTATTAAAAAACAAAATACAAAAAAAAATTAAATAAAATACTCGTCTGTTTAAAATAAATGACTCACTTTCCTTTTTAGTTTATTTTAAAAAAAAGGGGAAAATGTTAAAAATGTCCTTAAACTATGTCAAAAGAAAAAAAATGCACTCTATTTATAATTTGCCTCAAAAAGTCCTTACCGGCAATATTTTGGCTCAAAAATGTCATTGCAGTCAATATTTTGATCGAAAAATGCCCCTATAATTACAAAATAAGTTTAAAATGCCCTTTTTGGATATTATATTATTGTTTTCTTTTTTCAATACATTTCTTCCTAATTAAAATATTATTAGGGTCAAGAACACAATAGTTACAAAATGGGTCAAGAACACTATTATTGTTTTCTTTCTTCTAAAATCACTTTAACAAATAAAAATGTAGAAATTTGTTTTTCTTGTTAATATCATTTTAACAATTAAAATAGAATAACTTCATGCATCCTTTTGACGGATAATATATATCATATATATATATATATATATAAGATCATAATATAGTCGTCATTAATTTATATTTATATAACGATAAAAAATAATGACTATAAAATAAGAAACTTTTTTATTTTTTATTTTTTTTCTAAATTGAAGTAAGCTAAACATTTGCTAAACATTTTTTAAATATTAGTAGGAAAATAATGTGTCAAAAAGAAAAAAAATAGTATATTTATTTGGAAAATGAGCATTTTTGACTCATTAAATAACAATAAGGGCATTTTTGGACTAAAATAATGACGGTAAATATATTTTTGGACCAAACTACAAATGAAGGATATTTTTGGAACAAACTACAAATGAAGGATATTTTTATTTCTTTCACATAGTTTAAGAATATTTTTGAGCCAAAGTATTGATTGTAAGGATATATTTAGCCAAAATATAAACGAATGACGTTTTTATTCCTTCTCATAGTTTAAGGAGATTTTTAGCCCTTAATTTCAACTTTTACGTGTTATATTTTAATCTTAAAATTAAAGCACATTTTAATATATTTGACATTATTTTAATTTAAAATTATAAAAATAAAGAATCTTTTATATCCTTTCAACTTTGCTTCAAAATTAAATTAGGTTACATTTTTAAAAACAAATAAAGTATTTATTATCACTCCCAAGTCCTAAATATGTGGCACATGTCGAGTACATTTTCACAAACGTGACTGAAATAACACCCAAAAAATAGACAGAAAATATGTCACGATCCAAAATATCAAATCGTGATGGCACCTATGTTCCCAACCGGTAGGTAAGCCAATCCAATACTTTTACAAATTCAATTTAATATTTTAAGTAGAAAGATAAGCGAAAACATAATATTCAATCACTAAGTTATTACAAGTATGAAATGCGGAAACCTAAACTACTACCCCCATGATTTAGTGTCATAAGTACAAGAGCTTCTACAATAGGATACAAGTCCAAACTAATATGAAAATTTAACATCAGATATATCCTATCAAAATATCAAAATAACCTAATAAATAGGGTAGTTTGAAGGTGTGGGCCGCAGAATATCCCAAGCAGCGCACTACAACTCCAAGATAATTCAAACTCATATTCAACCTCCAAGAACGTGCCCGAATTTGAAATCCAATCTGCACCATAAAAGAGTACAACAAGTGTAGTATGAGTACGAAACCACGTGTACTCAGTATATCTCATTGACCGACAACGAAGAAGTAGTGACGGAAGTTTATATAAGAAAAATCAATTCTTTAACTATACAAGCTTATATTACACTTACCAGTCATGTTTCATCAAATAGAGGTAATAAAACATCAAGTAACTTTCAACCACCAAATAAAATACAAAATCATCAAGAATGAAGGATGTAATGAGATGTAATGCAATATGAAACTATGGAATGATATGCCTCTGAATAGCCAATACTCTATACGTCATACTCCTCAGAAAAACATCGAGAGTTCATGACCCATGGGGGACTCGCGAGGTCCATATACCGACACGAACGATCTCCACGTGTCTGTGCGGACGATCTCAACGCACTATCATAAAATGAAATAAATTCTGCACGGACGGTCTCCACGTGCCTAAATTATAATCTTAACATCTCACCATCATCAGCACGGACGATCTCCACGTGCCCAACTTATACTCAATCTCATGTCAATGCATGTATACAATATTATTTCAACAAATGGGATGATGATGCATCTCAATCAATCAATATCGGCATAATACATAACCACCTCAATTATCACAACTATACGGGTGCAATAAGGAAAAACACAATCACACAAAGAATTCAAGTCAATAATAAATCAGCTAATGCCCATATGATTTGGCATTCTCGGGTTTCAACCTGCATTCTATAGTAATAACTTTCTCTTTATATCACTGGTATCTGTACCGATGCCCGTCACACCATTGATATCATACCCCTATCTTTCACCTTTATCCATTATTTAATTCATTTTCTAATCTTTAATTAGGAAAACGTCCTTCAACAAGTCTGAAAGTCTTAACATACCTTTGAATGTCGAACACGTGTCACGAATTCTCATGATTTTGTCTTTCTCTTTTGTAAAGCTTCAGACTGTTCCCAATCTATCAAATATGTATATTCGTAAGCAAGTATGTCTTATAACACCCCGAGTGTTTAACATTATTCTCTGTCCCATATTGAAGGCTTACAAGCTTAAATTTTAGATTTTTATTGTGAGCGTGTATTCAAGAAAAAATTATTAAAATTTAAATTCGATAACATAATGATATTTTTAGTTTTCTGCTAACCTTACATACTTCTGAATCTTTCTCTAATCATGATATATGTGTCTGTTTAAATATATTTTGTTATAAACTCTCTTCTTCTTTTTTTGTTAAATTTTGCTTACGCTCATAACTAGTAAAACTAATATTAGTAGATAACATATGTGCATATCTTATTGTTCCAAAAATTATTCACCACCCATAAAACCTTCCAACTATATTATTTTAATTGTTTTTCATATTTATTAAGTAAGTAATGGAGTAACTTCTATATTAAATTAAGTGTTTTCATCTCCTTCTAACCGTGATTCCAAAGTCACTCAAAAATCATAGAGTATAAATCTATTCTCAAATCCCTAAGTTTCAAATCTATAATTAAGTCTTAATTATTTCAAATAACTTAACTCTAGTTCTGTTCATATATTATAATATACCTAACATTTAATTACATGTACTAATATGTCAACTTAAATTTTTGATAATTCACAAAAACTCCGAAACCAAAATTCTAATTACAAAAATCCGTAATTAACCATGAACTACTAATTACTCAGAGAAATACTTTTATGCGGATGGTTCTTAATGTATGTATTATATAAATTAATTACTAATATGACATCCCCCAACTGATTAGATTATTATGCCCAACCATTGCTCATAATTTCTCCTTAATTAAACCCTAGAATTGTCAACACTACCCTTTAATTTGTGAATCGGGTGATAAGGCTACGCTTGAGTTGTACGATGAAAACTAATTAATTAATAGACCCTACTGATTTATTTTTAGACAACTTTCACATATAACAAACACAAAATTCATATTTGTATGTTATAGCAAAATTTATATTATTGCGCTCCATAGCAAACATATATATGTATAATTCGCTATACATATACAACTGAAACGAATTGTATAAAACGAAATGTAAAAAACGAGAAAGAGAAAGAGACTTGGGCAGAGAATTGTATAACGAATTGTAAAATTATAAGTGTATAGGACGATTATATACAATTTGAATTTGCAGAAAACAAGAAAGAGACTTGGGCAGGGAATATACAATTGAATCGAATTGTACAAAACGAGAAAGAGAGAAATTATATACAATTTCAATTTGTATAAAACGAGAAAGAGAGAAAGAAAAAATAGACTTGGGCAGGGAAGTACTTTAATTGTATAATTATAAGTGTATAAGACGGAGATATATGTATTTGCATGTGTATATACAATTTTCTCTCGCTTTATATAACTAGAAACACAATTTATACAATTCCATTGTATAAAGCGAAAGAGGCGAGCGAAGGAAGCGAGCGAGAGAGGGAGAGTGGCGAGCGATAATATGAGGGAGAGAGGGACTGACAAACAGTTTGCTATGGAACACAAATAAATCAAACGATAGCTATTATATTTATTTTATATTATTAGTTTGTCATTCTATACAATTATCACTTTATTTTAATACATGGACCAAGTGAAATAGGTTAAATATTGGACTTGGCCCATTAATCATCAATTAAATTAAATATATAAAAAAATATCCATAAATTAAATAACCTTAGTTAAACGAATAGCTTAATATACTTGCGGAGGAGTCTTTTATGATAGAAAATGTGTAGTGCTCAAAATGACTCAACGGGTCATTACAAAATAATTATTCTAATGTTTTGTCCTTTTTCTTGTAGACAAAAGAATACTCCAAAACAACCTTTAGATAATTTCTTTTAATATAATGTTGAATACAATATGTAAAAGTCTTTTTATTTAAAAAGGGATGACAGAGTTTAATAAATAAAGAAAATCAATTGTATTATTTAATAAAGTTATGTTAAATGTATTAAAATATTTTTTAATTTTATAGTCTTAAAAATGGCACGTAGAATATTAAAAATAAAAGAGATAAGTATTAAAAACACATCTAAATTATCCCCTTTTTTGAATTTCATACTTAAACTCACTTTTTAGTTTGAGAAATACACATCAGTGGTGTATATAATATACTCTCTCTTTTATTTGAAAAAACTTGACACATGACATTCCACATGGATTAAATATTTTATATTAACAAAAATTAAATAATAGACTATTAGTATTAATTAAAAATTAAAGATTAAAGTACTACTTTCTATAAAAAAAATATATTTTTAAAATAATAAAAATTTAAATTATTTTTCTTATCCCACTCTACCACCTCCTCAAGTACCCTCCCTAAAAAAATGATATTATCTTATTTTTTTAAAAAAATAAAAATATTCTGCCCCATCCGATGTAACCTCCGAACCTAATTTTTATTTTTATTTTATATTATTGTCATTTTGTGTTAGATATGTATGTACATATTTTTTTTAAAAGAAAAATTCTACTAGCGTACCGAATATAACATAAATAAGTAAAAATTAAAAAATGTCTTGCGGCGACAAGTAAAAAAAAATTTCAATATGTATATATTTAACACAAAATGAGAAAAAATATTGAAAGTGAAGGGTTAGGTTAGGTGCGTATAATTATTATTTTAAAAATAAAATAATATCTAAATTAGTATTTAAAGAGGGGGGAGGGGGAGACAAAGTGAAAAAAATTGAATTCTTTTATAAAAGAAATTTAGACAAAAATAAAACTTTAAAAAATGGCCCGGGGTGAGAAGGAGTGATGGACTGGGGGGAGAAAAATATTTTACATTTATTTGATAAAAGAAATATTGTCTTTTTGGATAATAATTTTTTAATTTTTAACTAATACTAAATACTAATAATTTTTTTAATTTTTATTTTGTCCATGTGTGATGTGATAATTTTTAAAATAAAAGAGAAAGTGTATCACACACACCATGATAGTGTATCACACACACCATGATGAGAGTGGTATAAAGGAGATAGGTGTGTTTCTCAAACTAAAAAGTGATAGTTTAGGTATGAAACTCACACTCTCAATAGTTTAGGTATGAAACTCAAGAAAATGGTATAATTTAGGTGTGTTTTTTATACTTATCTCAAAATAAAATGTTACTCAAAATGAAAGGAGGTAAGTCATTCTTTTTTAAACAGAAAAATTATTTCTCATAATTTTTTAAAAATCATTAATTTATAAAGCAACTTTCACATATAGCGAAAATAAAATTTTTATTTGTATGTTATAGCTATAGTTTGCAGAATTGTGCTATATAGCAAATTTTGTGTTTGATATGGAGCTTTTGATTTGTATAATTTACTACATAAATCCATTTTATACAAATTTTGTATAAATTCATCTATACATTGTAATTTGTATAACAAAATTTGTATTTGCATATTTATA
The DNA here is from genome assembly GCA_022817965.1 of Solanum lycopersicoides. NCBI lineage: Eukaryota > Viridiplantae > Streptophyta > Magnoliopsida > Solanales > Solanaceae > Solanum > Solanum lycopersicoides. Next base: position 115,887,700 of record CM040618.1, read on the forward strand.
AGTGTATAGGACGAAAATATATATATCTGTACAAATATATATACATTTTTCTCCCGCTTTATATAACCAAAACACATTTTATACATTTGTATACCGAATGGATAATTGCATACCAAAAATAACTAATTGTATATCAAATTTGGCAATAAAAAAAGAAAATATTTACTGCAAATTAAAAATAAAATAAACTATAGCTATAACATTTAATTTAAATTAATAATTTCTTATTTAATATTATTTTTCATAAATTATAATTGAGACCTAGAAAATACAACGGTCCCCTCTAACTATCCAGATATGTTGACCACTTAAACTTACCTTCTCATATCCACCGTTCAAGTTGATATACCAGTATTTCTTATTGTAATTTTTTCTTTCTATATATTTCTGTTATCGTACTTACTATAATAATTGATCCAAAATAGTTATAGAAATACATGATTTTTATTATGTAAAAGTTAATAAATCGCATAGCCAAACGGACTTTTAATATACATCTTGAGATAAAAGGAAGGCAATGAAGTGGTCAAACTAATAACAAAAATATCATTATAGTGGAACAGACATTATTGTTACTATTTTATTACTAGATAGTTTTTACAGTTGCAACTTACAATTATACAATCATATCGAACTAATATTGGCAATAACCATGAAGAACAAACTAATTTAATCTAATGACATTTAGCATTACAAGAAAACTGTTAATTACATGGAATTTTTTTTGGGAATTAATATGAAATTTTGCAGACAAATAAGATTCCTGCGGATTTTCATACTAATCTCCAGAAAAATGAAGGGAAATCCCATGTAATTAACAATTTTCTTATAGGCCTCATTTGTTTGCACTTAATGAAGGTCTGAGTCTTAATCATTCAAATTCGTCTCATTAAATATTTTGTTTTTTAAGGACTGAATCTTAATTATTCAAATTCAACCTTTAATGCTGCTTACTTCAGCTTGTTCATAGCACATAATTATTTCATTCTAGATAATGTCAAGTGCATCACCATCTTTCTCTCATCCATGGAAAACCTACATTTGCATAAAATATTGACCTTTCAATTATAGTACAATATTAAAATCTGAGGTGTATAGATTAAACTATCTCAATTTTCTTTGAATATTAGCCAAAACATAAATTCATAAAATGTATAGTCTTTTGAGATAGAAACTGTACACAATCAAACCACAAAAGATTGAGAGAAACACATCTGAATGTCTTTCTTCAATTTCCTCCTTGTGTTTTTATTCTAAATTAAATCAATTACTCCATGCATTGTTGATGATGAAAAATAATTTTCTAAATTTGTGGATCTGAGGTAGCCACGTACAAGTACAAAAAATATCTTAATGAAAAGAACGTCCACCACCTGATTCCTTATGACTTATTTAATTACTAGTTATACAAATTTCTAAATTGCGAACAAAATTATATTAATTTTATAGACACATAACTTACCTCCTAATTACTAACTTTTATGATATTATCTAAATATATAATTTAATTCCTCAAATTTGATTCAAAATAGTAACAGAGTAAATTTATAATTATTGTAAAAAAAAAAAAATTAGCTCTCAAACATAAACGAATAAAAATAAATAAACAAACGGGGACAAATATACACTAAATTAGACAGTATATTTAAATACCAAAACCACATATTAGTGGTCCTAATTAGCAAAACAAAAATTCAAATTGATATGTGTGCAATGAAAGTTCAGTTAAGTTTAAGATAAAAAATATGAGGAGAAAAATCAATATCAACAAAATAGATTGTCGATAACAAATATAATTATTTTTCATATCGAGGCGATAGTTCTCGAAGAAGAAAACATCACATGCAATATACATCTTGAGACAAGGCAATGAACTTGTCCATGACGGGGAGGTACAACACCAATAAAATACAAATATTACATAATACCAAAAATACTTTTGAAGTGAAACAGACATGTTGATAGAGAGGGGACTTAATAACGAATTTTAATCGAATCTATATTATTTTATGCGGAACTTTAGTTATTCCTCATTCTATATATCATGCAAAATATTTATTTTATACGGATATAATTCACCTACTAATTTCTAGCTACCAAAAAAAATATTTATCTATATATGGTTTTATATTTGTATAATTCATCTCTATATTTGTATAATTCATCTCTAACATAAGTCAAAATAGTGATATAATAAATTTACTTGGGGGATTTTTATTTACTTTATAGTATATTTTAGACGGTATATTTAATTGTGAAAATTATCCGGTTAAGTAAATTTATACAATGTAATTACTCATCATAGCTATAGTTTGCTATAATTACCACTCACGACTAACATTATATATTAATTATGTGGGCTGACTTCAAGATTGTACAATTAGTCACATTTATATATGTATAATTCGCCACAATATACAAATACATACATAATATACAATTATCTAATCAATATACATATATAATTATTTAATCAATATACATATACAATTCACCTCTCTCCCACTCTCGCTCGCTTCTCTCCTCCCTCTCTCAATCTCGCTCGCCTCTCTCCTCTCTCTGCCTCTCTCGCTTGCCATATATACAAATACATATGTATAATATACAATTATCTAACCAATATACATATACAATTCGTCTCTCTCTCACTTTTTGCCCTCTCTTTCTTACATCTCTCCTCCCTATAACATGTAGCTTCGAATTGTAAATAAAACTACAGCTATAGAGAGTAATTAAGCTACTCCCTCCGTTTCAAAAAGAATGTCATATTTTCTTTTTAGTCTTTTTAAAAAAGAATGACATCTTTCCTTTTTTTGGCAACACTTTAACTTTAACTTTCAATATGACATGTTTAAGACCATAAGATTAAAGGACATTTTGGTACATTTGACATAACTTTAATTTAGAACCACAAGATTAAAAAGTCTTTTTTCTTTACTTAAACTCCGTTCTAAGTCAAACTAAACTATCTTTTTTGAAACGGAGGAAGTATTTTTTAGTAGCTATATGTGAAAGTTCCCTATTTAATTATCCAAACCACGTGTCAGTGGCTCAAAGGCTGTAAATTAATACATGTGCAATGAATATCCAGTTGGGTCCATATATATTCATACCGGGATGCCAATTTACTGGTCCAAATGTGTTTGTCAAAACTCCAAACGACAGTACAAAATCAATATTAAATGACAAACACTAAATAATATTACCAAAAATATTCTTACAGTGTAATAGTCTAATAGATGTGTTGATAGAGGGGAAAATCATGTGAAATGACAAATATTTATATATATTGTTTAATTTAGCTATAGTTTTAGTTATTTATGATTTGGGTTTGTAGTTTTTTATATTTTGTTATTCGGTTTCTAATTCTATAAATTTAGAATTTATAAAATTTGGTTTTAGATGGTATAGATTCAGAATTTTTATATGTTTATTCTAGCTATTTGTATATGATTTGTTGATAAATTTGATTTGTATAAGTTATGAAAAATTCATAATAAATTATCTTGTATGTATATTGGCAAGCAAGATATACAAACAAAATTCTGAAAAATAACAATTCTAAGTGTATAAATACAAAATTTGTATACATTTACCATATTGTATATTGACAAGTGAAATATATGTACAAACGGGCAAACGAAATATACAAACAGAAAAGACCCTAACAAACGAAAGGAAGCGTAATTAAGCAACCCGTCGCTATCAAGCATAATTAAGTTTAATCTCTTTACTGTTTGTGAAATTTTCTTCTAATAGAAAGGACTTGACAAAAAATTATACCTACTTGAAATGATAATCTATCTTTCTAAAGAGGCGAGTAAAACTCACACCTCGAATACAATCTTTTTGCATTAAGAAATATAATTGTATTAAGTGTATATATCTATATCACGTGTTTGTATACTCTTTTATGGTATTATATTGGGGAACTTTCACATATAACCACTAAAAAATAGCCTAATTACTCTCCATAGCTATAGTTTGGTAATTACAATTCATAATTATATGCTATAGAGAGTAGAGAGACGAGCTAGATTGGGAGAGAGAGGAGAGAGGCGAGAGAGATAGCAAAAAAGGGGAGAGAGGTAAATTATATATGTATTGGTTAGATAATTGTATATTATACATATGTATTTGTATATATGACAAGTGAGATTGGGATAGAGAGGAGAGAGGCGAGCGAGAGATGGCATAGAGTGGGAGAGAGGTGAATCGTATATGTATACTGATTAGATAATTGTATATTATACATATGTATTTGTATATTTTGGCGAATTACACATATACAAATGTGACTAATTATACAAACTCGAAGTCAACCCACATAATTAATGTATAATGTTAGTCGTGAGTGGTAATTATAGCAAACTATAGCTATGATGAGTAATTAAGTGGTATAAGTTTGCTTAACCGCATAGTTTTCCCTACTATAATTGATACAACATTGTATCTCTCATTCGTTCAAGCATCCTGAGAGTTGAAGTATGAAATCGAAAAGGTAAAAGTAAGGTCTCCATCATCTCTCGCCTAATTTTTATCAATAATTATCCCTCTATTCGTACCAAGCAAGAGATAAAGAGGGAGTGGATGAGAAAGAGAGAGTGTGGAGCAAAAGAGGATATGGAGAGAGTTTGAGAGGAAAGAAAATTTCCTATAAAACCCCAAGTATAGCTATATAATGTAATTTTTTGATATTATAATTGCGTGTAATAAATACAATTACATATTTACCTTGCTATATAATTATTATAAAAATAATAACTTTCAAACAAACCCAAACATGAAGTCTATTCTTCTTCTTTTCTCCAGTATACCATACCCCACCTACGCCAAATTAAAAATTATTTTATTTTAGATATTTCTCAAAGCATTTTAAAAATAATTAATTACGGAAATTTCACCTTTTAGTTTACTTATTATCATTATCCCCTATAAATTTTATAAATTTTCAAAATCTCTCATTTTCGCGCATCACATTAATGTATCTCGCTCATCACATTAGTGTATCATGTATAAAATGTACCTCGCGCATCAGATCAATGCATCTCGCGCATCATATTATTGTATCTCGCGCATCAAATTAGTGTATCATGTATAAAATGTACACAGATTAGTGTATCATGTATAAAATGTACACAGATTAGTGTATCATGTATAAAATGTAATATATCTTACTTAGCAATTAATGTATCTCGCGCATTAGATTAATGTATCAACGCTTATACTATTGTATCCGTTTTGAGGGATTTTTGTAACTATAAGCTTTTAAGGGATAAAATATAATTTTTCCTTAAAAGTATGTAATTTCTGTAATTTGCTCATAAATAACAAAATATCTATTATTTTCTTGAGACAGTCTTTTAAAAAAAATATAACATAATAAATTAGGGGGAAAAATAATGACCCATAAACAAGGGAGTACGAAGTAATTTTATTAGAAACGATAATGAAGTTTTAACTTTTTCCCTCTGTTTTTATGTTTGTGTTTTTGGCAGTATCGAAGGAACGCCACAAAAACAAATTAAATTAAAATTGAGGTAATGCTTATTTATGGGGCCTATAGTTTAATCATCTTGAACTTTTGACCTTCGTTTTGTCTTTAAGCAAATCTTCGCGATAAAAAAAAATGAACTTGTTAAATTTAAATTTTACGTATAAAATAAGCGGACAATAAAAAATCTTAAACTACCTGCTTTCGAGGTCATTTTCGTAATCACTCGGTCCCATGCATGAGGGCATCAATACAATAATCTTAGAAATAGTGGTAGATATTGAAAGTAAATATTTTTTTCGTCTTATTTTAGTAATACTGTTTAATTTAGCATTATGTTTAAGAAATAAAGAAAAACTTTTAAAAATTATAATCTAAAATAATTTTTGGATATTGACATGGTTATAAGGGTAAAAGATAAATTTTAAAATAAAATTGTTTCTAGTTATCTTAAGGTGACATTATTTTTTTAGAGAGACTGAATAATAATGGATATCATATAAAATGGGACAGGAGGAGCAAATAATCATAGTATTAATATTTTCTTTGTCTCACATCTTCTGAATAATTTTTTTTTAGTCAATCCTAAAAGAAAATTATATTTTCAAACCAAATTTTTTAAAAATATCTTTTTTTCTTTCTTAAACCTCGTAACATGTTAAATTAATTCATATCGATCAAGACAAAAAGTACCATTTTGGGGCATTAAAAAGAGGCTCAAGCATTCGATAAATTATACCAAACACACATTGCATTGTAAGGATAGTTTGGTAGCGGAATAATTGGTAAGGGGCTAAGTTATTTTTGCACTAAAATCATGTATAATTTTCTTTATTTTAATTGTTATAATTTTTTTATGTCAATCCTAAAAACAATACTTTAACATAATTTTCTAATCAGAAAAAATAATAATTTTAAATACTCATTTACCTTGATAAAATAATTTTTAAATATTCAAATATCTACTATTTATTTTAAATCATAAAAAAATTAAATTTTTCTTTTTAAAATTATGTATCAAATCAAATTATAAACATATAAATTAAATACATATTTTATTTATATATGATATTTAGTGCAACATAAAAAAAATATTCTATTAAAATAATATTAAAAAATCTATTCATATCTAATTTTATATTTTAAATATACCTAACGAACAAGCGCAAGTCAAATAACCGAGAGAGAGTGAGAAAGAAAAAGTTAGAGTGAGGCCCTTTTGATAATTGAGAGTTTTCGTAGGTAAGAATCTCACTCTCAATTGATAAATTATGAATTATGAATAATTAAAAGTCATTATAATTACGTATTGAAGTCATTATAATTTTAGAAAGGGACCACAATTTATTCAAATACGTATTGAAGTCTGACTATTTCGAATTCACATCACGTACGGCCTTATTTGATAGAAAAGTGTTTTTCGTCGGAAAAAATTTCGTATTAATCTTTGATTAAAAAAATATAACTTTATCCACTAAATCATATCGTTAGATGATAGGACCACAACTTAAGTGGCAGAACACGAGATGGAAAATATGCAGATTTGTTCAATCAATAGACCAGAAACTCTCTAGACACATTATAGTACATTTCAGCCACAAAATCGTAGGAAAAATATCCTCTCTTTATTGTCCGTTTGATTTTAGTTTATTTATTTCCATATATAATTTAAGAAAATAATTTTATAATTTTCAAATTTAATATGTTTTTTGTTCCTATTTATATTTATTCTTACGAAAAGGTTCTTGATATTTCATATTTCACAAAATAAATGCATAAATAATACTATTTTTTTTATTTTACCCTTGAAGATACAACATACGAAAAGTAAAAAATTAATTTATGTTAATGATTAAAAAATTGACTTCAAGATAATAATATTAAATAAGGGTATGACGGCTAACTTTATTGTTTTTTAAAAAACGTAAAATTTAAAATAATGACATATAAATCAAAACAGAGAAAATATATATTAAATGTATTAAAATATTATTTAGTTTTATAATCTTATGCACATCACGAAAAATATTACGTTTAATAAAATATACTTAAAAGTTCAGAAATAATTAAAAGTAAGATCTTGAAAGGAAGTGGGGCGGCTTTACTTGAAGTAGGATGGAGTGTCCCTCTTGAATCAGAGTAATTGAGTCCACATACAGAGCTAAAAAAGGATATATAAATTCATTTTAAAATAAATAAATTAAAATAAATAAAGTAATATTTTAAAAAGAATGATTCCTTTTTTTAGTCTGTGTTATAAAGAATTATTCATTTTCTTTTTTGGCAAAACTTTAACTTTAACTTTCTACGTGACATGTTTAAGACCACAAGATTAAAGGGCATTTTAGTACATTTGACATAACTTTAATTTAGGACCACAAGATTAAAAAATCTTATTTCTTTTCTTAAACTCCGTTCCAAGTCAAACTAATTCATTCTTTTTCAAACGGAGGAAGTATTATTTTTCTGTATTTTGCTTGTCATATTTAATTTTTTATGTGCTTTAAAAAATATATAACTAAAATAGTATTTATATATATATATATACTTATTGATATAAAACTTCTATCATTTTTCATCATATTAATCTATTTCTACATTTTATTACGTTATATATAGATGAAAACTATATAATAATCTGTTTCACATTATTTGACTCATTATCATTGCACTCATTTTTTTTAAAACTAAAATTATATTTAAAATTGAATGAACAAATCAATGAATAGCGTAGCATTTGATGCAAACTAGGCTTGGAAGTCTGAACAGGAATACGGAAGAGGGCTAGGTGAAGTTGTATATATATACGAGTACGATTAAATTTAAATTTATTCAAAATAATTTATATTAACGAACTTTTACAAATGCGATTTTATATCTAAGGAGATTTATATTTGATATTTCTAATTAAGAATATAGTTCTTATCACTCTATTACAATCTTTATTGGTAAGCGTAGATGCTTAATACTCATGTTAAGGGTAAAAACAAAAAAATTAGAATAAAACTTTCTTGGTTTTTTAAATTGAACGAACGACATAATCTATTTATTTTTGAGCATACGAATCAAATAATATCAAACAGAGGAATCAATTAATTATATAATTTTTTTAAAATAACAATTATTTTGGACCATGTATTTTAAATAAGGATAAATGAACTAGAGGAAATAATTGACTTATGCTTGTTTGACATTTCATTCTTTTCAAAATAAGTATTGTTTTAATTAAATAAAATTACACCAATTAAAAAATACTTCCTTCGTCTACAATTGTTTGTCATGTTAAATTTATGCACATTCAGGAAAATTTAATACAATGTCTAATTTAACTAATATAATCCTATTATATCAAAAATATAAAAAATCTGTATAACTTTCCAATTGAATTACACTATCATTAAGGACAAACTTAAAATAGCAAAGAAATTACTGTATTTATTAATATAATTTGAAGAGAAACTTACCAAGAAAAATATTATAAAATCTAACAAGGTTATATAAGTCTGTTTCAATTATGACTATTAGCAGTTCTCAATAATTCTCACTTAGTGTAAGAGATAAACGTAAATATTTATGCGATATAAATATAATGATGGAGATAAAAAAAATTTATCTTGTTTAATTGTCATATTAGAGATAATTTATTTTATTATTTATATTTTAATAATAAAATAAATTATTATCATATATATATATAATAAAATAAATTATTTCAAAATAACTAATCTCAAAAAAATTTATTTCATACCAAACAAACTCAAAGGGTAGGTGATCCATTATGTGTGCATTAATTAGGTATAGACTTATTAAGCATTATTGATATCTGAGCTCTGTAACATTGATAGTATAAGTTATTAATTTATTGACTCAAGAATCTTTATAACATACAAAAAGATCTGAGTGAAAGAATCCAAATATACTGAATTCGTAGTTCACCCATGTGCATTATTTAAAAATAATATTTATCTAAAAATCTCTCATTTAAATATCTGCCTTAAATAATATTAGTGGCAATTAAGAGTAAACCTTTAAAAATAAATAATTGTGGAGACTGTTTGACACAGTGGGATCTCCTGTCCCCAATCAATGGTCGGATCCAGGATTTCACGGATTCGGAAAAAAAAATATATTTAAACTCTTAAAATCACTAAGTCAATTTTTAATATTATATTTAAAAGGTTTAAAATTAATATATAAACATAAAAATTCTTTAAAGGAAAAAAACTCAAATATGATATCGAACTTTCAGAAAAGGCTCATTTATGCCATCAGTTAAAAGTTTGGCTCATTTATGCCATTACCGTTAAAGAAAAGACTCATTCATGCCATTATTTTTTAACGATAGTTTTGTAAAATTATTTTTGACACGTGACCAATTATAATTCGGCCACATCATCAATTTTTTTAATTAAAAAAATCATAATTCTGAAAAAAATTGAATTAATTTTTTTTGAATTTTCTTATTAAATAAATTGATGACGTGACCGAATTATAATTGGCCACGTCATCAATTTTTTTAAATAAAAAAAAGAAAATTCTGAATAAAAATTGAAGTAATTTTTTTTGTATGTTTTTATTAAATAAATTGATGACGTGATCGAATTATAATTGACCACGTCATTAATTTTTTTTAATAAAAAAAATCAAAAAATTCTGAATAAAAATTGAATTATTTTTTTTTGATTTTTTTTTATTAAATAAATTGATGATGTGGCCGAATTATAATTGGCCATGTCATTAATTTTTTTAATAAAAAAAATCAAAACTCTGAATAAAAATTTTATTATTATTATTTTTATTTTTTTATTAAAAAAAATTGATGACGTGGCTGAATTATAATTGACCACGTGTCAAAAATAGTTTTACAAAACCACTGTTAAAAAATAATACATAAATGAGTCTAGTCTTTAACGGTAATGACATAAATGAGTCAAATTTTTAACTGATGGCATAAATGAGTCTTTTCTAAAAGTTTGATAGTATATTCAAACCTTTTCCCTTTTTTAAAATATATCAAATATACAATGTAATTTTTTGCCAAAGAATTTACCATACTCTAGGTCCATCTCTATCCCCATTATGTGGATCCTGTTTCCATTTAAATTGCTATTACATTTGTTAAAATATTTTATTTATAAAATTAAAATTTATAATAATAAACTATTCTCTTCGTTTTAAAAAGATTGATCTAATTTGACTTAAAACAGAGTTTAAGAAAAGAAAGAAGATTTTTTAATCTTGTGGTTCTGAATTAAAGTTATGTCAATGTATCAAAATGCCCTTTAATCTTGTGGTCTTAAACATGTCACGTGGAAAATTAAAGTTAAAGTTTTGCCAAAAAAGAAAATTAGTCATTTTTTTTAAAACAAACTAAAAAGGAAATAGAGATATTTTTTTTGAAACGGAGGAAGTATTTTTTTATATATATTAATAAATGATGAAATCAATCACATAAATATATATACTTTTTTAATTTAATTATATACCTCAATCTTAAAATATTAAATATACGAGATTTTATTGAATGTCCTTCAAAATATATGGTTTGTTTGACAGTCATTTGACAATCAGCCTGTTGCTTTGGGACCTGCGCCCCCACCCCAACCCCCAAAAATAGAAAAATAAACCCACCTACCTTTACATTTGGAATCATTATTGTTTTCTTCTCACAATTTGAAATCATATATTGAATTCTTAAATAATGTTCCGAGAAATTTAGATTCTGAGAATTTCATATTATAATTTTATATTATTTAATAAAAATTGACATATAAATTTATTTTTTCATAAGAATAAAAATATAATAGACACTTCATATCTATCCTATTGTTACATCCTCACCAACCACATTTATTCTCATAGATAGTATTACTCTGACCAACTTTAAAAATTTTCATTTCGAAGAATGCAAAATCAATGTGAGAAAATTATTCGCAGTAAATGAAAATAATATGTTAAAAGAATTATGCACTATATAGTTCATGCTCAAATTTACTTTATTGAACTGAAATTTAATTAATGAATTAGAGTATATTTTTATTTTTTTTGAATAGCTTCGTAATAGTGCATATATTTTTTTACTGTATTTTTACTCATTTGGTAAAATTAAGGAAAGGCCAGTTTTTAACGAATTTTATGAAGCTTATATGTTTATAAACGACAAATACAATTGCTTAAATAAAACTTTAATATATTTTTTATAATTTCATATTATGATTATTAATGGATAGTCTGTATATAACAAGTATATAAGATACTAACTAAAATTTATTCTTTACAAAATAAAACCTAACGATGTTTTTGTTCAACTTACTTGTAGTGTAACAACTTCTTGTGAATGCCCTCTGATGCAGAACGCAGATATATAAAATTACGACAAATAGTAGATCTGAATCCATTAATATACAAAATTGATGTAGAAGCCAGAATTTTATTAGAAATATAAAAACACACGAGAAGTTCAATATCCTTCTATATATAATAACCTTAGAAAGAGAAATTCAGATGAACCTCTAGCACGCTCATGACTTCACCCTGTATAGAACGATAAATATAGTTCATAAAAGTAAATAATGTAAAATTCATAATAATCTCATAAAGGAAAGGTAGTTAAAGAAGTGCATTTACACAATGACCTTGATGAGTCTATTAATTATACGTAGTACTTATTTGTCAAACGAAAGAAAATAAACCTTTGCTATTTTCTCACATTTGTATCAACATTTGTAAATCCATACCACAAAGTAATTTGGATTTGGCTATTGAGTTTATCAAATCTATTTTCCTTTTTTTCGTCCCATTCTCCGATGAGGACGAGGATGAGGATGAGGATGAGGACGAGGACGAGGACGAAGACGAAGTTGTTGATGGATCGGGTGAGCGAGAGCGGGAACGTGTACGACGCCTAGCCGTTACTCTAGGTGGCATAGGTACGTCCGAGCCAATTAAGTCAGGAAAATTAAGCCGAGCTTTAGTGCCCCGAATTTTGTAAGCGGCTTGGTCATAAGCTAATGCTGCATCCCGCGGGGACTCATAAGTACCGAGCCACAGCCTCGCTCCTCTCCTATTTGGATCTCTTATCTCCGCTGAAAACGTGCCCCACTGCCTCCGCCTCACCCCTATGAACCGCCTCCAATCTTGTGGCGCGTTCTCACGCGCCACAGATGGTTCTTTTGTTTCCTCCGGGGGCTCCGGTCTTACGGGGGATTCAAGTGAATTTAAGGTAGGAATATTAGGCAATAATGTTGTACTATCTAAATTCATAGGTGAAAGAGTTTCAAAAAAATCTGAATCATCATCACAAAGAAGATGTGTGATAGATTCAAGTTCATCAAGGCTAGGTAAAGAGAAGATTTCATCATCATCAATTAGAATATTCATTCTTGTTTTGGATGAATAATATAATATTTTCACTTATGTGATTGAATGTAATGTAATAGTCATAGTTGAACTCTGATGCTACTTATATATAGTGCTTCATCTCTCCCTGTTTATATGACAGCTTCTTCTTTTTTCTTCAACAGTGAAACAATTTAAGTACAATTAAAAAAAATTCGCATGAAATCTTTTTAGATTTTTTTTATAAACTATTTAAAAAGTAGAGAAAAGACATAAAGTGATAGATGAAATAGTTTCGAATTTTCAAAAGGACACTTTAAGTATGCTGACATTTTATCACTCCACTAAACAATCTTGAACTGATATTATTATATCATTTTTTATCCACTTGGAAGGCATAGAAAGTGTGTGCACTCTCTTTAAAGAGAGTGAGCAAACCTAAAATAACTAATACTCCCTCCGTTAAAAAAAGAATGATCCTATTTCGTTTTTAGTCTGTTTCAAAAAGAATGATTTTTTTTTTTACAACACTTTAACTTTAACTTTGCACGTGGCATATTTAAGACCACAAGATTAAAGGGCATTTTGGTACATTTGACATAACTTTAATTTTGAACCACAAGATTAAAAAGTCTTCTTTCTTTTCTTAAACTCTGTTTCAAGTCAAACTAGGTTATCCTTTTTTAAACGGAGGGAGTATAATTTTATTTTTATAAATCTTTTTTTATTATTTTAAACTTTTTTTCCTTATTATTTTTTCTCTTTCTCGTTCAAAAATTTATTGTCATCTCCATTTAAACTTCTGACTCACAATGTCACTACTTTTACCACAACTTCACCTTTTTTTTTTCTACTATTACTTTTACTCTCTTTAATTTTAAAACATTTTCTAAATATTTTCTTACATTTCGAACAATTTGATAACCATTAGATTTCAAGATGACTCGGAGATATTATATAGTTTTTTTAAAATCCAACTTCAATCAAGTTCTTTCCATTTTCACGGAATTCAGTGGTTCTTTTAATTGTCATTGTTATTTTTAAAGTTATATGAAAATGACTAATTGATGATACCTTTAAAAATTTAAATTTTCTTTAAAAAATAATTAGTTTAGTTATCAATAATAAATAAAGTACATAAGATAATATGTTTTTTTTATTTAAAAAAATAATTGAAATAAAGTATTTGATCGGAGGTGAAGAAGAAAAATAAAAGAAAAAATAGAAGGGGGTTCAACTTGACGTGGCAGGTGAGGTGAGGTGAAAAAATAGAAATAATATTGAGGGATGGATCAACTTTAAGAAATTGAAAATGAAATTTAAAAATTGTATTTTTAATTGAATTAACAGGTATCATGTAATGATTGATGTATAAACATACTTACTTCTTTAAATTAGGGGCTGATTGAAAAATGATATAATGATATCAGTTTAATATTGTTTAGTGGGTAATAGGATGGTTGCAAAATTAAGATGTCTTTTTATAAATTTGGAATAACTTTAGTAGTGGTTTATGTCTTTTATCTAAAAAGTACGTTAGTCATAACTCAACAATTGACATTTCTAATTTTTAAAAGATATATGAAAAATTTATAATAAAAAATTATTTGTTTGAGTCTCAAAATTTAAAAAAGTGTCACATAAATTGAGACGGAGAGAGTACTTTTAACTAATTCACCTACCACTAGTCCTAATATCATTGTAGGGATTTCTAATAATATTTCCCTTCATTGTACTTGGTGTTTTTCGGTAATATTTTAAGTTTATTATCTCCTTTGGACGAATTAAATCGAATTTGGGTATGAGTAACAACCCGTCCAAATTTAAATGTATTGAATGAGTTGAGTTTGATTTTGTCATTCCTAACACCACCTCCAAATCCTGGCTCCCTTTCCTATCTGTTTTTGTAACGTTTTATTACTTTCTTTGTCCAACAATATTTGTTGACTGTATTATTTTGGGATGTCCAATAATATTTGTCTATTTTATAAAATTAATAGATAATTTTACACTTAGTTCCTACTTATTCTTATAATTAATTATAGTTATTTATCTATTATATTTTTCATGAAATTAAATTTATAATATTTAAATAATAATATAATAAAATTAATCTTCAATTTATAATTTCTTAAGACATGGACAAAATCAATAATGGACAAATATTGTTGAAAAGCAGAATAGATAACACATAAATGCTTGGGGTAAAAGTCAAAGATATCGTTCAACTTTCAATCATATTAATTTATTTTATTCTAACCGTTAAACTAAAGTTATTCTTACCTTTGTCGCTATTACGCTTATCATTCTTGCCCCTTTGGGGACGAAAATCCCCAAATCAGCTTTGGTTATATTACAATAAAGTGATTTTGGAATTTCCATCCATAACGGGACATAAATAATTAAGTATAATATATTAATAAAAATATAAATAACTTTATTTTAACGATACAAATAAAGTCAATCAGTAAATAAAATTTGTAAATTATTTTATACCCTTTTCCCTAAAATACTTTTAAGACAATGATTTTGTATTTATTGCAATAGAAATAAATAATGCATTGTAATCTTCTTTTAACCAAAATTATGGTCCTCGTTGAAAAGTGAGAAAGCAAACTGTACTTGCAAAAATTCAAACTTATTTTGGATCACGGGAATCCCTGCAGTATTATTTTGTTCTCTGCCTTCTATTTACTTTTACTTTTTATTAGTATAAAAATATTTTTTCACATAAAATTTATTCAGTAAAAAAAAATTACGTAAGTTATAAGTTATTTATTTTATATTTATTATTAAGTTGTATACATTTTTAATATTTTAATGATTTATAATAATTATTGATATTAAATTAAAATTATTATTTTATTTTATTAATTCTTGTTATTTTATATTTGTTATTAAGTTTTATACATTTTTAATATTTTAATTATTTATAATAATTATTGATATTAAATTATTATTTTTTATCAATTCTTGTTATTTTATTATTTGGAGTTATTATATTTCTCATACAAAAGTGACTAAAGATATATTTTTGCCATATATGGACTCTTACTGTCTCTATCATACCAAATGTGGCTCGTATATACTTTTTCAATACGTGGTTATCATTTTTTTTTAATTTCTTATTTTATTTGATTTTTATTGTAAAAATATAAAAAATAAAAAGAAAGAAGCATGAATGAAAAAAGTGAAAGAAGTAAGAAAAAAAAATTAGATTACATTTTTTACGGCTATATCGTGAATTGTTTTTTTTTATCTTATAAAATAACTGAAATATTTAAGCTAAATTATACAAGAAAATTTGTGAAAAGATAAATATGATCATTAATTATAAATAAAAGAATTAAAGAAAATTACCAAATGATCAAGTATAGTAAAGGGACCATTGATATTAAATTAAAATTATTTTTTTATTTAATAATTCTTGTTTTTTTAAATTATTATTTGGAGTAAATATATTTCTTATTACGAACAAAAGTGACTAAAGACATATTCTTGCCATATATGGACTCTTGCATATGTCTTTATCATACCAAATATGGCTCTTATATATTCTTCCCATATGTGATTATCATTTTATTTTTTTTGAATTTTTATTGTAAAAATATAAAAAATAAAAATAAAGAACAATAAATGAAAAGTAAGAAAAAAGTGTTCCTACTGTTTTTTTTTTTGGCTATCTCGTGATTTTTTAATTTTTTTGTAACTTATAAAATAATTGAGATATTTGATCTAAATTATACAAGAAAATTTGTGAACAGATAAATTTGATCATTTACTACAGATAAATAAAAAAAAAAATTAACCAAATGATGAAAATATAGTAAGGGGACCGCTAATTGGACGGATTGGGACCGGTGTCATCATTCATAATACAATCTCATATTCATTGATTAGATTAATCACGTGAGTATGTATTTTGACAACGCATAGCGAATAAAAAAAAAAAAAATGTTTATTTGTGTTTATCAAATTTTAATCTGACACATAAAAAAAAAATATTGATTTGTATAATGAGTTTACACTTTGTTCTTACTAATTCATAGAATTACAAATATGTGTATTCACAATATTTTTTTATAGACGTTAACTCAAGCTAATAGATTGAGGGTATAATATGAAGAAAAAAAATGTCATTTCTTAATTTGTAAAAAAAAAAAAAAAAAAAAAAAAGTTAGAGAAAATTGGACAAATAAAAAGAGACATAGAGAATAAATAATTATGCTAGATAATTTAATTTTATCGGATATCAATATCAAATATATCAATTTGCTAGTTAATCAATAAATTATCGATTGATTTAGTATCAAATTACTCCATATGTTAATTTTTATATGTCATCTTTATTGTACATAGTTAGTTCATGATACTTCTCATTTCATAAAATTAATTCATAAATTATAGAGAAAAGACATAAAATTACCATCTAAGTTGTCCCAAATATTTAAAAAGACACCTCAACTTTGCGGGTGTCCTATTACCCCATTGAACAATTTCACACTAGTATGTATATCCCATTTTTCAGCCAACGCCACTTACACAATTTTTTTGTAAATCTCACATTAATAGTCACTTGACACATGTTAAAAGTAATTTTTTAATTATTTTTATATAATTTCTTTGTTTTTTTTTCTTTTTCCTTTTTTTTTCTTTTTTTCTGGTTCTCTTTCTTCTTCGCCTCAATCCTGTAGCTTTTGTCATTCCTTCTTCCAGAAGAACAGCGCCAAACCCACTGTTGTGGGACGGAATTTTCCGGCAGCATTATTGATTATTTGTCAAACTATCATCAATTAATTTATTTATGAAAATAAATATCGTTAAATAATCAAAATTTAAACATTCAAAATATCTGCAAGTCAAAATCCGACATTTAGAGCACCTCCTTCTCCAACATTTTACTCCCAAATCGAGTTTTTCATAGTTTCACTATTCTCAAATTTCAAACTTGATTTGTAGGAGAAATAAAATCACTAAACTAATTTGTTCTTCAAAATAAAAAAGAATAAGAATGAACAAAATAACATTAGTTTAGAAAAAAAATGAAGGAAGACATAGATGTCCAAGAAACGTGGGTAAGTTAATGATTGTAGGGAAGATGAGAAAAAAATTTAAAAATTAAAAACTATTCGTAATAAAGCTTTAAAAAACTTAATACATTAGTTTTTGTATTTTTTTCAAAATAAGTCAAATTGAGAGTGCCACATGGCAATTTTTATTTGGTCTGAAGTTGTATAAACAGTGCTTCACGCGTCCAAATTTCGTGACAACACGAGTGGTGTAAAAATTAGTCAAAAAGGTATATTTATTATGGATTTAGATAGTTTCGTGGGGTAATAGAACTCCCGCAAAGTTAAGATATCTTTTTGAAAATTCGAAACAAATTCAGTCGTGACTTTATGTTTTTTCTCTAAATTATAATATTCTTCCTATCAACATAGAAAAAGTAAGTAAATAGTTCATGTTCATCGATCAAATTAATTGATTAGAATAAATGAATTCATATTCATTGATTGACAAGTTGACTTAAAAAAATTAATTCAGGAAAGAATAGTAAACGAACCAGATTTCTTAATGCACATGAAATAAAAAAGGGATAGTTGTATATATTAGCAAACTAATAACCTAAAATGAATGGAGTAGCTAGGGTTTGATTTAATTGTGCTCATAGCAAACGTTTGCAAAAAATTGCCAGGCGCCTCTCTCCCAATATCTCGCTCGCCAGTCTCCTCCAATCTCTCCCTCGCTTCCTCAATTTTTATACAAACACAAGTGTATAAAAATTATTTCGAATTGTATAAAGCAGAGGAAATTGTATAAATACATATATTTTTGTTCCCCTCTCTCCCCTCTTCTAGATCTCGCTCGCCACTCTCCCAAATTTCGCTCGCCACCCTCGCCTTTCTCACTTATACAAACAGAAACAAAATGTATAAATTGCGTTTCTGTTTGTATAAAGCGTGAGAAAATTGTATATACACATGCAAGTACATATATTTTCGTCCTATACACTTATAATTATAAAATAAAAATACTCCCCTGCCCAATTTTTTTTTGCCTTTCTCTCTTTCTCGTTTTATACAAATTTTAAATTGTATCTAATTTCTCTTTTTTTTTTTTTTACAATTGTATTCAATTGTATATTCCCTGCCAAGTCTCTTTTGTCTTTCTCTCATTCTCATTTTATACAAATTCAAATTGTATATAATCGTTCTATACACTTATAATCATACAATTCGTTTTATACACTTCGTTTTTATACAAGTCTCTGCCCAAGTGTCTTTCTCTTTCTTGTTTTATACACTTCGTTTTATACAATTCGCTTCAACTGTATATGTATAGCGAATTATACAGTTTCTATGTTTGTTATGGAGCGCAATTCTGCAAACTTTGCTATAACATATAAATATGAATTTTTTATTTGCTATATGTGAAAGTTACCCTTAATAATTTACACAATAAAGAATTTGAGTAATCAACCCCTGCATTAATTAATCATAATTATAAATATAAATCCGTTCACAAATCATTAATCTAATAATACAATATTAATAAATTAATTTTATAATTAACTTATCGAGTACCATTTAATTTGAACGGTCCTAAAGTAAAATAGGTGCATGATTTTTTTAAACAATACAGAAGTATTAAAATTAATGATAAAAATATAACTTATTTAAATTTGAACGGATCCGTCTATTCATTGGTTGTGAGTTGTGACCCTATAATCTGCCTATTCATTGGTTTCAACGTATTTGATTTTCAAGTTTTTTTAATCAGCCTATTTTTAAAATGAAAAATTATCTAATTAAACATATATTAATACCTACTAATTCAATTTATATTTTTAAATGATTATCAATTTGTCTAATTATTAGTTAATAAAATATGTATATTTAAAGTCAAGATAGGTTGAAATACATCATCTACTAAATTATTTTTCTAATTTACTCTCACATCAAATCAATTCATTTTCTCTCCCATGACCGCAGGTCGCAGAGGCATATCTAGTGGGGATGCTATGGGTTCACATTGAAAATTACTAAAAGAAATCAGCATTATAAATATTTTTTATATAATTAAATTAAAGGGAAAATGATATTTTTAGTCTCTGTGTTAAGGTTATATTTTTATTTTAGTCCTTGTGTAATCTAACTTAGCACTATTAACCTTCAATTATATCAAGTGAGTGATTTTGATCCTTCAACTAATAGATTCAAAAAAGATTAACAGGGAGTTCACTGCTAAAAGGGATAGTTAAGATATTTCATTTTAATTCTCACTTTTTGAAAAACAAGCTAAGTTTTCCATGTCTCTATCTCGAAAAACAAGATCATCAATCAAAGCTACAATTTCAACAAAACCAACTTGATAGGCGTTAACCCTCTCTATTACACCGACGAACGAGAGATTTGCAGCGAATGGTTTTTTAATTTTTTTTTCCTGTTTTCTCAAGCTATAAGTTTAAAATACTCTGAATTACTCCTTTTAGCAGTGAACTCTTTATTAATTTTTTCAGATTTGTTAGTTGAAGGATTAAACTCACTCACTTGATATAATTAAAAGTCAATAGTGCTAAGTTATATAACACAAGGACTAAAATAAGAAATTACCCTTAATATAGGGACTAAAAATACCGTTTTCCCTAAATTAAATGTGTATATTAAAATTTAAAACTTGTAATACTATATTTTTTAAGCTTTATGATTCATATTAAGAATCTAAAAGTCAAATCGAACAAATTTATATTTAAGATACATTTCGTCGTAATTATACACTCATCTAATCGAAATTTTGAATATGTCTCTACCGATGGCCATCATCATGTCTCCTCACTGATTTAGTGAAGCTTTCACCGAAAATGATAATCTTTGATCCGAGAGGAGAGAGAGGCGTAAGGGAGAAAAGTAAAGATAGTCTTACAACGACTACAAACATGGCAGACAAGTTTCAGACACATGAATTTTATATACGTACACATATATCTAATTAAAATGTCATGAATCTAATTAAATTTTCATGTATTTGATAGTGTGTGTATATATTTAAGTTTAAGATTATATGTATGATGTATCTATAGGGAAAAATTTATGATGCTTGAAAAAAATAGGAAGAATGCGCGATTTGCTCCCAACTTGATGTGTTTTAGTGACATTTCATATTTAAATACACATAATTAAATACATCTGCTTAGTATGTATTCGAGATATATGTGTCTGAATGCGCCATACAGATACATGCACTACACCAAAAATAATATCGCTAAAGATGTATTTTTAGTGACAATTGTCATTCTTGGTATATGTTCCTAAAACCTTTAGGGACATTGGTTCTAATGACACTTAGTTAATGCCAGTAAAGACTTTAAAATTCTTTATTAATGTCAATATTTAATGCCGCTAAAAGTTATTTTTGTTGTAGGATATATATAAAAAGTAAAACACGATAGAGATTGTAATATTGAAAACGTACAAAAACAACAAATAATTAGCTTATAAAGGAGTAAAAATTTGCACGATTTATTCTAAAAATTGAACTTAGATTGATTGTAAATCACCTTAATTAAAAGGGTACCTTTGTTTTTAGAATTTAAAAATAATTTGCTCCTCTATGATTGTTGGAGCATTTAATGTCATATAATGAGTACAAAATTATTAGACGAGTTGTCAACACCCTTACTTATTAACCACATTGTTTTTTCCAAAGTCATTTTCATTTCTTTCTGGCTTTTTTTGGACTTGGAAAATCATTAAGATATGATCGTTTTGTTTTTTCCCTTCCCACTCAAATCATGTGAGATGTACTATACTTCATAGCTAAAAAAAAAAAAAAAAAAAATTTTTATATCAATTAATAAATTAAACTTTCACCAATAACTAAAATTATTTCGATTTCAATAATTTACAAATACTGAAAAGTAATATGGGGGTGTAGGTCAAAGGGAGTACGATGCCACGAGAAAAGGGTTGAAGATGTCAAATTAGTCTGTTATTTCTTCTATAAAAGCGAAGCAAAATGAATAACAATCTTCGTTGTGTGAATAAATAAATTTTGGAATTAAACTTTTCTCTTTAAAATAACTTAAAATATTGTTTGTTCATGAACATTAGTCACTTTTTTAAAATCTACCTTCGGGGAATTTTAAGTTCAACTCCAAAAATGGGCCTATATAACATTTTGGTATAAATTCGCTTTCTTCGTAAAATTTTAAAGAATAATTTAAGTAAAATACATGTTTCAACACAACTTCGAGTTTTAAAAATTATTTTTCAATACAACTTTAATAAACCATTTTTGTAAGTTTTAATTAAAATATATTAATATATGACCAAATGCTAACCGTACGTCACTAGTTAGAGAAATCACGCAATTCACATTGCTATCAAATATAAAATTATGACTTTTTAATCGTAGTTAAAATTTATCTGGTATAACAATAGAGACAAAATTATAGTCTAATGTTTCATTTTTAGTATATTTAATTTTAATTAGAGTGGTGGGAATAAAATTTCTGTACTTGTAATTATTGTTAAAGGAAGGGGAAAATAATAATAACAATAAATTTAATGTAGTTTTACAAATAATTTGAAAAGAATGAATTTACACTGTTATGATCTTTATTTTAAAAAGATAAAAGAAATTATCTTTTATCCTCCACTCAAAGAAATAGAAAAGGAGAAAAAAAATCAAACACCATGATTAACTTAAAGAAAAAGATCCGTGTCAATATATCTATAAAATAATAAAGCAAAGCAAAGTATATTAACAAAAAAGTAACCATCATAAATTTTGTGAGTTGAATGTTTTTTTAAAAAATAAAAAATAAAAATTGACAATATTGTCTGTTTAAGAAATTTAGTCAATTTCTTAAAAAATAATTCTCGAAAAGAATTTCAAGTTCCAAAAACTGATCATATTAATTTTCGATAAAATTTCACTTTTCCACATAAATTTTTTATAAAATATTTAAGTAAATGCATGTTCTAACATAATTTTAAGTTTTAAAAATTACTTTCCGAAGAACTTTAATTTTTTTTTTCTTTTCAAATTTCAACTAAATCAATGATTAGACGCTTAACTTAATTTGTATATGCATGTCACAATTGGTCGCTAGTTTAAGGATTTGATAAATCACGCTATACAAATCGCTATCTAATACTCCCTCTGTTTCAAAAAGGATGACCTAGTTTAATTTGAAACGGAGTTTAAAAAAACAAAGAAGACTTTTTAATTTTGTGGTTCAAAATTAAAGTTATGTCAAATGTATTAAAATATCCTTTAATCTTATTGTCTTAAACATGCTACATGAAAAATTAAAGTTAAAGTGTTGCCAAAAACAGAAAAGGAACATTATTTTTAAAACAAAGTAAAAAGGTAATACGAATATTCTTTTTGAAACGAAGGGAGTATAAAATAATATTTCTTTCTAAAATGTCATTATAGTTGTTAAAATTTATCTAGTGTATAACGACAAATTATAAACAATGTCTAATGTGTCCCCATTTCTTCATATTAAATTTTACTGGAGTAGTGTGGTATAAAATTTATGATTTTTAATTGTTGTTTGAAAGGAGTAGGGGAAATTATTATTATTATTATTATTAATAATAATAATAAATTTAGTTTAATCCCATAAGTAAATTTAAGGAGGATAAAATGTATATATATATTTTTTTTATTTTTAAAAAATCAGAAAGATTGTGCTTGACTCTCAACTAAAAGAAAAAAAGAAAAGAAATAAAAGAAAGTCATCCCACTATTAACCTAAGAAAAAAAATCTAATAAAAATCATCTTAATTAACAAAATTAGTAGGACACTTAATTCGATCTTAAGCGTGTGGGAGAGGTGGTCTATGAATTGATTTTCCTTTAGAGTTATCAGGAGTGCATTCCGTGTTTCATATGTCTATGGTAAAGAATTATCATGATAATTGAAACTTAATTAATTACTTGTTGGGATTCAGTTCTGCTTGATGATAATCTGTCTTATGAGAAGGAGCTTGTAGCAATTCAAGATAGGAAGGTTCCGCAAGTTGAGATCAAAAGAGATTGCATTTGTAAAGGTCCAGTTGAAGAATCGATCGGTTTAAGAGTCCATTTGGAAGACTGAGGCTGATAGGCACGAAAGACATCCACATATTTTTGTCAAGTAAGGTACCCTTTCTTACTCCCATTTTTTCTGGACCGTTCGAGAACAAACAGTGTGTAAAATGTTATCTCATGTAATGACCGGTTAAGCCGTTATGGAAACTAAAACTATTTTGACTCTTTTTGTAAGAATTTAAATAGTAATTGTAAACTATTCATTTAATTATAGTTATTTAGTTGGTGGATATTTATTAAATAATTAATTTTTATTAGTTGATGATTAATAGGTCAAAATCGTAATGTATTTAATATCCTGTATCATTCTCCTAGAAATTAAGAAAAGAAAAGGATTTGATATACTTGAGTCGACCACGCGCACGAATTGCAAAGAAATAGGGACACTGCTTCAGGTGTTGTAATACCCTGAATTTCTCAGTCAAGGATTGGACCATTCTTTATCTACATGTAAGATTTTATCGGGTGATTCTTAAATTTTTCATATGTGTAAAGGTCAATGCTTTCGTGTGGCTATAAATTTAGATATGCACTAAGGTCGCTAGAATCCTTAGCACGAAGTTGAGTTGAAAGCTTACATACCGATTAAGTTTTAATGTAAGAATCAACTTAGGTCAATTTAACAATCAAATCTATTAGAATATGAATAGTTACGTGACCCATAACCTATTAAATTATCTTCTTTTCAACTCCACCAACTTCGTATCAATCTGAATTTCAAGTAAAAGGTTATGACCAATTCTTGCTTTCCGAAGGGCTTCACACTTACTTCCAGCTTTTGTTAAGTTGTCGTGGGTTCTTTCCGACATCGATCTTAATGCTTAGAGCCTTCATAGATAGTTAGAAGTTGAGGAGTCTCTCACTATTTTCCTCGTCGATGTTTTGAGACCTTGAGGTGATTACTTACGTTTATTTAAGTATTTTTAGATATTCATTGAGTTAAGTTGTTATTTCGACATTTTAAGTTTGCTTATGCAATTGAAGTTTCTAGTTCTTTTGAGTAAGTCTTCCACTAAGATGTAAGCCAAGTCAGGATTCGGTTGGGGACCAATGATGATTCTCAAGTGTCGGTCACGTTCAGATTAAAGACTTGAGGCGTGACTATTGATATCCGCACAGTCCAATAAATTGAACTATCCATCTACTCTTCACGATTTTATTTATTATTATATAATCATTTGATAAATATTTTTCACCAAAAAAAAAAAGGGGGGGGGGGGGGAATTAAAAATAAATCAAGTATGTGACGCTCATTTCTGAATTATTCAAATTTATTTGGGGTAAAAGTCTTAGCACGTTTTTATTTTGTTGTTTTCCTGGAAACATAAAACTTTTTGGTGATAGAGAATGCTGTCAAATGACACAATAATTATATTATAATGTTTTTGCCTAATTTAGTGTTTGCAACATTATTGAATAAACTATAGGTCTGGCCTTTTAATTTCGATAATTAGTGAGATACAAAAGAGACAGCTTGGCGTAAGAACCGCTTCAATAAAATATGTGCCCTAAAGCCAAGTATTATTTTGATTCATTACAATGATTTTAAAAGAAAAGTCTATTTTGAAGTTCATTTCATTTTTAGCTTTTTACGTAACTAAAAGATTGTTTGACATTATTGTTGGGAGGAAAAAAGTAATTTTTTTAAAGAAAAAAACATGTTTTAAAAAAAGATTAAGTGTTTGAGAAATTTTTAAAACTGCTTTTAAATGAAAACAAGAATAATTTTTTTGATATTGGGAAGAAGTTAATTTTTTTTAAAAAAAAAATGTAGAAGCAAAGACAGAAAGTTATTATTTTTATGACTAAAATATCATTTATATATATACATATTTATCAATATGTTCCTTATTAATTAATTAACATATCTCATACGTTTGATTGATTTTCATTCAAGAATTTTATTTTTTATGTTTATATAATAAGTTTTTTATTTTATTTATGTTTTTGTATTATTATTTATATTTTGTATTGTAGATACAATTTTACGTATTATTTACAAAATTAGAAATAAAAATAACAATAATATTTTTGTAAGATTAAAAAAAAGAGATAAAAAGTTGGGCAACTTTCACATATAGCAAATAAAAAATTCATATTTGTATGCTATAGCAAAGTTTGCATAATTGCGCCTCATAGCAAACATAGAAACTGTATAATTCGCTATACATATACAGTTGAAGCGAATTGTATAAAACAAGGTGTATAAAACGAGAAAGAGAAAGACACTTGGGCAGAGATTTGTATAAAAACGAATTGTATAAAACGAATTGTATGATTATAAGTGTATAGAACGATTATATATAATTTGAATTTGTATAAAATAAGAAAGAGAGAAAGACAAAAGAGACTTGGCAGGGAATATACAATTGAATCGAATTGTATAAAACGAGAAAGAGAGAAATTAGATACAATTTGAAATTTGTATAAAACGAGAAAGAGAGAAAGACAAAAGAAATTGGGCAGGGGAGTATTTTTATTGTATAATTATAAGTGTATAGGACAGAAATATATGTATTTGCATGTGTATATACAATTTTCTCACGCTTTATACAAACAGAAACACAATTTATACATTTCGCTTCTGTTTGTATAAGTGAGAAAGGCGAGGGTGGCGAGCGAGATTTGGGAGAGTGGCGAGCGAGATCTGGAAGAGGGGGAGAGGGGAACAAAAATATATGTAGTTATACAATTTCCTCTACTTTATATAATTAGAAATAATTTTTATACACTTGTGTTTGTATAAAAAGTGAGGAAGTGAGCGAGAGATAGGAGGAGAGTGGCGAGCGAGATATTTGGGAGAGAGGCGCCTGACAATTTTTTGCAAACGTTTGCTATGGAGCACAATTAAATCAAACCCTAGCTATTCCATTTATTTTAGGTTATTAGTTTGCTATTATATACAATTATCCCTAAAAAGTAACAATTATAAATTTAGACCCTCCAAAAAAAGTAATAAATAACAAAAACAAAATTCCTAATGTATGTATTATTTTATTTTAATTTGATTTTTTTTTAAAACGTTAGGGTATTATGAAAACAAGGATAATAGCTAAGACTAAATCCAAGAGCATAGGTAACAAATAACAAAAAATATTCTTCTTTCATATTTTTCAACAATATTTATTCTTGTATAATATTGATTGAAAATCTGAATATGTTCATTTTAATAACTTAAATTAAAAATATAATTAAAGTTTTGTATTAGATGTTTAAAATAATTTCTCTATATAAAATCATTTTAATATTAAAAGCACATTGAGACTTATCTTTTTTCGTTATTTGACTCTTAAAAACACTTTTATAAAAAGAAAATAGTCAAACACAATTATTATTTTTGAAAAACACTTTTCTAAAAACCTATTTCTTTTCAAAAATTTTAAAAAAATGTTTATGAAAATAAGCGATTTTTAGCTGTAATACCAAACAAACTCTAATTCTTTTATAGTAATTTTTTTTCCTATTGATAATATATCCAATCATAATATATATATATATATATATATATATATATATATATATATATATATATATATATATATATATATATATATATTCTAACAAATAATAATAAACAAAATATACCTACCTATAAACAAAAAATATTTAAAATAACAATATTTTGATGAAAAAATAGATACGGAAACTTTGAATTCTTAGACAAAACAAGAAAAAAGTGAATTGTTGTAGATAAATGATGGGCAACTTTCACATATAGCAAATAAAAAATTCATATTTGTATGTTATAGCAAAGTTTGCATAATTGCGCTCCATAACAAACATATAACTGTATAATTCGCTATACATATACAAGTGTATGATTCTCTGGCCTAAATTGTATAATTCGCTGGCATCACCATACATATACAATTGTATAATTTACTGGCCTAAATTGTATAATTCGCTGGCAAATTTTGGCAAACGTTTGCTATGGAGCACAATTAAATCAAATCCTAGCTACTCCATTTATTTTAAGTTATTAGTTTGCTATTATATACAATTATCCCATAAATGATTGACTTAAAAGGAAAAGATTCACAAAATGACCTTTCCAATTATAGCTCGAACGACCACATCAATCAATATAAGAAAAATAATGTTACCTTTTTCCTTTTCTTTTTTGATAAAAAGCTAGTTATTTACTTTTATTTTATTTTATATATATATATATATATATATATATATATATAATATATATATTATATATATATATATATATAATTTAAAGTACGGAACGTTTAAAGTATTCAAAATCTTTTTAAAATGAAAATGTTTATCATTACCCAAAGCCTCAAACTTTACTTACTTTACCCAAAATAATTTTGGGCCGAAAGCGTCCGTTTGATCTGCTTTACTCTTGGGATAGCCCTGTCTAACGCTCTAACTGTGCAACAATCATGTTCCCGTACATCATGAAGTAGACAAAACGTATAACTTTAATTTGCTACCCAAAATCTATTATTCGTCATTTTCATATTCCATCAATGTTTTTGTGTTTACGTAAAAAATTATGTAATACACCACAAACAATTACTAAAGAGGGTATTTTTATAAAAAATAAAAATTTGGTATAGAGTTTAAATTTTCAAAAGCTCCTAAATTCTATTTTTTTTCCTAATATTTGAAAATTTGGATTGTTTATAAAAAAAAATAATCAAATAATAATAAGCTATGTGAACAAACACTATTTACCATATTTTCCTCTAAATTTTACTATCAATTTTTTTAATTTTAAATAGATATTTAAAGACCGGACACCGAAAAATCAAACCAAATCCCCGTCCACTAATAAAAGATCTGATCCATGATCGGCTGGCCAGTGCATCGGCCAGCCCTGACCCGGTATTTTTTAAATTATTATGATTTTTTTAAAAATAATTGTGAGACTTTAGGTTCAAATAGTAATATCAAATTATGATTACAGAGAAATTAAAAGGCTTGATTCAAAATTTGTAGAGTTTGTAATTTAATTCAAAATTTAATTTAAATTTTTTGAAATTAAGATAAGTAATTTAAATTTGAAAACTGCCTTTTTGGATCATTAAATCTTTGCATTTCATAATGAGAAAATTTTTTAGGTGAATTTTTTAAAAATAAATAATTATTAATTTACGATATATTTTATTTATTGTCATTAAGCAATATAAATATTGAGATAAATTTAATATTTATTAAAAGTGTATTATGCATACAATATAGATGTATTATAAGTGCTTTAAAATATTTTAAGCTATTCGGTAAGAAATTAACACAAAATTATAATTGTATTAAATAATATTATCTATGAATAAAACTTGTATTATATATGTTATTTTAAAAGTTATTTTATTTAACATGCATTAAAACTGTATTGTAGATGTATTATAAGTGTTCATTGAAAAAAAATACTGTTACTATAAATGATAAATATTTTCTTTAAAAAATTAATAAATAATTAAAATTGATGCGGCACACACATCAGCCCTTTTAGGCCCATGGGCCCATGACTCAGCCACTGTTTAACCTAAAGAAAAAGGGTACATGAGTTGTGGGCTAGGCCGGACAACCAAAACTCAACTGTTGAATCCGGCCGATCCGATGTCTATATTCGATTTTTTTCTTTTTTCTATCTGGATTTGAGTAGCGAGTTTCGTAGAAATAATTTTTCTATCTTTACGAGGTAATGGTTAAGGTATATGTACATTTTATTCCTTGATCTTACGTGTAGGATTTTCATTGGGTATGCAATCATTGTTGGTAGGATGAGCTGATTTGGTCCGGTCAGTTGACAACTTTAATATATTAAAAATACAAATGATTGGTATATGAAAAAGAATTAAACTTATATATATATAAATAAATATGATAAAAATATAACTAAGCAATAAAACTGTGTTTCCTATGATAATTAATTGTTGAGGATCCACGTAGCTTTGCTAAATAAATAGATTTAAATTTACGTGTATTGTTATTGCTATGAAAGTTTTTCAGTATTGGTTCAACGAGGGTCATTTGGTTGTTAGATTAAATAATGATTGATATAATGAGTTTACTATTTATCTTCATTAATTGATGTCATGATTCAAAATAAGTCGTGAGTGGCACCCACACTTAATCTCCTAGGTGGGCGAACCAACAAATCTAAACCCCAACATGCATATACCAATAGTTCTACTATAAATAACAAAAATACTACGGAAGCTCCAAAACTTATTTAGTAACCAATTAAAGAAGCTTCAAAAGTTTAACATTTATTATCCCCAAAATCTGAAAGTCATCACATCAAGGACATTTATTTTTAAATTACCAAGTCTAAGAGTGTTTAAGAAACCAAAATAAGCATAAAGATGGTCCACGTCCGAAATTCAAAGACACCAAGACGTGAATGAGAGAATCCAGCATGAGCTAGAAATAATAGCTCACCCTGAATTCTGATGTGCTGGAGATTGGCTAGAGCTGAGGGCGAGTCGAAATCGATGGTACACTTGCTGCACTCTACAAAAGAACAAAGAAGAAAATACAAGTAGGGATCAGTACAAGGAACACGTACTGAGTAGGTATCATCGGCCAACTCAAAATAGAAACCAATATATATTAAATAATAATATAAAATCAACTACAATACTTAACAGGTGGCAAGCAACAAACACATGAACTAGTGACAACAACACCATAGTAGGTACACTATCAATCACAACATCAAGCACACCTATGAGGACTCATGCCTCCACACCATACTCATTTGGAAAATGAGTTCTTTGAGATTGAGTATATTGAGTTAATTCAAGATTCCTTTCCTTTAATGTTATTGTGTCGGAACGTGACACTCCGATCCCATAATACCGTGTCGGAATGTGACACTCCGATTCCATAATACTATGTCGGAACGTGACACTCCGATCCAATAATATCGTGTCGGAACGTAACACTCCGATCCAATTATCTCATTATTTTATTTCATCAAGCCTTCTTTATTCAAGACGTCATTTTAATAGAGAGGTTCAAGATTAGAAATTCAACAGTCTCATAATTTTAGGCCAACCACAAACCACAAAATCAATACATACAACCACACAATCAAGTACATAGGAGACTTTGCAATATCACTCAATACAAAACAATCGCTATTGAGAGTTTATCTATCAAATAGAAATAAACCATAACCTACCTCCACCGAAGAATCGAAGTCAAGCAACTATTTCTGCAATGCCTTTCCTTTCCTTATTGCCTCCGAACCCTTCCAATCTATCAAATATATATATACATAAGATGTAAGTTAACGAGCCCATAAACACTTTGATTATTCTGTGTCTAGCCTATACCCATCAATTCACCTAATTCTATAATCAATTTTCTAAATTTCAAACCTAAGGATAGGTCTTAATTCCCTCAATTAACATAACTTTAAAGAAATTTAAATAATTCGATACACCTAATATTTAATTACCTATCTTAATATACTATACTCCATGTATAAAATGATGACCCAGAATGATTTCATTGACAATTAAAGCCACTGGTTTTGAAAACCAGTGGCAACAACTTTAACATAAGGCATCTTATTGCTAAAAACCAATTTCACAACATAAGTAGCAATGATTGGGTAATCATTGCCTTGGTCACTGATGCCGCCGTTCTCAATTAAGTTTTCGTTTTGACATCGCCTTTCTTTTTGTTGTTAGTGATCCATTATAATTTTAACGTTATCTTCTTTAACTATCAAAAAAAAATATTATTAAAATTACTATACTAATTTCATAATTGTAATTATGAATAGTTTCAAAACACTCATTTAAAATCTATCGAAAAGTATTTTATCAAAGAAAAAGTTCTAATGCTCAAAACAACTGAATAAGTTATTACAATTGATAGGTTTTAAATATGTTAATTGACTATATCAATGTTAATAAGTTAAGGATATAATATAAAAAAATAACAAGTAAAAAATACTAAAA
Source organism: Solanum lycopersicoides (assembly GCA_022817965.1). NCBI lineage: Eukaryota > Viridiplantae > Streptophyta > Magnoliopsida > Solanales > Solanaceae > Solanum > Solanum lycopersicoides. Next base: position 115,919,569 of record CM040618.1, read on the forward strand.
AAATAAATTAATTTACTATATAAAAAAAAAAAGATAAGTAGAAACGAAGAAAATAGATAGAAATAGTGGTTTAATGCACGAAAGAGTTGGATTACCGATTAAAGTTAATAATGCAACAAACATGAATTATGGAATATTAAAATCATTTTTATCATAATAGATGTGAGTTAATATTTTAAAGTTCATCAAATTATGAGAAATTATCTTGAAAAGTTATTGAATTTTGTTTCATATAAAAAATGTCACTCAACTAGTCAACTTAAAGCTTTTATCCTTAAAATTTATTCAATCACATTTATCATTACAATTTTGTTCCTCCCTGATTATACTCTTCTAGGGTTTAAATTTATCCATAATTTAATGATCGTTAGTGGTGTATTTCTTAAACTAGGATGATTTAATTTGACTTCTATATGAATATTTCATGAATTTATAGAATATTTAAAATGTCTTTTAAGAAACTTTAGTACCCTTTATATAGGCATCACTACATCAAAATGAGCTCAAGCGGCAATTATTAGCAATTGCCGCTGTATATGTATTTTTAGCGGCAATTTGCACTCTTTGTATATGTCCCTAAAGGCTTTAGCAACATTTGATCTATGACACTTAACTAAGTAAAGACTTTAGCACTCTATATTAATGTGTTTATTTATTGTCGCTAAAAATCGTTTTTGTTGTAGTATGAACTAGCCTTTTAGGGTTCAGTAACCTTCAGAAATTCTAATTGAAACTGAACACACTTTCTAGAGTCCCAATTCAAATTAAACATGTCTTGTAATTTAGTAGAATCTTAGTAACTTTCTAGATTTTATAAGTTATGTATTTGTTGGGCTCATAATTATATGACATTAAAAAGTATTTTATTTTGATAATAAATTTTAATGATAAATGAGTTCGAGTAATTTTTCAAGATAAAAATTTTAAATTTGAATAATTTTATTGATACAAAATAAAATTTAATGACTTTATTAGATAATTTTTCATATTTAACGACCTTTTAAATTAACTCAGAATGATAGCTTGTAAAACCCTAAATAGCTCATTAATAGTAATCATTTATTCTAGAATCTTAATTCATGTTATTGATTCAATTTATCTGTAATAATATCTTAACTAACATGTATATAGAATTAATTCTAGGAAAAGCTCATTAAATGTTACATTTTTTTATAGCTTATCTAGGGTGGTTCTTCGAATAAAAAATATTAAGTTCCAAAATCAAAAGATTATGTGAACGTGCAAGTATCCTTCTCAAGATCTAAAAAATGAATCTTAATTCAGAATTATATAAACGTTACTTTGTCGTTCCTCATATATAATAAATAATACTAACATATTTTACTCTTTTATCTCTTTTCACTAAATTGTATTCTTTTTTAAGAGTATGATAAGATAAAACTAATTTTATATTAAGAATACTTTAATATTATGATTTAAGTAAGACATAAATAAATAATTTTATCTCGATTCTATAAAATAATTAAGTAATTATATTAAAGTAACTTCTTTAGTAACCTTTTATATTTATGTATACACGTACGACTAATATAAGGACCGATGGAGTATATCACTACTTATTTTATAGAGTATTTTATTTCTCTTCCCATTTTTAAATAATAAAAAACCATAACGCGCATAACATGCACATGCTTAAAAATGGAATCTTCTTAGAAACTCCTATTTATATAAAATATAATGAATATATATATATATATTCACACAATTATAGTGATAGAAACAAAAATGAATCCAGTTGATGAAATATTCACATCTGATTTTGATTTACTTGAATCAATGAAGCAATATCCTCTGCATGATATCGATTTTTCTGAATATTTTTCGCCCTCAAGCAACGTTGAATTACCTAATAGTCCTCCTACCTCAAGTTTTGGTAGCATTGGTAACACATTCCTTGTGGAAACAACACCGACCAAGGACCCAAAGCGGGGCCCAGAGGTGGCGCATGATGATGTTCATCACGCGCCAGAAGAAGATTGGAGGAGGTATATTGGAGTTAGAAGGAGGCAATGGGGGACGTTCGCGGCAGAGATAAGAGATCCAAATAGGAAAGGCTCAAGGTTGTGGTTAGGAACATATGAGACCCCAAAGGATGCGGCTTTGGCTTATGACGAAGCCGCATTCAAAATACGAGGCTCTAAGGCTCGGCTTAATTTTCCTCACTTAGCTGGCTTAAATATTTCTAAGCCAGTTAGAATAAAGGGAAGTCGTCGTTTACCTTCTTCCTCATCATCATCATTATCATCATTGAAAAACGGGGCAAGGAAAAGAAGAATAGATGTGATAAATTCAATAGCTAAAGCTAAATTAGTTTGTCATAGCTTAATTAAATTTACAAATGTCGGTATAACTATGAGTAAGGAAAGAAGTTGCTTTTCTTCGAGTTTGAACTTGTAATTCTCCATTCTCTTTCATTGTCATTTTCTAATGAAATTGTATTTTTATTACTTAGATAGATAATTCACTTTTTATTCTATCATAATTTTTTCTATCAAATATTTAAGTTTTATATACCGCTAATTAGTTTACTTTTTAAAAGGGATATTTTCAGAAACCTCACCTCCCTCCAAATTTCGCTCTATAACACTAGTCTCTCCTGTGGTTTACGATATTATGTCTACCTCCCTTATTTTCATTTACTTGTAACCATTTTTTAAATCTATTTAATATAAATATAAATACAATACTTGTACTACTCGCTATAACATGCAAAGATGATCATGACATGATAATGTAAAAAATATTATATTAATTAAATTCTTATTTTAAATGTTTAAATTTCCTCATGAATAGCAAAAGTGTTTTTATAATGATGGTAAAAATGTTCAAATTTATTTCTCACTTTTGGGAAGTTAGTTATTCAATCCTTTTTTTTTAAAATAAAATAAATTACTTGCAATAACATAGTCTTGTGTTATCATAAGTGTGAGGCATATGGAAAAAGGAAAAGGAAAAATAATAATCTGAATTGATTTGCTCATGGTTTTTAGGAGTTCTGAGCCTAAAGGGTACAAAATATTAACAAAAATTTCAAAACGGTATATAAAATTTTATATTAACCAAAACGGCAAAATCGCTGCATCAGCAGCGATTTACTCCACCGGAAAAAGCAAAATCGCTGCCTGTGCAGCGATTTTGCAAAATGTCTTCTTTTTTTTTAAATCGCTGCCTAGGCAGCGATTTATATAAAAAAAATTTAATTTTTTTTTTTTTTACAAAATCGCAGCGATTTTCAAAAAAAAAAAATTTTTTTTTGGTAAATCGCTGCCAAGGCAGCGATTTAAAAAATAAATTTTTTTTTTTTTCGTAAATCGCTGCCTAGGCAGCGATTTTAAAAAAAATATTTAATTTTTTTTTTTTTAAAATCGCTGCCTTTGGCAGCGATTTACCCAATTTTATTTTATTTTTTAAAAAAATTTTATTTAAATTTTGTTTAAATTATTATTATTTTTAAATTTTATTTTTTATTTTTGCTTCTTTTTTTTTAAACAAAAAGTTTAAATAAAAAAATAATTATTTTTTAAAATCAAATCTTTGCCAAGACAGCGATTTTTAATTAAATTGTTTATTTATTTTTTAAAATCAAATCGGAAAAAAAAATTGATTTTAAATCGTTGCCTTGGCAGCAATTTGATTTTTTTATAAAAAATTTAATTAATTAAAGGCATCTATTTTATTTAAAAAAGAAAAAAATTATTCTAAACTTTTTTTTTTTAAAAAAGAAGCAAAAAAAATAACAAATTTAAACAAGTCGCTGCCTCAGCAGCGACATTTAAAAAAAATTATAAAAAAAGTTTTTTTAAATGTCGCTGCTGAGGCAGCGACTTGTTTAATGTTTTTTTTAAAAAAATAAAATAGCTGCCTTTAATTAATTTATTTATTTTAAAAAAATCAAATTGCTGCCAAGGCAACGATTTAAAATTAGTTTTTTTTTTCGATTTGATTTTAAAAAATAAATAAAAAATTTAATTAAAAAACGATGCCTTGGCAAAGATTTGATTTTAAAAAATAATTATTTTTTTATTTAAACTTTTTGTTTAAAAAAAAAAGAAGCAAAAAATAAAAAATAAAATTTAAAAATAATAATACTTTAAACAAAATTTAAATAAAATTTTTTAAAAAAAAAAAAAAATTGGGTAAATCGCTGCCTTTGGCAGCGATTTACGCCAAAAAAATAAAATTTAATTTTTTTTTATATAAATCGCTGCCTAGGCAGCGATTTAAAAAAAAAAGACATTTTGCAAAATCGCTGCACAGGCAGCGATTTTGCTTTTTCCGGTGGAGTAAATCGTTGCTGATGCAGCGATTTTGCCGTTTTGGTTAATATAAAATTTTATATACCGTTTTGAAATTTTTGTTAATATTTTGTACCCTTTAGGCTCCGGACTCTGGTTTTTAGGGAATTAATCATTCATCACTTTTTATTTTATTTTTAACTTTTATCTAGAAAGGAAGGAGTCCACTTTTATAATATGTTCTTCAATGTTTAGAAGTTGTTGAAATTGAATATGGGGGAGAAGATAACGATATCAAGCTAATGTATATAATAATGTATCGATATTTAATATATTTAAATAAGTAATGAACAAGAAACATGCAAGCAATAGTGATAATCAACGACATAAATTAAAATCTAAAACAAACTCGAATTCTCAATAAAAATACATAAACATTATAGTTATTGATTACCAAATACAATAACAACACTTTAGTTATAAGGAAAAGTACCGAAATATCAAGTAACTAGAGTTAAAGAGATAAGAATGGGGATGAGAAGTTTAGATTTTTGAAAGAGATAAAGAGGAACAAATGGTTTCTTCATAATACGCATTCTCTTTCTGCCTAACCCCTATTCCTATTTAACCAATTGATAATTGGACCAGAATCTCAAATAAAACTTTCTAATATTTTATACGGCCCAATTGTCTCATCCAAATCAACCTCATTCGCTACTTCTAACACATAAGTCCGTATAAAGTTGACTTGATTCACAACAAAATCCTAACTTTTTAGAAAATCAATGTTAAGAAATCACGAAAATCTAGTACACGAGTAATAGATAAAATTTAAAATATAAGCAAGAGAAGTTGGCGGGTTTTGAATCCATATCTTATTGGGTTTGCTGAAACCCTATATTATACGTAGCTTCGCTTCTGATTACTCTAATTATAAAAAGTTTAAATTATGGCTTCAATATAATATTAATATTATTATTTTATGTTGTATAGAATATAGTTTTTTACCGACAATTTCATATGTATGCCACCCAATACATATTAAATGATGCAAATACATTCAGTTTTAATTAATTTTAAGTTATAAAGATTCTTCCCAGTTCCAACAACCAAATTGCGCTTTTTTTATACATACAACTACAAAAAAAATTTAAAAAAAAAAATGATGACAAGATGACATTACACTTCTATAATTATAATTTTAATAAAATAAATTCCATTTATTCTTTATGTATGCGCAATGCAAGGTGTATATAAAATTTTAATGTATCGGTCTTCTTATATAATTTTTTTGGAAAAAACAATTGTTGAGTTGTTGGTGACAATCGCTAATACGTGGCACAACTCCCAATCTTAAAAATATTATTTTAAAATTGTATTTCGAATTAGATACAAGAATAATATAAATATGAACGTAATCTACTATGATATGTATGTCATAACGTTCTTATTTTTATTACATAACCGATTCAGATACTTCTATCTTTTTCTAAAATAAATTTATATATTTATAAATTATTTAAAAAATATTATAAATTACAGTAATCGATAATTTATAATAATTAAAAAATATATTAAAATTTACGATTAAATTCTAATTATAACACGTAAATTAACTCATTTTTAAAAAATAATGAAAAAACTCATAATTAAACAAACACAAAATAAGATAGTAAAATACTCAAATTACAGCATAGTAATTGAGTATAGTATATACACAACGTTCAAGGGTTTAACAACCCTTGATTTATTTAATACACATATATATTTTATATAACAAAATTTAAGTAACACCATTGCGAAGCATTATTCCCGGTGAATCACGCAGCTGATTTAACTGATTCTGTAAAATAAGACAAAAAAGAAAAAAAAAAAAAAGATAGATATTAATTATAATTTTTTAATTATTTAACTGAAAAAATTAGGTTACGCTAGCTATTAGTATATATAAATTAAATTCTTACGTGTCACAGTTTATGGTCCTGGAGATAGGGATGTTGAGAGATACGCCGCACTTGCTAGGGAGCACTTGTGCCGCATCATCTTTAAGGTTGGCGTATCGATTCGCTGCAGCCTTAAGACAATTGCAAGCGGTCCTCCTTTCATCAGTTGACTGAGCCATACCACTTACGGTTTTCACCCCACTGCAACACGATGCACTAGGCTCGCCACCCTGTGTCAGATATGAGATACATGGTGCCATATTAGCGTCTACTTGACCACAAGAGACTCCGCCCTGTTGTTCTAGCCGACCAGCTATTGCTAGCTGGACCACGGCTAGGACAACTAAAACTAGTACTATTGCAACGGTTTTCATGATGACTTGATTTAATTTTTTAAAAAGTTGTATGTATAGAGATATTTTTTTTATGGAATGAATATAATTTTAAATTTAGTGTAGTGTATTTATACTATAATTTGGAGAGGGTAAACGATGAATAAAGTGTGTCACAATTTACAAATTTGTTGTGTTAGTTTGTTTTTTTCCTTGAATTAGCATATATTATGGTATAGTATATGTAGCACCAGCAAAGATGAGAATGTTATACACTCATACTACTAATTTTGGTTTTTTCTTTCTTTATTACGAGTGATACTGCACTATTCTCGTGGGTACCTGTACATCAGCATATTTAACTCTACTTTATATTAGATGCGTGCGGAGTACACTCTCTCATATGTAACAGCTCACAAATCATACGAGAAGGGTTGGAGTAAAAGAATCAAATCATCTCAATTTCAACTCTATGAATATTTCATGTATATCGTCCATGTTTTATAAGAAATTTCAATTTGCATATATATTCAAAAAGTACATGGCTAGTATTTTTCTTCAATATTAATTTATGTGTCATGTTTCAAAGCTGTATCACAAAAGATTGGTAGAAAAGTGAGGATTGATACATATATCATTCCTAAGCAGGAAGATTTAAGTATCTATTCCAAGGAAATAATTGGGAGATTCGTGCTAGGGTGTCCAGCGAATATTCTTCATTGAAAAATCATACATATATAAGTAAAATGATATTTTAAATGGTTAAATTAGACGTTTTGGACACCCTTAATTAAATGTTCTTCTCATTAAATTTGTAATTAAAACTTTAAATCAGTTATTTAACTTAAAGTTAATTAGAAAATTCTATTTCTTTTTTCTATAAAGCTAGTAAAAGTGAAAAAGATTTCATAGAGAAATTTTTAAGAATTCTCGTTTGATTCTACTCTTCATTTTTTATTTGTCGGTGAAATTTTAAGTATAAATGTGATTTTATGCTAAACTGATTTTTTTCTTTTTTTTCTGTCGGTTCACTTTTTATTAAATGAACACGAACATCCAAACTAAATATTATGTAGTTTGATTTTAAAATTTTTTGTATATTTTTTAATTAAAAATAATAGTAATTATTTATGATACATAGTTTGATTTTAAATATTTTAGAGCACCCATTCGTTAATTATTTTTTTGTCTATGCAATTTTGGAACACCCTTCATGAAATTTCTAACTTTGCCACTCGTTGTATGAGGTGGAGAGTTGGTCAGTTGAAAGATCTCGCATTCAAAAGATGAAAATAGCAAAACTGAGAATGCTTATAAGATTAGATGGATCTGTAGGTATACTAGCAGAGATAAGACTAGGAACAAGATATACGTTATTGCAAGATGGGAGTGGCCTCTATAATGGACAAGATACAAGAAATACGACTGAGATGATTTACATGTGAAGATAAGGAACACAAATGCTAAGTGAGGAGGTCTGAAGAGGAGGAACACGAATGCTAACAACGTGTATATATATAGATAGATAGATAGATAGATAGATAGATATAGATATATATACACACTGATTTAGTATAAATTAAGAAAAAATATTAGTTTAATGATACCAACAGTATATGATACTGATTTAGTATCAGTTACGCGAAATTAGTAAGAGGGCATATATAGTGTAATTTTTTAGTGGGGTATAAATGTAAAGGGGTATATGTTTGTAATTATTTTTACTTTTATGGGGTATTTGCTTAGTTTCCCCCAAATATTATCATTTACTAAATAACTTTTAAAAAAAAAAAAAAATCAAACTCCGAAAAGTCTCATAGTGTGCGGTCCTTGAATATTTTTGAGTAAATTTTAGGTTTAAAGAACATAAAAATCATATTTGTATGCTATAGTTTGCATAATTGTGTTCTATAGCAAACTTTGTGTTTGCTATGACTATTAATAAGTCTACATTTGGAATCAAAATTATTTCTTTGTATAATTTGTGTTTGTATAAAGCAAGAAAGAAAGACAAAAAAAGAACTTGGTAGGGGAAATTTGTATTATATAATTATAAGTGTATATGACGAAAATATATGTATTTGTATATACAATTTTCTCTCATTTTATACAAACAAAATTTATACATTTGTATTTGTATAAAGTGAGAGAGGCGAGAGAGAGTGGCGAGCAAGATATATGTAGAAAGAGGCGAACGAAAAGATATATATTTATATTTGTATTTGTATATATAGTTTTCTCTTGCTTTATACAAACACAAACATAATTTATACATTTGTATTTGTATAAAGTGAGAGAAGAAAGAAAATGGCGGACGAGATCTTTGGGGAGAGAGGTAAATAAAAAAGTATTTACTATGAATTAGAATTAGATGAAGTTATAGTTATAACATTTAATTTTAATTAATAATTTAATATTTTGTACAATTTTCTATACTGTTATCTTGAGCCCAATATCTTGATGTTGGATGATAAAGTCTCATCATGTGCGGCCTTACTATTTTCTTGGGCCCAATATATAAATGTTGTGTGATAATATTTGTAAAGACAAAAAAATATCTAAAACAAGAAATTACAATATCGAAGGGCCTTGAAAGTGAAAGGATTTTGAAATTTTGACCTCACTTACCTTGTGAATGGACCTATAAGATCAAGAGTCCAAAGTGTTATTCATGAGAAAAAACTTATCAAACTTGATATTTTGGTCATGATATAGCGGATCAAAAATTCAAAACTAGGAGGTACATGATCGGGTTAAATATTAAATCAAATTATTTGTGTTAAAATTTAAAAATTATAAATCAAATCAAATTAATAAAATTCGTTTTTTTTTTTTTGAGTTTTTCAACCTCGGAATTTTTCAAATGTTTTCAAATACCAAATCAAACCATTTGTGTCACATTTTTAAATTGTTGAATCAAATCAAACTAATAAACCTCATATTTTTTCCGTTTTGTATTTTGGTTGGACTAAAGAAATACTTGGAGCACAAGTTTTTTTGGTAATATTTCTTTAGTCCAATCAAAATACCACCATCTAAGGTTTTTCTTAAGAAATTAACATAAAATATGATGAGTGGTAACACTAAAATATTTAATAAAAGATAATAATAAAATCGTATAAAATAAATATTGCAAATTGATAAGTCATAATGAAAAATGATCATAATTTAAAAGTATAATTTGTTAAGATAAATCTAGTAAGTATTAATTACATGTTTAAATATTAAAGAAATATTAAAATTAGTTTATGAATTTTAAATGTCTAAATCAATGTAAAACTAAAGAACAAATATTCAACATTATTGTCATTCTTAGTGTTAAATTAATTTATTTTGTTGGCATTAATAGTGATTTGATTTTGAATTGAACTTTATTAGAGTTACCAATATCTATGGATGACAACATTTATTGAACCATTCAAAATTCTAAGTTTTTTAAAGGGAAACTTGAAAAAATATCTTAAAAGATAAAAATTATGAGAACATATTAGTAATATTTAGAAATTACATTAAAGTAAATAGTTTTATGAATAAAATAAATTTCAAAAATTAGATATATAATGTCGGGTTGGTTTGGTATCGGGTTGACTTTTTTTAGTTAAACCAAACCAACTCAAGTATGGTCGGATTTTTTATTCCAATACCAAACCATTAGTCGAATTTTTTTTGAGTAACTTTCACATATAGAAAACATAAAAATCATATTTGTATGTTATAACTATATTTTGCATAATTGCGCTCCATAGCAAACATAAATATGTATATTTCGCTATACATATACAAAAAAAATACACCTATATAATTCGTTATACATATACAAGAAACCAGTCGTGTAATTCGCTATACATATACAAAAGAAAACAATTGTATACAAAAAGATCAATTGTATAATTTGTGTATGTATAAAACGAGAAAGAGAGACATGCAAAAAAAAATTGGGCTGTGGAAAATTTATATTGTATAATTATAAGTGTATAGGACGAAGATATATGTATTTGCATGTGTATATATAATTTTCTCTCGCTTTATACAAACAGAAACACAATTTATACATTTTATTTCTGTTTGTATAAGCGAGAGAGGCGAGGGTGGCGAGCGAGATCTGGGAGAGGAGAGAGAGGGAACAAAAATATATGTATATATACAATTTTCTCTCGCTTTATACAAACACAAACACATTTTTATACATTTGTGTTTGTATAAAATCGAGAGGGAGGGAGCGAGAGAGAAGAGTGACGAGCGAGAGTTTGAGGGGGAGAGGCGACTGACAAACAATTTGCTACATGGCACAATTAAATCAAAGTGTGATTATAGCATTTAATTTGAATTATTAATTTGCCATTATATAAAAATTTTGCTTTTTTCTGTCTGACTCGATTTTGGTTCGATTTTCAATTCGATTTTGTACAACCCTAACCACAACTTCCAAGCTCATTCTTATAAGGGGAAATTATGTGGATATACTGTAGTTAATTAGTTAACATATCTATAATCTCCAATAATTATCACCCGTGACTTAATTTTAGTTAAAATTATGTGCGTCTCTCTTCTCTATTTGAACTAGGGAAAACATATCCGTTAAGAACAAAAATAAGAAAGCAAAGTTAAGTAATGATCGATCATTTGAACTTTCTTTATGATTTATGAACAAAATACATTCATTGAACAACAACATATTCAAATTAATTCATAGTAATTGAATATGTTTACAACGTTCAAGGGTTTAACAACCCTTGGTTTATTTAATACCATTATAACAACATTGAGGAAACATTATCCATCAAGCTGAGCTTAACTGATTCTGAAAAAAAAGAAAGAACAAAAATGACACTTCATTAATAATAATATAAAAATATAAAATTAAATGGAAGGACCGAAGAAGTACTACAAAAAAATATTTTTTATATTATTAATATATATAAGTTAAACTCTTACGTGTCACAGTTGACGGTCCTGGAGATAGGTACATTGAGGGATATGCCGCACTTGCTAGGGAGAGATTGAGCCGCATCATCTTTAAGGTTGGGGTACCGATTCGCAGCAGCCTTAACACAGTTGCAAGCCGTCTTTCTATCATCAGAGGATTGAGCGTTACCATTCAAGGTTTTCACCCCACTACAACATGATGCACCAGGCTCGCCACCCTGTGTCAGGAAAGGGACACAGGGTGCCAAGTTAGCATCCACTTGGCCACAAGTGATTGCGCCCCGTGCAACCATTGCTAGCTGGAATACAGCTAGCACAACTAGAACTAGTATTGCAATAGCCTTCATGATTACTAAATTTAATATTTATTGAATTTGTATATATTGAGATGATATATTTTCTTAAATGTGAATGAATATAATTGTAAATTGAGTGTAGTGTATTTATACTAATTTTGAAACGGCAAAATGGTGGATTAAGTGCGTCATAATTTACAAAATTAGTTGTATTAATTTGTTTTTTTCTTTGTTTTAGTATGTATTATGGCATGATTATAGATAGCACTAGCAAAAATGAAAATGTTATACTAGTTTTGTTTTTTTCTTTAGTGCACATTTCTCGTGGGTACCTTTACATCATCATTTAACTTTACTTTGGAGTGTGGATATAGACAACATATTTACTGATTGAAGGTGACATAATTTAGGATCAGGCCATATATTATTCTAATAGTAGTATATTTATAATATATTAATTTAATATAATTTATTATTAGAATGTATAATTCTAAGTACTACAGAATAATATGTAGTCATAGTAGGGCTATATATAAGCATCATCTAAGAAAATTTTTAATAAATAATATCTTTTAAGAGTTGATATTACTATTAAGTATAACTTACATAAATCTCATAGTGTTAAGAGCTAATTATATTATTTTTCTACTCTTTTCCAAATTATAAAGTTCCTTAAAATTTATGAATTTTGGATACATCATTGGACAATGGCGAAGCTAGAATTTTTAATAAGAGAGTTTTAAAATCTAAAAGTAAACACGCGAAGCCGAAGGGGGTTCGAGATCTACTATATATACATAAAATAAAAGTCTAACCATGTATAAATAGTAATATTTTTCATCTAAGGGGGTTCGGATGAACCCCTTGAATGTATGTTGGCTTCGCCCCTGTCAGTGGACTTCCGGATATACATCAGCAGACATCCGGATACATAGGTGAGGGATGTATCGGAGAGGGAAGAGGGCATCCAAATACATCATTGAACATCCAGCTACGTCAGTAGACAACCGGATACTTGTGTGAGGGATGTATTCGAAAATGGCGGGATGTATAAAGGAGTTATTGTTGTCATTTCTAAGAAAATTCGCCATATCGATTTAGCCCAATGGATCTTGATTGGCCCAAAGAGTTGAGCCGGCCCAAAAGCAGAAGAAGGTACTTAAGCCCATTGTATTTGAACTTGTCACTTAACAAAGATTGTACATTGGGCTTATATTTGGAGAAATTGTCAATTCTATCCCTATAATTTTCTTCTTATTAATCTGAAATATTTTAAGAGTTAATTATATGTAATGACAAACTAATAAATTAAATTAAATGCTATAACCATACTTTGATTTAATTGTTCACTGTAGCAACTATTTGTCAGTCGTCTCTCTAAACTCTCACTCGTCACTCTCCTTCTCTCGCTCGCTCCCTTCGCTTTTATATAAACACAAGAGTATAAAATGTGTTTGTGTTTGTATAAAGCGAAAAAAATTGTATATATATATATATATATTTTTTTTCTTTCGCCTCTCTGCCCTCTCCCAGATCTCGCTCGCCACTCTCCCAGATCTCGCTCATCACCCTCTCTTCTATCGGTTATATAAATAGAAACGAAATGTATAAATTGTATTTCTGTATAAAGCGAGAGAAAATTACATATACTCATGCAAATACATATATCTTCGTCCTATACACTTATAACTATACAATACAAATATTCCACTGCCCAATCTTCTTTTGTCTTGTTCTCTTTCTCGTTTTATACATACACAAATTATACAATTGATTTGTATACAACTGTTTCTTGCCTTATCTTTTACTAAGAAACGCTTTCTTTTGTATATATATAGTGAATTATACAATTATTATTTTTTTGTATATGTGTAGCGAAATATACATATTTATGTTTGGTATGGAGCAAAATTATGCAAAGTTTGTTATAGCATAAAAATAAAAAATTTATGTTTGCTATATGTGAAAGTTGCTCTTTTATATTAAAGACATTGAAAAAATAATTGTCAAAGTGTAATAATTAATTAATAAAAATAAAAATAAGAAGTCCGAGGTCCTTTAATATTGTACTCTACCCCGAACCAGCCGCCAATATACAATTTGGAGTGGGTAAACTTGTTGTCCATCAAACCTGGAGTGCTTTGGTCGAATTTTACGTGCTTCAACAGTCCAAGTAATAGCTGGTAAATGAATATATATTAAAATAAAAATATAAAGAAAAATAGAAGCTTAATATTAGGATGAAACTCTTTGCTTGAGTTAATATATTTTCCTCAAATTAATATGTTTTGGATTCCATGAATTCAAATTTGACATTGAAAAGACTATAATAATTCATGCTTTGATTTATTCTCAACAAAAAAAAAAAAAAAAAATAACTACTGAATTCCTATTTTCTTTTGTCATAATAATAACACTTAATATAATCAAATCAATAATCTAAAAACCGAATCCGTTAAATTTATATTTTGAATCACCTCTCTTCTGCAAAACATACACTACACTCATAAAAATGTTAAAGTTATCAAATATATTAATTTTTTTTTTTAATAGTACACTCATTTTTTCGAAATATTCTTTTTATCTGTTATCGGAAACTTCATTGAATCTACCACGCCAAAGTTTGATGATTGGGAAGTTAGGATCCACTTGATGTGCACCAGACAGAAAGAAAAGGTATTATATTTGTATTATATATATATATATATATATTTTGTTTGTTTTATACAGACCACGAATATTTAATATCTGGACAAATCTAACCTTAATTATATTTCAAATATAAAAAAAACAATATATTTATCTATTGTTTATAAGATTAAAATTAATTAGTAGCTTAGACCTTTACCTAAAATATGTTGAAAAATATTTAATGAATTAAAATGGTGGTGGGGCTCAATTCCCTCAATAATTAATTAAGCCTCCAATGGTGAATTGACTCTCTTCAAACTTTTTATAATACACTCATTATAGTACTTACTATTAAAAATGACTCAAAAATAGACTTCTTTCACCTATTAAATCATATTTGATCCTAACGTTACTTTAATATTTTTCTTACCAATCATTATCAGTTTATTTATATTTTCGTAAAGAACCTAGTAGATAGAATCAGGAGCGTAGCTATATTCACTCAATTAAGGCGATAATTTAAATATCATTCGTCGTAAATTATATTATGTATATGTATATAGAATATATATATATATATAATAGTATTGTGTATATAGATCAAAAATAAAAATTTTATATATCAAATTTTTTAATATTTTAAATGAAATTCCTAACTTCGTCATCAGATAGAATAGAGTGTTATAGAAAAGTTTGAAACATACATCATTGGAATAGCAATTTGCACAACAAACTCATAGTAATTAGCAGTATGCAAAAGCCATTTGACAAGTATTTGACCTCAACTACCTTTGTTACTTTTGTTTTAAACGCTTATAAATGTAATGAGTTGACTTTAATTATATATATTCAAATTAGTGCATATAACTTCAAAATTATCGAAGACACCAACCAGTTAAAAATAGTATGTGGAACTAATTTTTATCTTAGATATACATTAATTCAAAATGAATTTTTGTGCATACGAATGTGTCTTTTCGTCTAAGTATGTTTAGTAACAATTATTTAACGATAATAATAGAAAATATACCTTTTCGTCGGTGGTGTTTTTGGAGTTTGAAATGAAACCCAAGAAGAACACAATGGAATGCCAACAAAGTATATAACATATACATTCGGGAGGGTTAGAGGTTGAGGATCGAGATTGAAAATTAGTAAATAATCGAGTGTTGTCATATTTATTTTTGTGGGCAGGGGCTATTTAGTATATAGTCATGCATAGTCTCTTGGATTGATCTTCACTGTAAAGTGCCATATGTTCGACTCATTTGCTTTATATGTTGATATTATATTATCATCTTATTCTTAATTTCTATCCTATTTCATTGACATATCTTGATATAGTATATATGTTACATTGACCTTAAATCCCACTTATTAGCTAGACTACATTCGATTTGTTATTATTTTGTAACCTCCAATTATAAGGACCTTATATCTTAATGACTCATTTTAAAGCAGCGTAAGCAAGGACGACTCAATATAATTCGAGACCTAAAGCGAAATTTTAATTAGAGATCTAAAATTTAAACAAATTTTACTTGTATTTATTTATTTTTCTAATCTTCTAGAGGTAAATTATTACTTGATATCTTTTTTATAAATGATTTTTTCAAATACGTTTTTAAAAATATTATTTTAAGTAAGATTTATCAATTTAATATTGAGAACATCATTTTATTGAGAAAATTATTATATGAATCGATAATATATTTCTATAAGTAATAAGTTGATAAATTTAAATAAAGATAAGAGCTAGAATTATAGAATCTGATTTAAAAAATTAATAACTTGGTATATCCTGCTTTAATGTAAAAATCACGAAGAAATAAAAGAATATTTGTAATTTATTTGTTTAACACTTTTCGGCTATTGATTCATAGAACGTTACTCTAACTATCAAATATTTGAAGAAATAGAGTGCATAAGGAGTTAAAAAGATTTAAATATATATATGTGCACACTTTTTAATATGAATATTTAATTTTTTTTAATGAAAAAATTAAAGATAATTTTTTATTTATAGAAATTTGAGGCCCTCAAGTGGCCTAAAAAATTATAGGCAAGAGCCGACACTGAGTGTAAGTCTAAAAGGGTGTTAATTGAATAGACTTAAAAGTTGGTCAAATCTACTTTTAAGTCAGATTCTGAAAGTGTTTGACAAATATATAAAAATAACTTAAAATAGATTAAAAATGACTTAAAATATGTTAGAAAGTGTTTGACAAGATTAAAAATAACTTAAAAATAAGTTTACATCAAAAACTAAATCTGAGTGAAGGGATCTAATGTGGCGACCGGAGAACCCTCCGGTGCAGCATAGCTAAAAAAAAATTCATGTAATTCACAATTTTTTTGTAATGATATTGTACTGTCACTCCGATGTAATAAATAATGAATGGAACTAGTACAAACTAAAGTTGATTAAATCCTTGGAGCACAATAATAATGCATTTTTAATAAAGAAAAACACAACGAAACTTTTCATGATAACCTTGTAATTAATTCAGACAAAATAATAATTAGACGTCAAACATCTCTCCATAATAATTTGACTACCTAAACTGTTCACCGTAGCTAAGCTATTAATTAGCTCAACATTTCTTCTCTTTGAAATCGGACCATCAGTATTGTTATTATTACTCTCATTATTATCTCCTACGTAAAGAGGAGGAGGAGGAGAAGAAGACGATGATGAAAACTCCGGGGACCGAGGACGTCTCCTCGGCCTCACTCTATTAATCTCCGTTACATTAGATTCAATCAAGAGAGGAAAATTCAATACAGCTCTAGAACCACGTAACTTAAACGCGGTTCTATCATAAGCTAATGCTGCATCCTCAGGTGTCTCATATGTCCCTAGCCAAAGCCTACACCCTTTCCTCTCGGGGTCCCTTATTTCCGCAGCGAATTTTCCCCATGGCCTTCTTCTCACTCCTTTATATTTTTTCGGCCTATGCTCCAAAGATGTTGTTGACTCCTTATTTTCTTCTATCTCTTGTAGTATCGAGATATTATCTTGAATAAAGTTTTGTGCGATAGGAAATATCGCGTTTTGATGATCAGAAGTGGTTGAGTATTGTCTTGGAGTTTGGATTTCTGATAATATTTGGGAAAAATCAGGATCATTGAAGAGATGTTGCATTGTATCAAGAAAATTTTGTTCAATATCTAAGGATATTTTTCCTTGCATGATTGTAAGAGAAAATGTTTTTTTTTTTTTTTTTTGCCTTTTATGGATTGGGTGTAATTTGAGTGTGATATAAAAAAAATGATGATGGATGTATATATATAGTTTTTTTTTGTGAATTAAGTAACGCATGAATGTGGGATATATTATGAAATTTAAATTAGTGGGTCAAATTTTTACTGTTTCCAAAAAAGGAATATATTATTATAATTATAAGGATTAAGGAATATAAGTCACCAAAGCAACATATAATACGTGATAGTGATTAATGCTTATGTAGGGCTTATTGCATTGAAATCAAGTTGAAAATTAAACTTCGTAACAACAGAGTACTATTTGAGGAAAAATAATAATTAATTACTCTTAATTTGTGACTAATCAAAGGAAACAATTCAATTAATCTAAGAAGTTACGTATTAAAATGAAAAAAGACATATACAACCTATGATTGAGTAAAAGTTTACCTACACAAAACACGAAACATGTTTGTATAAATTGTTACAATACAAGGTATGATGATAGATTAGTCCATAAAAAAATAGTATTACTCTATTTAAATTTAAGCTGATTAATATATCTGACATCATTTAATAAATTTCAAATTAAGTGATTATAAACTTTTAATCATGTTTGTGACAAATCTTTAAAGATAAAAGTAAAAAAAAGTTGTCAATGAAGCAAAACTTGATTATAAACTTAAAAATTTTATTCATGAACAAATGTAATAACAAGTTTAAGATTGTCTAATTTTAAGGTCATTCTTATAAATCAGTAAATATATGATTACTTAATAATTATTAATAAATTGGCACATTTTAGTCCACACAAGTCGGTCATCTGAAAGATATATTGGTTGATATATAATTCAAACTGTCTTATTGACTAATTTTATGATAATATTTTAAATAAGATGCCGTACACATTTTTATTTGTTACCATGTTAAATATAGTAGAATAACAAAGATTCTTCTTATTAGGTAATACTTTAAAGAAAAGTAAAAACCAATGTAACTTACTAAATGTCGAATAGATTAAACTATAATATTATTTAATTTATTTCAATATATTTCAATTATAAAATTATTTTAATTATTGAATTTTAAATATATACAAGACTCTAACAAGCACCTCTTCCTTGACTTGCCCTTTATTTACTAAGACATTATTTTTGTATATTTAAGAGTTATATAAAATACTATAAATTATGATAATTAATTAATTTGAAATATTAAAACATATATTAAAAATTTGATCACATCGAAGCTACATAAATTTTAAAAAGTTAAATAAGTAACAATTTTTTTTTAAAAAAAAATATATAAATTAAATGACTCTTGAAATTTTATCTCTGACATATCTATTAAAACATATGAAAATAATATATGTTATTTAAAAATTATATATAAAAAACTTCTATAAATCATAAGTAGTAATTAATAATTACTTCCTGTATTCCATATTAAATTAATTTTTGAGGTATTTTTCATTATTCAAATTTAATTATAAATTTGATAATAATTAATAAAGATAAAAATGGAAAATAAAATTTAATTTATGTCTTAATATACTTTTCTTAAAGGATGTGAAATACTTTGAAAATTAATTTAATATGGAAGGAAAGGAGAAATATCTTTACAAATTATATACAAAAATAAATTACTTTCCAAATTTCAATATCATATAAATTTGAGATAAACAAATACTCAAAAATGAATAATGTCATTCTCTTTATCATTTATTCTGTTGGTCGGTTCATTGAAGGAAATTAGTAATATCATATATGGAACCACTTTAACACAAAAAGAAAATCATTTAAATTTGAGCTGTTGTTTAAGTTAATTTTATTTTGTGATCTGATCTCTACTTTAAAAAATAATAAAAATAATCAACAGTTGTTTTGGATATCTTAGAAAAAAAGAAGAAATAAATCACTTTATCTTTTTTTGATTCTATCTAGACGTTTTATTGAAAATTAATTTAATAGGGGAAAAAATACAAAGTTTGTTTGTTCAAGTAATCTAGTGGAAAAAATGTTTTTCTTAATCTACTTGTCTCAGTTTAATTAGATCAACTCTTTCTATTTTTAGCATATATTATTTAATATTTGACACATAAGCTCTTGGATACTAGTAATTAATTCGCATGTAATTACACATGCTTTAATTAACCACACTTTGTTCATGTTTAAGTGTTTTTTAATGTTAGAAAAATAATGTCTTAATTAATGGTGTAATCTTATGGTTGGAGGCGAAGCTAAGATTAGAATTTAGAAGTTTGAAATTTTAGTTCTTTAAAGTTATTGAGTTTTTTTTTTCTAAAAAAAAATATAGAATTTTAATCAAAGTTATAAAACTTAACTGAATTCGTAATCAATGACGAATTAAAGTAGAAAGTAACTTTTTAATCTAAACACGCAAAGTGACTTCCTTAATTAATACTTTGTACAAACTTAATCATGTTACTGTGATAATTACTCAACCTAATAGATAAATAATTAATAGTGATAGGTAGATTGTATAATAGTGACAATTCAATTTAAACAATAGCTAAGTTGATCAGATACGGAGTTAGAATTAAGAGTTTTTGAGTTTTAAATTTTAAAATAGAAGAGAAAGGATGTGTTCAAAACATTTTCACTGCTCTTCCTTACCACTGAACTGTCAATCAATTTTGTTAGAAGGCTCATAAGTTAATATACATATATATTTATTTAAATTTTTAATTTTTTTTAAATATAAATACAAACTTTACGGAAAAGTTAGTGGGTTTATCCGAACCCATAAACCCACCTAGCTCCCCCTCTGAATTTGATTAATATATGGTATCAAATTCAAACTTTGGATACAGTAATATAAAGTATAAACTTAAGACCTTCATTTTTGTTTTTAATTTTTTTTGAATAATACCTTGAGCTATTGACAATAATTATGCTGATCCAATTCTATATTTTATCATATATACAATAAACAGTGTAGGTAAAAATTCATTACTCAAAAATATGTTGAAATAATTTTGAGAAAAGATAGAAAAATTGTAGGAATACTTCAAAAGTTAAAAGTATTTTTCTTTAATTAAAAAAAAAAAAACTCATTTTAGAGATTTGAGGTTCTTACAAGTATTTTTAACCGTTCAAAAAATTATTTTTCAGAAATTGAAAGAATTAAATTTTTTCGTGAGTATTTTTGAAATTTTGATCAAATTGAGACGATTATTACAATTTTTTTAATATTGACAAAAATATTATTAGTTAAATATAAAATGTTATTCTTAAAATAACGATGCTTCTATCTGCATTATTTTTCAATTTAAATTTAATTAAAATTTTATTACAAGCTTTAAATATTGCGAATAGAAAAAAAAGTAGATAATTCTATTTTATATTAAATTGGGTACAAATTAAATGTAGTAAGTACTGCAGCTAGTACATAGTAAATAGTGTATATTAATATAAGAAAAAATTAAATAACTTAATTTTTAATGATATTATTATTATTACCTTCGAGAAAATTCAAAACTTGACGAAGCTGTGGCGGCGGCGCTGCCGGCTGCTTTCTCCAAATTTTTAGAGCTTATTAGCCATATGCATTTAACCAAATTAAATAATTTGTCATTATGCCATATAAATTCAAGTAGACTAGTCATATTTAAGAAAAACAAACCCTTTATAAATATATTTCGTCCGTCTATTTTTAATTATTCGCTATATTGAGCAAAAAAAATAAATTATTTTTACTAATTCAATTTAAAAATTAAAAGATAATTTCTCATATTTTAATTTTATCATTATTATTAAATACTATTCATTTTCCAATGAATGAAAAAGTTTATACTAATAAGTAGGAGTGCCATAATAAGACTAGTACTATATTTATTACTTCTTACACTTTGGATGATTGTTACCTGTTGTTTTGTCTTGTATTGTACTATATTTTTTAGTGTGTTGCGTAGCTTCTTTTCTTTTATCATATCGTTTAAATTTATCGTTAGATAACGATATAAAATTATTTTATGTACGATCGATTTGATGTGATTGTGTAGTTACCTTAATATTTTCTTTTTGTTTCGTCTTTATTATTCAATAATTATATTTCATCTTTTAACCTATCTTTTTATAGAAGCAACTCTATTCCATATCTTACCCTTTTTTTTTAGGTTTATCACTCAAATAATGGATGGGTGACGTTATATAACGACGGAAAACGAAACTATGTATTCAAATACTTATTTGAATTTATTGAAACAATACAATATAATATAATATACAACACAATAAAATATAATACGATACATTATAAAATAAAATTTTATTTTTTTTGTGATTTGTATTACTCCATATTTTACATTATTTATTGGTAAACTAACCTTTATCTTAAGGTGATTAGATAATTAAGCTCTTTTCAAACATCCCTTTCTCTTTTTTTTTTTGTTGATTGACCAGGACAAAATTGTCGCACAAAAGTGTGTTTAATTAGTCTTTTTTTAAATGTTCAATCACTTTCAACTATGTTTATTAGTGAGTTGTCTTTATAGACTATCATACATATTTATCCCACTACACCAAATATCTCCTGGAAAAATCATCGTGCTAAAATACTAAGGGGTCATTATCGGTATATGAATTAGTTATGAAGAAATTAATTATGTAATCGTTAGTATTCGATTGTGTCTATAGCAAAAAATTAAAGGAGGTACTCACCCTAGACACTTGTAAAACCACAAGGATTTTTTACAAATTAAATAATAAATCAATTTCTGATTAATTAACTCTCAGCTTGTTACTAATCAAATGGTTCGTAATAATTCTTACATGATTTTGCTATACAAGCCAAAAGTAATTAAACTATGCGTCACTATGATAAATTTAATTATGATATATAGCTATAGTTTGCATGTTTACAATTTGTAGCTATAGTTTAAGCTGCTTCATTTGTATAATTTGTGATTTTTTATAGTTCGTGGGCACGTTTGTGTAATTGAACTATTTTTTATATAAACTCTAAATAGCGAATCTATAGGAACACAAACATCTGATCTTTAAACAATTAAATAAATTATACTATACAAAATCACATTATACAAAAATTATACAAATTTTGAATTATACAAACTCAAAAATTCAACTTACGTAATAATTACTGAATATTGATGGTGAATGATAATTAACTAATAACTAGTTTATGTTACTTAACCATGTAATTTCCCCTTAAACCATTGGGGAAAAAAAGGACAAAAAGGAATTTTGGGCTTAATGAGCTCTCTAAAGGAACTGGGCCATACCAGTTGTGGGGATTGGGCCGGATTATACCAATTCAAGTTTTTGCAAGGATTGTCCCTATTTTCGGGTGATTATTGTTCTTTGCCTTCATTTCACATTTAAAATCGTCACGAAATAGTCTTTGTACCTCAAACCTATTTTCAAAATCGTTTTTCCTTGAGTTGGGATCTATCAAAAATGTTTTTCTACTTCTTACAAGATAGGAATAAACCTTGCGTATTGGCTAATATAAAATCGTAAGGAACAAAGTGGAGAAATATGACTTTGTTTAAGGGGAGAAATACATAGTAAACACCAAAACACCCTTTGTTTTCCTATTTAATTTTTGCATTGTTAACAACAAGAATCTTAAGCCTTATAGTAATATATATATTCATCAGCACTACTAGTTTATTTAGGTTGGGGAAAAGAGCTAGAAATGCTCTTAAACTATGTGAATGGAACAAGAATGTCATTTGTTTATAGTTTAGCTCAAAAATGTCCCTACCGTCAATACTTTAGTTAAAAAATGCCCTTGCGGTCAATATTTAGGTCCAGAAATGCCGCCATGGCCCTATTGTTACAAAATGGATCAAAATGCCCTTTTACGAATAATTTTTTTTCTTCTTTTTGAACACATCTTCTTTCTAATTAAAATATTATTAAAGAACATTACTCTTGTTTTATTCTTCTAAAATCAGTTTAACAAAAAAAAATGTAGAAAATATTTTTTTTTCTTCTTAATCTCATTTTATCAATCAAAACAGAATAATTTCATGTACCCTTTCGACATATAATATATTTCATGTATATCCATCATTAATTTATATTTATATAACGATAAAAAATAATGATAATAAAATAAGATTTTTTTTTTTCAGAATTGAAGTAGGATTAACATTTTCTAATTTTGTAAAAAATATATCATTTGAAAAAGAATGTGTTAAAAAGAAAATAATAATATATCTATTTGAAAAAATGAGCATTTTTGACCCATCAAATAACAATAACAATATTTTTGGACCAAACAACAAGTGGAGGACATTTTTGTTTCTTTCGTATAGTTTAAGGGCATTTTTGAGCCAAAATATTGACGATAAAATATTTTTGAACCAAACTATAAACGGAAAGCATTAATTTTTATTCCTTTCACATAGTTTAAGGGCATTTATTTTTACTTTTTTCTTTCAAGTTATTATAAGGTCTTCTTATAGCAATTCAAAAACCTAAATGGATTATCCATTATTTTCCTCTTATTTCCATCTTTTATTATTTGTAGTTTTGTACTCTTAACTATTACTACTATTTTATTTATGTACATCAAGAAAGCACTAATAATTAGTAGCACAATTAGCATTATCAAGTAGTAGTCTCTAGAAAATAAAGCATGTATGAATTCCTAGAGATTGAAACTAGAATAAAAGAGGACGAATGTGGTTTATCACGATCCAAAATCACAAGTCGTAATGGTATTTATATTTTCAATCGATAGGTAAGTCAATGTAATATTTTTACCAATTCAATTCAATATCATAAGTACAAAGATAAACGAAAACATAATATTCAATCATTAAGTCATTTACAAGTATGAAATGTGGAAACCTAAATTACTATCCCAAGATTTAGTGTCATAAGTACAAGAGCTTCTACAATAGGATACAAGTCCAAACTAATACGAAAATCTTAACATAAGAAATATCTTATCATAATATCAAGAAAACCTAATGAATATGGGTAGATTGAAGGTGTGGTCCGCAGAATATCCCAAGCAGCGCACCACAATTCCAAACTAATATTCAAAGCTCCAAGAACGTGCCAAAATTGAAATTCAATTTGCACCATAAAAGAGTGCAACAAGTGTAATATGAGTATGAAATCACGTGTACCCAGTATATTTCATTGACCGACAACGAAGAAGTAGTGACGGGAGTTTATATAAGAAAAAAATCAATTCCTTCATTATACAAGTGTATATTACACTTACCAGTCGAATTTCATCAAATAGAGGTAATCAAATATCAATTACTTTCGAACCACCAAATAAACACATAATCATCAAGAATGAAGGATGTCTTGAGATGCAATGCAATATAACACCATGAAATTATATGCCTCAGAATACCTAGTACTCTCTCAACTGTATATACATGATACTCCGCAGAAATACATCAAGAGTTCATGACCCTTGCGGGACTCGCGAGGTCCATATATCGACACGGACGATCTTCACGTGTTTGTGCGGACGATCTCAACGCACTATCATAAAATCAAACAATTTCCGGACGAACAGTATCCACGTGCCTAAATTATAATCTTAACATCTCACCATCTCAGCACGGACGATCTCCACGTGCCCAACTTATACTCAATTTCATGTCAGTGCATGTACATAATATTATTTCAACAAAGGGGATGATGATACATTTCAATCAATCAATATCAGCATAATACATAATCACCCCAATTATCACAACTATATGAGTGCAATGAGAAAAAAAACACAATCACACAAAGAATTCAAGTTGATAATAAATCAGTTATTGTCCATATGCTTTGGCATTTTCGGATTTCAACTCGCATTCTATAGTAATAAACTTCCCCTTTATATCACCGGTACTCGTACCAATGCCCGTCACACCATTGGTACGATACGCCTATCTTTCACCTTTATCCATTATCTAATCCATTTTTAATTTTTAATTAGGAAAACGTCCTTCAACAAGTCTGAAAGTCTTATAATACCTCGAATGATGAACATGTGTCATGAATTCTCAAGATCCTGTCCCTTTCGCAAAGCGTCAACACGTTCACAATTTATCACATATGCATGTTTCATAAGTAAATGACTATGTAGATATTCATATTGCTATACATCTAGCCTAGATCCCGGAATCACTCCAAAATCATAGAGCACGAATCTATAGTCAAGTTCCTAATCTTGTACCAATTAATATACCAAGTCTCATATTTCCTAAATTTCAAGCCTATAATTAAGTCCTAATTTCTTCAATTATCATAATTTTAATAATAGTCATATAATAATAAATCTAATATTTAATTATCTATCTTAATATATCAAAACCTAATAATAATGTAATGAGAATAAATATAATTCAACGAGAAACCATATACCTTAGATGATGAACCAATGTGAATTTTTTTTAAACTAAACTATACTAATCCATCATAATATAATGTCCTTAATAATTGACACTATCACTAAACATCAATAACATCTTAATACTACTTGCCATCAGTGCTTGTTATGACTAAAATTTTATCTTCTTTATTTTTGGGCCTGTTTTAAGTCAATTATTTTACAACAGAAATACGGAATGGCTAAAGCCGCTTTCCCTAATTAATGCTAATGTATATTGCTAATGTATACGTGAGTGAAAATTTAGGTGAAATTTCATCATCTGTTTGACCATAATATTTGAGAAATATATTTTACTTTTTTTTTTGAAAAATATAATTTATATCTATAAATTTTAAAAACTATCAAAACTAATCATAAATTTATATTAAAAGTCAATTAAATCTTCGTTACAGCAATAAATTTGTATTAAAAGTCAATTTTCAAAAAATACCAAATGGTAGAAATTTGATCCATCTAGTATTTGGAAATTTCAATTGAATGAATTTGTATGAGCTAAAAGATATAGTAAGTTTCCATGGATCGCTGGACAGGAATCTTGAAGGTGCCATTGTACAACACATATTATCGAGTTGCTGCTTCACTTTGCCTTTCTCCTTCTTCCAAATCACTCTCTGTAAGTTGTTCTTTTTTTGAAACCCTAAATCCTTTTCAGACTTCAATTTATCTCAGCAAATTCACTTTTTTAAAAAATTGGAATTGATCGTGTAGTTATGTAGATCAATCTATCAATCATCTGCGCTTCAAGTCAAATTCGTTGGAATCGTTTTTATGCAGCCTCAGTTCTAATTAGTTGGTTTCGTTTTATATGCATCTATTCAAGACCACTTACATATTTGGGCATGTACTGAAAAAAAGGAAATTTTGATGCGCCATTGAACTTTGAGAAAATGGTTTATTTATGGCCTCGGTTAAAAGCTTTGCTCATTTATGCGGTGAGAAAAGGCATTATACATGCCATTATTTATTAACTGAAATGACATAGATGTGTCAAACTTTGAACTGATGGCATGGATGAGCTCTTTCTCAAAGTTTGATAGGCTTATTTGAGCCTTTTGCCTTTCAAAAAATAATTTAATTAATGATGTTGTTGAATCATAATTGACCACATGTAAAAAATGATTTTGCAAAATCGAAAATATTTTTAGAGTTTACAAATAATGGCATGGATGAACTTCTCTCAAATGGAAATGGCATAGATGAGTTCTTAAATTTCGATGACATATTTGAAGTGATGTGCATTTTTAGCTATTTACTGTTTGGGTAGCAAGGAAGTTGTTTTGTTTAATGTTTTTAATCGAATGGCCTGCTCCTCTAATGCCTTGCATTTTGTATGAAACAAAGGTGCCTGTTGCAAATGCTATTTTTTTCAATGGAGATAAGATTGAAGGGACGGGAAATCCAGTGATTGAGAGATTATCTGACCTGCAGCAAATTGCTGAAATCTTGGTTTCGAAATTTGGGAATTCTATCAATGCTTGGGTTATTGAGGCACCTGTCTTCAATGGACCTTTTGCGGTGTATAAGGATTTTATACCTTCTGTCAATGAATATGGAGAGCCTAAATCTTATGATGCAGATGGTTTCCCTGCTTCTTCCTCCATTGTCTTGCTTTTGTGGAATTGCTTAAAAGAGGTATTGTCTATTGTTCGAAGTACCTGCCTTGTGTGCTGATCACCATGTACCACTTTTAGTTAAGTTAGTTCAACTTTTATTGAAAGAGAAAATATGAGTGAAGTTCCTCATTAGAGTCTCGGTATAGATTGCAAGTCTTTTTGGCTCTAGGATGTTCGATTTTAACAGTTTCTTGTCGTGCCATGTATGTCCTCTTGGCTCTGTAGTTTAGGTAAATATTACACTATCCTCAAGGTAAGGGGTAAGGTCTGCATAAACTCCACCCTCCCTAGATCCCACTTGTAGGAGTATAATGGGTATGTTGTTGTTATATAACAAGCTTCAAGAAAAACCCAAATAAGCCTCAGAACAAAGTTAAGGTTTCGAAATGACCATCTTGTGAATGAAGATGTCCTTTGGGCCTGTTTTTGACTAGAACTCGCACTAAACATGTTTATAGAAGACATAGATGAGTTGTGAAGATCTAAGAGAGTTTATTCAGTCTGTTAGTTCTTGCAAAAACATTGGAGGAAGTACATTCCCATTTATATCTATATTGATTCTGTTAATTCTCGCAAGAAAAAGTGATGAATTACTCATTGCCTTTTGCTATGCTCCTTATAGAGCTTGTACAAGGCTATAACTCGCTTCTCTAGCTGGCTTGTGAATATTTTTCTTCAGTTTTGTGGTGTTTCTACCATTTGATCTCGCTTGCTTTTTCACATTTGTCCATATGCAGAATATTAGGAATCATAGTGATATATGCCTGTTCAAAGAGAGGACTTCGTACTTCTTGCATATTTTCATAGAACATTATATGCATGTTTAGTTGCTTATGAATTTACTTTACGTTTAAAACAGGCAAAAAGTGTCATTTCACGGAAACAAAAAGAGCTCTATCAAGCTGAAGTTTCTACATCATCTCTAAGTACACCAAGAACTTTACTACTTGGATTTAGTAAGGGTGGTACTGTACTCAACCAGCTGGTTACTGAGCTTGGTTTTGCACCAGTCCAGCTCACTGAAGACGTTCCGTTAGCAAACAAGAATGTCACTAATGGAGGATTTTCCTCCCAGCCACAAGATCAGATTATTCCAAATTCTAAAAATGGCTTCTTAAATAGCATAGCTGAGTTCCATTACGTAGATGTTGGTCTAAACACAGAGGGAGCATATGTAACCAACCAAGATGTCATTCACAGAATTTCTGATCGCCTCGTCCAAGGAGCCCCTGGAATTCGTTTTTTCCTTCATGGAACTCCTAGACAATGGTGTGATCGTGGCAGGATTTGGATCCGTAAGGAGAAAGATGAGTTTCTTCGGCTTCTCAAAGAAGCAACTCGGAAGAATATGGGGAAATTGTATATACGTGAAAGATTGTATTTTGGTAATAAGCTCCCTAATCTCCAGATACACTTTGAAATCATCCAGCATTTGGATGTTAGCTGAGTGTTTCTTCTTGATAATGAAATGCATGTATTGTTAACTCCCAGTTTGAAGATTTAAACAAGTCTTTTCTCTATAGTTAATTTTTCATATAATATATTTTAAATATTTTGGTTTATCAATCTTAAATATTGAAAAAACGAAATGTGTCATATTTAAAAGGAGAGAAGTAAAATATTGTTAAAACCCTAAAGCATCAATTTTACATCTCCAAGTAATGAAGGATAGAAAGACCTTTGGTATGTGGAGCAGAATAGAGAGAGAATGCCATGTTTTGCTTCAACAGAGGAACTCCAAAGCCATCCTTCTCCGTATTCATGCCATAATGCTTCGAAACGCCATTGAAGATAACGTCAGTCTACTCACCATGCTCATTTCAAGCTTCTCCATCAGCGACCCAGTTGCTGGAATCAGCCATGCACGCCGCATGTTCGACAAAAGTCTCCAAAAGGACAAGACTTTCCTCTGTAACGCCATGATAAAATCTCACATGGGTGTTGGTCAATTCGCCGACTCAACATTTCTGTACAGAGATTTATTAAGACATACAAGTTTTAAACCCGATAACTACACGCTTTCGAGCCTTTCCAAGTGTTGTGGCGCAAGATTGGTGTTGTGGGAAGGCTTGGAAATTCATAATCATGTGTTGAAATGTGGGTTTACTTCGAATTTGTTTGTGGCGACTTCTATGGTTGATATGTATGGGAAGTTTGGTGAAATGGCTTTTGCTAGGAAGTTGTTTGATGAAATGCCCCAGAGAAGTCCAGTCTCGTGGACAGCTTTAATTGGAGGTTATTTGAAGTGCAGATGTATGGGTATTGCTGAAGGACTTTTTGATGCAATGCCTGAGAAAGATGTTGCTGCGTTCAATGTGATGATTGATGCTTACGTGAAGAAAGGAGATATACTGTCAGCAAATAGATTGTTTTGGGCAATGCCGGAGAGAAATGTGATTTCTTGGACTAGTATGATTGATGGGCACTGCAGTAACGGTAATGTAAGTGAAGCCAGGGCTTTATTTGATGTAATGCCGCAAAGGAATTTGTTCTCTTGGAACGCAATGATTGGTGGATACTGTCAAAATAAACAGCCACAAGAGGCGTTGAAGTTGTTTCATGAGTTGCAGACGGGGACGACATTGGAACCGGATGGTGTTACTGTTGTCAGTGTACTTCCCGCTATTGCTGATTTGGGTGCTTTAGATTTGGGTAACTGGGTTCACCAGTATGTGAAGAGGAAGAAATTAGACAGATCTTCAAATGTTTGCACTGCTTTGGTTGATATGTATGCCAAGTGTGGCGAAATTGCAAAAGCAAGGGAATTTTTCGATGAGATAAAAGTAAAAGAGTCATCAAGTTGGAATGCTTTAATTAATGGGTTGGCGATCAATGGATCTGCTAAGGAAGCATTGAAGGTGTTTGAGAAGATGAAGAGTAAAGGATACCAGCCGAATGAGATTACTATGCTTGGTGTTTTGTCAGCTTGCAACCATGGTGGATTGGTGGAGGAAGGCAAGAAATGGTTTGTAGAAATGGAGAAGTATGGGCTCACTCCACAAATTGAGCACTACGGTTGTCTGGTTGATCTCTTGGGAAGGTCAGGGTGTTTGGAGGAAGCCGAAAACTTGATCGAGACCATGCCTTATGAAGCCAATGGAATAATATTGAGTTCCTTTCTATTTGCATGTGGTTATGCCAAAGATGTTACAAGGGCTGAGAAGGTCAAGAAAAAAGCAATTGAGATGGAACCGTGGAATGATGGGATCTATATTATGTTAAGGAACATGTATGCAACTGATAAGAGGTGGAGTGATGTTGAAGACATTAAGGGCCGGATGCGGAGAGAAGGGGCAAAAAAGGAGGCAGGTTGCAGTACCATTGAAGTTAATGGTATGGTTTGTGAATTTGTAGCTGGGGATAAAATACATGCACAGTGTGAGGAAATACATTTTCTATTGGAGCATTTGCTGTTGTACATGAGAGGTTTGGATACACCTTATAGTAATGATATTGGATTGGTCGAATTCTGAGTGACGATTATCTTGCCAATATTACGCGTTTCACATCTTGTATATACTCTTGCTTTCCCTCATATCTCAGATGTCTGCCTTGAGGCTAAAGATACATGCAATACAGATAAACACCTGACCTTCCCAAGAAAGGAGTTGATGCGGTTGGAATGTGTAGGATTTGTCTTTGTTAAGAGTGTATAGGCCTCCGACTGAAGATCAAGAGAATATTAGTACTTGAACGTCAGTGTTGGTAAGGAATCTCGGAAATGACTGCTGCACAAGTATAGTTCTTTCAGAGTTATTGTTGGGTGATAAATGCTGGGAGCCCATCCTGTAGATTCCTGCTTAAGCTAAAGCTTGATAAAAGTCAAGAATCTACATGATGAAAGTTTGAAATGTTAGAGTTGGTCAGGAATCAGAATTGTCCCTTTTTTGAGATTACTGTTGCGAGGCAAAATCAGAGTATCACCCGTGAGCCGGTTGTGTAGATTCTCCTTAAGCCCATTGTTCAGATCTCTGCTAAAGCTAAAGTTTGATGAAAGCAAGGGATCAGATCCTAGCAAACCAATGGAACAGTTGATGGATTCTTTGCTTGCACCCATCACCTATACAGACAAACAAGTCATTCCCGTCCTCTTCATTCGTCTTTCTTTATATACTAGATTGAATTTGTTTGCTCATATTGACAAAGATGGGTCTGGTCACGAGCTTAGCGGCAAAAGGTCAGTCATCTTCCTTCTTCACCTCTCTACTTTCTTTGAGCATAGCTGTATCAATGACATCTGAGAACCATAATTATTTCAACTCTACAGGATTATCAACAACACAGGTTATTAGTAAAGCGACAGGAAAATTCAACGAGTTGTTCCTCGGTGAAAATAAGAGAAATCTTGATAATTTAGACGACTTCCATCTTGCAATTCTCGACATGTTTGTGTAAGATTCTTTGTCCAATACTCGGTTAGAACTTATGTTGATACAACTAGCCTAAACTTATCAAATGAAATTGTAATGCCCGATAAAACTACCAGTATCTAGTTTGTTGTTATGATATTCCTAACTATATAAAACCGTCATCTTTGGGTAACGCTTGAACCTTCTTTTAACCACAGCACTGTGAATGGTGCATTGCCTGGCAAGCACTGGGTTGTGCCTCCGTTTGAAAAAATTAAGGTTATCTTCTCTCTCTATATATAAATATATATACAAGTACACACAACACACAAAATAACACACGCACACAGATGGACATCACCCACAAACTGGTTGCTAATGCATGTGTGGCAAATATAGGAATGTTTTGAGGACAGAGAAAAGGCAGTAGATGAAGAAAGTAAGAAGACGGTTGTGGTAGAGTTCCTGAAGAAGTATATACAACCAAACAAGGCAGATAACACATTGCTCTTCATTGGTCTGGCAACACCCCCAGCAGCAATGGCAGTCAAGAAAACCGGTGAATCTGTGCCTCAGCTCAAATTATTAAAACGCATTCCAGACGTTGTGTTTGTTCCTGCTGCTACATTGCTGACTCTTGTTTCAGTTAAGATTACGAGAAGTTTATTGCTCCAACGTGCAGCATCTGAAGATCATCTAGTTGGAAAAAAAAATATAGGAACATCGGATTCAGGATGAAAATTTACAGTTTGTACACAAGATTGTACGTATTCACATTCCATGTGCAATAAGGAACTAAAGCATTCAGACACTGAAACTTTAGCCTATTTTAATATGTGTTTCAGTTCTTTATGATTGAGCTTATGTATGAAAAAATTGAAAGATTGTTAATTGGGTTTGTTAGTTTTGTTGTTATCCTGTGAAATTGATTATTTGAAATTTGTTTTTGAACTTGTGTTTTAAATTTGAGTTACTAAGTGTTGAATCCATCCCATTTTTTGTCAACTTTAGCTATTCAATTGGTACAAGTAATTGTTAAAAAGGAATAGTGATAAGAGTTGAAAATTAAGACTTGGTAGTTGGCAAATTGGTAAGATTTGCAACCCATTTTTGACTTTGCTATATTTACCTATGTCATTAGTGACATAGGCATGGTTTTGTCCTTCTATAAATAGAGCATTCTTGCTCATTTGTAGTACACACCAAGTTAGAGAGAAAAACCATTTTGAGAGCAAAGTGAGGTATTCCATAGACTATACAAAAGAATAGTCTGTGAAGAAAAATAGAGTGTGAGCGATATTTTAGTAAGACGGAAATCAAAAGAGTGTTGTTTCTTTTGAGTGTGTAGTAGTCACTTTGAGTATTGTATTTGTGACTACACAGTGTAAAATTCCTTACTATAGTAATATCAGTTGCTCCTCTTGGCCGTGGTTTTTTCCCTTATTTAGAAGGGTTTCCACGTAAAAATTTTGGTGTCGTTATTTTCCCATTTTATTTCCATTACTTTTACCATATATATTGTTGTGCTTGTCCGCGTTTTCCCAACAAACTGGTATCAGAGCCAAGGTTTTATCTGAGTATGCTCTGTGGTTGCAGCACAGTCTGAACTTCCACATCAGAAAAGATTTACTTTGATTTGCGATAACTATATTTTTGGGGAAAACAATGGAAGCCAACACAAGTAGAATGGTTACTTTGAATGGTGTTAATTATGCCATTTGGAAGGGGAAAATGGAAGATCTGCTTTATGTTAAGAATTTTTACAAACCAGTATTTACCACTGTAAAGCCTGATAATAAAACAGATGAAGAATGAAATCTGTTGCATAGACAGGTTTGTGGATTCATTAGGCAATGGGTCGACGATAATGTGTTGAACCATATTTCTGGGGAAACACATGCTCGAACCCTATGGGAGCATCTTGAAAGTTTGTATGCTCGGAAGACTGGCAACAACAAAATGTTCTTAATAAAGCAGATGTTGAGTTTGAAGTATCATGATGGTTCTCCAATGACAGACCATCTGAATAATTTTCAGGGGATCATGAACCAATTATCTGCTATGGGCATCAAATTTGATGAAGAAATTCAAGGCTTGCTTCTACTTGGTTCCCTACCAGACTCTTGGGAAACATTTAGAACGTCATTGTCAAATTCTGCTCCGGATGGTGTAATCTCTATGGATTCCGCCAAGAGTAGTGTCTTGAACGAAGAGATGAGAAGAAAAACTCAAGTTTCCTCTTCGTCGAATGTCCTGATAACTGGCCCCAGGGGGAGAAACAAAACTCGTGGTTCTCAGAATAGAGAACAAAATAAGAGCAAATCCAGAGGCAGACTTAAGGATATTGAGTGCTATCATTGTGGTATGAAAGGGCACACAAAGAAGTTCTGCAGGAAGTTGAAGAGGGAGAACAAAAACAAAGAGGAAACTAAAGAAGATGGCAATGAAAATTGCCTAGCCACCGTTACCACCGAAGATCTTGTTACCGTTCTTGATGCAAACATGATAAATATTGCTTGTGATGAGTCAAGCTGGGTTGTGGACACTGGTGCCGCATCTCATGTGACATCAAGGAAGGATTTTTTCTCTTCCTATACTCCTGGTGATTTTGGAACCTTGAGTATGGGTAATGAGACTGTTTCTAGGGTGGTTGGTATTGGTACAATTTGTTTAGAAACTAGTGTTGGAACTAAACTAGTTTTGAACAATGTGAAACATGCTCCTGATGTTCGTCTGCACCTAATTTCTGTTGGTGTTTTAGATGATGAAGGATATGTTAGTACCAACGGTGATGGAAAATGGAAGCTCATCAAGGGTTCCTTGGTTGTGGCTCGTGGTAACAAACGTCGTGGTCTATACTGGACTACGACCTCTGTTTGTGTTGATATGGTGAATGCAGTTGAGAGCGATAGCTCTTCAACATTATGGCACAAGAGGCTTAGCCACATCAGCGAGAAAGGACTTAATGTTCTAGCCAAAAGAAATTTTTGTCAAATTTCAAAAGTGCTAAATTAGAAAACTGTGAGCACTGTTTGGCTGGTAAACAAAATAGAGTTTCCTTTAAGTCCTACCCTCCTTCGAGAAAGACAGAGTTGCTTGAGTTGGTGCACTCTGATTTATGTGGTCCAATGAAGACAAAGACATTAGGTGGTGCACTCTACTTTGTCACTTTCATTGATGATTGCTCGAGAAAACTTTGGGTCTATGTCTTGAAGACTAAAGACCAAGTGTTAGGTGTCTTCAAGCAGTTTCAGGCTTCAGTTGAAAGAGAAACTGGAAAGAAACTGAAATGCATTCGTACTGATAATGGTGGTGAATATTGTGGACCATTTGACGAATACTGCAAGCATCAAGGTATTAGACACCAGAAGACTCCTCCCAAGACTCCTCAGCTTAATGGTTTGGCTGAGAGGATGAACAGGACCTTGATGGAAAGAGTTAGATGTTTGCTTTCTGAAGCAAAGTTGCCGAACTCATTTTGGGGTGAGGCTTTATTGACCGCTGCACATGTTATTAATCTATCTCCTGCTGTTGCTTTGCAAAGTGATGTACCAAATAGTGTTTGGTATGGAAAGATGTTTCCTATGACCATTTGAGAGTATTTGGTTGCAAAGCTTTTGTACATGTGCCAAAAGATGAGAGGTCAAAGTTAGATGCCAAGACAAGGCAATGCATCTTCATTGGATATGGCCTAGATGAATTTGGTTACAGGCTATATGATCCAATTGAAAAGAAACTTGTGAGAAGCCGTGATATTATTTTCATGGAGAATCAAACAATTGAAGATATTGACAAAGCGGAGAAGGTAGAATCTTCAAGTTTTGATGGTATAATTCATCATGCTGACGTTCCTCACACAAGTGTGCATGATGTTGTTGGGCTTGATAATCATAGTGACGCCCAGAATCATGTATCAAATCAACATGTTGATGTTGATAATAACAATGATATTGTTATTGATGATCCTGTTGTCATGAAGTTGTGGACGAATCAAATATTCCGCTTCGGAGGTCCACAAGACAGCGGTTTCCTTCCTCCCGTTATTCATCCAATGAGTATGTGTTACTCACTGACGGGGGAGAACCTGAATGTTATGAGGAGGCCATGGAAGATGAGCACAAGGATCAATGGATTGAAGCCATGCAAGATGAGATGAAGTCTTTGCATGAGAACCACACTTATGAGTTGGTAAAATTGCCCAAGGGCATGAGAGCTTTGAAAAACAAGTGGGTGTTCAAAGTTAAAGTTGAAGAACACAACTTGAAGCCCAGGTACAAAGCTAGATTGGTTGTTAAGGGATTCGGTCAAAGGAAGGGTATTGACTTTGACGAAATATTTTCTCCTGTTGTGAAAATGTCCTCGATTCGCACAGTTCTAGGTTTGGCTGCTAGTCTTAATTTAGAGATTGAGCAAATGGATGTGAAGACGGCTTTCCTTCACGGTGACCTAGAAGAAGAGATTTATATGGAACAACCTGAGGGCTTCAAAGTAGAAGGTAAAGAAAATTTTGTGTGCAAACTCAAAAAGAGTCTTTATGGCCTAAAACAAGCTCCTAGACAGTGGTACAAGAAGTTTGAATCTGTTATGGGGGAGCAAGGCTATAAGAAGACTTCTTCAGATCATTGCGTATTTGTACAAAAATTTTCTGACAATGATTTTATCATCCTCCTGTTGTATGTGGATGATATGTTGATTGTGGGCAAGAATACTTCCAAGATTGACGAGCTGAAGAAAGAGTTGTGTAAGTCTTTTTCTATGAAAGACTTGGGTCATGCCAAGCAAATTTTGGGCATGAGAATTACTCGTCTTAGAGATAAAAGAAAGATTTATTTGTCCCAGAAGAAGTACATTGAACGTGTACTGGAGCGCTTCAATATGAAGAATGCTAAGCCTGTTAGTACACCTCTTGCTGGTCATATGAAGTTGAGCAAGAAGATGTGTCCTACAGCTAGGGAGGAAAAAGAGAACATGGCCAAAGTTCCATATTCCTCCGTCGTCGGAAGTCTAATGTATGCAATGGTGTGCACTAGACCTGATATTGCTCACGCAGTTGGTGTTGTCAGCAGATTTTTCGAAAATCCAGGAAAAGAGCATTGGGAAGCTGTGAAGTGGATACTGAGGTATCTTAGAGGAAGCTCAGATGAATGCTTGTGTTTTGGAGCATCAAACCCAATCTTGAAAGGCTATACAGATTCTGATATGGCAGGTGACCTTGATAACAGAAAATCCACTACTGGATATTTGTTTACTTTTTCAGGGGGAGCTATATCATGGCAGTCAAAGTTGCAGAAGTGTGTTGCACTATCTACAACTGAAGCTGAGTATATTGCGGCTACTGAAGCCGGCAAGGAGATGATATGGCTAAAGCGATTTCTTCAAGAGCTTGGTTTGAATCAGATGGAGTATATTGTCTATTGTGACAGTCAAAGTGCAATAGACTTGAGCAAGAACTCCATGTACCATGCAAGAACAAAACACATCGACGTCAGATATCATTGGATTCGTGAGGAAGTGGAGAGTGAATCATTTCACGTCAAAAAGAACCACACAAGTGAAAATCCTGCAGATATGCTGACCAAGACGATACCGAAAGACAAGTTCGATTTATGCAAAGAACTTGTGGGTATGAGCTCTCTCTAAAGAAGATGAAGATACCTTCTTCCAGTAAATGGGACTGGAGGGGGAGATTTGTTGAATCCATCCCATTTTTTGTCAACTTTAGCTATTCAATTGGTACAAGTAATTGTTAAAAAGGAATAGTGATAAGAGTTGAAAATTAAGACTTGGTAGTTGGCAAATTGGTAAGATTTGCAACCCATTTTTGACTTTGCTATATTTACCTATGTCATTAGTGACATAGGCATGGTTTTGTCCTTCTATAAATAGAGCATTCTTGCTCATTTGTAGTACACACCAAGTTAGAGAGAAAAACCATTTTGAGAGCAAAGTGAGGTATTCCATAGACTATACAAAAGAATAGTCTGTGAAGAAAAATAGAGTGTGAGCGATATTTTAGTAAGACGGAAACCAAAAGAGTGTTGTTTCTTTTGAGTGTGTAGTAGTCACTTTGAGTATTGTATTTGTGACTACACAGTGTAAAATTCCTTACTATAGTAATATCAGTTGCTCCTCTTGGCCGTGGTTTTTTCCCTTATTTAGAAGGGTTTCCACGTAAAATTTTTGGTGTCGTTATTTTCCCATTTTATTTCCATTACTTTTACCATATATATTGTTGTGCTTGTCCGCGTTTTCCCAACACTAAGAGTATATTTAAGTGTTCGAATTATTGAAATTCGAAAAATAAATATTATTTTTTATTCAGACGCATAATTCTGAAATTTCAACCTGTTTTACATGTAGGGTGCGTTTGGTATGAAATTTATGTTTTCTTAGATAATCGATAGATTTTTGATTTATTTTTTCATGTTTGGTTGGTGAGTTGAAAATATTTTCTGAAAAATATTTTTTATTTTTTGATTTATAAATG
The DNA here is from genome assembly GCA_022817965.1 of Solanum lycopersicoides. Lineage (NCBI taxonomy): Eukaryota > Viridiplantae > Streptophyta > Magnoliopsida > Solanales > Solanaceae > Solanum > Solanum lycopersicoides. The sequence continues at coordinate 115,958,006 of CM040618.1, forward strand.
ACTCTTAACTTGGTTTTAGCGAACAACTATATCCTCCAACTTTGAATGTGCACAAGTAGACAATTAAACTTGTATAAAATTAAACAAGTAGTGACAAGTGTCTTACATGGCACAATACACATGGAATGCCATGCAGGACAAAAAATTGTTATGTAGAATATATAAATATGTTCATTTACTTAATTTTATACAAATTTAAGTATTTACTTGTGCATACCCAAAATTAAAGATCGTTGTCAACTCACGTTAAGTTAAGGGTCATGTTTATGTATTATATAAAAAAAAATTATGAAGAAAGAAGTGGTAAAACAAAAATGAGGATGACAAAAAGGGATATTTGTGCACTTCACTCGTTTGTACGTCCCATAACAAAACTTGGAATAATTAAGTAATCAATTAGAACACGTATTTTTTACTTATTGTCAACTACCACAACTCATTTGGAATATTTATTTTTTTGTCTTCCCACGTGTATCTTTATTTTTGGTGTGCTACATTGGAGTATTTATTTATTTATCCTACAAATTAAGTAATCCATGTATTTTCTCCAACATCCACACTTTTTTATAACTTAATCCCAACATTTATACAATAAAAATTTGTTGACTATTTTCCCAATGAAATTCACTTTGGTTTTCATTAATTTCCTCCTCTTCACCCTTCACTCTATCACTACTTATTCTCTTCCTTTTGTTGTCTTTCATGGTAATTAAACTTATCTTCTTAAATAATTTTTATTGTATTGCTTTAATTTATCCCTATGTTTGTAGCCTTGTATGATTGCTTGATTTGTTGCACAATATTGAATATAGGTATTAGAGATGATTAATTATTGACTTATTGTAAAGCTGTTCAAAATACACTCAAAACTCAACATGTAGTATACACATACAATGATAGTGTAATTTTTCAACGAATTGACTCTATCTCTGTTTGTATGCTGTAATTTGTCATATCGGAATAACAATGTATTGTAGTGTTTAAATTGTTTGATATCTTACTTTTTTGATATGATAAATCAGGAATATCAGATAAATGTAGCAATGGAGGAATCACACATTTCACCGAGCTTTTAAGCAACTGGTCAGGCTCTTCAGGACATTGCATGTAAGCATGGCTATGTTCGTGTCCATTTCAGTAGACGAGAGTTTAGTAAGGGGAAATTTAGTCGTTAATTATTGCTTTTAAGTCTAATTAACAACTTAAATCTACCTAATTTTTTCTGTTTGATTAGTGAAATTGGTAATGGAGAATGGGACTCCTGGTTTATGCCTTTTCCCAAACAGGTTACCTCTGTTTATCATTACTCTGATTCATCAGCATGGATAAAGCAAAGTTAATAACTTTTTCGCGCTTCTTGTTTTTTCCATTTGTAGATAGACATTGCTTGCCAGAAGGTAAGTCAAAAGGTAGTGTAATGTGTTGATTTACTTGATCAACCTGCAATTGTTCCTAATCTCATTATTCTCTCAACTTACAGTTAAAGAAAATGAGTGAACTTAGTGAAGGTTACAACATAATCGGGCTCTCCCAGGTAAAACAGCAGCAACATTGCAGGAAATAAACTTCCTAATGTAGACCTCTTAAAGTTTATGCGCATAATTTGATCTCAGTCTGGCAATACCTCTCATCTTTTCTTTTTTTCCAGGGGAACATGGTTGGTAGAGGGGTTATTGAGTTCTGTGATGATGGACCTCCGGTAAGAAGTTTAAACTTTATCTAGTATATTCAACGAATACCTCTGTTCATGTACTCGTAATATATGTAACAGGTGAGGAATCTTATATCTCTAGCTGGTCCTCATGCTGGGATTGCTTCTATTCCCTTCTGTGGTGTATGTTCTCTTTGACCCCATGAACTGAAACTAGCCATTTTCAACTTCTCTTAGTTATGTTTTCGGGGTAACAGTATAGTGTCTTGAGTCTTTTCGATTTTCACAGTCAGGTATCTGGTGCATTCTTGAAGACTCTTTGCTCAAGTTAGCAATTTACAGCAATTTTATCCAGGTCTGCCCTTTTCTTTTCATATACACTAATACAACTATGTAGTCCCTTTATTAAAATTGTGCCCTTTAATGCAATTCGAGGCACATCTTGCTCCTGCAGGTTACATAAAAATCCCAACTGTAAGTAACCAATTTGCTATCTGTATCAAACGCGAAAGACAGATAAGTTGTAATTTAGTTGATCTTCTCTGCTTTGTTTTGTGGCATTTTGCGCTTTCCAGGACATAGCTAACTATAGAAAAGGATGTAAGTTCCTTCCGGTACTCAACAATGAGGTACACAGAAACTCTACTTACAAGAAAAGGTTTGCAAGCTTGGAAAATTTAGTACTTATTATGGTGAGTATGTAATATATTCCCAACGTGAATTTTCAGCTTTTTACTCTTCATTCTGAAACTTGATAGCTCCTAAGTTTACCTCTTGTTTATTTTCATCAGTTTGAAAAAGATGAAATTTTAGTACCAAAACAGACCTCATGGTTTGGGTACTACCCTGATGGTTCCTTCACCACTGTTTTGCCTGCTCAGAAGGTAATTATAAACATTCTACGCGTCACATAAATATCATCTGTTTCTACATAATTCACTCTTTTTTTTCCTGATTTGTGTATATGTGTAGACAAAGCTGTATACAGAAGACTGGATTGGTTTAAAGAAGTTGGATGAAGCTGGAAAAGTCAAGTTGTTGAAAGTATGTGGAAGTCATCTTGAAATATCTACTAGTGAAATGAAGAAAAACATACTACCATACTTGCTGGATAATGTACCTACTACAGTGACTAAATCAAGATCATCTGGTCTATTATGGCCTTCGTCTTTCGACGATGAATTCAATGGTGTTGTTGAAGAAAAAATTCTCCAGCTACACACACCTGCTAAAACAGTTAGCTTAAGATCATGGAAATTTTAGCTAGCTAGTCTTTTCACTTCTTCCCACAACCTGATTTTTTTTTCCCCTTGTAGAGGTACTACGTTTCATTGAAAACACACTTGGTATGTCAAGAAACAATGTGTTTTCTCAACCTCATTCAACTTTACAAGTAGCAAAATATGTGTTTGGTATAAAGAAATTTCAGATGGTTGAAAGACACCATCAACTTCATCATCCAAACCACTTAGAAACACAAGGAAGTATATAATAGAAATTTTTTCAACGGTTTGTACAGAAATTGTCAGCATGCCGACGTCTCTGCAGCTAATATAATGTACAGGTATAAAACAATCTGCCAGGTAAATTAAGTACAGAATCCGAAAGTAACTGGACTTCGGAACTATATAACACACTGTCAATAGATCTATCAAGCCTAAGTTCAAACAGGCACAGGAGAATAACTAGCATAAGGGCGGAAATATCACACAGCCTATGTACCCAAGAAAGGAAGCTAAGAGAAACCCCAACACAGGCAGACGTTTGGGTAGAAAAATAAGAAGCCTTTGCTTCTTCCCAAAAACCAGCACCGTTAGTTTCGGTATGCTAACACAAACTGGCAGCTTAATGTCAATGTCACTGACGGGAGTATACGGATACCTATCACTATTGCTGAGTAAGGCCTAGGATTACTACTAGTAGTCACCAGGCCTTAGGTTGAGGATTCTATTTGATGGTGCTCCAAGTTCCGAAGTACGATTCGTGCAAAGATTTTGGCTTCGATAGGGGCAGTGGCTGCTGCAGCAGCAGCACGCAAAATCCTTGATGCTCCAGTGTTCTGCAATAGGCGGACATGATGTTGTGCATGACGACCACCTGGGATTGTGAACTGCAAAATATGTAAACACGAGATCAGTTAAGTTGCCAGTTTAAGTTGAAAAAACTGATATCAGAAGAATGTCAGTGCCACAGAGAGAATCACCTACCTGAAGAAGGGCAAACGCAGCACATGCTTTGAGAATAGAAGACGAATTACGTAACATTGTAACGAATCTTCCAATCTCAGCTCCACTGAAGAGGCAATTAAGAAAAATTATTAATAAATAGGCAAAAGGATATCTAAGAATATTAACGAGGGGATAAAAGACGAAATTCAACAAGGCAAGAGAGAATATTTGGGACCCAGGGAGAGTTGCTAAAACAGCTAAGCACCACCTATTCAATCTTGCACAAAGTGATGAAGATGAAGCAATGTGTCGAATTCCATAAAGTCGACTCAGTAACATTTCCATGTTCTTCCCATGAAATACATAGGCGAAGCCCTTTGAAGTTTGAATGAGCAAGAAACAGATCTTTTTCAGACAGTGAATGTCGTACACAGCCCATACAGTAAATTACAGACATGATGTACGATTTTTTATTTGATAAGTGAGTTTAAGTTTATAAGGCATTCTTATCAGTAAGCATTAGATTAAAGGATGGGAAAGGAAGAGTGGGGGGACAACATTCATACCTGCACCTAAGATGACCTGCCTCATGAATACGAGCTGATTCTGTAACTTGAGTCAAAGCTGCAGGGACAGATGATGCAGCAGCAGCAGAAAATGCTTGTGGATCAGAAAATGCAAGAATAAAAGCTTCAATGTTCTTTAAAGCCATTCTTCGAGCTCCATCTAAGTTTACACTCTTAGAGTTGCTTTCTGAAGAGGTTCCCACAAGTGCAACTCCATCCATTCTGTTAAAAGGAAAATCACATTTTAACTTCTACTCAGACAGAGAAATGCAAGGAAAGAATGCAACAATGTTCCAGAATGCCTCAAATCATTTCTAGCATAGGACTTTCGCAATAGAGCTCTCAATCTCACTTTTGCAACAGCAGCTGTACAGTGCTTTTGTGCATCATCTTGATGCTTTTAATATTAATTCTTGCTTCATCAAAAGAAAATCCCTCAATCGAATCTTTCTCTTTGATAAGAGAACATCGCAGAAACCACAATGTTCAACTTTATTTTCCCTTTGCAAACACCCATAGTGAAGCAGTTGTAGTTTAAGGATTTTAGCCGAATTCCTCACAAATCCAATTACGAGAGTTTTTTTGTTTGGAGGTCCCATGGAGTAGGTACCCAAGTGTTCAGTCACAACATTGGAATGAACATAAAGAACATCCCCCCCCCCTCCCCACCCCAAAAAAAAAAGAGCATATGTGATTGTCCCATGAGATTTATCACAAGAAAAGCAAGCTTCTCTATATCCACAAGTCATCAAACCTACACAGGTTACAACCAGTAAAAGTTAACTAAATGCCCTTGAACTCCTCCACGGGATATTAATCCCCATTCAAGCAAAAAAATTACATCCAAATGAATCAAGTAGTTCCCTCAAACCAATATTTACATTGAAGTTTTTTTTAGTCGTGAGATAAGAAAACTTGTGCTGCTGAGGGGGTCATTTTCTCTACAAATGTCTGCCAGTAACTGCAACTAATAAAATAACTACATTCAAAAGTAAAATGTTCAATTAATAATTGACCTATTCCTCCATCTTAAACAGCTCAGACACTTGAGGGAGAACGGAAACTACATTCTTCTTACGCATAGTAAGAGATGAAGAAACCACGCTTCAATTAGTTATCTCCTTTGAAACAACTAAAGATAGGTTGGATTAGTAAATATAATGAGAAGAATGCCAGAAATAAATGGCTTCTGGAAAAGTAAGTATCATTCTAAGATGGTTGTTCTGGAAAAATCAAGAGAAAATTGTTTCAATAAATTTATACTAAATAGCATTCAATATTTAGTTTAGGGTGCTGTTTAGAATAATATTCATGGATGAAGACATTGCCAAGTACCTTCCATCAAACATATAAGCCAACGCCAACGCAGCCATAAAGCGTGCCATTTTTGAGATAGATGACGAACAAAGATGAACAAGGGCAGGAACTCCCCCTTCCTCCACTATACGGAAAGCATTACCAGGGTTGAAAGCAAGATTCCAGAGAGCCCCAGCTGCAGTCTCATGGACATCCTGGAAAGAGGGAAAATTTAGGAATGCACAATCGTAATTATACTCATACTTTTTTCCCAAAAATAATTACACTCGTATTCCAGAAGGCAGAAAGTGATGCATTTGTCATCACATGCCAATCAACAGAACTATGGCTTCACATATTAGTTTTGTATCCCAGAAAAAGGATAATATTTTTACTCATACTTATTTCTAAAAAATAATTACACTAGTATTCCAGAAGGCAGAAAAACTTATATGATTCAATGTGATACAGTTTTCATTACATGCCAATCAACAGAACTATGGCTTCACATAACAGTTTTATATCCAGAAAACGATAATATGTATAAATACATAAGGCATCATTAACATTGCACCTCCAGGGAAAACCACTTGCAGGTACATGAACAAATGTCAAATAGATGCTACAACTAAATATGGCAGATTAACAAAACCATATTCAGAAATGGTGTGAAAGACCCAGAAATTATGTGAAAGGCGTTATTGAAACTACTACCAACTTGCAGATTTTGTGACTTGATGGTTTAGTACACTTTTAAGGTGGAGTTAGTGAATGCTCCACTAGCCAACATGCCGTGGAAGGAATTATTTTATTTATTTTTTGTGATGAAGCATGACATGGAAGGGTTTAAGCCTAAAATAAACCCTAGAGGTCAAGAAGATAATCCTAGATTTACTTTCTAAACTACGCAACTCTGCAGAAGATATATTTTTATTAAAGCCTAACCATCATTGGACAGGCTGGTTAGTTCTTCTTTTTAAGCTTGAAGAGCTAGCTAACTCCGTCTAAATTTTCCCTCTGGAAAATGGAATGAATCTACCTAGTAATGGTACAACATTAAATACAGAAATAGTGATCTAGTTTCCCTTTGAGTAACATAAAGTCACAACTGTTAATATCCAAAAGAAGTTCTGGTAAATGTGTGCCCATGTTTTTAGCAGACCATGTTGAGGTGCCACATTTAGTAGTAACATAATTGCTAGGTAATGGCAACTGAGATCCACAGGTCGGATCTCCCTGGATAAGCTTTCTAGCTCTCAGATCTGTATTCAAAATTTACAATCTGTTCTGAAACAAAATTAATATAGCTAAGTTAAGCAGGAATTTAAAACATATACAAGGACCCAATTCAATTACAATTTGAGGAAGATGAGATAGTTCAATAGCAGAAACTATAATTAACAAATTAAGCCTTCACAAGTTGTGGAAAGCTGTAAAAGGGCAACAACCGGGCAGGCATGGAAAAGCATTTCTATACATCATTGCACAAAGAGTTACCTCAACATCAGATCGTGCAAGTGCTATAAGTGGCGCCACACCTCCTTCTCGTCCAATGGCAATACTATTGCAGGATTCAATAATTATGAATTGGATTAATTACAAATTGAGTAAAGAGAAAGCAAATTGTACAGTTGCAACATGGCTAAGAAAATGACATAAAGCAATCGGCAGAAACATGAAGGCATGAATTTCATATTCAATAAACATGTTGCAAAGCTCAGGGCCTAGTGGTTCAAGTTATGCTCATCTCCATCCAATTTCTGCTGGCATCATGCTGTATATGTGCCCCTTCTGTTACCAGCCCAGAGTTAATGGTGTCTAATGTAATATGCCAGTTCTGGAGAACAATTATTGTGGTGACCTCGAAGAGTTTTTGTTTGATCAAGTAAATGTATTTCATTTATAAACATGGCCAAAAATCTGGCAGTATACCAGGTGTATACCAAAAGGTAAAGAATCGAAAAAAGACATGAATCTCTATGAACTCCACCCGTTCTTCCATACATCAAGGAACTTTACTGGAGCACCAAAGAAAAGAAGTAACCCGAGACTACTCCACAGCTAGTCGATCATTGGCTTATATTCCTGGGGTTTGGGAGTCTAGTATCAAAAAATCCCGGTAATTCATCGTGTAAGTGTCACATTTAGATTGTTCTTATTAAAGGAAAGAGCTGAATAGACATAAGGTTTACATGATCACTTGTTTTGGACAAGTGCCATAGAAGAATACAACTCTACCCCCTCAAAAGCTCTCCTATTTCTCTCTATCCAAACAATCCACGTCATCGCAAGAGGAACCACTTCCATTCCCTGCATCTTCTCCTCCTCCCTCTCCTCCAACAAACCATTTAATCGTTCACAGTTTTTGGCATTTCCCAAGAAGTTCCAAACCACCTAAACATACCCCACCATGATTCATGGTACACTCACAATGTAGAAGAAGATGATTGACATCCTCGTCTGTCTCCTTGCACATGTAGCCCAGCTTATGCAGACAATCTTCCGCATTCTAAGATTTTCCGCCGCCAAAATCACCACTCTACAAGCTAGTAAAGAGAAAGGGCGCACCTTCCTCGGCACCTGTGGAGTCCATATTGAACTACTCGAAAACACAACTTCCTCCCTAATCAAAAGTTTCTCATAAAAAGATTTAACAGAGAAACCTCTGTTATTCCCCAACCCCACCACAACACATCAGAATTATCAATCGGAGTGACTTAACTATGAAGTAGGGACAACCACCTTCGAAAGTCAGTCACCTCCCAATCGTGGAAATACCAAAAGTGCTCTCTGTTGACCTAGGTGAGTTATGATGGACAAAAATATTGTGGGACATGAAGAGGTTGTGGAAGTAGGTTCACGTAGTGTTCTATGACAAAACAGATCTAGCATCACCACCACAGAGCAAATAGTTTTACAGACCTGTTTGCTTCTGATACAGACAATCCCCACAAAGCACCAGCAGCCCTCTCTTGCAGGCCAGGAGAAGCATTTGAGCACGACTGTGCAAGAGCAACCTGGCAATCAAACAAGATGAAAGAATAACATCAACCTTCAACTTAAAAAGGAACATATTCGGAATTATAATATTCAGTAGAAATATATGAACCAAGAACAAAAACCATCATTTGACTGCTCTCTAAAGAAAAAATAAATAAAAAATTAACAGATGGCAACCATTCATATCTAAATCAGTCATTAAGTTTGTTTGATTTTAGATCGGAATCTAAATCATTCATATCATAACCATTAAGTGCATTTGTTTTATTTAGTGTTACAATAACTTAATCAGTCTATATAGATTTGAATGATTAAGATCTATAGCAAAGTTTTAATATCATTAAAATATCTATTCAAAATCTCTACAAATATAGCAGTTCACCAATTTCAATCATTCTCCGCAACAGCCATTGCCTACCATTATCAACTACTGCCACCACCGCCCACCATTATCAACTACCACCATCCACCACCCACACCGTCCTCAGCCATACACCACTGCCAATCACTACAATTAGTCGCCACCACCACTAGCCACCGAGTCTCCAGATCATTGTTCTAAGCTATGGAGGGTTAAAAAGGACCTGGGGATATTTGGAGTTCTCTTGTCAAGTACAGATAGTGTAAGGCTCGTTTAAAGGGTTTTTGCATATTCGAGATAGATAAACATCAATGTGAAGCTTGGAACCCTCTTTGTTCCGATTGAACTTAACCGTTAGTTTCATGCTTTGATTCTGGATGATAAATCTTTTTCCTTCAAAGTTTTATATCTTTGATTCGTTCTTTCGAGGTAATTGGTTTCATATGCTAATTGTTACCTTAAACGTTCAGATAGGGTCTCAGATTCCTTCTGTTCTTCAATTTTTGACAACCTCCTCCTGTTCTTTAATTCATGTTGGAATTCCTATCCTGTTAATTTTGTTAGTCAATTTCTTCAAATTATTCATGTATCAGTTTGTATTAGTAATGTGATAATGCGGTCCAGAATGGATTGCAAACTGATGAAAACCTCCATAGCACATGAACTGACCACCAGTATATATAGGCTCCTTCCATTTTTCAGTGGACCATTCTTAAACTACAAACTAGACCGAGTCAGCAAAATTTACATAAACCTGATTTCCAGAAATGCTAATTGCTTGCGATAAGATTAGAAAACCATCACAAACTGATGAAAGCCTCGATTTCTAAGAGGTAAACCTCTACCACATGAATTGACAACCAATATATATATATAGGCTACTTCCACCTTTCAGTTGACCATTCTTAAACTACAAACTAGACTAAGTTAGCAAAATTTACAAAATACCTGATTTCCAGCTATGTTGATTGCTTACAGTAAGACTTAAAATTCAGGGAAACATGTGAGTAAATTGGGAGAATGTTATCTTGTATGAAAAATCTGTGACTTATATGAGAACATGACACTTCCAGCAATTTTCAACTACCAAGCACAAGCTGTTATCATGTATAAAAAACTGTACATCTACAACTAAGATGTATTTTCCTAATTTCAGGGGGGGGAAAGGCCAATGTTAGATTAACACCATACCAAAGCCTCAACACCACCAGCTGCCGCAATTGCTTCACGATTTCTGTCATCAAATGACAGATTCCATAATGCTCCAGCAGCTTCTTGCCTAAATCACAACAAGGAAAGCAAAACAATGAGAGATAAAATATAATAAGCAAATGAAAAGCAACGAGAGATGAAATATGGACCTAAGGTGACAACTGTTTAGGGTCATGAATTCTGTTTCATATTGTTTATGCAACAAATCCGACTTTGAAGATACTAAAACCAAAAAAGGTTCCATGTATACCAGCTCTAGTTTCTAATTCAAGCGGTCAACCGAATAAGTGGTGCCCTTCAACTTTTAGGTCATCTCAGGAAGATCTTATCAATCATTTGTATCTCAGCCATGGGTTCTTTGCAAATTTTGTCACTTATATTATTAAGCCCAAATCACTGCGCTTTATCGTCCTTTATTTGATGATCAGTGGTGATGTCCCATTTTAGCATAATAGTTGTTACATCCCAGTGGATGGCCATGCTCAATGTTTTCCAGAGATCTTACATATCCTCAACTGACTTTGTAATTCAAAACAAAATTAAACTGTTTGGTTTGTTTTATTGTACCAAGTCTTGTAGATGTGTCATCTTTCATAGGAAAGACTATCGGGAGATTCTCCATCTTAATGTTAATTGTATCAATTGTTTGTACTCTTTCGGAGATGAATACAAGCTGATGAAGGAGTTCTGGTCATCCCGTTGTACTCATGTTCTCGACTCAGCTCATATTAGACTCCTCTATAGGTTGCATCCCCTCCCTCAAACACAAAACGACGCTAGTACTGACCTCACTGCCTCAGGCCTTCATGAGCCTATTACCAGTGAGATCCACTAATGGTTTCTTCATTTAATTTCACAAGAACTCCACATTCCTCACCGACAATCCGAAAAATGTGCTGTGAACATAACTACATAGAATGTTCAGAAATCTTATCCAATCATGGCTTAAGCTTTAGTTCTTCTCAGTGGCAAGTAACCACCAACGACCAATCAAGAAGAGATTTCTTTCCACTTCTGATCTCAAAGAAAATTTGGATAAGAAAGATATGCATGCATTTAGTTTACTGTTACTCTTATCCAACTGCGGGCATCTTCTCCTCTGATGATCTCTGAGTTGCAAACTTCATCATATTATTGAGTTCTTCCATTAATAAAATGAAGAGGAAAGGGGAGAGAGGAACCCCTGTCTTAGGCCCCCTAAAGATGGAAGGAACCTTCAAAAACACCATTAACCAAGATAGAGAATCTTACCGTATTGATCCAAAAGAAATCTCGTTTAGCCACGTCATCCCAAATCCCACATCATTTAGAATATTGATTTAAATCTCAATTTAACAAGGTCAAAAGCCTTTTCGATATCTCGTTTGCATAAAATCCCTGCTTTTCCCTTCCAATACCAGTTCTTACTCACTGGAAATGTCAGTATAGGTAATGGAAATGATTAAGTTTGAGCTTATGCTTTCTGTCTTCTCTGCCTTGCCCATTCCAGCTCATTAGCCACAGGAAGATACTTGATGAGTAAGTAGTAAGTGAGAAGTAGTGAACAGGCTGGGAGGAGTTAATAGTTGCATCCAAGATTTATTATCATTGATGATAAGATCATTTGTTGTTATCCACTAGTGTTATCAAAAGTGAAAAGTGAAAAAAAGCTCGAAGGTCCATTGGGGTTTTCAACACAAATAAAGTGTGGGCTTTAATTAAGAGAGGTGCAAATAGAAAAAAAATACAAAGTTACATGTTTAGTCCAAGACTAATATTATAAGCATAAATAACAATTATAAGGACAAAAATTATTGAAATTTTCTTATGATAAAATGAAATATCAATTGTTTAGTATGCGTCTTCAAGAAACGCTCATCCACAAGAAAAAGTTTGTTCAGATGATGAGACTGAACATTTAGCGAGCCGAAGCGCTCAACATGTTTTAAGTCCCACTTCAGGGCTGGCACGCACTTTAAGAGCGCCTTTGACAACATTGTTATCCACCACCCTCTTTAGTCTTTCAGTTAGTGTCTTGGAGATAATCCTAAAAATACATCCAATCAGACTGATAAGTCTATAGTTCCACAAAATTTTAGCTCCATTCTTTTGGAAATTACAGCCACATAAGTAGCATTAGAACTCTTTTTTGAAAAAAAACTCTTGGGGACAAAAAATTTCATAGTAAATTATCTTCCAATAAGCACGAAAGGATCCCATGGAGTACCCATCAGCCCATGGAGCTTTGTCAACAACATACATCTTTATGCTAACTAGCACTTCTTGTTTCTCCAAAATACTTCGAAGCCAGTTCTGCTATTTCTCTAATATTCTGGGAGATTCGTGAGCTTGAAATTCAGCCTCCGTGTTTCAATTTCAGCATATAACTTTTGATAAAAGGAGATGATTTCTCGTTTAAATCCTTCTGGATCTATTGCTTCAACTCCTTTAAACTTTAGTTGTCAATATTTTTTAATCTTCTATGTTGCATTTGTCATTCTTTCAAAACATTGTGTTTCTTATCACTTTCCTTCGATCATAACACCCCAGATCTGTGTCTCCATGTTGTTTCCTCGTTTTGCTATGTCATCTAATTCCATTGTGGAACTTGCCTTTGATAGTAGTTCGTTATCAGATATACGTCCTAGTTCCTGTAACCTATCAAAGTTAGCAGCACAATTCAGCAAATCTGTCTTTTTCTTTTCTATGCTCCCATAATTAGATGAGCTCCACTCCTTCAACTTGGTTTCTAACAACTTCAGTTTGTTAGCAAGGATAAAGTCTGGATTAACTTACACCTCAAAAGACTCCCACCATGCCTTTACCTCCTCTCTTTAAAACCTTCTACTTTCAGCCACCAGTTCTCACACTTGAAGTAGGATTTCCTAACCTTTCAGTCTCCACATTGTAATTACACTGGGCAGTATAACCTATCAAAGTTAGCAGCACAATTCAGCAAATCTGTCTTTTTCTTTTCTATGCTCCCATAATTAGATGAGCTCCACTCCTTCAACTTGGTTTCTAACAACTTCAGTTTGTTAGCAAGGATAAAGTCTGGATTAACTTACACCTCAAAAGACTCCCACCATGCCTTTACCTCCTCTCTTTAAAACCTTCTACTTTCAGCCACCAGTTCTCACACTTGAAGTAAGATTTCCTAACCTTTCAGTCTCCACATTGTAATTACACTGGGCAGTATAATGAGAAGATATTCTAGGAGGTAAAGATTGCATTATATTCCTAATTTCTCGTCCCATTCTGTGGAACAAAGGAATCTATCAAGTCTTGAGGAGATTCCTTGATTATTCCCCCTGTTCCAAGTGGAAGAGCCTCAAAACAAAGGGGGATTAACAAGCTGCAAGCCATTAATGATCTCAGAGAACTCCATCACGCCCCTTAGGTGGTGGTGGTGGTTGCCCCTTTTATTGGAAACCTAGTGTTGTTGAAGTCTAAGCAAACAATCCATGGCCCACTTAAGCTTCTCACTTGACAAGTTAGCGTCTATCAGGATTCAATCTCTTAGTGAGCTTTACACATTGGATTTCTTTCCTCAATTGCTTATCCATCACTAAATTTTTAATATTTTCCCTTGGACACTCATAGATCACCGCAATTTGGTAATTTGCTTTTTTGGCATCCGAGTGATCTCCTTTGAATGGTATGTTCCTTGGTCTATAACCTTCAAGGTCTTCCATTCAGCGAAAGTTCATTCCTCACTTCCCACGAACCCATACAATGTTTATGAATTGTCTACCACAATCTTTATTTAGATTTGTTTCTCTTCTAATGAAAATTTAAGACTTTTCCAATTTTATCATGTATATGACAGATCTTTTATTATTTTTCACTTCTCTTATACTAAGCTAATGTTTCTATGTAATCTGATAGTATTTTCATTAGAGCTTTGATCAAGTGGGTTGCAATGGAAATTGCCTGGAGAAGTTGTCAGAGAATCAATGTCTGGCTTGTTTCTATGTCTAAGTAGTCTAGAGAGAAGGGAGAGTTTTTCTCTCCACCCTAAAAAGACTTCTGCTGAATCAATAGCTACATGCCAGCAGCAAGAAAGTGTCATAATATTTCACTTCGCGTAAAACAGTACATAAGTTAAATTATGGAAGACAAACTACCTGACTCCATCATGAGGAGAACGAATAAGTTGCACAAGTGCTTCAAGAGCTCCTGCCTCTTGTCCAACTGCTGAATTGTTACTATTGCTATCTCCGTGAGCTGCAAGATTTGCGAGTGCCCGAGCAGCCTGGAGAAACAAAAAGGATGTCATCACAAAACTGACAGCATATGAATATACGAACATACTCTTCACCAAATGGTCCATAAACTGAAACCCAAAACAGTGCAACACTGACACCACAAGTTAAGCAACCCTTCTCTGGCAATGGATCATACAAGTCCTAACTAGAAGATGTTGCATGTAACCACTAGCACACTAAGAAATAAAAAGGCGGAGGACAGTACAATATCAGAGAGAACTATGCAAATAGAATTAACTAGAAATATGAGAAATGCATATCCCATTGTACTTAGATATACCCTATGCAATAAATCACATAAGGTACATGCATGTACAAGCCACCTCCCGTGAGGACCTATCACAAACATGTCCACAAAGAAAACGATGTTTGGTCTCATAATTCACAGTTTGGCTAGTGAACTATCAACTTGAAGGAAGCCCTTTGGTAAAGCACAAGGCTTTTGATGCATGTAAAAGCTTGTTCAGAGTTACTCTTGCATTCAACAACTTCAATATGATTATCAGACCCAAAATATAAAGTGATACATTGTAAAAAAAAAACTAGAAACTCTCTGCTTGCTATCCTGAACAGTCTGACAAAAATTGCTTTCTACAAAATCTAAAAGAATTGAACCTGCTCTTGAACTCCTTCAGCTTTGCAGTCCTGAGCAAGCTTTACTAAAGCATGTACACCACCTACTGCTGCTACTTCCATGCTACATTTGTCATCTGCCGCCAAATTTGCTAATGCACCCGCAGCACGTTCCTAAGATGTGGAAAATTCAAGCAAGTTACTAGCAGAAACATGAGCTGAAACTTCCATTTTTATGTGGCAATTGGCATAAGTAGCAAGTAAGAATGCAAGGCATGGGTATTACATGCATATGCACATGCCTTGCTAAAGCACATACCAGAACTCCCTCACCACCAGTAATGGACCATTTGAAGATAAGATCAACCAAAGCTTTTACACCACCAGCTTCAGCAATGGCAGCCTGTATTTGCACTTTGTTTAGGAGGAAGCAAATTGCTGAGCAAACAATAAAAGTGACTATGAACCTGATTGACAACCTTATGCTCTTCCCCAACTGAGAGATTCCATAGTCCTCCAGCGGCCTCTTCTGCAGCCAACCTATTCATAGACTTCGCCAAAATTGCTAGGACACTTATCCCACCTTCTTCTGCTACAGCTTTTGCAACATTCGCATTCACTGACAAATTTGCAATAGCCTGCACGTCGAATTGATATGCATACAAATCAATCTTCGCCATGAGGGCAAATAACTTTAGCTGTTTAGCATATTTTTTAACCATTCAGCAAGTAGTGACAGTCTGATAGAGGGTAAGGGCAAGCTAATGGACACCCTTCAAAGGCAGAACTGAAGTAATAGAACAGCACAAATATGATCTAGCAAAGACAATTCACAAACACCTACCATAAGAAGTTACAAAATCAAACTAGACAATTGGACATAGGATCACAAAGAAGTTTCACCTTTGCAGCTTCTGTCTGAAGCCCTTCCCGCCAAGATCTTGCAAGATTAAGCAGGAGACCTATGCCTCCATCTCGCATAACTGCTTCAGCTCTTCCACCATGAATACTAGCATTTTCATCATCAATGACAACAAAAGTTGCCAGGCCAGTGGCTGCCCTTTCTTGAACTTCCTCTTGAGTGCTCCGCATTAAACAAAGTAACAGATAGGCACCCTGGCTAAGCCAAAAATTATCCAACCCTTGAGGATTGCTTTCAGCAATACGCAGAAGTGAATGGGAAAGGATCCATTCCAGCCAATTCATAACAGCATCCATTTTTCTACCCTTGGTCTTTAAATTTCTCCACTCCACAAATACATTCCTCTCTTTATTTGTAGTATCGGCAAATAGTGATGCTACTTCTTTAAAAATGTCAGTGAAAAAAGAAAGCAGTAGTTTACCTCTGTGATTGTTATTGGAAACAAAGTTGGCGTCTTGCTCAAGAGCAGGGCAATATAAGGCACACAAGATCTTTAAGGATGGTGAGGATGAAAACAATCTTAAAGCAGCATTAGGAATTATATCTGTTCTGGAAACATCTAACCCCGTCAGGTTAGGCAGTTTACTCCAATTCTGTAAAGCCAAAGTCCATTTCATATTAGTTGTCCCAGCAACCGATAGGAATTGAAGAGACAAAACGTTTCCCAAAGCCACCTCATCAATGTTGAGACAATCAATGAGACCAATGTCCACCAAACCCTTACAATTCCTAGCCAATGCATTGATAGCATCTCCATCAACTTCACGAATTCCAGAGAGTCTAAGTCTCCGGAGTTGAGGACAGCAAATAGCTATTGCTTTAATCGCATCGCTGCTTATCCTTTCACAAAAATCAGGGCCAAGTTGCAAACTTTCAAGTGACTCGTGTCGGGCAGCAATTACAGACAATGTAGCATCTGTGATCTTGCGGCAGTAATCGCCACTGATCTCATTCAAACTCTTAGCCTGAAGCTGTATTATTGCATCCGCAGATTCAGCACCACGAAATCGAAGTTTCTGAAGATTCCTACACCTAGGGGCAAGAGAAACAGCAGCAGCAGAATCACACTTATGTGGACGGAGATCCAAACCCTGCCATAAGCATGGTGATTCACCTAAATTCCTCCAAGTGTGGCAGGTGGATGACAAGCTTGCTCGATCACGATAGTTCAGACACGAAAATAGCTGGATTACTGTATCATTAGGCAACTTAGTCCAATCAACTATCCCTCTCTCATCCAAAGTCAAACATTCATCAACCTCAGGGTAATCCACCTTCTCCTGTCCCCTCCTTGTCAATTTCCTGCGAATCCTCCTGCTCATATCTAAATTTGTGACTCCCACAAATTATCTTCACAGCCGGACTTCTTACACCACTGATAAAGGAAGAAAAGGGCAACTTTCAAACACTAGCTGAGAAACAAAGAACCAGCAAGAAACTGACAAGTGATCAAGGAACAAATGTATTTCACATAAACCCTTTCACCTCAAAACACACAATAAACCCTAGGAAAACCAGAAGGTGATAGCTTTACCAGCAATCACTGAATACTCACATAAAAGAACAATGAGAACCCAAAAATTCCATGAATTATGAGACCCTTCTCAAACTACAATCCCAAAACTCTCACAAAGGATATCCCTGTTTTAACCTCAATACACCCTAGCAGAAACAAAACAAACCAACCAACACATATATCTACACCACATAACAATTCAAGATTCAACAATTATCAAAAGGATCAAACCCAGATATCACCAAATCTTCAATCTTTAATGCAAGTTCATAAAGGGCAAAGTCATAAGCTTTTTGACAAACCTGACTGATTGGGCTTTGTGGGTGTTCTTGCAAACCCTTCTACTTCCACACCCCACATTAATCAAATGTACTACCCACTAATAGAATTTGCATTCAAGAAAACTTCAGTATAATCATTAATACTATCCCAGAACAAAAAATTTACACCACTGTGATTGGAGAGGTACAAAAGGGGGAGAGGAAAAAACTTGAGAAAGGGTCGGAGATAATCAGATTATAACTTATATTTATATAGGAGAAACATAGAGAGCAAAAAAAGGAAAGCACGCCAAACCCTCAAGGCCAAAATTGTCTACACCTGTCTCTCTGCTTTTCTCCTTCTCCTTCTCGGTCTGGATTGCCCTCCAAATGTAACAACTCTACTGCCAGCAATTACAGAGATTATCCCTAAGATTTTTGTAATTGGAGATAAATTTGCCTGCAAAGGTAGATTGTAAAGAAGATTAGTGTTGGAAGTGTTTTTCTTTTTGCCTTCAAAATTGTATTGTACAAAAAGATTGTGGTCAACAAAAAGATTTAATAACCATATTATTCATAAAACTCCTAAAATGTAATGTGTCATAACTATCACCATCCCATAAATGAAAGATGTTTTATGTAATAAAAGACTTTTCCTTTTTAGCTCTTAAAGTATTTTTGATAAAAATATGATATGTTTATAATGTTTGTAGCAACATATATTTGAATAATAGTCCAGTTTTAAAACGATAATTTGAAATTCATTAACGGAAAAATCAACAAACCTGAGCATCCAAAGTCATTGTACTGATGTATTTTTTCTCTGCACCAATATCAAGTCCTGCATCAACAGAAATAAAATTTACGACTCTAGAGTTGGATCCTGGAAAAAATATCCAGAAGCAACAATTCAGCTACGATTATGAACTATCACTAACTATAATGATCTGCATTTCATGACCAGTAAGTTTTCGTGTACATGATAGATAAGTAGCTAGCAAAGGTATTTGTTGAGTTATACCAGAACACTGATCCATTTTGCCTGCTTCTATCCCTTGATATGTACTTGCAGAGCTAATCTTTCGTATATTGTTCCTTTCAATCTATACATGATAAATCACAGTTGCGAATAAAAACTCAAGTAGTTTGACTTTTCTCTAGTAGCATTTGTTATAGAAGGTGCCGATCCAACCTGAGATTTTCAAACTCCAATCAGTCGAGAAATGCTCAGTCAATTTAACAATATTCTTTTCATGTAATCAGAGTAGGCACATTTAAAGGAAAGATGGTTATGAGATTCTTCTTGCTAAATGAGCACAAGGTAAACTCTGTATCAAGTTGAACATAATATGTCTACTGTTGATAGTCTTTTATATTACAAGATAAGTCTTTTTATGTTAAAATTTTCCTCTAAAGAGTACTTATCATATATTTAGCGACATTAGTGACATATTTCAGCAATATTCTAACACCAAAAGTTTTTCTAATAAACCAACAAGCACGTTTAGGAGTACTCTTTGAGTTGATATCCTAACTCTTTATATCTCTTTCACGTTATCAACCTTTAAACAAACTTATACTAATGAAAACGAAGTAAATATGTCAATCTTGATCATGCCTAACTCAGTGTACTCTTGAATCTTTTCACATAGGAAATTCATGCAGGAAGTTCATGGATAGTTTAAACATTAGGTTCTAGTTTGGTGAATTTACTGCACCCATGAAGTTTCCTTACCCTTAAGACACAACTCATAGTAGCTTACAGAGTGTACTCCTATTCCAACGAAAAAAGGTCCAATATATTCAATCCTTCGGAAGACCTAGATTGACAAATTGTATCCCAAAGTTACAAGAGCTCTTCTTGATACTCGTTATTCTCAGTCCAGAAAAAAATCTTACATATCCTAGTAACCAATGATAGGATCTCTTTTGGTATCAAAAAGACTCAAGCCCAATAAGTTTGTATATCAAATAAAATATTATTTATCAACTGCAGTTTACCCCATAAGTCAAGAATCAAAAGTCCAACACTTTATTCTTGTTATAATCTTATCAATCAAAGCCATACATTGTCTAATAGTCCACTTCTTTGAGGCCAAAGGTACCCAAATAATTGATTGTTATTTTTTTATAGAGCAAAAGTATTTTAAAGATTATTAATGTCCAATATCGTTCTTGAAAATGCTTTATCACTTGTCATTTTAGCCTTCCTATTGACTGTGTTATATCAATTGATCAGTCGATCATACTCTCTAATTGTAGTTCATAAAGCTCCTATCTATATAAACACTAAATAATGATAAAAATATATTTAGTAAACACTTGGTTAAGTGTCCAAGACTGTTTGCCTTGCTAGTTGTATTTGAATTTGCTCTATAGTTATCTAATATTTTTTTCCTACCTTCCCTAAGAGTTATATTGTCCCTAATTTTTATGAAACACAAGACATCTCGTCTTAACAATGAATCAAATGAAAATTAAACATATATATATATGTACAAATATGCTTACACAGTATGAGAAAATACTATGTTAGTAGAATTTGATGAATTGATAGATATGTCATGTTTTAAATGGCAAAATATATGACTAACACGCAATACTATCAACTTACAATAAGTAAATCATTATAATATATTTTATCAGACATAGTATACACAAATCATTTAAAGTTCCAATGTTGAAATGAATAATGCTTATAGTTTAACTAGTTTTTGAACATGTGTGATCCGCGTGAATATCACATTAATTGAATATAACCTAAAACAACTTTGATTATATTTCTTCATCTATTTTTTGTTATAAGATATAAATATCATTCCTAATGAAAAATATATCAAAAAAAATTGGCATATTGAAAATAACAAGAATAAAAGATGAATTTCTGGAAAAAAAAATGAAAACCTGAGAAATTCTATGTATAATAACATATATCATCATCAAATCATTTAGAATGGCCAAACAGACCCCTAACCTACTGTCGGATTCTCAACTACACACTTTAAATTTATGGGGTCCTATTATCATCATATAAGCGGTTTAAAACTTAAAGCATTACCTCTCTAATGGTTGCTATGTCAAAGTGAGTATTTCACTCTTTTTAAGAGAGTGAGGAACAAAAATAAATATTAGAACTTTATTTTTAATTATCTTTTCATAAATATATGTATTTTTATTACTTTATTTATTGTCTTTCTTCTTTCTCTCACCCACTTTCTATCACTCTTCAAACAGATATTCACGCCCGAGCTTTGACCAACAAACAACAGTGAAATAACCAGACTACACACAACATTGGACAACAACTTTACCGAATCAAAACTCCTTTAGCAGTCTCTCTTCCTCGTCACGGTTGACAAGCAGCAAGACACCGATCTGCGCGAACCAGCAAATACCACACCTTTTGTAGCTACCGACGACGAACAACCAATGAAATCCCAATTAAACTCTTTTTTTTCTTTGGTGGTGGGATTGAAATTAGATTTAACATAATTTTGATGATGATGTCAATGTATCGTTTCAATATGAAACTTTATTCTCGAGAGAAAATATTGAAAACTTTATTATCGAGAGAAAACGGCGAAGAGTTTTTTGAGCAGGTGAAAAAGATAATGATAAAGGTGAAGGAAATGAAAAGGAGAGAGGTGAAGGTGGGGGAAAACCCTATTGAATCCATCAAAATTTTCTCCAAATGAAGCGTATACGAAAAAATTAGGGTTAAAAATTGGTTGAAGATGAAGGAGAGATTTTTTTATTTTTTTATTTTAAAAAGGAATAATTGGTGAAATAAGTGCGTGAAAACGCACAGTTGACACGTGACTGGTTATGACGTTTCAAAGAGGTATATATTTCACTTTTAAAAGATTTAGGGGGCTAATAGAACCCCGTAAAATTAAAGTGTATAGTTGAAAATTGAACAAAAAATTGAGGGCTTTTTGACCATTTTCTCAATTAAAAGGACTTGAATTTGTCTGTAATTATTGAAGCTAATAAAAAAGCCAGAATATAACGAATGTAAAAGTAACTAAAAGGTATAATAAATAGCAGTATTAATAAATTAACAACCTATATTCAATACAACAATGATAGCAAACTAAAAAGAATCACCTTGATTAATGTAAATTATTAAGTGAAAACGTAATGAAATAGAGAATAGCACATAAAAATGGAGGAAGGAAATAGAGTATATCTTGCATTTTGGCTATAAATTTAGCTTTAGATAAAATTCATATATATATAAAAAAAATTAAAAATTCAGTAAAATGTGAAAAAGTAGATTAAAATAAAAACTTACTGAGTGATGATGATAATAATCGGACATTTACAATCAGAAGAGATGACGAAAACATGGTCTTAATTTTTATGATGAAAAAGGGAAGAAACGAGCGCGAGCAACACTTCGTCAACTTGGGATGAAATTCAGAAAATAAAGCCTCAAAAACAATTATTTCTTAAGAGACAAGATTCAATGTATCAAGTTAGAGATATAAAAAGATATCGCAAAATTTATATATTACGAAGTACTTTTTTCGTTTCATTTTACTTGGTTATTATACGGAAAAAATCACTTGTCCAATTTAGCAAACTAATTTTGATGCACGTGCACATGAATATCAAAATCATATAATGTATTTTTTTAAAAAAATTTAAATAAATGGTTGTAAACGTAATAAAAGAATATAATTTTTTGTGAATAATAGAGGTAAATTTTCTTTTGATTACTAATTGTTTGTATATTGAAAGCTATGAAATCAACATTGGTAAATATATCTCCATGATCTAAAGTTATATACAAATAAGGTGATGTAGCACCTTTGTATGACCTCTAATTACACATTTTTTTTTTTGAAAAATCTCATTTTAAAATTAATTATGACAAGTAAAAAATATAATTAACTCTTAAAAGTTTGTAATTACCCCTGTTAAATGTATATCTTCTCCTCCCTCCCTATAATTCATTGCTTAATTATTGTTGTATTACTAGAGTTTATATTTTCTGATATAACATAAATAAATAAATATAAATTTAAAATATACAAGATATATTAAATTTGGTGTTTTTAATCAAGGAAATTATAACTCAGGCAACACAAAATAGTAATTATCAAAGCAATGCATACTACTTGCTAATGTATTTTTATTTTTGTTTGTATTTGAGAGTATATTTTAAAGACCATTACAATCTTATATATATTATTCTTAAAAATGTTTTATTATTTGTCAACTTAGCTTTCTATTGACCGTGTTATATTGATTGATTTTTAGGTGATATTTTCTAATTATGGTTTATATAGAGCCTATCTATATGTTTGGTAGACATATATATGTACATTACTTGTTTACATAGTATTAAAAATAGTATATTGATATAATGAACGGATAGAGATGTCACGTTTTAAATAAAATGATACATGATTAATATATAATACCATCAATTTATATTAAACAAATTATTATAATATATTTCTATTTGCTCCAGCTTATATATATATGGCATACTATACACAAATTATTTCAAGTTCAAGTATTGGAATAAATAATAATTGAACTAAGTTTTGAATATGTGCATTCCATGTGGATATTATGTTGCTTAGTGTGATTAATTGAATTTAGACCAACACAATTTTAATCATATTTATTCATTTATGTTTTTATTATAAAGTACTTTTAATTATCATTCCTAACAAAAGATTATATCAAAATAATCAAATTTGGCATACTAAGTTCAACAATAAGAATAAAATAGGGTAAATATAATATATTTTTTTTTTAAAAATAAAATGAAAACTTGAAAAATTCTATGTATACTAACATATATCATCATTAATCATTTGGTAAATAAATTAAATGACTTAAAATTTGCACGTAATTGTTGAGGCTAAAAAAAAGAGACATAATATAATGAATAAAAGAGTAACCAAAAGGTAAAATAAATAGCAATATTAATAAATCGGATCAATTATTCAATTCATTTTACAAGGATCACAAAATGGAGATTATTAAGTGAAGACATAAGGAAATAAAGAATAGCCATTAAAAATGGGACAAATTATTTTCTAGGATGAAAAGGAGGACGAGCAACACTTCGTCAACTGTTGTCAGATTCAACAATAAAAAGTTTTAAAACAATTATTTCTTATCGAATAAGATTTAATGAATCTGGTTAGAAATACAAAAAGATACCACTAAATTTAAATTGAGGAATTTTCGCATATAGCCACTCAAAATTAACTTAATTATGCTCCATAACTATAATTTGCAAATTACGATTCATAGCTACATGTTATAGGGAGGAGAGTGGCAAGCGAGATTGGGAGAGGGAGGAGAGAGACGAGCGAGAGAGGGCAGAGAGTGAAAGAGAGGTGAATTGTATATGTATATCAGTTAGATAATTGTATATTATACATATTTCTCTGTATATTATGGCGAGAGAGATTGAGAGAGGAGAGCGAGATTGGGAGAGTGAGGCGACATGCGAGTGAGAGAGGACAATAATTTATATAATTCGCATCTTGTTTGTATGATTCACATGTACGTTTATATAATTCAAATATTTTGTATAATTGAGTAATATAAAGTCTGAAATTATACAAATATAATAAAACTCGAAACAACGAATTGATACAAACATAAACATATGAACTTTAAATAGTTATGTAAAATATATTATACAATTAAATTATATAAATTATATTTTACAAAATCCAAAAATTACACGTTTATACAAACTTTAAAAGTTATACACAAAAAGATTGAATGTATATGATGACAAAACTAAAATCCCAAAGGAGATCATCGTCATATACAAATACAAATAATCGTATACGAATACAAATCAAACAAAGAATTGTTAGCCGTGAATTAGACAAATATAGCGAGATATGCATATACAAACGTGACTAATTATATAAACTTGAAGTCAGCTCACGTAATTAGTATATAATGTTAGTTGCGAGTGATAAATATAACAAACTATAGTTATAATGAGTAATTAAGTAGTATATAAGTTTGCTTAATCTCAAAATTTTCCCATTTAAATATTATAACTATTCCCTCAATTTTAGTTTATTGGTCCTTATACCTTTTTTTTTTTTTTGCTAATCCATTTTAACAAGCTATTTTATTGCATGTGTGTTGCACATAAATGTCAAATTATGTCGTATACTACTCTTTCAAATAATGTAAATATTATTAAATAAAAAATATAAAAATGAAATAGTAAGGTATATGTTTCAATAGATAATGGAGGCAAACTTTGTTATGATTACTAAATGTGTGCATACGAAAAAAATGTGTAATCATTATTTGAAAATATCTATATCTATATAATATAAAGTTAGAAGGAAATGAAATTTTTTGATGTTAGAATGGATATTCGTACGATCCGATGAATTGGATGTGACAATTTCATCAAAATTCATTGTTGGTAAGTGTGCACAAAATCAATGAGTATGATAATTGATTTTTATAGGTGGTTTAGATTCCAATATTACATGCGAAAGATAATTATATATGCTAAAATTTATTAAAATTTCAATAAATATTATATTTAATCACATAATTTTAAATATATAGTAATTTGTATAGAAAAATATTCCTTGTGAAGAACAAATCATAGCATAATACGCGATTGAGTTAGAATCATAACGATATTGACTCATACTCGTAAAAAGCTTAGAAAATTATCCTGATATGACTTGGGGAATTAAATTCACTCGCCTTTAGCCCACACTTTACTAATTTTATTGTTAATATATATCAAATTGAAATTGTAAAGAACACAGTTGACATCTTTCAAATTATTATTTTTAAATTGCTAATGAGTCATTATTAATACAAAAAAAACAGAAAAGGACGCAAGTAAACAAAGAGGAAACAGCAAGTCAATAATAATTTATCGAAGTCAACTTTCCAAAATGCAAACATTTTTTTGAGCATAATTTTCCTTCTTCTCCAAGAAATCAATCGGAAAAAGGTAAAAAAATATGGTTGATGTAGGGGTTGAATTTCTGTTAGAGAACTTGAAGCAATTGGTTCTGGACAATGTGGAGTTAATCGGAGGAGTTAAAGATGAAATCGAGAATCTGCGTGATGATTTGAGTGAATTCAATGCCTTTCTCAAGCAAGCTGCAATGGTCCGCAGCGAAAACCCAGTTCTGAAAGAATTAGTGAGGAGTATCAGAAAAGTGGTGAATCGTGCTGAAGATTCTATTGATAAATTTGTAATTGAAGCTAAAGTTCATAAAGACAAAGGATTTAAAGGGGTTTTCGATAAACCTGGACATTATAGAAGAGTGAGGGAGGCAGCTGTGGAGATTAAAGGTATCAGAGATAAAATGAGAGAAATTCGGCAAAATAAGGCACATGGCCTTCAGGCACTACTTCAAGATCATGATGATTCAATCAACAGAGGTGGAGAAGAGAGACAGGTATTGCTTCAAGTCGTTAATTTCGACAAAATTAGCTCATGAAAATATTAGGATCTGGTCAACATGCCTATATTTGTGTGGGTTTATATATTAATTTGATCCACCTAATTCAGATCGTCTAAAAGTTTGAAACCAAATTAACAATGAGACAGGAAGATACCTAACAAAGTAAAAGAAAAGTTCATAGAACGATAATGAAAAATCATATTTATATGAGAACGAATTTTAGCCAACATATCCACAAAATGAGTATTTGTGTTTGGATTTGAATGAACCTTTGAATTATTAAGATATTGTTTCTGCATTTAAACACATACATAATTTATTCATTTGTAGAGATAAAGAAATATGTAATTCAAATTAAATAAAATTATTATTTAATTAAAAAAATGAGCCATTCATGTTTGCTAGTGATAATGAAGATATATTTATAGTGATGATGGTGGTAATGGTTGGTATTAGTGAGTATTAATAGTCTAATGGTAATGATGATACATACGACGGTGGAGGTGGTTGGTGTTTAGTAACTGGTGTGGTGGTGGCGATTGGTAGTGGTAATGGTGGTTGGTTGATATTAATATTTGGCAGTGGTTAAAAAATGTGTGATGCTCCACAATATGTTAGTGGTGCTAGTTGTGATGCATGATGGGTGATTGATAGTAGAGATTGACCGCAATGATGATAGTGGCGGTGGATGCATGCGGTGATGACAGTTGATATAATTATAATATTTAAGATGGTAAGTGTACTAGCGAATGAAAGTTGTAGTTGGCATCAGTGGTGGTGTTTGACGATGGTAATGATGATGATGATTGTGATGACAGAATTGGTTATTGGTGGTAGCTAGTGATCATAGACATGGAGTGACTGTGAAAATTATGCATTCACTTAATGATATTAAGACTTTGTTCAAGATCCAAATGACTAAGAGCTATTCAAATCAAATACTAATGCTGAAATCTTAATACAAACAAATACACTTAATAGATCGAAGTTCTGAACCATTCCGATTCCTCCTAATGCAAACAAATGAGGATATATGGCCTTTACACGATTGTACATTATTATAATAGTTATGCCTTTAGTGTTTGTAAACTTTGCTGCTATAGTTGACCTATCCTTTTCTGCTGCAGGCACAAATGAATAATATAATACTACTGTATTTTTTGGTTGTATGTTCTTTTTCTTGCCAATATTACTTAACTTTATGTTTAATCTTTATCTTTGCTATTTTAAAAGCCTCCTGTGGTTGAGGAAGATGATGTGGTGGGCTTTGACGATGAGGCGCAGACGGTAATCGACCGTCTTCTTGAAGGATCAGGTGATTTAGAGGTTATTCCAGTAGTTGGAATGCCTGGTCTTGGCAAAACTACACTAGCCACTAAGATCTTCAAGCATCCGAAGATTGAGTACGAGTTCTTTACTAGACTTTGGCTTTACGTTTCCCAATCATACAAGACAAGAGAATTATATCTTAACATCATCAGTAAATTCACCGGAAACACCAAGCATTGCCGTGATATGTCTGAAAAGGATTTAGCTCTTAAGGTACAAGAGATTTTGGAAGAAGGAGGAAAATACTTGATTGTCTTGGATGATGTCTGGTCGACAGATGCTTGGGATCGTATCAAGATTGCTTTCCCGAAAAATGACAAGGGCAATAGAGTATTGTTGACTACTCGAGATCACAATGTTGCAAGATATTGCAATAGGAGTCCACATGATTTAAAATTTCTGACTGATGAAGAAAGTTGGATTTTACTGGAGAAAAGAGCTTTTCACAAAGCTAAATGTCCCCCCGAATTGGAAACAAACGGAAAAAGCATAGCCAGGAAGTGTAAAGGACTACCCCTTGCTATTGTGGTGATTGCAGGAGCTCTAATTGGGAAAAGCAAGACAATAAAGGAATGGGAGCAAGTTGATCAGAGTGTTGGCGAACATTTCATAAATAGAGATCAGCCAAATAATTGTAATAAGTTGGTGCGGATGAGTTATGATGTTTTGCCTTATGACTGGAAAGCTTGCTTTTTATACTTTGGCACATTCCCCAGAGGCTATTTAATCCCTGCCAGGAAATTGATCCGCTTATGGATCGCGGAAGGGTTTATCCAGTACAGAGGGAACTTATCCCTTGAGTGTAAAGCAGAGGATTACTTGAATGAACTCGTAAATAGAAATTTAGTGATGGTAATGCAAAGGACGCTTGATGGCCAAATCAAAACTTGTCGTGTTCATGACATGTTGTATGAGTTTTGCTGGCAAGAGGCTACGACAGAGGAAAATCTTTTCCATGAAGTAAAATTCGGTGGTGAGCAATCTGTTCGTGAAGTATCAACTCACCGTCGCTTGTGCATTCATTCCTCCGTCGTGGAATTCATTTCTAAGAAGCCCTCTGGTGAGCATGTTAGGTCATTCCTATGTTTTTCTCCAGAAAAAACTGACACTCCCCCAACTGTCAGCGCAAACATATCAAAAGCCTTTCCATTGCTAAGGGTGTTTGATACTGAATCCATCAAAATCAATCGCTTTTGCAAGGAGTTCTTTCAATTGTATCATCTGAGGTATATTGCTTTCTCATTTGACTCGATTAAAGTCCTTCCGAAACATGTTGGGGAACTTTGGAACGTACAAACCCTCATTGTCAACACACAACAGATCAACCTTGATATTCAAGCAGACATATTGAACATGCCCCGGCTGAGGCATCTGCACACCAACACGTCTGCTAAATTGCCTGCACTTGCTAACCCCAAAACAAGTAAGACTACCTTGGTAAATCAAAGCCTGCAAACCCTCTCCACAATTGCACCAGAAAGCTGCACTGAGTATGTTCTCTCGAGGGCTCCAAACTTGAAAAAACTGGGCATTCGTGGAAAAATAGCTAAGCTAATGGAACCAAGTCAGTCCGTATTGTTCAACAATGTTAAGAGGCTGCAATTTCTTGAGAACTTGAAGCTGATAAATGTTGGTCAGACTGATCAGACACAATTACGCCTTCCTCCAGCATCTATATTTCCAACAAAGTTGAGGAAGCTGACTTTATCAGACACCTGGTTGGAGTGGGATGATATGTCTGTATTGAAACAGCTGGAGTACCTTCAAGTCTTGAAGCTGAAGGACAATGCCTTTAAGGGAGAGCACTGGGAACTAAATGATGGAGGTTTTCCTTTCTTACAAGTGTTATGCATTGAAAGGGCAAACTTAGTTTCTTGGAATGCTTCAGGTGATCACTTCCCGAGACTTAAACATCTTCACATATCATGTGATAAACTTGAGAAGATCCCCATTGGCCTGGCTGATATACGCAGCCTCCAAGTGATGGATTTGCGAAATTCCACTAAATCAGCAGCAAAATCTGCCCGAGAGATACAAGCCAAAAAAAACAAGCTGCAAACTGCTAAATCCCAGAAGTTTGAGCTTTCTGTATTCCCTCCTGATTCTGATGTACAGACAGCTTCTTAGAAAGGTTAGTTAAATCTTCCCTTAACATCAAACTCTTTGATTTGTGCTTTGTATTCCATAAGAAATGTTTAATTATCTGCTATCTCCCCTTTCCCAAGGAGCCTACAACTTGCTAAAATACTATGACAGATGCTTATGAAACTTCCTATGGGTTTTCGGTTGCATTTAGTAATTATCTCACCTTATGGCTTTTGATAAAACTTCAGTTGGTAGTAACATGTTCCTCCATTTTTCTTGGTTGAGTTTCATATTTTTTTTTTCCATTGTGACCTACTCGTCAACAACTTACACCATTCTATTGGTACAGGTCTAAAATAACCACATGCTGCAGGTTCAACCAGCCTGGTTGGCGCGCATGGTTTTTGCTTCATTTAACTCACTGCTCTCACAGTGAAACCTATTGCAATTCATAAGTGGAACGACTAATCCACGGTTTTGCAACTCTTTGGTTTCTTACTGTATTTGATGTGAGTTCATGTTTTATTGATTGTGGATGCAATGTGCCATCATTGCCGAGGAATAATAACCAAATGTAACGTTCAAGAAATCTCAGACATTGTTATTTATAAGTTATACCACTCTGAATTTTCCCCATTCAGATACAACAGCAGAACAATAGTCACTTGTTCTGATTCATTCACAATTTGATCATGATTTTATTATATAAACAGCACTTCTGGCTCTTCAAAGATTGTTTTTTTCTTTCATACTGTAATCTATAACTAGAGGCATTTGATTGTGCAGTTGTATTTCCTCGATGGTTAATCGCAATGCTTTTTGTGGGGGTAAGGTTTGCGTGTACACTGCCCTCCTCATATTGTAGGATTACACTAAGTATGTTCTTATTGTATCGTGTAATCATCTCAACTACTTACCTTTAAGTAGAATTATCAAAATAATAAAAATAATGACTTGCTACATTGTTTACAATAAATAATCAATTTTAGAAAATACTTCAAAACAAGTAGTTTCATCATTCATCAAATTCATCATTCATCTGAACAAGCTAAATCAAATTCCAAAAATCGAAGGACTAATGTTTCCCAAAAAAAAAATTTGCTTTAGACTTCTGAGTTATGCATAAACGCTTCATTTCTGGATTTCCTTATAAAGCCTTTCTTACATTTTATGTTTGATAATATTCATTTAAAACGTTGGATAACATATCTTGAGGATGATAGTCGATAAGAAAATCCAGCATTTAAAGGTGTGGCATAGTGATCAATGAAGTGGATTACCTAAGCCAAAAACCTCTAGTGATTCCACATTGTTTGACAAAACGGATTAACATGCACGGTTACATGAATTTAAAGGCGTGGATATGTATTCATCTTGAAGAATATATCTAGATGGAAATAAACAAAACATAATCTTGAATAATGAATTGCAAGGTTACATGAATTCTGTGTAAAATGAAACTTAAAATGATGGAAAACTCTAAAGATAGTTTTCCAAGAGACTGCTGATTTCTCTTCCAAGAAGGGAAGGATGCAAGACATTGTGTTCCTCCTACACACCTGAGCAGGTTTTTTCTAAGAACATTTGAAGTGTTTGTTTACACAGAGAGGCTAACATATAAACAAATGATCAATTTACACAGTTTCCACTAAACAAGGGAAGACATCCTTCTTTAGCATGCTAGAATCACTATACACACCTCAGGATAGTGTAGTAGCAACTAAGCACTGGTCCGTCGAAATGATTCAATTTTCTGAAGCCTGATCTGTTCTCTGAACTTGGCAATGAATTCACCAGCTTTTCTATCAACCTCACTTCCCAGATCCATATCATCAGCAAGGTCAAAGTCAGCTTCTTCATCTGAACTCGTGTGAGAATTGGTTAGTACAGTTTCTGAGTTCCCTTTGGATTCTGAGTTCTCCTTGGCCTCCACAATGTCTGTATTCGTAAAATGTTGCTTTGCTTCAGGCTGACTTTCAAAGAATGCTGAGCTTGGAATTGGCCCACTGTAGTCAAGAATGCCTTCTCTGGAATTGACTGGTGGTTTTGAATCCCCTTTTCGATTAATGCATTTCAAGGATGATGTTGTGTCAAATTGATTACAACGTACCTCATTTACGTCTCCACCTTCTTTTGGACAATCAACCTTTCTTTTTGATCTATCAATATAACTTCTTCGGGATCTAAATGTTCTGACTGATTTTCCCCTTGATGAATTATTCACAGGTGACGGCTGTTTCATGTCCGAGACTAAGGAGTTGACACTTTGTTTTCGTGTGTACGAAGAATCCTGTTTAAGATCCTTACTGACATGCTTCAGTTTATCTTTTGAACTTTCTTGCATGGTTATTTCTGAAGAAGAACCAATGCTAAATGCTCGAGACTTTGAGATATGATGTGTTGCTTCACCATTCACAGGTGCAACATCCTTCAGTTTTTCTTTAGATGTCCGAAGTGTATCAAACTCTGAGGAAGAACCAACAGTAGATCGTTGAGCCTTTGAAGCAACAAATGCAGCTGCATCATCCATTGATCTCGCTGTTGGTTGACTCACTTGGATGGGTGGAGGCTTGACATTCTTGAGTCTCTCATGGTCTTGCTTTCTGGAGTTTGGCGTCTCTGGAGAGGCAGAGGATATTGGTGAGATTGTTCTGGGCGAAGAAGAATTGGGAATAATTTGAGCGCGTACTCGAGTCCAGAATGACCATGGCTCTTGATGCTCGAACTCAGTTTCTCCAGCAGAGTGGGACTTAGAATGTGGATGACCTTGCACATGACATGTTTCTGTGCTGGAAGGATACATTTTCATCTTTTTTTCATCCTCTTCATAGTCATCTCTCAGCAGCACGTTCATTTCTGAACATGACTCATTGCTAGATTGTTTGACATTTGAAGTTAAAACTGCTGATTCTCCAACGGATGCTCCTGTCTGTTGTGAAGTTGAGATGGGCATACTCTCAAATGCATAATGTGGCTCAGAGTGTGGCATTTTTTCACTTTCATTTTCTGAAGAATAAGAGGATGAAGGTGAGGTAATACTTGGTGAACAAGAAGTAGGACTAGTCCGAGAGGATACCGGTTTATTGAATGACCTAGACTTGAGATACCCAAACTCCAATTGTCCAACCGAGTGAGGTCTAGAATGTGAATGCGGTCTAACTGTATTCACTTCTTCTAGCTCCCTCCTCTGAGACCTCGAGCGCCATGAAACTTGGCGAGGTCCAGAAGCTTCCTCAAACTTGCTCCTCAAATTGACTGAAGCCATACCTCTGATGTTCTCCTCACTAACTTCATAACCATCACAACCAGACGAACCCCCTAAATTAACAGTATCTTCAACAATAGATTCAGAGTTTTCAGCATTAACTTTGTATCTCAGGCTCCTAATGGGCAAGCCTAAAGGTTTATGGTCAATGTGGGATACCTTTTCAACCCCATAGTTCCCATTGGCAACAACCACCATGGATTCACCAAGAAAGTACTGTGAATTCCAAACTTGAGCTACTTCCCTCTCATTAAACACCTCTGTATTTTCGACCCCACCTATCTCCGTAAAGGTTCTACTTTTCTCAACTTCATCAAGATTAGACCTTTCTTGACCCCTGTACTCATAATGCAAAAACTGAGAATCCCAATTTGGGATCACTCTTTTGTCATCAGACACACATAAAATTTCAGCCCCATTTTCACCTGAAAAAGATCTACTTCTTTGACCCTCAACAAGCTCAAACCTTTCCTGTTCCCTACCTACATGATTCAAGAATTGAGAATCCCAATTTGGGATCACTCTTTTCTCATCAGACCCACAATAATTCTCAAGCCCATCATCAAAGATTGAAACTACATTAGACATCCCAGAAGTATATGCATCTGAACCATCAAATCTTGAACGTGTTTCAGCATAAGTCTTGTTACTACTTCTTTTACAAAACAAGCCATAACAGACAACAATGCCAATGAACAAAAGATGAAACAGCTCCCAGAACTGAGTTACTATACTTTGAGTTATAAAGTCAGGAGCTTGGGAAGGAAATAGTGGAACAACAACAAGAACAATCATGACTAGTACAGATTTCAAGAAAATGTCAGAACGAGACTTACTCAAATGCTGCTGCTGATGCTTCACTGTTGAAGCTCTTTGAGGAACAACAAAATGGGGTTGCTGGGAATAGTGTGTAGATGCAGTTGCTGCCATTGGAGATTAGGTGAAGCAGAAGAAAGGAAGACTTAACAACAAAGGGAAAGACAAAAAGGGCATGAGTGTGTGGAAGAGAGAGTATATATTTCACTCTACTATGTGAAAGAGAGAGAGAGAAGAAACAGACAGCACATCAGTATTCAAAAGGTTTCATTATTTTATGGTTTTCTATCTCTCCATTTTCAAGCAAAGGTCCATTTTGTAGCGGTGATTGCGATCGACAATGTAACCAAAAAAAAAAAAAAAAAAGATTGATCAGACCGTCATCGAATTCATTAATTTTTGTTCAAATAATATATTTGTGTTAAGAAGTTTATGATATATAAGGAATAAGCATGTATGTCTTTGGTTATAAGTTTACTTATTTATGTTTTTTCTGTTTGAGAAAAGGGTCATACCACTAAACAAATAATGATATGAACCAATTTTTTTCAAACAAAATGACATAAATAAGTCAATATTTTAATGAAGGACATAAATAAAAAAAAATTCAAAGTTTAATGACATATTTAAATCTTTTTTCTGTATTTATATAAATATCAAATTTAGAATTTAATTATTACACTTGAAATCATACAATTAACATTTTTATCATTTACACATTAGTCCCTCCTGTATTTCTTATCATTTTGTTTTATGTTTGAAAATGTAACAGATAAAATCTTCTTACCTTCTTCCTAAAGAAAATAACCAACTACAAAAAAAGTAAAATTATTCCAATGACACAGATTGATATAAAGGTGTAAGCAACTAAATAAGCATTTTGATAACATTTAGAAATTCAAATAGGCAATGTTAGTTGGATCTGTTAAAAATTTACTTAATTTTTATACTTTGTTTTATGTATTCGCATAGCAAAATATTCTATTTAACGAAAAAAATATAATATTTGATACTTCATGAAATAAACGTTTCTAATCCTCTTTCAGTATAATCTAACCCTACTTCATTACTTAATATTTTTCACCTCACATTTAAACTTATATTTGTCATGTAGATAAAACTAAAAGAACATCAAAAAGTTATTTGATTTATTTGGATATAAAATTTAGAAAATTCAATTATTTAGTAAAGAGGGGTTGTATTTGTAAGTTTAAGAAACTAAGAGGAATGTAATAATTTATATACCAAGTATATATCAAAA
Source organism: Solanum lycopersicoides (assembly GCA_022817965.1). Classification (NCBI taxonomy): domain Eukaryota; kingdom Viridiplantae; phylum Streptophyta; class Magnoliopsida; order Solanales; family Solanaceae; genus Solanum; species Solanum lycopersicoides. The sequence goes on from CM040618.1 coordinate 115,992,969, forward strand.
TGTTGTAAAAAAACAAATAAAATAAAAATCAAGATTCTCACTCCTGTTGGTAAAATCATCAAGACCAAAATTTGAAGCATCCAAAAACACTCTCATTAAAGATCCGTAAAGCTGATTGCTTGTGCAATTGAGGCTCAAGGTTTTGGAGCTGTCTACAAATGGCTGAGATTGTAGAAGCAGATAATTATGAAGGCATAATCACAAGAATCGAGCACAAGTCCCGCAAGATCGAAAGCTTACTCAAACAGTACACAAATTTCTACCATTTATAAAGTTGCAATTTTTCCTTTTTCATATCTGCATAAAAACAAAACCCCACTTCTATAATTGTTTAATAATGAATACCCATTTGTGATTTTGGTTATTTGTTAGGTATAAACCAGTGGAAGCTCTGAAAACAGCTCTAGAAGGATCACCTCCAAAGACCAAGGATGAAAGATGCAAGGTTCAATCTTTTTGCTCATGGCTTTTGTAAAAGTAATGTTTTTTTAATTAGAACATGAGTCTACTCACAACTTGTGAGTTGATAGTTTTCTTTTTTGTGTGTGTTTGTGTTTGTAGTCTGCTAATTGGATAGTGGTGCATAGGGCTATAATGGCTATCAAGGATGTGGATAGCTTGTTCTCTGCATTGGATCCTGAGTATTATGATATTCTCATGAAGTAAGCTCATTTTTGTTCCTAATTGTTCGATGTATTTAGGCCTAGATGTGAATCATGTCCATAGAAAATTGTTATGGTGGTATGGTAGGAGTACTATATCTCCGATGCTTCAATATTGCCTACTGGAATATAGAATGTAAATGGCAAGATCATGGGAATTGTGTGAAATCAGTGATTTTATTTACTTGAGGGCTTCGATGCATTTCTGACTGATTGAGATTCGGACAAAGGGATTCCACTTAATTATAGATACTTGTTTAGCAATCCTCAAAATATTGTTGTTGAGCCTCTGGTGCTGCTGTTATGCATAGATAAATGGGAATGTGATGCCAGGCTTGTAATCCCATCTTCACAAAGATATTTAGAAATTTAATATTTCTGTTGAGTTACAAAAATTGATGCAAGGAAGTGGAATTTAAAGAAATCTAAATCTGGCAGAGAAGTATCAGACAATAATCTTTTGAAATTGAACCATCCGATGGAAATCAGAGATGGTATTATTGAAGTTCCAGAGCTTGTCTTTTCAGGAAATAGCTGACAAACTCTTTGAGCTGATGGTGTTGCAATGCATTACTTCGTGCAGTTACGTAAATTAATTTTAAGATCAAGAAGAAAGTGCTGGTATATGATTAAATAGACAAATAATGTTCTATGCCAGTTTGGTTATAACAACCAGTTTAGAGTGATAAACATGTTCAAGTAGAAATAAGCCAGGACAGAATAGCCTAGTGATAAAATCCTTCCACCTCCAGTTTTGATGTCGGGGTTTGAGTCACCAATGGCAGAAAAATGGAACTGTTGGACTCCTAGGTTCAGGAACCTTGGGGATGGGGTTTACCATGCTCAGAAAAGAAAAGCAGTTAAGTAGAATAATCGATTAAACAATCTTTTAAAGCTCTTAGATTGAGTATCATGGCCTGAAAATCACATATTTTGAGATTGCACATTCGTATATATATATTATGTTTATTTAGTTTAGGTTACAATGGATTTGAGATGGGTCATGAAATCTGTTGACAATGAGATACTTCGTTAAGATTTTTGAAGAACTTTAATCGGACATTTTGGTAAATGCCAACAATATGCTTTTTCAAATTAATCGACAACATGCAAACATTTTTTGACCTCAGCTTAGGTTTTTAATGTGCAACAACTAGCTAAACTTGGTATTGGTTTACATCTCCATGATACAGCTTTGAAGAAATGTTCTTTTAAATGAATGCACCGTGTTGGTAGGTGAGACTGCCTTTTCTATTAACTTGCTAGTTGCTTGATCGGGTGCAAATCTCAGTCCTGAAATCTGAGGTGAGACAACATACTTAAATACTAAAATACAGTTGAAGGAATCATCTGGCAAGAAGGGTCTGAAAGTTCATTGGGAATAACTTGGGTTGGTATGCTTATCCGGCTCTAAGATGAAGATATTTCAACTTAAGAACCAAGAGACTTTCTCTTACTTTTATCTATATGTTGGTTTCTTACAAAGCTTTACCTTCAATTTATGATAAGGGGCTTAATTCAGGGGTTGGAAGGGGTAAAGTTCCTATTTTCTGGAAACATCTGAAGTTAATAACTTGGTAAAAAAGAAGGCAAAGTTGGCCCTACTCTTAAATGTGCCAGCATATTTACTACTCTCATATATTAGCTTAAAATATTGACCGAGGAGATTGAAAATAGAGAGATATAGAGCTCTCACTTGCTACTGGGATGAGTTGGAGAAATTTTGCATGATCAGTCAAGATAGCTTTGACCTATGTGGCGATCATGTTTGGGTACTTTTTATTGGTTTTATACGGGCTTAAATGAGTTGAGTTAGTACGGATGTCAGGTTTTGGTATTATGATCTTGAACTTGAGATGTTCAGGTTAGTACAGATTTTTCAGTAACAGGGAGACATCCTTCCCTTTTGTAGCCTAGAATATTATGGGATAGCTCGCTGCTGCAAATCAAGGAAGAAACATTGAATGCACAGTCTCAGAGATTCAATCTGTTATGCCACTGTTCTAAATGGTGGCCATTGTCGATATTGAGAAATGAGAAAGACTCTCTCACCCCCATTTAAATGGTAGGCAAGTAGACCATTTACATACTGCTCCGCACTTAGAAGTCCGTCCCCGCTGGTTCAAATTGTCTCTTGGGATAGATGTGACTGATAAGTCCTCGTTTTTCTTTCCATTTATCAGAAAGAAAAGGACCTTGTCTACCCTTTTTGTTTTGTGAAACAATTGACTTATTTTTCTTCTATCAAAATATCGTATAGCCTTCTTCCTTTGAGATACAAATTTCTCTTGATCTGTACGTTCTGCACTGTAGTAAGCATACTGTAGTAGGAGATGCATAAGCCCATTTGTCTCTGTACATATTCAGACATTTTCCTGTCAGTTGTATTTGGCTCTGTTTCACTTTTTTAAGGTTTTAACTTTTATCTAGACCAATTTACTGAATGTGTACGATAATTTGAAATAATACTTACAAAATTTAGATAGCACAGTAAAAATGCTAAAAGGTTGAATTTTCTTAGTCAGAAATCATTTTCATTAATATGTCAAGATGGTGCTAAAAAGTACACGTACCATGTGGTAATGTAGGATACTTTTGATTTCCTATCAAGATATCGAATTTACTTTAAAAGAATATATTCTTTCTCTACTCCATATATATAAATGAGATGAAAGAAACTCTTTAGATTCCTTAAGTTTTTCTCATTGCTTTGAAAGAGCTCCTACTTCTTCCAGGCGATGTAGTCTTCGAAAAGCAAAGTGGCCTAGTTTTCCATGTTGTTTTCGACTCTTCTGAAGCTAACTCTCTTTTGTGGTATAAAAAGGAAGCCTCTGCCTTATAGCTGTGAAGCCATTTTGTAGTGTAACAATCTGAATAGCGTCTTCTCAAGCTAGTTTTCCGAGATGCACCCTTAGTTCTTTTGTTCAGCAACAATTGCCAGATGAGCAATCACATAGTCCCTTAGATAAGTATTCTTTCAAGTTTAATTTCAGTTTCCACATCATATGTTGAACTAAATTGTTTCCAGTTACAATTTCCAACAATAATACCAATAAATCTTGTAAAATCTATCTTTTCCCTTCAATAATACCTTTTCTTAGTGTTATTCAGTTACCTCATTCAACTACTGTCCATTTCTAGATGTTCTGTATTTAGCAACTATCACCTCTTTTTTGCCCTTTTTTATCGACAAAAAAAAAAACTTTCACCTTTTTATGTACAGCATCACCTTATATGCATATCTCCCATATTCATTTTCATGTCAAGGCCAATACATCTGATCAGTTTCACCTTTTCCTGTGCAGCATCACCTTATATGCAAATCTCCATATTATTTTTTATGTCAAGGACAATACATCTGATCTCCTGACTCCTCCAGTGTAGGGGGCTATATTTTCTCCCCGTCAAATGATATATCTACTCCGTCCTTTCCTCTTGATAAAAACATCAGTGATTTCTGAAATCTAGATAGTTGATTTCAACGGCTTTCTCTTCTCTCTTTAGACACGTATTGTATCTTCCACCCGCTTAACATTTGTTCTAAATTTGCAATCCCCTACTGCAATATATTGACAATATGCAGTGGATTTTTTTAATAAAAACAAATTCCGCAAAGGATTGCTCATTGCTCATGGAACTACTCTTTGGACCATATTTAAATCCTTTTCCCATATGTATTTTTTTTTCTCTGAGTTTAACATAGTAATATAAAGCCATGATGGAGTTGCATTCCAAACGGGAAGACTTAAGAATTTATGCTTCCCATTGGTGCAACATAAGTATCAGAGAAACAAACAGACATGAGAGTCATGTCTTATAGTTGGATACAAAGTTTTGAAAATAAGGAAATATGACACAAGTTAGAGCGACCCCAGCATAACTCATTTTCTTTTTCTGATATTGGACCATCTAGACTCTGCTTCACACACATGAACTCGTGTGATGTAAGCATATTTGAGACACAATGTGAAATTGCCATGTGATATATCCAATAGATCTACCTGATTCACCAAGTCATGTAGCATACAAGATTCACGGTTGAACCGTCTATCTGATGTGCAGGTACTTGTACAGAGGTTTGTCTACTGGAGACCGCCCAACATGTGACCAATGTCTAAGGATCCATGAAAAACTAACAGAAAAAGCTGGTTTGGGATGCATACTGCGTTGTCTTGCTGACACTGTGAATACTGTGTGACTAATACGCCGGATGAATTACACAATACTGTAGCAATCTGTATATGTCTTATCTTTGCATTTCGATTGAATATTGATGTTGAGATTGAGTTTAGCCTATTTTCAAAGGGCTGCTTCCTCTCCTTTAGTCGTCTGTATTCTTCGCGACATATAACATATGAACTGTACCAAGGCAATTTGAGATTTCTGCCATCCTTTAATGCATTTTGTGAGTCTTGATACCAAGGTTGTTGGTTGCATCTGAGAGTAGCCTAGCTATCAATGAGCATTGAGCAGTGGGAAATAACCAAGTAATTATTCTTCATATATACTTATCAGTGAGAGCATGCAAATAGCATATAGTATTAAACCTTGAATCTCATTTGATACAGAAAAAACCAAGTAAAATAATCACATTTGCCTAAATCTTGATGGACAAACTTATAATTTACTTGATTGGCGGGATTATGTACAAGTTGTTCCGGACATCAAAATTATTAAAAGAAAATACTTTCTTCCTCTGTTTGAATTTGTTTGATCTACTTTTTATTCAAGTTTGTTACAAAGAGAGTATCTTTTTTTCTTTTAGCAATTATGTACTTTTACGTTGCATATGACATTTTTAAAACCACAATATTAAAAAGTTTTTTTGATACATTCAACATGTTAGACCATAAGATTGAAAAGTTTTCTTTTTATGCTTAAACTTTATATCATGTCAAAATCAACAAATAAATTAAAATGAAGGAGCAAACCAAATAGAAGGATATTAAGGGGTAGGTCAAGTTAATGTATTTTGTGACCTAGATGGAGAATACTAGCTAGTCTAATACTTTTAGGAGTCGTTCGATTTGAATACATGTTAAGATAAGAAAGGATAAATTGAAATTATTTTTTATTGAGCGTTTGGTTTGTTATATTAAAAACAATATACTTTTCATAAATTTTAAGATAACTTATTTGCTTACAGAAATACCTTTTATGAACGTGAAAAGTGAAGTATAAAAAGAATTTACAGCAATAACTTTGTCATTACCTATTTTATCTCGAAATCAGTTATCTCAAGAGTACTATACCAGCCAAAAAAAGTTATAACTTATCCCGATACTATTTATGATAAGTTATCCAAACTTACCAATCAAACAACAAATTAAGTGACACTAATTTAATCGATTATTAAGTGAACCCCCTTTGTTTTAGGTGCAAAAGTGGATGATAGTTAGATAGCAATCATGTACACTATTGCCCAAGAGGAGCCCATGATTCTTGTAGTAAAAAGCTAGGAATATAGGATCTTCATGCAAATAAAAGTATGGATATACTACACTATATAATAATAAAAATAGTTAGTGAAACACAATTATGTCTTACCATATAACTAAAACCATTTTCCTAAGCAAATAAAATGAACAAATTCAAGAAACTGTTCCTCTCAAACCCACCCAACACATCATATCCTTACTTTTTGAAACATCAAAATCAGAGAGAGAGAACCCAAACAAAAATATGGAAAAAAAACATCATCTCAGATTCTCTTGTAAATCATCTCCTTACTCTATAAACACACTTCCCTACCCCCCCTATCACTTTAGCTCCAACACAAGACTGAAAATTACATTTGTGACCTTTGCACATCGAGTGTTTTAGACGCGAACATTGCAGCCCATGGTTTGTTAATAGGCACTGGCGCTTGGTGGAGAGCACCTACCGGATGGTTGTGTGAGCGAGAGGCATTGACTCCGGTGACTGATGAAGAGGTTGCAGAGGACGAAGAAGATGATACAGCTACGCGCTCGCATTGAGGGCACATTGTAAGGGTAGTTGGAGGGCTCATGTTCATGTACAATTGTGGAGAAAGTTTCAATGCTCTAAGCTCACTAACTTCTTTCTGCAAACGTCTGTTTTCATCCGTTAGATTTTCGCAGCAACGCTTCAAGTATTCACAATCAACCTCTGTTTGCTTCAACTTTGTCCTGAATCATTCAAATCGATCAATAAATTCAACCTCTAACACGTCAAGTTTAAATACTGAAATCACCTCTAAATAATAAAGCCACGTAAAGTGAATTAGTCAGACCTCAAAGCGATAATTATTTTCAAATTATGAAACTTAAATTAACACCAAGACTATAGTTTGCTATTTTTACAAGACATTATAATACATTTTTATAATGGGATAAATCTTTTTATTTTTTTTAATTACAAGTAAAATTAGATTATTAGATAATTTTTTATATTTTAAAGTGACAAGTATAATACATGCACACGTGTATCACCCCCGACAGAATTTGATTATATCATAATTTAAATTTTTATAATGGAACACTTACACGTGTGTACATAATAACATGGAAGATTCATGCTACAAACGTGAAATATTATTCCTATACCAAAAATACCCTTGAATATGTAAACAAATAACATACCTTGCCCTTCTGTTCTGAAACCACACCTCCACTTGTCTTGGCCTGAGATTCAGCTGTTTTGCCAGAGCCAATTTTTGCTTCTGAAATATGAAAAATAAATTAATAATTATTTAGCTACGAAACTTTATTTTATTTTTTTCAAAATAAAATGCATGATCAAAGTTTTAATATCAAAATTTATAATCAAACGAGAGTTATTACACCTTTGAATTGATAAAATTAAAGTTCATTGAGAAACTACATTTTAAACAAAAAAACAGAAAAATTGGGTGAGAAGTAAATGGTTTCACACAATAAATTCACAAAAGTAAAAAACAAAAAATAATAACCCTGTTTTCCAAAACTACCCTTACCCCACAAAGTTATTTACGAAAACTACCACTCACCGGATTAAGAGTGTTATGCTCCTTGAATGTCTCTTCAAGAACAGCAGCTTGCTCCTTTGACAACCGGAGTTTCTTCCTTGCCGCCGCATCTCCGCCGTCGTCCTCCAGTGAGCTGGTGGCCCTTTCCCCTTCGTTCTCTTCTCTGTCATGACTCCTCTTTCCACTCACACTCGAAACAGTGCTGTTAGGTGATGAAACCATTAACACCTGATCTTCTTCTTCATCTTCTTCATCATCACACTCTATAATCATCCTTGCTGGTTCATTCATGTCTATTCCCCCTCTTACACTTTCTCCTCCCTCATCTTTTCTCCCTGCAAAAAAAAATAAATTAAAAATTGGGTATTTTTATTTTGACCCATAAAACAGAGCATGCATTCATCAATGGCAGCAGAGCCAAGATTTTAAAGGGGTTACATAACTATAAACAGATAAAACATAACAGTCTTAGTTAGCTCCGCCCATGAAATCCATGACTAAAACAAATAAAGAAAAAAAACAGAGCAAGAAAAAGAATCTTTTTAACTTTTACCTGAAGAAATTTGATGATGGTGCATGAAAGGCAAGAGATTCAAAGGTAAAGACGGTGGAGTTTTATGATTATTTTGAGGGCAACTCATGATTCCTAAGCTCAGACTCAAACCTAAACCATCTTCTTTTTCATCACTCATTTTTGTTGCTCTGTTTTTTTTTTCTCCTCTGAAAAAAACAAAGAATTCCACTTTTTCTTCTCTCTTCCCCTTTTTTTTTAGAAGAGAAAGAAAGAAAATGGTGGTTTTCTTGCTATGGGGTTTGAAATGGGGGTGGGGGGGTAAGGGAGTAAGAGGGGACAGAACGAAGAGAAATGGTGTGTTCCTTTTTGTAGCAGAAGAGTTGCAGCTTTTTTCCTTTGGGCTAGTGCAAATACAGTTTGTAGGATGGGTCAGAAAAATTCAGAACCTATCAAATATATATATATATATATATATATATATATATATATATATGAAAAAATCTTATTATTATTATAAATATAATAAATTAAATTAAAAATATAAATATCAAATATGAGATGATTTTATTACATGGAAGAAGAATGGAAAAATGATGGCTTATGTCAGTGGGTATTGGGTCAATGATGATGATAGAGATTGGTTTTGATTAAGCTTAGCTTTTTCTTTGTTTTTTTCTTCTCTAGATGTTTTTCTGTCTATTTATATTTTGCATAGAGAGGGCCCTATTTTTAACCATGGTTGAAAAAAAATTCAGAATTGGAGAATGACTAAACGTAACTGAAGCTATTATTTTTTATTTTATTTTTATTTTATTAACAGTTAAAAAAAAATACTTAATATTTTGCTTTTATGAATCAACTGTTTTCTTCCTGAATTGTAACTTCTCATTAAAAAGTGGCTTTTTTCTAGCGTTGACTGTTGACTAATGCGTGCTCTCTCGTGAAACACTTTTTCTCAACGCATCTATTCACACTCACGCGCTCTATTTTCTCCTCAACCAAGCGCGTGAGCAAAAAAATATAAGCATAATATAGATAAATATAATTTTTCCTTTCACATTAATATTTTAATAAATAAATAAATTATAATCACGTTAAAATAAAATCTTAATTGCACTAATTGTAAATTAATTTAATTTACTTTTATATGATAATATTACATATAATTTGAAGATAAATGAAAATATTATACCTAACTTGTAATTTATGTGATATCAAAACTGTTATTTAAATTTTTGTAACTTATAATTTATTTACTTTGACTCTCAGAAATAAAACTGACAAATATTATTATACTAAAAGAGAAAGCAATTAATAATAGTTATGTTATGATAATTATATGTTTGAATATTGTGGGGAGTACTTAGTGAATTAATTAAGAGTTGTCATAAGTTAATCATAATTATATGTTTGAATATTGTGGGGAGAATTAAACGCATAAATAGCTCCCTTGTTTATGTTACAGAAAGAAAAAATAATCTTTGTAATGACTAATTACTTCACTGTATTTAATTAATAAGTTTGCATTTAAACTGCAAGTTACAACTTCAACTTAAAGTTTCTAGACACTCCCACTAAAACTAACTCCTAATTATTATTATTGTCCAGTAATATTTGTCCACTAAATCTAATTTCAATTAATTAGTATAGATAAAAAATTTAACACTTTTTATTAACGTGTATATTTATTATCGCTAAAGTTATTTGTTAGAATTATTCTGCTCATTTGATCTCATTCTTCCATGGGAAAATGAATCTCAAATCTTGTATCTCATTGTTATATATTTCGATATAGTTTGTATAATAGGAGAGTGATCTGACAGAATTATTTGCTTATATTTTCTAATTTAATTTTTAGTTTCTATTTTGATAAGTTTAAAAGGTTTATTTTATGTATATTTTTAAAATCAACTTATCTTTAAGTTTAATCCCTAATCATAATTCAAACATTGATAAAATATTTTGATAAATGACATCGTTTTAAAGAATTATTTACTGAAAATGTAATGCTAAAACATATTAATTGGAATATATGTTTGATATGCATATCACATATTTTGAAAGATTTGAATGATAAGTACTTACTCATTTTTAATCAAAGATCTCGAATTCGAGTTTCTTTAGGTATAAGCGTGTCTTTGTTAGAGAATGTTTCATCTCTAATGTGAAACTTTCCATTATAAAATTTAAATTTACTCACGCTTCAATGTAAATATCGAATATTAGATGGAATCATAGCATTTAGAAGAAAAAAAAATACAAAAAAAATTAACTTTTAAGTAAAAAAAGTTGTTTTAAGGGGTCTTAATTCTTTTTAATGCAAAACATTATCTAGCTAATCCAATATGGCAATATCACATTATTATACTAGAGTATGAAAAATATTGTGGACTTGAGCTAGACCCACCATATTATTTTGTGACAATTGACTTCCAAAATAAGAAGAGGATGATAATAAAAACGAAAAAATAAAGCAATAAAAAGAGGAAAAAAGTTTTATAAAACTTTGTGCTAAAAAAAGTTAGAGCCAAGCAAATTGGAAGAATCCAAAGCCAAGAAAGAGACTCAAGTTTTTAAAATATATATATTTTTTTTAAAAGTAATTTGAAAAAAAATGGTAAAAGACAAGAAAAGTATCACGTGTTAGTTCACGTGATGAAGCATGGAGATGTTTTGTCGACGTGGCATTACATGTAGGGGTGGGACCCACTGCACTCGTGCTTGTCACATTGCATCCGACAATACATATCTGTACAATCATTGGATACTCTCTTCTACACGAGTATTTCCTTTTTTAGTACCAAAACGCACGTAATATATTTCGTATCAAGTGTAATTCATATGTATTGATAAAATTTATTTGATAAAAGTTTTTTATAGTGATGACGGTTTGTGTTTATATTATTATAAATGGTGATTAGTAATTCATGATGATTTGAAAATGAGATTGTAATCGTGTAAAAAACGAGAAGATAGTTATAAAATATCGTCTTTATAAAAGTACTTACATTTTGTTTGGATCATTAGTACTCATTATTTCATAATGTACTGTATTGTATGATAGATATAATGTTTGGCTAGATTGTATTGGTTGTTATTGTTTGATAACATTTTAATTGTTTGATTTGATTGTATCGTACAGTTTTGTAATTTATAAATTTACTAAAATATCCCTAATTATTCTAGGGTAAGAGGTTTGATTAGATTTGAATAATCAAGATAAAGGGTAAAATAATATTTTAAAATATTATGTAAAAGATATAATTTGAAAAAGAAATTAAGTGGAAATACACCAAATTAATTGCTCCATAAAATAGGAATTTTCATTGTTACATAACAACGAAATTTAACAATACAATGCAATACATTTTAATTAACAATCAAAACAAACTTATAAGTATAGTAATTAAACAATACAATACAATGAGTAACAATTTTCCAAACATAATGTTAAGCAAATGGAATATTGTTTTCTTTTTATTTTATTTTATGTGGTTTATTTTCTTTTAGTCTGTTTTAAAAAATACATCATTTCTTATAGTTAAGAAATAATTTGTTTTAAATTATATTTTTATATTTAATGAAATAATTGACAGCTGTTAGAGTGGGCAAAAGGCCCACATTGGTTGGACAATAGATTGGTGGTCTCCTTATATGAATTTGGGCAATTCTCTTTTCAAGAGCTAGCTTTTGAGATTGAATTAGACACATGTGTCGTATATTTACATAGTATCAGAGTCAGGTCCATCCCCGTTTGGACTCTCAGTCCATGCTTCAGTTGGGCTTGGATGTGAAGGGGGTGTTAGAGTGGGTAAAAGTCCACATTGATTGGGAACTGATTTGATGATCTCCTTATATGAACTTGATCAGTCCTCTCCTCAAAAGCTAATTTTTGAGGTTGAGTTAAGCTCATGTGTCATATCTTTACAAGTCATATAAATAATCAAAAATATAAAATTTAAACCACAAATTTTATGAAAATCCCATCATGTTAAATTTTTTATGTCAAATTAAAGGATACCATATCAATTAAAACGGACAAATTTTATTCATGATGTCAAACATTTTTGTTATGGGTCATTGTTCATCAACTTTAGTCAAACACATTAATGATTATAATATTTTATAAAGTCGAACTTAATTAACTTTCCGACAGTCACTACGACGAGAAAATAAATATCGTTTTAAGAATTCGGGTGAATGATTTGATTTAGGGTGGTGTATCGGTCGATTCGGTTTGGTTTTAAAATTTATCGGATTGATTTATTGGTTATTGATTTGTAAAGATGCTAAACCATTATAAAATCATTAAGATATTGGCTTATTAGTTATTGATTTATCCGTTTTTGGATCGTTATCGGTTCGTTTATCGGTTTAACCGTTAAAATTTGACACAATTTTTTTTTATAGAAAATCACTTAGAAACAAGGTGATAAACCAAATAAACCATGCACTTGAGTTCACAAGTTATATCTTGCTAAAAAACAAACACTTTTACATTGTAAAATAATCAAGTGTTTGAGACAATAAAAAATAAAAGTAAAAAATTAAACTCTAAGTCGAAGACTTTATATACAAAATGGTATAAATATAATTATTTAATTTACTATCGGATTGTCGGTTAACCTGTTAAGAAAAAACTTTATACCGTTCAGAATCGATAACCCGATAACAAAAAAATAAACCGTTATCAAAACCATTAAACCAATAACTTTTTTATAGGTTCGGCTATCGGTTTCGATTCGGTTTTGAACAACCCTAATTTGATCATTTCACCCTTATTAATGAAAGTTGTTAAATTCAGACTTTAAATATAGAAAAAATTAATTGAATTATCATCTTGAATGGGCCATATCGTATGCGATTTAAATTTGACGAGAATTTTAATATGAGCTTCAAATACTAAGTAAAAAATAAAAATAAAATACAATTTAAAGTTTCTGGTGATTCATGTTTTAAGATCATCTATAGTACAATTAATCGCATTTGTATTCATCTTGTAATTTACAAACGAAAAAATAGATACAAGATAATTTTTTTTTGAAATTTATGAATTTTGAATATTTTTTATATAAATTATACGTTTCGTCATTTTAAATTTAGCATTTTTAAATATTATTTGGCTTGAAAAATTAAATGGATACAAGTGTAATTCTTGTTTTACTTTTAACATCTCAATTCTCATGTATGTATAAGTTGAAATTAAACTCTATTATCATATCTTTTAATTATTTTTAAAAAAAATCCCAAAAGAGAGTCCCGACATACTTTGACAAGATAATCAATATCTTCATTTTGATTTGATGTTCCCTTTTCCAAAACTTAAATTTGTCAATTTTAAACTTACATCATATAACTTATATGCTTCAAAATAATTTTTCAGCTGTTTATAATGTAAAATTTTTAATTAATTTGTAATATTTGAATAAATAAGAAACATATTTTAAAATATTTATTAACTAATTAAAATAATAAACATAAATAAAAAATATAATTTAATTTTTTGTAAATTTATGTTGTGTCAAAATATGCTTTAACTTATAATTTCTGGCTTATTTATATTATTTTGACTTAAAACATTATTTATTTTACTCAACACTATTTTTTTTCTCACTTAACACTATAAACATGCTTAAAAGTTTGTTTTTTTTTTTGTTAAAATATATTTAAAATAAGTCATCCCGCATAAGTTCTTATTATCCGGTCAAATTATATTATAAGCACATTTGATTTGTCATGTTTGATAAACATCTAAATTGTTTATAAATTAACACTATGTTTTATCCATTATATTGTATTGTATTGTTACTATATCTACAATGTTTGTTTTGATTGTTACTTAAAATAGATTAAACTGTATTGTATTGTATTGTTAAATTTCGTTGTTACGTAACAATGAAAACCCCTATTTTGTGGAACAACAAATTTGGTGTGTTTCCATTGTTACTTAATTTCTTTTTCCAATTATATATTTACATAATATTTCAAAATACTATTTTGCCCTTTATCTTAATTATTTAAATCTAGTCAAACCTCCAATCCTAGAATAATTAGGATATTTTAGTAAATTTATAAATTACAATACAGTACGATACGATCAAACTAAACAATTAAAATGTTATTAAATAACAATAAACAATACAGTCTAGCCAAATATTATATCTATCATACAATACAGTATAATAGAGTACAATATAATATAATACAATACATTATGAAATAATGGGTAATAATATAAACAAAATGTAAAAGTCATAAATTGATTATTTTTGAATTTTTATATTTATAATATTTTTATTGAATTCGACTAAATCCGAAACTGAAAGTAACAATAGCTCTATCCCCTGGCTAACAATCATGTGGTTTGTTGGATCCCTTGAGGGTTCCTATCAAATAATTGGGGTGTCATTGTTCGATCAAGCATCAAATCATTGCTTTTTATATATCTTGAAAATAACTTTACATAATACAACTTGAACTCTCTATTTGGCTATATATATCCATGTGATCCTCACGTGAAGGAGGTCCCTCCCTTCTTTCTTTTTGTTCGATTATTATTCAGTATTTAATATTCTTATTGATGCTCAATTAAATTTAAATTTACATAGTTTATTAGAGAGGTCATTTTTAAATAAGACACTTTTCAGCCAATTTTAGAGACGATTAAGCAAATTCGAGCTCACTTAAATGCAAAATGGATTTATCGCACCCATTTAGTTTTTTCACTTCTTTTGAAGTCTATCGATAATTATTTTAAGTATCTTTTGTCTTTTCACATTAATAAGTTTAAGGAATTCAAAAGACAGATTTAACTTTTCAACCTTTTTGGCATGATTTGAAGATTCTCCTATGTATTTAATGATTTTTCTGGACCGATGATTGGTTGAATTAGGTGATAGCTTCGCGTATACACCCATAGTAACAAATAGTGATCTCTGCGTTTTAAAATGAATTATCCTATTTTATTTTTAGTCTGTTTAAAAAAGAATGATCTCTTTTTTTTATTGACAATATTTTAACTTTAATTTTTCACGTGACATGTTTAAGACAAAGATTAAAGGATATTTTGATACATTCAACATGACTTTAATTTAGAATCACAATATTTTGTTTGAGGTTAAGTTGCGACATAAATGCAGCAATGACCAATATATTTGTGGAAGATTTCATTATATATATGGGAGAATATAAGTCTTTTATAATGGTGTTGGGACACATTATTTTTTTTTAATTCCTTCTCGGTATTTATTAATCGTATTATAATCTGATTAAATTATTGACATACATTGAAATTTAGCTAAGTAGGTCGTTCGACTTCACACGTGTGGTCGGCAACTAATCGCACGTGTGCTTGTCCAGAGAATAACATTTTCAACTTTTTTTAATATTAAAAAAAATACTATAATAATAATAATAATTGTACAAGCAGAAGAACCTTAATTAACGAGTTATAGACATTCAATGGCGTCAAATTAGGAGATTAAGTATGTAGACGTGCAATAATTATCAGTATTTTGTGTAAAGATTAAAAATGAGTAGTATATAACTTAATTAACAGCTCATATAGTTTATTTGTAGAAGTGATTTTTTAAAATGTTTTTTTTTTCTGGAAAAGTGCTTTTAAAAATAATTCATTTTGAAATGTGCTTTCAATAAGCAAATTGTATTTGATTATCTTTTTTAAAAAATGGCTTTTAACAGTCAAATTATGAACGTGCTTTTAAGATTATTTTGTAGAGAGAAACTCTTTTAAATATTTAATACAAAACTTTAATTAAATTTTTATTTTAATGAAATCAAAATTTTCAAATTCAAATTATTAAATAAATAAAATATTAATATAATATAATATTAACATGGTGAGTTAAATATAATTAAAAATATCAAGCAAAATAAAATGTAAATATTATTATTACCTATTTCTAATAATACGTAAAATAATATATAAAATATAAATAATGATATATTTACATAAATAAAATAAAATATTTATCATATAAAAATAAAAAATAAAAAATAAAAAATAAAAATCTTGAATGAAACATAACAAAACTTATGAAACATGTAATTAATTAATAATATATATTGATAAATATGTAAGAGATATCTAAATCCACGAATATAAATTATCAAGTCTGAAAATTTTCTGTTTCTTTTCAAATTCAATCCATGTCAAAACATATTTGAACTTTTGAATGTATTTTACTTCATCTTTAACGTTAAGTGTTTGTTCAAATGCCTAAATCTTAGAATTATGCTTTTGTTAATACTTTGTAGTAATATTGTTTGGAAAAATTAGCAAATTAGTCACAGTCCGTAACTTAATTAGTAAAAGCATCTACACTCTAAAATAATTATTGAAAATGTCAAAATGTCAATATTTTAGAAAGTAATTTGTATTCAAATATTATTTTTCAAAACAGTCCAACTTTGAATCAAATTCTACATTCATTACCCATTTACAATTCTTCCTATTCTTTAGTACCATTAAATTTATTTTTTCATCTTTCACTTTTATCTTTCATCAATTTTTCAGTTTTCACCATCCCATCATTCACTTTTCTTTTTTTTTTTCATCAAAATTTCACCATTATTATCTCTCATTGTCGAAGAAGAACTAATTATTCAAGTTCGTAACAATTTCTTCAGATCTATCAATTAATCAAGAAATCTCTCAATTGATAAAGGTATTTTTGAATTCATCATATATTTTGCAAGAATTTGTTTTTAAAATCACACATGATGTTAAATTTTCAGATTGTATTGTATTGAGGATTTTTCGTATTTTTTTTAATTTTTATGTGAGTTTGTTAATATACTTATCAAATATTTATGTCTTTCAGATTTTTAGTATTTAAAATAATTTTTGTCGATCTTTTTTTATGATTTATTTTTATATTTCAAATTTAGTAGAATCCACATTAGCATTTAGGTATTGAGTTGTTTCGCAAAAGTATTTGAAAGTATTATGAATGTTCTGTAGTTTATAGTCAAATTTATTTTAACAAAATGATAATTTAAATACAAACCTGTATTTTGATTATTTAAAATTGTGAATGAATACGAAATCAAAGATAAACTAGTTGGTATAAACATATAATGAGCAAAATAAAATACAAAACTATTTGACTGATGCAATTAGGATATATAAATAAATAAACTGTATTTTGGCTATTTATAGTTGAGAATGAATACGAAATCAAAATATAAATACCAAACTTTATGGTATACATTCAGACGAATACAAAATCAAATTTAAATACAAATTTTATGGTATACATTAGGACGAATACGAAATCAAATCTAAATACAAACTATTTGGTATACAAAGTGATTTTGGAAATAAGCAAAATAAAATACATATGTAAGATGTATGAATACCTATATCATGAATATATGAGTATTGTATTCTGAATACTGAAAATTTTCTTAAAAGGAGATACATAAACTTCATAACCTTAACATGATAGCAAAATAACTTCATAAAATTTCAGACATTTTAAAGATAAATTATAATTTTATAACGTCAAAAATGATGTCTTAGTAGAATAAACTTCTTCAAATATGATAATGTATGGTAAATAAACGTGTTTAGAAAATAGATTTAAGAAAATTGAATATTGAATTTTTAGAACAATGGTGATAGGCGTGTTTTTTAGAACATGATGAAAGAAGAAGAAAAAGATGGAAGTTGGTGTATTTTGATAAATTGCCAATAAGTTCTTTGTTTTTAAATTTTTGTAACTGATAAGACTTTTAAGCAATTGTTTCTTTTTAATATTTTTCTCTCCCCTTAATTTCTTCTTTCTGTTTTTAATAAAAAAAATTTAATATTTTTACTAAATATTGAAAGTATTGACTATGAGTCCTATTAAATGTCAAAATATTGACATTTTAAAAATTTTCCCATATTGTTTGTTAAAAAGTTTTGTTGTTGTACAACTTTTACGGTCCATGGTCAAACTTGGGCCGTTCAATGCAGGATAAGTTTAGGAGAAACTACTTTTAACTTTTGTGGAACTTTCACATATAGCCACTTAAATATAGTTTGATTACTCTCCATAGTTGTAATTTGATAATTACAATTCGTAGCTACATGTTATATGGAGGAGAGAGGCGAACGAGACTGGAAGAGGGGAGAGATGGGAAAAAGAATGGGAAAAAGGTGAATTGTATATGTATGCCGGTTAGATAATTGTTTATTATATATGGCAAGCTAGATTGGGAGAGGAAGGAGAGATGCGAGCGAGATTGAGAGAGGGACGAGAGAGGCGAGCGAGAGAGGGCATAGAGTGAGAGAAATGTGAATTGTATATGTATATTATTATATTATACATATAAATTTGTATATATGCAAGCGAGATTTAGAGAGGGAGGAGAGAGGCGAGCGAGATTAGGAGAGGAATGAGAGAGGCGAGCGAGAGAGTGGGAGAGAGGTGAATTGTATCTGTATATAGGTTAAAAAATTGTATATTATACATATGTATTTGTATAATCTGGCAAATTATATATTTACAAACGTGACTAATTATACAAACTCGAAGTCAGCCCACGTAATGTATAATGTTAGTTGCGAGTGGTAATTATAGCAAATTATAACTATGATGAGTAATTAAATAGTATAAATTTGCTTAACCGCATAAATTTCCATTTAATTTTATTAGATATGCATTATATCATATATACTGTTTATATTTTTAAATAATTATAAACTTTTGATATCAAATACATTAAAATAAGGAGAGATGAATGAGATATGGAGGGAGACGAGTGAAGTAGTCATGTATCACAGATATATCATATATGTGAATCAAATTGGATACATACTATATACGTATTTCTATATGTATTTAGTGTGATTCACATGCATACGAGAGTGGTGAGCTAGAAGGGAGGGAAGAGAGAGACGAGTGAGATTCGTTATGTATATTAGATACATACTAATTAACTTGGTTGTAGTGTATCTAGATCAAATTACATCTAATTTTAACCCATGTAACTCGAGATACATGTATATGAACATACACACGAAAATCCTATAAGATTCCTAATATTGCAAACTAGAGTAAATTTAAGTAATTAACACCTAAAATAATAAATAATTTTATTTTATTTTTGTTTAAAATGAATTATATTCTTGTGTATCTAAAAGATATTATGTCTCGACAGACATAAATTTAATTTTCAAGGGGCAAAATTTAAGATCAACCTATTTAAAAAGAAAATTGTGTAGTTAAACAATTAATTTCTACAAATTAACACATGTAATATATTTTAGATAGTTAATTTATTAAGTAATTGGATATTTCAAAACAACACAAAACAATTTTTCAAAAATTTAAACTTAAAATATCTAACAGAATTACTATATCATGTATCCTAGGTACTCGATTGGACAAGGCATAGTTCAAAATGTCTAAATTTACGACTCTGTGAACTTATCACGTATCAAAATATAATAATAATTAGTAATATACTAGACTCAAATTTACAAATACGTCCCTATTAATACGATCAAACAAACAACGGGTTGGAGCAGGGTCGGGTTAAATCCGGGTTAAAATATGGATCGGGTTAAAAAGGGGTGACCCGCTTATTATTAGGATTCTTAAACCCTTGTTTTTCTCCCTCAAGAATTTGGTGGCTGAGTTTCATATTCATCTGGTAATGATTTCTACTTCTCTTTAACTGCTTAAATAAAACCCTAATTGAGTTTTCTCCATTCAATTTGAAGCCTAAACTAACAACTTGTTGATTCAAAGCTGGAAAAGAAGAAGCTTGAACTGCATGTATTTATGTATATATATTTTTGCTTTTCTAGTTTAATTCTGATTCTTACTATTTGTTTTCTTGTGGTTATGGCTCAGAAATTCAAAAAACTGGTAATTAGCTTTAGATATCATGTTTTTTTTTTTGTTCCGAAGGACCCAACTATTGTATTGTAGACAGTGTGTTCGATAATATGTCTAAAGGAGTAACCTTTGCTTTATCAAGATTGTGATTTGATAGAGATAGTATCATACTTCATAAGGCGAACAAGATTTTTTTGGGGCGTAAAGGTGGATACCATAAGGGTAAAAAAGTGTGCATTGAGCCATGTCATGACATACTGCACAAGGGTAGCACTGAAGTGCTATCCCTATGAAACTTCAACACCTATAGCCATCTTGAGGACTTTAGAGTGTTCTCGTGATTTCCTGCTCTACCTTTTAAATATTATGTTTTGAAATTATAGGTTTTGTGTTTTTGTCTTGTCGCGAGTGTAATTACCCGGTTGATAAATGATGAATTCTTTTTTGTTTCTTCAGATTTAGGAGGCAGGAAAATGGGCACGTCTTCAAAGAAATCGAGGAAAGTAGAGGAGAGTGAAAGCAACTCTGAATTTGAGAATGATGAAATATTAAATGAGATGTCGGATGATGTTAGTTTTCTCTCTTAAAATCACTCGTGTATATTTATATGGTTCTATCCTTGAGTTTTTTTGTTTCAAATAGTCTACAAATGATAAATGTTCTGTGATATGCTTAGGCCGAGAACTTTGATGACGATAGTGATGAAAGCAATGACCATACAGACAATGACGATGACGTCGATCATTACAGCAACGAAGATGAAAGTGGAGAACAAGAGGAAGAGGAAGATGAGGAAGGAGATCAAGAAGAAGAAGATCGAGAAAAACTGACTGAGGAACACAAAATTGCTGAAATGGAAGAACTTGAGAAAGAATATATGGAGCTTAGGCACAAGGAACAGTAAGTTTCTTTCTCTACAACATAGATTAGTTTTATGAAATATTTCTATTTCAACTTATCACCTAATAAGTACATATATTTGCTCTTTAATCTCATTAGAGACACAGGCTTCTGAGCTGAAGAATGATTTATATCACAATTTATAAGATCACTTGTTTAATAGTTGATTCAATCCATCCAAGATACATCTAGCTAGTATTAAAAGAACTTCCATCATAATTTTATCGAAGTTTCTCCACAGTTTAATGCGTCTTTCGACTAGTAAATAACTCGCATCATATTTTTATCAAGCTTCAGCCCGATTTTCCAGTTTCCTTCTTCAGTCTAGTTCAAGTCTTGATGATCATATAGTAAGTCTAGAATATAAATAAAACACGTAGGAAGTTCTCACTATTAAAGATGTGGTACTCTTGCCTACTATTGGTAGACATTTGATTTTGGCGGTTATTATGTGCACAGAGATCTTTTGAAGAATCTGACGCAACATAAGGATGAGGATCTTCTCAAAGGTCAAGCAGTTAAAAACCAGAAGGTATAGTGTACCAGATGGCACAGACGATAACTTTAGTTTTATCTTCTTACAATTTTTTTTTTTTTTTGGTTGTATATGCACGTCATGTTGCTTCAATTAAAAGAAATTCTGGTTACAGGGAACATAAATGGCTATCATGTGATTGGAAGTGATTTATTCCCCTGTATGTTTTCCATTGATATCTATGTTGCATCTCCATAGATACTATACAATTGAGTTGCATATAAACTATACTTATATTGCTTCTTGGCTTGCCAATGGCTGAAATTTTAGCTGTAGTGCTAATATCATTTAGATTATTCTTTTCAAGTAATATGATTAATGATTGACTAGTAATTCAATCTTGTGTAGTACATGATTAATGGCTTGCTATCTCTTACTTGAATTGTCCAAGCTCGTCTTACTCAATTGTCAAAATTATGTTATTAACTATCAAAATAAATAAATTGTGTTATTTAACTTTTTCCTTTTTTCTCTCTTTAAATTTCCCAAAGGCTCTCTGGGACAAGACACTTGAGCTAAGATTCTTGCTGCAAAAGGCTTTCTCGAACGCCAATAGACTTCCGCAGGTTCATTGGGTTTACCATTTTGTTTCAACACCAGCACTAGATTCATGATATACACTAATTGAACTTAAATACATGTTGATCGCCTGCAGGAACCAATTAGGTCTTCCTTTTGTGATTTGGAGGACACAGTTGAAGATGCATATTCAGATCTCATTTCCTCTTCCAGAAAAACCTTGGATTCTATACTGGAATTGCAAGAGGTACAGTGAGAACAGTTACTTCATAATCAATTTTCTTTTGGAGTAACAAAAGATTAGTATGCTGTTCTTGACCATGCTCCTCCCTACGCGGTCCCATTATGTGATAGAGTTGCCACTTTGATATCCAAATATATCCTAAACACGTCACTGATAATCACATATCGTAAGCACCTGGATAAATAGTTAAACCATGATCCGTGAGCAATATTCTCTTGTCAAATGATCTACAAACTTCAAAATTGTTGTCTTGTAATAAAATTTTTTAAACCTAGGTTGAACAAAGTCAACCGATTTATTGATTGTTTCGCATAGTGGATATATGTCTTGTGAAGTAGGATGAAGGGAGTGTTATCTTTTGTTCATAGTAATACAATCCCGCTTTGCTTATTTAACCAATTATTAAAGCACATTTTGCCATTTGACAGGTACTACTGGAGAAGAATCCATCAATTACTAAATCAATGGATGGTATGACATATAGCTTTGATTTTGCAGAACTTGAAGAGCTGCCCCCATAAGTGTTAAATGTTCTTTACTCGAGTTTTTTGAAAATCTGAATTTCCTTCTTGAAATAATCTAATAATAGTAGTAGTAAAATTGGTAAAATTAGGATGTAACAAGATGTTCTTTATCAAGATCTGATCCTCAACTCAAGGTATTGACTACTCGAGAGGACTTGGGGACTTGCTTTAAAAACCAAATAGATTAGGTTATACAAGGTCAGAAATTTGCTAGATTTTCAAGACCTGCAAAAGAAACCGATTTGCTTCTATGTTGCAGCTCTAAACAGTGGTTTCTAAGTAAAAGTTCTATAGCCCCTGTTGTCTGTAATTAACTGAAAAAGCATTCATGGAAATCCTTTCATATGCCACCATATTTGGTAATGTTGCCAAACTGGAAAATCAAGTCCTGGAACTTTTGCACATCTTTCATATTTAAGGGCCCAATGACCATCAATTTTCCTCATAGCTTAAAGACAACATATTCATCTTCCGGAATTAACATATTCACTGGTTGTTGTTTCTGTAATTTTCTTTCCTGAAGTCAATTCTGGTAAAAGGTCGAAGCTTTTGGAAGATTCTGTAAAGTCAGGTGAAGTTGATGATGATTGGCAGAAGATTTCACAAATGCATTCAAGGTAAGAATGTTTAACTAGGGCTTATTGTTACATCCCTTGTTTTATAGCTGTCTGTCAATTTTTTCTATTGCTTTAGATCACAATCTCAATTTGTTTGCTACAAGATATACATGTTTTATATGACAAATCAGGAGGAACTTCCAACCTTGTAACACTTAACACTAGGAAGAAGAGTGATTTAGTTGGAAATTCAGCCAACACAGCCTGTATCTATCAGTGCTCCACTTATCAACAAAAGAAACAGGTGCCACTATTATGGTGGCCTAGGAATTTAAGGGGATTGGCATGTATTATTCCTGGAAGCTAAAAAGCCTGAACTCTTTTTAAGCAGAACGTTAGATCTGGGCTGGGCTAGAACACCAGTATAGCCTAAGCTGGATTACATCATTGGCAGAATGTGAATCGACAATACCTGATTCTTTGTAACATTGTCTTTTGTCAAATTTAAAACACGGGTATGATTTTGAATGTGAACCAAATTTTGGTATAATAGTTTATCTGAGCGAAATGTTCGCATGCAAAGTGCAATCCTCTTTGTGTTTTACTCTAAATCTAAATGAGCAAGAGAGTGGTGCTGGAAGAGGCTAAGGCCCAAGTGGGAGAGGTAACAGAATTTGGTGGATGCAATCTTGACTTTGTTCTACCTCGTCTTCCTTGCACACTTTCAAGTTTCCATTGCCGATGAGCAAGGAAAAACCAGTTTCTTTTCATTTATCTTATTTATCTCTTCCCAGGACCTATGTGAGACTCCATGGATGCCTTTGTCCATCTGTATGACATGTTTGAATGTGCAGTTCCCCAAGAGCAAGATAGGATTTGTGTCACAGTTACCTTAAACTTCTAAGAGAAACACAGGTTATTTTGCCTGTCTGTCTGACATGTCTTGTTCTAGAGAGCTGAGAGCAAAATAAGAACAATGGGTATGTTAGTTCCTGTTTAACCTTATACTCACCTCAAGTCACATTTTATATGACAGTCTATGACAAGTATAGGATATTAATTTGACTTGGCAATATATTAGTCATAGTGCAGAGCATATCAAGCAATGGTCGAGAAGTTAGCTTGGCAGAAATAAATTTCATACCACACTTTAAAACTTGGAATTTGGACTTCTTGAAGGTCCTGAAAGTCATGTAGAAATGAAATTGGTGTCAAATATTTTTGGACCTCCCAAAATTGAAAGACTCGTACAAATTGGGATAGAGCAAGTATAAGTTTTCATTTGAATTAATGAGGGCTAATTAAGATAGCAATTTGCTTTTACCATTTGATTGTTGAGCTAAACACAACTGGAAATCAAATGAAAAGGGAGGGGAAGAACCTTGATCGCAACATCATCAAGATTTTTAATCCATGTTGGCGTTAATTTAATTGGCTAAACTGGAGGGTGTGGAAACTTGGGGCCATAAGTCCTTGAATGTTGTAGATTACCTTTTCGATTGCTTTTGTTCTAGCGATTATTTCTCATAATCTATTGCATTCTTCTAAGCAATAGGTTAGATCTTGCTTCCCCTGTGAAGAATTAGGTTCTGCATCCCATTATTAGTGTTGATCTGGAGTCAGATTTTATATACATCTTTGTTAGGAACAAAATCTGCATAACTACGAGCATTTTCTTAACTCCAAAAGTTAGGTTCAAGAGTAGTTAATACCCTGCCTTTTCTCAGCATTGCATTCTCATGTGATAAGTTTGTTTTTCCATTTCTCCCTTTGCTAAGTATATTGGCCTGTTGTTGGCAATTCTTGTGTCATAGGATGGCTGCTTTTAGGGATAAATCGATAGATAAATGGCAGAGAAAGACCCAGGTGACCTCTGGTGCTGCCGCGATCAAAGGCAAATTGCAAGCATTTAATCAGGTTTATTTCTGGGACTTGAAAGATGCTATGTACAGCAATGATCACAATGTCTTGAATTAATGTTGTGATATTGTACAGGATATTAGTCAACAAGTAGCTGGTTATATGAGAGATCCTAGCAAAATGATAAAAGGAATGCAGCAAAGTAGATCGGCAGTTGCACTATTTGGAACTGTAAGTCTTAACTTTCTGAGTTGATTTGAGGAAGGCTATGTTTCTTAATGTTTATGACAATTTTTTTTTCCTGTATTCCTTAGTTTTGATTTATGTGCCTGCTTTTATGCAGGTTCCAGATGGTACTGGCACTGGAGAGGTATCAATGTGTTATTTATGCATTTTGTCAATTTTTGGCCCTGAATAGTGATTGCTGGTAAAGTCCAATTGATAAGAGTAGACCAGTAAATCTCCTTGTTGAATGTGTTGCTTAGACAAATATAGGCATGCTACTAGCTTTGTCAGGTTTATGCAATTGGTACAACAGTGGAAAATGTCATTCTTCATGTACAAATGCATTAATTTTTGCTTGAGAATGCTCTTGCATGGATAGTGTTTCGTTAGGGAAAAAAAACACGTCTCATTATCCTTAACTTGGATCAGGGAACAAACATGGATGGTGATCCGGAGCTTCTGGATGACTCTGAATTCTATCAGCAATTGCTGAAGGAGTTCTTTGAGGCTGTAGATCCCGCATCATCTGGTAACTTGAACAACCCCCTCCACCCTCTTTAAAAAAGCTGGCTATGTTTCAGAAGTACCACCTACCTCTATGTGATTTATGTTATTAGGAAAATCTGGTTATCCTCACCTTTGATGTGATACCTTCAACATCATGTTCAATGTTTTTCTGTCTTTCTCCTATGATTTTGACCATCACATGTCAGCTATTAGTATCGTTCGATGTGAAATGGTTTTTTTAGGTTACTATGTTGCTTCAAGAATGTTGCCTGCTTTATTCACATGCATTGTGTATCTGTCATTTTCAGAAAGATCCCTGCTTTTACTTGAATTTGCATGAATAAGTTTCTAAAGATTACAGCTATAGATGAGCATTTCCCAGAAAATGTATTTATATGATTATAGTTCTCGTGTTTGGCTGAGAATGCATTTCTAGGCTTTTTTTGCTTCCTGGAAAAAGAACACCTACAACTAACCAATTGTGTATCAACTACAGAGACAGCATTCTATGCATTGAAGAGACTACAAACAAAGAAACGAAAAATTGTTGATCGTCGTGCTTCAAAGAGTCGTAAAATCCGGTAAGTCATTATCGATTATGTTGTACAAGGTTGCATTTTGATTTCCTTGATTATAAAGTTCGGTTTTTGTTCTTGCAGGTACAATATTCATGAAAAGATTGTCAATTTCATGGCTCCTAATCAGCCTGTAAATCTTCCAGAAATGGCCCCCAAATTGTTTGAGAATTTGTTCTCAGGTGGCTCTACCCATAGGCCACTTGCATAAGGCCCCCAGGACTGAAGATTCCCAGAGTTGTTCCATTAGATATAAAATATGTAATTCAAATAGTCATTACTTTGTACTAATATTAATGATAAGCACAGATCTTTTTAACTTTTTTCTTGTCAGTTCGTTATTTAGGTTGAGCTAATTATATAGATGAAATTGATATTATCTTTGGACTAGGTTTTTTTTTATATATGAAAGTGGTTGATAGTTAAAGCTGCAGTCACATCGTTCCTCTTTCATGTTATTCAATTTTTTTTCCAACTTTTCTGGTTTTGCAAGGTCTTTCTTGCTAATTAAAACTGGAAGAAATTGTGCCAGTTTGAAAATTAACTTGCTCTATTACTACATGTTATTTTCTAAGTGTCTACAGCATAATGTTATTAGCCTTTCTCAAGTACTGAACAAAATGATAACTAAACAGTGATAATACATGTATCCTGTTTCATATTATAATCATAAAAATACAACTTTACCAACTGTAACAATTTATTCAACCTACCGTTGTGTTAATGCAGAGATTATTTTTCTAATCAGTCCAACCAAACATCCATTACACAGTTGATTCATCAAGAAGTTTTGAGAAAACATTTGTTTGTCGTCAATTTTCTCTTTTTACCAAACTTCTCATTTGCATGAGAAATCTAGCAAACATCACTCACAATTATTCAACGATATCAGGCAACATCGATTGAAAAATTATCACAACTTTCAAGTACGGGATTAAATTTTCGACTAGGATTAATCAAAGACCTGTATACCATGCTGAACATAAACACCACTCCTGTTTTGCAAGAGATGGACTCGCAATATGTCAATCAGCTTCAACCAAACAAATACAAAGATAAATGAGTCAAAGACATGGCAGTGCATCTTATGGGCGCATATACACGGGGACAATGCTGCGCAGGATTAGGGGAATGACATGCATGATGGTGCGGGGCGGGGTGGGGTAAAGAACACTCTATGGCAGGGGTAGGGACAAGGAGATGGGGTGATGGGATTTGAATGGTTTGGGAGCCAAAAAGAAATAATTAAACCGATGAACTAGGGTCAATCTTTTTGCTGCTACAGCACATTGTCCTGAGCTCTGCTTCTCCATCGGCCCCCCCTCATCCATCACTCCTGATCATCTCATTTCTAAATCATTCGCACAAAGTGCTTTTTACAAGTTCTTCAAAAATCAGTTCAATGGGAGGTGACCGCGTCTGATGTGCAATGCATTCTCTCACATCCCTGTTTCTGTTCTTCAATGCAACTGCTATAATAAGCTCCCTTCAGTAGATCTGCCGCTCCCAGAGGCGTACTAGATTCGCTGATCGTAAAACTTTAAGCATAAACTTTTCCATCAATATTCCACGAATTAAGTGATCTCATGCAAACTATGTCGCAACATCAACAAGAGACATCCTGGCCGAAACCGACCATCTCCAATGCTTATATCAGAAACCCAAATAATGACACAACAAGAAATTGTCTACATTGTGTATATCAATCATCTGATTGAAAAGCTGTATGAGAAAGACCCCCTTTTGCTTCTACATCTGTGGAGCTGGATAAGACTGACCATAGTAACCGGGAGCTTGAGGGTTGGTTGATGTGTAGACTTGTGGGTATGATGCCATCATATGAGCTTCTTGGTTACTGCAAATACAAGGATAGACTATTGTCATTCCATCAACTAGCAAAGTAAATAGTTTACAACCAGTGGATAAGAAATCCCAGCAAAGCATCCAAGTTATTGACCCAAAAACCAACTCTGAAAGAGCTAATGATTAGGTCCACTGGAGCATGAGAAAGAAATGTCATAATCACCCTTAGGGTCAGTTTCAGACTGTCAACTTAACTGTAGCAAAAATTTCGCTCATTTTACTATGACACAAAAAAGTACCAGAAACTTTTTGATACTTATAATGGGATAACAATCAGCTTGTACAAGGACAATTTGTATGCAACTACCTGTTCATATAAACACCATGACCATGATTATATCCTGGTATCAGCGTAGCAGATGTGTTGGGTCTGCATCAAGCAACATTGAAAAGTTAGATGCCAGACAGGAGTCTTAAGCTATTTATTTAAAACTTAACCAATTATGAGTTAGGGTACACAAAAAATTACATTTGTTGTTGCATCTGCATTGAATGTTGCAAATGCATCGACTGTTGCAGCTGCATAGACTGCTGCTGTAGCTGCATTGTATCCTGTAACTGCTCACCACCAGCTTGTAACATCAACTGGGAATAGACATATTCATCAACTCTTTGCTTTGCAAGGGCGACCTGTCAAACAGAAATATATTAAACATGATTGGAATCCCTTGATATCTCATTGATTGACCTTTTCCAAAGGTATTTAAATTACAAGAGCCTAGTCAAAGATCTTTACGCTTATTCTAAGACTAAGTACTCCAAAGACGGTTCCATTTTAAAAGCAATATTATCAAATGAAACTAAAGGGTGACATACAACTGCAGCTCACCAAAAAGAAGTGAGACATAGAAACTAAGTTTCACCTGTTGTGCACTACCACCAAGATGAACTTGTCTTTGTTTCTGCTCGCCTTTCCCACCATGTACCTACAAAGCAAGACCACGAACATTAAAACAACAAGAGACGAATCCAAATGATCTGACAAGGCAATTTATGCACCTTAATTGTCGCTCCAGACTCTGCACGGATCCTTGAAATATTGGAGCCGCACCTTCCAATCAACCCACCAGCTAATGATTCGGGAACTAACATAGTCAGATTTACATATTCAGCTGCAAGAGTGTAGTCCCAAGGATGATGTTATTATTATAACTATACAACTCAAATTTCATATAGCATCAAGTATATCAGTTCAGAAGCTCAAATATACTATAAGAGAAGATTGATTACCTGAAGATGGATCCACATGTGGTTGAGGTGCGCGAGAATAACCAAGATTGTACGTCGGGCTGATCGAAATTACTTGTTTAGGGGGGTTATCCCTGTCAAATATACATATTAGGATTAAATAGTTTTAGAATGATAAAAAAAGCTTAATTATGCCAATTAAAATTTATTAAACCTCCTTGATTAAAAAAAATTACTAAACCTCAATTGACAGCCAATTTCTACCACAGCTCTCAAGACTGCAGGGATGTCTCCTGCAAGCTGAATTGGGAAGCAAAACAAAAGTAAACAAGCTTAAAATGCTAAAGCTCTTAAAGGTAGAAATAAGCTAAAAACAGATAAGTCCTAGACAAAACAAAAATCTCCCTATACAGAACAGACAAAATCCCAAAACTGCCAAACAAAATTCAAGCTAACAACAGACAAATGAACAGTGACTAAAGCTATATAGGTTATACAGGACAGGTAATATCCCAAAACTGCCTAACAACTTCAAGCTAACAACAAACAAATGAACAATGATTAAAGCTACAGTTGACAGAGAACCCTTGAAAGCATGTGATAAGTCGAATACATGTGCAAATAATGCTAGAAACTTAATCGAAGTTAGTTGAACAATAGCTCTTCTTATAAGATTTGCCTGTTCTCTTTTAAGGTAAAAAACTAACATTTGATTTTAAAAATAACTATATCAATGATGGGGAAACACCGTTGTACAAGCAATACATCAGAAAGTAGAACCAACAAAACTATAAGGTTTTACTTGGGTAATACTTAGTTCTACTTTGGCATTGCTGAACAATTGGAGGAGTATCGGGAATAGAGGTGGGGAGGAGGACTGGTGGAAGATCATTCCTGCTTGCATTTGGTGGACAGTGTGGAAAGAAAGGAATGGTAGATATTTGAAGGCACTAGCAGTCCTATCGAGAAAATTAGGATGAATTGTCTTAGTTTTTTTTTTTTTTTTTTTTTTGGGCGTAAACAGAATATGTGGGATGGAGTAGGAGAGTTAGTATATTGAATTGGCAAAGTCTAATTGTATAGGGTTCTGGTCAGGGGTTTAAGCACCCTTTTGAAGCTTGTAAAGTTTCCAACTTAGCACCTTTTTCTGGGCTGGCCAAGGTTTTATTGAATAGAACTGTTACTTGTCTCAAGAAAATTATAAGGTTTTCTATGACAGACATCCTATGTTTCATACATAGTGTTTAACATTTGACTGCTATATACTACACTGTCTACCTCAGAAATGAATGGTTTAATATGACATCTATCGGACTGTAGTTTATCGAAGAAACCATAAGTACACCGAATGGGTGAAACATAGACATGCAAACAATTTAGGAAATGAACTGGCCAATCGTACCAACTTCTCACCTGTACTACACGGTCAGACTCATGAGCAGATGCACACAAAGGCAACTGATGTTGAGCAAGAACTGTGATTGTAGCTCCAGAAGAATTCCTCAAAGTTTCAATATTTTGACCAGACATTCCTATCAAACCACCTGCTTGAGAACCAGCAATCAAGAACCTTACCGTGTTTGCTGCCACATGTCCAGCACCAACTTTCTGCGCGTCAAGGTTGCCATCATCCTATCATGTTAAAAAATATAGGTCAAGGATCAGTTACCCCTGGGCAAGCTCTCATGGTTTAAGCTTGAAACAACAAGCAGAATCACACATAGCAGCTGTGACAACCATGTTCAAGAAGAAGATGGTTTAACTTTTATCTTTATGAAAGGAATATGAAACCTACATGACTTATTAATTAATACATAAGCCACTCTCAAGGCAAAGATATCAGAAAGAGAAAATCTTAATGGCCTAACCAATTAATCTCCTCCCCCAGGAGTATAAATGTAAGATCCAAGAGTGTATCACAGAGGATATAATCATGGTCTCTCAAAATTGGTTCCCAAGATCGCACAATATATGTTATTCGATATATAGATACACACTATATATGTATACACACATAAAAGATATAAGGACAAGAGGAATCACCAAAAACTGATGGTCCAGAAACAGTTGGCAGGGTAATTGATGTTAAAGGGCTTTGTTTTTTATTTTTTCAAAAGTTGTACACCCAGAGATTATTGCTACACTTGTGGCAAAACTGGAAATAATTGCGGAATGAGAATAAGAAAGCAATCCTTAAGCCTCCAAAAACAGACAAAAAGACTTAAGTTTTTGGCACCAGACGCAGGAAAAAGATTCATAAATTTATTGTAAAGACGCACCAGCTATAAGAAGGATTAGACGATAAAACAGGTTTTGTGTAATTGGCAGATCAAAAGGTCATATAATAAAATGTAGGAAAGAAGACCAAAAACACACTGTATAAGACATCTCTTTGCTAATATATAAACAGGAAATGCTCGAAGTAAATGACTTAATATGTTATCACTCATAAATCATGTTACCTTTAAAATAAGTGACACAATTTGATGAAGGGCATTCTCCGCGTCACTGAACATATCATCATTGTCTTTGGAGCTAATGATAATTACTCGCTCTTCATGACGCTGCAAATACCAAATGCATAACAGCATAAGTGGTGTTATTTAAAGCGAGCGATGAAAGCGAGAAGCGAAGCTAATCGCTTTTTTGCAGTGAAGAAAGGCAATGGTGAAAAAGAGAGCACTTCAATTCCAGAAGCTAGAAGCAAGACTTCAGTAAAAAGCAAAGCGAGCTTTTCTGCTTAAGCGCCTAGTTTTTTTTTATTTAAAAAAAACACAATAAAATTGTAAAAAAACTTCAAACATTTCCTTATGTTTCACTTCTCTTGTTGCGACACTCTTTCAAGCGACGGCAAGGTAAATTTTTCATGTCTTCTTATTCTTCTTCTTTTCTCTGTTTCTCTGCTACAAGCTTGCTGTTAGTTTTTTTTTCACAACTCGCAGTCTGCAATTTTCTCTTTCTCTGTTTTGCAATTTCTTTCTCTACTTTGTATTTCTTTTTGTTATGCTCTGTTTTTTGTCCATTTTCTACAATTTTTCCTCTTTTTTGTAATTTTTTTTGTTATTCTTCTCTGTTTTTCTTATTGTTCCATTTTTTTCTTGTAGTAACTTCTATTTACTTTTAAATTT
Organism: Solanum lycopersicoides; assembly: GCA_022817965.1. Taxonomy (NCBI): domain Eukaryota; kingdom Viridiplantae; phylum Streptophyta; class Magnoliopsida; order Solanales; family Solanaceae; genus Solanum; species Solanum lycopersicoides. Next base: position 116,025,589 of record CM040618.1, read on the forward strand.
AAGAATTGAAAGATTTGCTTAATATGTTATTTCTATTGAACTGTTGGATATCTATCTATGCATATTCAATATTTTTTTTTTGTACTAAATAGTGCTTTAGTTGGAAAAGACGTGTGCTTGCTTCAGGCTTCTTGCTTGGGTGAAGCGAGTCCTTGTCGCCTTTTCCGCTTCTCATTCTCCAAAACACTGAGTCAGAAGTAAATTCTCTGTGCTTAGTCTGACATTGAGTAATTGAGAACCAAAACCAACATGCCAAACAACAACTAAGCCTCAATCCTAAACTCAAATTGCAGCAAGTTATATGAATCCTCACTGATCTTCACTCGAGCTCATCTCATACCAACACACTTCATTGATCACTAGGCAATTCAGCCAGCAGTTCAACAAAAATAATTTCTCAAATTCCTTCAATTCAACGAAGTTTATCTTGAATTTTCTCAATTAGATTCCAAAAATTCTCAAACTTCGACAAAAGCAATTGCAAAATAGCCCTAATTTTGGCATACAATCAATTTCGAGCTTCCAAGAATTTAACAATTAATAACACAAAAAATAAAGACAGAACAAGAAATTGCATAACTCACAGCGATAGCATCAGCAACTTTGATAGTAGCTTTAGTTTCTTCACGAATCTTCTGTATACGATGCCCTGCTTTACCAATAACTTTCCCGATCTGTCTTGACGGAACAACAATACGGTACACTACATCTTGAGAAACCTTAACCCTCTTCTTCAACGGCGGCACATCGTCACCAGACAAACCAGCCTCGTCCGTGGCGGCGGGGGCGTATTCCTCCCGTGAACGTTTAGCGGTGGCGGAACGATTGGCTTCTTCATCTGACGGTCGAGAAACAACGGCGGCATCCGACGGTGGGGATCCCGGAGCCGGAGGAGGATTAGGGCTAGGGTTTATGGAGGTTTCGATTTGCTGCGAATTAGCCATTGGAGGATAATAGGACATGAAAGGGAAGAGTGAAGAAAGATGGAGGGAGATGAAAGAGAAAGATATAACTAAAGTTTACATATTTTTGTTTAGTGTTTGGGTTTGAGAAAATTATCAAAATGGTCCTTCATGTATGAAGTTTGATCTCATTTGGTCCTTAATGTATAAATATATACTGAAAATAATTCTTAATATATTGTACCATAATGGTACTAAATTATATTTAACCAATGGTAAGTTTTGATGTCAAAATATGAGAGGTCTTCAACATCTTCCTCCACACACAATCTATTTAATTTAAATTTAAAACATTTTAGATTTTTTTTATCTTTATTTGAATATCTTAAAGTTGCTATTTTTTTAAAATTTTATTTTTATATTAAAAGTTTTTTTATTGACTTTTTAAACTTGAAATTAATTTTTTTTATGTAAATTTTGAATTGAATTAAACAATATAAGAAGACATCTTTGAACAATAGTTTATTAGATCACGTAAAATGTATATATTGAAGATATTTGATATAACAATTAATACTAACTCACTTTATTTTGTGAACATTGCTTAGATAAAATAGAATATAACCTATAAAAAATGACTAAAAAATATTTCCTCCTATTTATGGAATCAAATGTGTAACTCATTGCACAAATTGAATTTAAAAACTCATTTTATTAATATAACTTAATAAAAATGACTCAAAATGACTTAAGAAAGAAATTATGGATCTAACATACAAATACTAATATTACAGGGACGATACTGCAACTTCTTCAATTGTTCTAAAAAAGTCAAAACCCACTGGCGATCCCTTGTGCAGTTCAGTTCAGTTCAAGAAAAGCCGATAAACTCACCGGAATGTCCTCCGTCAATACTCGCCGGAGGTAAACATTTTTCTACTAATTCTCTATAAAACTACTGAAACACTACGTCCCAACCCAATCACCAGAAATGCTCTCTCGTTGTAAAACCCCAACACTTCAATCCCTCTGTGTAACTCTCAAGCTCCAATTTTTCTCTACAAATACACACCAAAAGCTTCCAACACTGTCCAAGATTCCAGCAAAATATAGGCCCCAAGCGATTTTACAAGCTCAAGAAGTACTCACTGAATACTTCCATAGCACTAGATCCTTACCCTTCTGTTTTGCTGAGTACATGGGTAAAAACTCGCGATTTTCCCTTTTGACTCTTGTTTCTAAAGTCCCATTTTCTCGTAATCGGTTTCCCAATTCCATTCAGAGGTTCTTAAGGTACCATCCCATTAATGAATTTGAGTTTTTCTTTGAGAGCATTGGTATAAATCATGTAGAAATTAGTTCTATGTTGCATATGAACAAATGCTTCTTGTGTGAAGACAGTAAAGTTTTTGATGCTGCTTGTTCTCTTGCTTGTTATGGTTTCCCCTGGAACAAATTGTGTATTTTGTACAAAGGGGATGTTTCAATTTTTAGTAAAGAGCCTTATGAATTGGAAGAGAGGCTTTCGTATATTGAACGATACGGGTTTTGTAATGTTGTTGTTATTGGTATTTGCCTAGCTTTCCCATATGTCCTGGGTGAAAAGAGTGAGGATGAAATTGATATGCTGTTTGATGATTTGAAAAGGGTGTTTCTGGATTTTGATCTTGCAAGTTCTGTAGAGGGAAATGTAAATGCTTGGTTTGAGATTTGTAGTAAAATTGCAATGTTTTATGAATTGGGTTGTGAGAAAGGGAAGATTGGTGAATTGATGGGAAGAAATAAAAGCATTTTTGTTGATTACTCTGAAGAGGTTTTGGCTAAAAAGATTGATTTTTTTTGTAGACTAGATGTGAGAAAAGAAGAGATTGGACTTTTAGTTCTATCGAAGCCTGAGATTTTGAGTTTTGATTTGGAAGTTCGTATGATTTCGACGGTAGGATTTTTGAAACATTTCGGGTTGGGTGTAAATAAACGAAAATTGATTGCCCAAACATACCAATACATTATGGGTAGAAATAGAATAGCTAATGTACCTCATGTTTTGAGATCATTGGATCTAAATAAATGGTTCTTTGACAGACTAAAAAATGGTGGTCATGGTCTGTTAGGTAACTATGTTATTGGCAGTGTTGAAGACTTTGACGAAGATTATGCAGAGCATTTGCAGAAAATTCAGGCGACGAGAACACCCTTTCATACCCTTCATAAATTAAATTTCTTGCATGGGATTGGTTTTGGAGAAAACAAGGTGACTATGAAAGTGTTATCTCTGTTGCATGGTCCAGGTGATGAGTTACAGGAACGGTTTGATTGCCTACTTCGTGGTGGAATTAAGTTATCGACACTCTGCAAAATGCTTACAACGTGTCCAAAGATTCTGAACCAGAAAGCTGAATTTCTTGAGCAAAAAATAAAATTTCTTTTCCTGGATATGGGATTATCACAGCAGGAGCTTTGTGCTTTCCCATCCTGTTTATGTTATGACTTGGAGAAGAGGATTATGCCCCGTTGCCAATTCCATAAGTGGCTTAGAGAACAGGGTTGGTGTCGATATAAATATTCTCTTGCAAGTATTGTTGCCACTAGTGATAAAATGTTTATGGCTCGCATCTCTGACATTCATCCAGATGCCCCTAAAAAGTGGTCTGATAGTTTCTCAAAGGAAAATGACTCAATAAGTTGCTAAGGCACATCAGAGTGCTTATTGTTGGTCAATCTTTTAGATGGTTATCAAATGAAAAGATTTTGACTTGTACATCCTTCTTGTTTTATTGCTCCTGATAGCTCATTGTGAGATTTTAAAACAATTGCATGGCTTGTGACTGAAATACAAGATGTAACTATCACGTTGACATTATAATTTAATGTGCAAATTATCCAGATTTATCAGCACAAGTTTGATCTATGCTGTCTGAAGGAGTAAATTTGTGTTAATAAGTTTTGTAAAATCAGAAGCAGGAATTGTCCATTGACTAACAAGTTGTTTCCTTTGTTTTCATTTTTCAAAAAATGGTAGTAGTAGTTCATTTTCATTTTCAAAAAAAAAAATGGTAGTAGTTCAACAATGAAAGGAAGATGGTTTCAGTGCCAAAGGGCCAAATATTAATATCTTCTTGAGTGATTGTGATGAAATATGCTCCAAATCAGATTTTTGTCTAACTGGAAAGAAATGCCTTTTTTGTGTTTCCAGTTGTATCTTGCGAGTGGGACTAAGGGGATACATTGAAAACTATCTGCAGTTAAGTTGATCAGTTGAATACTATTAATATTATGGAATATCAATGTACTTCAGGGACTACAATGCTGCTGAAAGTGTGCCTTTCACTTACAACTTTGAAATAGATAAGTAGTAAAAAAAAACATCTCCCTAGAACGTGAGCATTGTGTTAAACTTATCTAGAAGCTCAGCAGGTGCTTTTTTCTGTGTTAGCCTGCAGGTCATTTCCTGCTTGCAATGGCTCAAACTGGCTGGGGAAATAAGTTTAATATCTAACAAAGAAGCTCTTAAGAGACGGGTGAGTCTTTCTGGTATCTAAATCTAACTCTTCTGTTCATGCATTAATAATATTCTGTATGTGAGTATGATAATAACAGTCACAATATATTGGCGAATTGTCTTTATATACTTTTATCTATGTAAAGTACAACTAACTATTAAATCACATGTTTAATAGTATCTCTTTAATGCCAAAATAAGGATTAATTTCACAAATTCAAGTTGCAGAAAAGGAGTAGGAAAGGAAGCAAGTTCACTTTTTTCCTCATCAGTTTGTTTGCCTTTATAAAGACTTGTCTAATATTAGCATCCTATATTGTGATTATTCTTTCCCTAGCTTGTGTTTGAATATGGTGAAAGTTACAGTCCCTTAGCCCTTAGGGGGATCTGCTTAAATGGTGAAAGTTACTACCTCCTAAGCCAGAGTGAGGGGTTCACACTTCACACACTCTAGTATATTTAGAGATATTGATTACAGAAAGAGGCCCGATGGACACGGTATGCACCAGCCATTTACTTCCTTTATTTCCGCTGGTTTGACATGTTTACTTCGTTTGTTTCGGTTTTGTAAGTCGAATCCTTATGCATTTTTGTTTTCTGCATCCTTACTTTATCTATTTCCGCTAGTAGTGTAATTTACTGGTTGAAGATGAGAAAGTCTCAAAAGATTTGATGAGACTAAAAGAACTCTTACTCATAATTGAGACCCTTGCTCTGGTGATTTACTCGAGGGCTGCAGTACACCTGTAATGGATGAAACACGAATATGATAATGATTCTTTTCCAGTTGAAGTGCTAACTTGAAACTTGTAAAGATCCCTAGAGGTTTTATCTCTATGATTGTGTTCCTTACATTCATTTGCTGTTGTTGAAAACTATATCCAAATGGAAATACTGTACCTACTTTAGTTTGGTAACACAGCTTGTATAATTTTAGAAAACTTATTTGCAAACCGCTGTCTCCTTTGTCTTTGTTTCTTCTGAAGACATAGAAGTAACTATTTTGATCTTTTGAAGATTAGCTGTGCATTCATATTCAGCTGGATGTAATTAGTTTTCTTTGAAACCATTGAATTTTATATACTATTTTGAAGTGTGTACTGTTTTCACTTATATTTCCATTATTGAAACCTTGAGTTTATCATATTTGTAATTACTAATATTCTTGTAGCATTACTTTTCTGGATGTCCATTCATCTTAGACAGAGAGGTGTTAAATGAGCGGATTGTAATATATTTTTAGCAAGTTCAAATGGGTTGAATCTATAGATAGTTACTTGGGTCAAAGAGTAAATATTCTCAAGACTCAGGAGCATCCTATTTGAACACCACTATTTTAACTCATATCCACTTCTTTTTTTTTTTTTCCACATCTACTTAATTTTGGAACAACTTCATACATCTTAAATATGTACAAAACTTGTTTTTTCGATAAAGTGAATACTTGAATTCTTGTTCTCACACTCGCTAACTTGGCTAAGTTTGTGCACTTATAGCACTCGACAACGATTACGTAATTAACCAAGCAAATATGATTGAGTTCAGCCACAAATGGGTAAAGTTTATGCAAAAATGACTGAATTTTACTGATATCAAATTCAAACACCGCATGTCTTAAGTTGTTGCAAACATGCAAATTGTTACGCATTGCTGGTGTGACTTAAATGCAAAAACAAAGAACTATTTTTAAAAAAATAATAATTTCACAATGAAACATGGTCAAAACGCTCACTTACTTATACGGGTTCTAATGACAATGAGCCCAAAACTTGTTTCTACTTTGGACCAACAGTGAGCCCAAACGAAAAGCCCATAGAACAAGGCCCAAATCGACTACTAAGCTCCTTACAACGACGCCGGTGATCGGACACGATGAAGCGGTAATGAACCAAAACGAAGAAAACGCCGCCGTTGATGGCACATCCCGATACCGATGGTGGGCCGCCGCGAGTACAGGTCAGTTACTATGGGGAATTTACGCTTACAGGAGAGGTTTTGCCGGCGAATGTAGAATGATGCCACTTAAAGCCTTCGCCGTCGCCTCGCTTTTCGTCGGCGCCACTGCCTCCGCCTCCATGGCTTCTCTTTGCGCCTGCGGCATCCACTCGGTAAATTCTCTCTTTGCTCTTACTTCTTTTATACACTAAAGAAAATTGTCATTTTTTATAGTATTCTTGGAGTTCAGTTGACTAAACCTAAACTGACTATATACTTGCAATCGGTAGGGGTTAGAGTTGTTAAGGTTTATGTATCTGTGTGGAGGAATTTGGAATTCAACTGACATTTGAAATAAATACTCCCTGTGACGGCATGGAGTTAAGATTCTAAACTGTGGTGTTTATTGTTCTTTTGTGCTTTCTTCTGTTTAACACACCTTTCTGGAGTCCTTGGGCATTAAATGAACAATTGCTAAGTGATAGCTTGAATGGAGATCTTATTCATCACTCGGTTGGAATAAATCAGAACGCCTATGGAATGCCTCCCAGCCACTCTTCAGTTTTTTTTTTTTTTTTTTTTTTTTGTGGCAGAAAAAGGAAGATTGGAAAGAAAACTGAGGTTTAAGATTGTATTGTTGTGGATTGTGTTGCATGTTCGTTAACATCTAAGCTTCAACCTGCTATCTGGGTTCCTTTTTGCTTTATATTACATGATTTTCTATTTTACATATGACTAGGTGAACAATTCACACTTCTGAGATTTAGTGTTGAAGTTGAAAACTTCAATAATTAGAGTATTGAACATCCCATAGTAAGAGTTCTAGCTTGTTTGGGCAATTAGGTTCTGACTTTTAATTATTTGGAACGACTGATAAGATTTCATGGCCATAGGTCCGAAAGTTCATTAGTAAGCAGTATGAACTTCTCCACTTAATAGGTTGGATGAAGTTTATTTGCATTGCTGATAATAAATTCAGATAGCACCATCTCTTTGTGCTTGGTGACATCGTGAGACTTGGTTTCAGTGCTGGAAATCTTTCTGCTTATACAAATATTTGGCCGAACGCAATGAATAAGAAATTGAAAGCAGAGGGAAACAATGATTTTTATTCGACCGAGTTCTAGCTAGAAAGATGTAGATTATGCACTGTAGGTTGATAAGAACTGAGGTTTGAACCCTACCTAAGTAGGCTTACCAGAAAAGCAACATGTACTTGATCCCAGGGAAGGGGCGGGGGGGGGGGGGGGGGGATTATGTAAAATTCCAATTTCATGAATATATCATGGAGGGTATTGGGAGAGAATTGGATAGGAAAGTTTTTTAAGGAGAGATGAATTGTTAGTGCCTTTGTGATGTTTCAAGTTGGTGATAGTGGAACTATTTGCTTGCTCTAATGGAAAATAGGTTTAGCCCATTGATACAAATTCCTGGAAGTATTTAAGATACACTGAAGCATTGTGGATAAAGTACTTTAGTGGATTCGGTGAAGTACTAAAAGCTTATGCTTCATCAAAGAAAATGAATGCTTATGGAAACAGTTCACACCTTCAAGTCCAAGGCTAATTTACTCGGTGATATGAAGAACTAATTTTAGGTACTTTTTCATAAAGTATAGTGGGATGTCTTGTTGCCTGCCTATGAGTGTAAGCAACAGTTAGAACGATGGTTTTGGATAGAATGATTTTCTTGGGATTGAGGCGTTGTTGTTGATGTTGGTGGTGGTGGTCTTCGAAAGTAGAAACAAATTGATGCTTTTACATGTGTTACAAATTGGACATGTTCATTGAATGTGGAAAGTATTCACTATTCAGCTGTTGATATTTGACAATTTACATGTTATATTATTTGGTTTGACCTTGTGTTTCATATACTGTTATGAGTTATCTCATTCATTTTTGTGGGATCATATGATATTGGAAAGGAATCGTGTTTTACTCATATTTTTGAAGTGTGCTGTTGCATGCACACAATTTGTGGAAGTTGGATGACATATTTTTCTCTTCATCTTATCATCGGAAAGGATCCTTTCTTCCTCTCCTGTTACCATTAGATCGAGAAGCATTATAAAATCAATACTCTTTTTTTACTACTATGACGTGTTAGAACCTTGTAGTGTGTTACTGAGTTTGTCTACATGAAGCACATGACATACTTTATCACTTGATCTTAAAGGGTAGGAACTGAGGGAACGGAAAATGCTTGTATACGGATGGAGTCCTACAGGAAGAAGATATAGATAAAATTAGGTATAGTTCTGGTGTACAATTAGCACCTCTTAATTTCATCCAGTACAAGGCTGGTCAATGTAATTTTTCAACTGCTGGCTAAGTATTCATGCAATAATGCAAATATCAAGTTCATGTTGTAGTTTCTGTACCAAGGGCATGATGTCGGAAACATGGAGGGAGAGAGAAATGCATATATATGAGCAGTGTCATACGCAAAGAAGATCAGAAGGGATAGGTCTAGTTTAGTTGTAAACGTAGTGGTTTTTTTTATACATATGAGTAATTTACCTGGAGATCCTATGTCTGTTTTCTAGCTACAACACTTGGTATGATCTCATTTGCGCTTGCATTGCTGGGTAGAATTGCTGGCAATCAATGATTCTAGGCTAAACTGGTCACCTAGGGGATTCATAAATGCACACAGGTGAACACTGGACACCACCATCAAGTTGTGACTTGTTTTGTAAGCGAGATGTGAGTTTCTCCAAGAAGATGGAGTTGAGCACTATCGAAGTGAGAAGTTTGGAGGTGTCTAGACCATCTGAATGGTGTTGAATGAGTTAAAGATTGAGACACTCGCCAATATAAGGTGAGAACACCATAGGGCGTGTTTCATGCCACGTGTGCCGAGTAAGCGACCATTGGGTCAACGAAAAGTTGCATTAAACTTTTTGTTGGGATACCCTTTGAACTGTCTCCATAAGTTTCAATCAGTGTCAATTAATCTCCTTTTTTCAGTTTTTAAAATTATGTGCAGTAATTTGTTGCAAAATGCACAGGTGGAAGACATGAAGGTTGTCGGGGAAAGTATAAGAACCGGACTTGGGTTGACACGAAGGGCACGAGAAGATTGAATACTTTAGAGCACTATCGCGAATCAGTAGCCTTAAGACGATTGACCAAGGAAGATCTCCATCTGTGTAGTTTCTTGCTAAACTCAATTCCAAGGGGAGCACATATCCGAAAGGGTATCTACCCCAGGCATGTACCTAAGTAATAAAATGGATGACATTTGTTTTCCTATATACAAGGTTAATTTATACTTAGTGGATAAGTATATCCAACTATACACTGGCATATTGTATCATGTCAACTGCATCTACGACTGCTACAAGAGCATCAGTTGTTTGGGTTTAATTTTTTTTCTTTACTTGAAAAATTATTTGAAAAATAGCATTCGCTTAATAAAAAGAGTTAATTTTAGGAATATCAAAGATAAAAATCACATTAACACTTTATAACTACAATTCTGCTATTTGCTCTCCATAGGTAAATTATGTCTGCAATGGAACATTTGATTTGTATAAATAGCGGCGATTTGTATAAGTTGAGCGTTAATTCATTTGTCAATGAAAATTGTGTTTGTATATGTATATGCTCTTTGTGTTAGGCTAAAGTGACGAGTGAGATTGGGAGAGAGAGAAGACAACGAGGGGAGAGAGGTGAATTATATATATATATCAGTTAGATAATTGTATATATGTAAGTACTGTGTATATGTATTAATGAGTGTGTTTGTATATCAGTATGAAATTTGAATTTATTCGTATACAATTGAATTGAGTTAAAATATTTGTATCTCTATATCGAATCTCTCTCTCGCTGTATACAAACACAAATTATACACTGTATTTATATAAAGCAAGAAAGAGAGACAAAAAAGAACATGCATGTGAAGATCTGCATTTGTATAATATATAACTATAACCGTATAAGATGGAGAGATATGAATTTGTATTTGTGTGTACTGTCTCTGTCGCTTTATACAAACACAAACAATACATTTATGTTTGTACAAAGTTAGAGAAGCGATCAAGAGATGACTGAAATAGGAGAGAGCGAGCGAGAGTCCAGAGAGAGGCGAATGACGAGAAATATGCTGCAAATTGAAACTAAATAAAACTCTAATTATAATATATTTATTTTGAATTAATAATTTGGTATAATGCATAATTTTCTCATATTCAATTGTTCACAACTTTTTACTGTCACTCTTATCCCACAAAATAATATTCTACGCTATTTTTCAAGATAAAAACGTGTCTTGCTAATTTAATACTATATATAAAAAAATAACTTTAATCATGATTAATTTACAATAAGAAGTAACTCTATTGGTGAAAGTGTTTCTCCTTTAATCAATTGTCTTTGGTTCGAATTTTTGACTATGGAGAAAATTCTATTGGAAGCGTCATACCCAAATGGGCTCTGTAGAGCAAGATTCTAATTTAGCTAAAGCTCGGGCTCAATCAAAAAAATAAAAAAATCATGTTCTGTCGACAAAAAGAATTAAGCCATTCAATCTTTATAACTTAGTATAATATCCTGAACTTGCTAAAACTAGCTTATGTGTTAAGAGTAATTGTTATAATTAAAACTTAAGTTATGCTTGATACACAAAGGAATAATTATCTCCATAGATACTTGAAACAATTACAAGATGTATTTATATTTTATAATATGTAAATATGATCCAAAAGAGTAAATTATCCCTCCAGCTATTATTATACATATAAAAATCAAGTTTTGGTGTTGAGTTGAGTTTACTCATGAATGAAGCTATTGCACTTACTCGCTGAAAGATCAGCGACCTCCTTGTCAAAAGTAAGGGCAGCCCATTGTCGAGCTATCAAGTTAGCACGCATCACTGATACATACATTGCCACTACCATCTTAAACGGATACACAAAATGCAGAGAAATTGGTACTGCTCTCAACATGTTCGACGAAATTCCCCACAGAGATACTGCTTCTTGGAACATCATGATTTCTGGATATGTCAATTCTGGCAGATTTATGAGTGCTTGGGTGTTCCTGAATTTGATGAAAGAACATGGGTTTTGCTTAAATGAATATACTTTTGGAAGCATACTAAAGGGTATTGCTTCTAATGGCTTATTGTCCTTAGGTCAACAGATGCACTGTGATGTGGTTAAAATGGGCTATGTAGGGAATGTTTATGCCGCCAGTGCGCTATTAGACATGTATGCTAAGTGTGGAAAAGTTGACGATGCAAATGAAGTGTTTCAAACCATGCCTGAACGTAATTATGTATCATGGAATGCTATAATAGCAGGGTATGCAGGGAAAGGTGATATAGAGTATGGTTTTTGGTTGTTGAGAGGTATGGAGCAAGAGGGAGTGCAGCTGGATGATGGAACCTTCACTCCACTTTTAACGTTGCTTAATGACGATAAGTTTTACAAGTTGACTATGCAGGTTCATGGAAAAGTTGAAAAACTTGGTTTAGGCTGTGAAGTCAAAGTATTTAATGCCCTAATTAGTGCATATTCCCAATGTGGGAGTATTGAAAGTGCGGAAAGTGTTTTTGATGGTACTATTAGTTGCAGAGATTCAGTAACGTGGAATTCAATGCTAGCAGCTTATTTAGAACATGATGAGGAGAAGCAAGCATTTGAACTATTCTTGGACATGGAAAGGCTTGGGTTGGAAATGGATTCTTATACATATACTAGTATAATAAGTGGTTGTTTCGAGGGTAGACGTAACAGTCAAGGCAAGTGTTTGCATGCTTTGGTTATCAAGAGGGGATTGGAAAATGTAACTATAATCTCGAATGCGTTGATTTCCATGTATGTCAAATCATGCACAAACTCTATGGATGATGCACTGACAGTATTCGAAAACCTGGATGCAAAGGATTCTGTTTCTTGGAACTCCATTTTGACTGGATTGTCACAGAAGGGTTTGAGTGAAATTGCTTTCAAAAAGTTTACAAAGATGAGGGTGGAAAACCTGGAGATGGATGAGTATTCCTTTTCTGCCACTCTGAGATCTTGTTCAGATTTGGCTACTCTTCGATTTGGTCAACAATTGCATGCCTTTGCACTAAAACTGTGCTCTGAGTCATATAAGCATGTGAGCAGTGCTTTGATACTTATGTACTCCAACTGTGGCATCATTGAAGATGCTTGGAAGTCCTTTGAAGTTTCTCCCAAAGAGAGTTCAATATCTTGGAACTCGATCATGTTTGCTTATGCACAACATGGGCAGGGTAAGCTCGTGCTTGACCTCTTCTTCTTAATGAAAAAAAGTGAAGTGAAACTAGATCATATAACTTTTGTGGCAGTCTTGACTGCGTGCAGTCACATTGGTTTGGTTGAAGAAGGTTGCCGTTTTTTCAAGTCTATGGAAGCTGATTTTGGAATTGTTCCTAGAATGGAACATTATGCTTGTGCAATTGATTTACTTGGGCGAGCTGGGCGCCTTGAGGATGCAAAAGAGCTAGTTAAAGGGATGCCATTTGATCCTGATGCTATGGTTTTGAGAACTCTACTCGGTACTTGTCGATCATGCGGTGATATTGAATATGCAAGTGAGGTGGCTAGCCATTTGCTCGAATTGGAGCCGGGAGAGCATAGCACCTATGTTTTGCTCTCAGACATGTACCGACAATTCAAGAAGTGGGATAACATAGCTAACATTAAGAGGCTGATGAGGGAAAGGAGTATCACTAAGTTACCTGGTTGGAGTTGGATAGAAGTCCAAAACGAGGTGCATGCTTTCAATGCGGAGGACCTATCACATCCTCATTGCCATGAGATTTATGCAAAATTGAGAGAGCTGACAGATGAGATCATGTTCTCTGAATCTGAAAATGCTAGCGGATTAACAAATTCTACGGGTGATCTGGAATCAATGGTTTAACAACATATTCAAGCCAATGAGGTTCTTGTCAGTCTGGTGCCTTTATCTTGTCAAAATGGATAAGCATGATCTACTGAAAAAGTTGGCCCAGCCCTCAGGGATGTAGCTGCATCTACTTTCTGAATAAATGGAACGCAAGGTTGTTCTCCATTCTCCACTAGTTGTAATAGGCTAATAGCTGCATTTGCAATTCCAGTTTACCCACCCTTTTATCAGGCTTTAAGATATAAAATATCGGTATAGCCAGCACACTAGTTGCCATTCCACCAAAATCCACCTCTCAGATATTGCTTATACTTTGTCTGCTGGGCCTCACTTAGAATTTTTCTGACCTTGAAAGTCTTCGATCCTACTTCGTAAGTGTTTGACTTTTGTCCTTATTTTTTTCCTCAGACTTTTGAAATCTAAAAGATAATTGCCAAATATGTAAATTGGGTGAACAGTTTTGGCTTTCCTGGTTCACAGCTTATACTCTATCCGCCTCTTTCTGGTCCCCCTCCCAGGCTTATATCAATAACAATTTTAGACTTTATTTCTGGTGAAGTTGGCTGAACTTTTGAGGTTTTATTTCGATCAACTGAAGTTGGGTTCCTTCTTCTATCTCCTTGTTTCGTGGATACTGCATTTTTAATGTAGGACTGTCTGCTTATTTAGTTATATGCACTTAGTTTTATGAATTTAAGCAGAGAAATGATCCTTGATGCAGGAATACCAACGTGCCGATTGTGTCAAATACTCCACTAGCATTATCACTTTCTCGTATAATAATACTTTGCTGTCCTTCATGCAAGAACAGGAAGAGAGAATATCGGTGAAGCTGATGATTTGCATCTTTAAATTCAGATAGCAAGGAACTATAGTTTGCATGAGCTGGTGGAGGAAGTACATCGAACTATGAAGATTCAAGCTAAGTTCAATAGAGCCAAGAGTGCATCATGAAGAATCCAGATACTATTAAAGTCATTCTAGATAGGTCACAGAAACTACCAAGCACATTGACAGGAAGAGCTTGGAACGCGTCAACACCAAATGGTCACAAAAGTTTTGCAGTTCAAACAGAATCAGTGAAGCACAAGATGCTATGCAAGCAGAAGTATTGACATGCTATTCTGCAGCATCGTGGATCCTGTGTGAACGATTCAAGAAGTTAAATGTTTTTACTGATCGACTAGCTATGTAAGACCGTTTAAAATGTGTCGTTAAGCATACAATAATATACCTGATGTGACATAGAGTATTAGTGCCCCATGCTGCATTGTGTTATACACATTCTCTTAATCTTCTCTCTTGTTTATCTTTTTTCAATGAAATGAAACTAATTGCTTCCACATTCAGCTGACATTGTGCACTTTGTTAAAGCTTTTCCAAGTTAATATGATTGACTTGGTGAATTTGTAGCACCAGGAAATAAAGTTACTTCAGCACATAAAGCAAATATGTGTGCTAGAAAGAATTAGTTAGCTGTACAACCTCATTTTGAGTTAAACAAATAATATAACCTCATTATGAGTTAAACAAATAATATAAGATTAAGCCCCCCCAAAAAAAGAGTAAACATTACTCTTTCCGTCCCGTTTTACTTGTCCACTATCAGGACGGAGTCATCTTAGGCGAAGGGCTATTCGGTGCACACCCTTCGTTGAAAAACTATATAGGGTAAAATGTTAGTAGTAATTATGAGTGTATATCTTATTCTCCTCACTCTTAGCACAATTGAGAAGAAAATTTGCACACCTCAAATATATGGTTTCGCTACCGTCTACTATACTTACATCGATTTGTTCAATTTGAAAAATCAAAAGATAACTTACTCACTTCTCTGGTTTTGGCTTAACATATAGTTTAGGAAAGTAAAAAAGATTTCTGAATCTTGTGATCTTAAACTAAACATATGTAGAATGTATCAAAATGTGTTTAATCACAGAGTCTTAAACATATCATGAAAAAAGTTGAAACTAAGGAATTGCTAAAGAGGGAAAGAAGAATTCATTTTAAAATATATTAAAAGAAAAGTAAGATAAACAAATTGAAATCGATGAAGCATCATTTTATGCCCGTCACCTTTATTATTTAATACTTTTCATTTTCTAATATTTATTATGATTTATAATAATCAGGAGTGGTATAATATATTTCTCTTGATTTTATAATTTAGATCACTTAAATAATTATTTTTAATATAAAGGTCAAATAACATCAAACAAAGAGGGGAAGTACTAAAAACTGATAACTTTGACTAGATTTCCTCATTAACTGCTTACTTAAAAGTCAACAATGCCCGTCTGGATTCATTGATTTTAAAAAAAAGTAGTTTTTAAGTAAAAATTAAAGTGTCAAATTAAAATAATTGTTAGATAAAAAAATAGGAGAGATCAATTAAATTTATTTTGTCCTTCCATCTGCCTCTATCTCAATAGCTTTCAAAATCGAGTGATTTGATTAGCTTACATCGGAGGATGGTCTAAAGCTGGCCCTTGCTATCAGTCCAACCAAGGGCAAGTCATTTGTTAACTTTGTCAAACACTTGTTATTTTAAGTCATTGTTGATTTATTTTAATTTATTTTTTATATTTGTCAAACACTTCCCCACAAGCTAAAAACTGATTAGGTTTGACCAACTTTTAAGTCAATCCAAACATCCTCTAAAACTAACTTGAAAATTATGTTCATAGTGTTTGGACATAAAATCATAGTTTACAGGAATAATAAGACCCTAGTTAAATTTAAGTATGTCGATGAAATTTCAAATATAACTCGAAGAATACTTATGTCTTTTTTCCCTTTATTTTACAAGAAACTTGACCAAGATAATCTAATTTTTGTAATCTCCTTTTAAGGCATACTAATTATTATGTGGACCAACTTACTTTGAAAATCTCTTGTATTTTCAGTATAAAAGGAACCATTATCATTTATCAAAGTACCTACAAATTAAACACCTCTAAATTAATAATTATTTGAGATGGAAAAATCAAAGAATGCTATAATATGCATGATTTTTATCATGTTTATTCTTAATTCACCATTAATTCATGCTACACAAGAGCCATTATTTGTATGATTATTTTTATTTATCATGATTATAAATGCATTTTTTTAATTAATGTATATAACATATTTCTTTTGTGTATTTCAGGAAATTGCTCTTCACCATTGTGCAAATACAAATGCTGCTGTATTTATTTTAGAACTAGATGTGTAACATGTTGTAGTGATTAGCATGAAACAAAATCTTCTAGTATATTTAATTGTTATGAAATAAAAAAAAATCTTCTATTATATTTTATTTGTTATGTTTCAAGAATTGATTTTTGGTACTTTCGATTGAGTTTTCATTTGTTAAGTTACACCTCAAAATTGATAGAGTATTTTTTAAAATTAAGTTAACTCCAAAATTGATATGTAACAGAAATTTAGATTAAAGAATTCTATTGATCGAATAAAAAGTATGAAACATTTTTTTGAAAAACACATTCATGAATACAATTTGATTAATCATAATACAAGATATGAAAGAATATTGATCGTCTAAGTATTTTTTTTTTTACCTCTTCGGAGCTTCTATCTTTTTATTCATTTGGTGACTCGAATTTATAATTTTGATGTTAGAAGCGAGGAGTGCATATCACAAACACAATAATATATAAGCGATTTCGATTTGTTTATTTTGTTTTGACTTGACACATAATTTAGGAACTTTAAAAGGACTTGGAAATTTTTGGGTCCTAAATTAAACATACGTAAAATATACCAAATATTCATGGAGTTTTAATCATGTGAAAATTTGAAATTAAAGAATTGTTAAAAAAAAAAAAAAATCTTTGTGAAACAGATAAAAATAAAAGCAAGACAAACAAATTGAAATCGATGGAGCAACATTTTATGCCTTATGATCTGGCCGAATCCTAATTGGTCACGTGTAAAAAATGATTTTGTAAAACGGGAGTTAATTGTTTTCAGTTAACAAATAATGACACGAATGAGGTCTTTCTCAAACAAAAAAATGACATAAATAAGCCAAACTTTTAACGGACAACATAAATAAGTCTTTTTTGTTATGAGTTTTGCTTAGTTTAGTGAATTGGATTCAGATTAAAAAGTTAAAATCGGATAATCTTAATTGAAATTAATTTTAGTCAATTTAGAAAAACATTTAAAATTAAAGGATATATCTATAAAACTTGGTTACGGCAAGACATAAATGATCGTATGAAAATTGATAGAGATATTTTTGACCCTTCACCAAGAAACTTGACCAAGTTAATTTGTATATATCCATATTTTATTTTTGTAATCTCCTTTAAATGCATACTAATTATTATATGTAACAACTCACTTTGAAAATCTCTTGTATTTTCACTATAAAAGGAACCATTATCAAGTAACTACAAATTAAACACCTCTAAATTAATAATTATTTGAGATGGAAAAATCAAAGAATGCTATAATATGCATGATTTTTATCATGTTTGTTCTTTATTCACCATTAATTCATGCTACTCAAGAGCCATTATTTTCACCTCAACCAACAACATTTGAGTTATTTTTTCCAAGTCGTAGCACTGCCATGAGAAAAACAAGTATGTTTACTATTACAAATTTCATATATATATATATTTAATATTTTTTTTTTTTATTGATTTAGATATATCTAATTTTATAACTTCTTTTAAATGTGTATAACATATTTTTTTATCTCTCGTGTATTTCAGAAAATTGCTCTGTAAGAGTGTGCAAAGAAGGCAAATGTTGTTGTGCTTATTTTTTTCATAGATGTATGATGTGTTGTTGAAGGATGAAATAATATATTTATCTCTTCATATTTAAAAGAGTTTTTTATTTTTTTTATTTTATATGCATATTTATTTTTCCCCATAATGTTTATCACAATTTAAAATGAGATGGTTAATTATGTTGAATTGTGCACCTAGTAAGAATGATTTTTAAAAAAATCTTAATGAACCGTTTAGAAACATCAACATCAATAATTAATATGAATTCAACAAGTAAAATCATATAGCAATACTAATAATTAACAGGATTTTTTATATTTTTTTTTTGTAAAAATGTGATCTGAATTTATTTTTGTAATAAATTAAGTCTCTACTCAAAAGATGACATGGTATGATTATATATGTCCAAACAAAAATTCACTAATAAATTAATCAAAGATTAAATGTTTTTGACAAAAATTATTGATTGAAGAAAGAACTCTTTTAAGCAATTTGATGAAAATTCTAGTCCCCTCGAGAGAACTCCTCCACTTTTAATTTGCTAATTTAATTTTAATTTCATATATTTCATAAAATTAAAGTAACGGAGATTTTTAAATTTTATGGTCTTAAAATAAGAACTTCATCTAATTATAGGGTCTTGAACATATCATATGAAAAATTAAAATTAAAGAGTTGCTAAAGAATACTTTATATCCAATTTCCTCATTATTATGTATAATCCATCTTATTATCTTTAGATGACTTACGGGTGGTTTAGTACAAATATTGGTAATGCATGGATTAGTAACACATAGATTAACAATGCATGGATTATCAATGCAGAAATTACTAATGATAGAATTTTTTTTAATCGAGTGTTTGATTTATAAATCTATAAAATAAATATTTTATTATAACCTTGCGTTATTATGAGTAGGGGTGTACGTGGTTCGGTTTGAATAGGTTATTGGTTAAAATCAAAATCAAATCAATCTAGTCGGTTTTTAAATTTCTAAAATCAAATCAAACGAAAAAAACAATCATCGATTTGGCTATTGTCGGTTTGAAAGTAATAAATTTTTTGAGGACATACGTATCTCGATAGACATGAACATTTAATATATGACAATCTACATGAAATCTATTATCGGTTCAGTAAAGCAATACTATAGTTATTATTACACGAACAAATATTAAATTAAGAGAAAAAATGACTATCTTATGCGAGGTAGGGTAGGTAAAGACTAAAGTAAAATATTTTGATAGACTTGGACCTAGGATTGTAATAGTTGGGCTAAAATTTAAGTGTTGGCTTGAAAAAATAGTAAAATTAAAAACTTAAGTTAATTGAAATTTAATCAGAATATTTATATTTTATTTACAAATAATATATAAATAATTATAAAACTTATATATATCTAATTTACCGATTCGATTTGGTTACTTTTAATGTTGTTTTTTAGTAAAATGAAACCAAATAGTATTGATTTTCAAATTTTAAAACCAAATCAAATCAAATATTGTTTTTTTTTAAAATCGAATTGATTCAAATTGCGGTTCGATTTTATTTTTAACTATAATCATCAACAACCTTGATTATAAAATTATTTATTTCGTGTAATTGGATAAAGCTATATATATATATATATATATATTCCTCCATTTTTGTAATTTACAATACCCCATTTTTAAGGCTTATAGAAACCAACATCTAGAAGTAGAAATAAAATGGAATTTTCTGCCATGAAAGTGTCATTTATTGAACGATAAGAGATCGAACATCTAGTGGTACTTCATGAATTTCAAGAGATCAATTTTTTTTCTAAATAATCAAATAAATAAGCTCTAAATAAATGGTGGCTCAGGAATCAAGGAAGAAAATAAAGAGAAGAAGAAGAAATTTTAAAAATGAATATAGGGTCATTTGTGTGTGTTATGCGGATGTAATGATCGGATTCTGTCGTTATAGAAGAGTCAACGAGGAAAAATTTTGGTTCAATTTTTTTTATATGGTAACTTGAAATTTTCCAACCTAATCCAGATTTGGACGAAATCGGAGTCATTAAGGTGTAGGAAAATATGGTAACGACTGGGTGATTCAATTATGATTTTAATTACATGAGGGATCATAGTGTGAACAATATTTTTCGAGTGTCGTTGATTAGAGGTGTGTTGTGAAATAGGGATCTTGAAATTAATTAAATAGCTCACTATTTTGTGCAAGCCGCCCTGGCGCTGGATTAGGTCGCTCTAGCAGGGCCGCTGTAGCGTGGTGGGTGTCGTGGTAGCGGGCCAGACGCGACTTAAAGTCGTAAATGAACCTATAAGCGTCTTTATTCTGCACTTTTCGACTTGGAGAGCTAAGGAACAACCCCATACGACTTCTTGATGGATTTCCACCATTCTTGGGGTTAAAGGTAACCTTTTCACTTTCTGAATTTATTTTCGATCCGTAAAACCTATTTTCTTGGGTTATTATCAATGAGGGAGGGTTTTGAACTGAAAACGACGGTGGGAAAAGCCCTAGTTTGAATAGTTGAGATTATGGGTATGATCTGGAATTGTTAGAATTTTTAGCAATCCGGGTATTAGTGATTGTTTATTGATTCCTGTATTATATTGATAATTTGTAGATCAAGAACAAGCGAAACGAATCCAAAAAAGGAAGGATCAAGATTCTTAGGGTTTCAAGCTTGTTTCAAGGTAGGTGATGGTTGTGATTCTATGATTGTGTGATGTAAGTTTGTTCTTGCTTCATTATGATACATGTATGTATGTGAATGTTGTATTATTCATCACACTTGTTGTATATGAAATAGACGAATGACTATATGTCATGAATCACTTCTTGATTATATGATCTTGATAATATACTTGTGATTGTGATTGTGGTGTGTTGGAGGGATCGGTTTTCACGTTCCGACATAACTAATTGGGATCGGTTGCCACGTTTCGGCATAACTAATTAGGATCAATTTTCACGTTTCGGCATAACTAATTGGATCGGTTGTCACGTTCCGATATATATATTGGATCGGATACCACGTTCGTGTATGCTAACAATTTGGGTTTGAATTCCATGAGAAGACCAACTACTTGACATAATTGCAATATTTGAGAAGTGTGAAAATGTATGTTGTTCATAAATGTTGATAATATTGTATATGTTTGGTATATGCATGCGATTATATTGTTGTGATAGACTTATATATATTGCACTTAGTGAGATAGCGGCATGATCCTACCAGTACACTGTGAATGTGTACTGATACTGCACTTGCTTTTATTTTTGTTTAGTAATGGACATCTATAGGCGGTTGACAGACCCCGCTTAGAATATCAGTGATAATTTCGAGTTTACGGGTGAGCTACTTCTTCTGGGCTGCCTTGGATTTTCTTCTAAGTCTCTATCCACATTTTCGATCGTAGACTAGTTCTTAGATGCTTTTTATATTGGTTGGGTTGTACCCATTTTCCTTTTAGACTTTGGTTCATTGTTTAGATGTTTTGGTACATTCATGACTTTCAAGTTTTAGGCATTACTTCTGCAATGTAGTTTTATTGTTAGACTTTTGTTGGAGTTTACGGAACTCTAGTTCTTTCTTTCGTATTTAACTTGCTTCGATCATTTAAATGCTTTAGTTTCGGCTTAGTTAGTTGGTTTTGGTTGTAGTAGTGGTTCTCCCATCGGAGTGTTAGTGTAGGTGCAATCATGACGATCTAGATCGTGACAACAAAACTTTAATAAATAATTAGTTATTTCATTTTAAAGTAATTCAGATGGGTAATTAGACGGCCTTATGAAATATAAGTGTCTAATTGAATATTAATAATACGTTAGAGAGTCATTTGTTTATTTTGTCACAATTATTTTTCACATCTTTTTTTTCATCTTGGAAAATAATATTTATGACATGCCAAAATTTATGGCATAAAGTTTTTTATTTAAAAAAAGAACTCCTATCATAATAATTTAAAGAAGTAAAAAACAATAAGTATTGTTGATGTAAGAGTAGAATGTGCATTTTAAAAAACTAATTGGCATATAGGGGAGAAAATGTCTATTTTTGAAAGTAGAAAGAAAAATTTAATTTTAAAAGTAAAATTGGAGAAGATCTTTTTTTGTCAACATGCCAAAATTTATTCAAGGCATTCTAATTATTAAATATATCTACTTAATTAATTGAAAATCCCTTCTATTTTCACTATAAAAAAGAACCATTACCAAGTACCTACAAGCACTTCAACTAATTAATTATTAGTATCATAGATAATTGTTTGAGATGGCAAAATCAAACAAATCTATGATATGTATGATTTTTATCATGTTTGTTCTTTTTTCCCCATTAATTCAGGCAACGCAAGAGCTATCATATGCACCTGAAGCATCATCACCATCAATGTCAGTTAAACTATCTACCACGAGTCGTAACGCTCGTGTTCTTGTTAAAGATATGATAAATTACATATTTTTCATGTTCTTATTCTATTAGTTGATTAAAATATATTTATTCTATAACTGAAAATGTCTATCTTAAGAAAAGATATAGATTCAGAAATATTATTTAACATCTTTTTCATCATATTAAAATAAAATTTCTTTTTAATTTTTTTTTTTTTAATCTTTTATGTATGTAACATATTGTTTTTGTATATTTCAGGTTGCATTGGCGGATCAATGTGCAAAGGTGGTGATTGTTGCGTTTGTGATTTAGGCGAATGCATTCGATGTTGTCATTAATTAGAGGTATATTTTATAATTGTTATGAGAAATTAATGAAAATAAAAATAGATTATTTTGGTTATAATGTTAGCAAACTTAAATAAAAAATTATGAAAATATATAAAATTATTTAAAATATGTGTCAAAAATCAAATTTTAAAGATAAATTATTATATATAATATAAAAATGTATTCATGTAACTAGAAGAAGTTTCTCCAAAAAAAAAATCATAGAAAAATATTAATGAATAAGTAAAAAAATACACGTTAAATTATATCGTGATTGTATACTCTGATATGCGATGAGTGCAATTTAATTCAAGCTTTTGTTATGTATATTATGTTATATTATAGGTGTTTTGATGATCCTCACAAATACGGGGACCTGGTCCCTGGCAGAGTTCTCTCGTCCAGATACAAATGGGGTACAGTCGTAAAAGCTGTCATGTCAGGTGGTAGGTAAAAAGTGCAGTGTCCTACACCAATAAGAAGAGCGGACGAGATTGTATGTTTCAGTATCTCACAAATGCAGGGACCTGGTCCCAGGCAGAGTTTCCTCCATCAGCTACATAATTGGTTACAGCTGTAAAGCTGCCACGTCAGAGGTTGGTGAGGCGTCAGCGTACTACACCAATCAGAATGGAGGAGGGTGTTTGTCCAATGAGTATTACCTCTTTATGTTTGATATTTTTAGCATGACAAACACCATATTAAATTCATTCATTCAAGAAGAGAGAGAGCAGAAAATCTTTGTCAAGAACTCAAGCATCAAAGAAGTTTGCAAGGGACCTGGTCCCCGCAAGCAAGGGACCTGGTCCCCGCAAGACTGTGACGTGAAAAGGACGAAAAGACAGCTGTCAAAAAGCTGTCAACTCTGAGGGGTTGGTGCACAGCTTTTCATGACAGAAGGCTCTCAGCCAATAGCCTCGTCCCAAGGGTTTGTGTCCATTTGAATATAGTCTCTTCTCCAACAACAAAAACACTAGTTTTTGCAACTTGAAAAAGCACATTCAAGAACTCTTGCAAAGGCTCAGAAATCAAGAACAAGAAATATTCAAGAACAACAGAAGCTCAAGCGTACATTGTGTAGTTGTTTAGGAATACTTTCTTTTGATCTTACATTGTAAACTGATCCTAGAACTGTAAAGGAATCAGTGTGGTCTGATCTGAAATTCTAAGTTAGTTAGTTGAACTGATTTAGTGGGCAACCTGTGTGTTGCTTAGAAAATTCTAAATCATTAGAAGGTTAGTGGTTTAGTGGGCAGTCTGTTAGATTGCTTAGAAAATCCTAAGTTGTCTAGAGTGATAGCTTAGTGGGTAGAGTAACATCTACTTAGGCTCATCAAGCAATAGTGCTATTGCTTGATAGTGAGATTAAAAACTTTTTCTCACATTTTGTGTAATCGATTTCCTTTTGCTTGTGAAGATTAGTGAAACTGTTTTTGAAAATCCTGTGAGACAGGTCGTGGTTTTACTCCCTTGAGCAAGGAGGTTTCCACGTAAACTGCTTGTGTTGTGTTCTTCATATTGTTTAATCTTCTGCAGTGTTCTTGCTGTGTCAAGGGACCTGGTCCGTTGACTGGTAGTGGACGCACAGATTCTAACAAGTGGTATCAGAGCCGGTGCTCTCTATCTGGTTAACACCAAGAGATAAGTTCCTGCGATAAATGGTGTCACTACTGAATAAGCAAAGAAATCAGTCTCCCACAAGACCTCCTCTGTTTGATAGTAAGCTCTATATATATTGGAAGATTCGGATGAGAGACTATCTCATGGCTGAGGACAGTGAAGTATGGGACGTCATATGTAAAAGTCCTTATGTGCCAACTATGGAGGTTAAAGATGGAGAGATCACAAGAGTCATTCCCAAAACTAGAAAATAATATAATGACTCTGACAGACTATTAGTCCAGAAAAATCACAAAGCAAGGAAGCTACTGATGTGTGGCCTTAGTAAAAATGAATACGATCTGATTTCATCTTGTGAATCAGCCAAGGAAATCTGGGATCTATTGAAAACAACTTATGAGGGCACTGAGGAAATAAGGAAATCTAAGCTAGATCCCTTTACTACTTAGTTTGAAGGTTTCACCATGAATGAAGGTGAACTCATTCATGAAGTGCGCACCACATTCTCCAACATCACAAATGAGCTTATGTTCCTTGAAGAACCTGTTCCTATTGTCAAGACTGCAGATGGTAAAGACAAAGAGGGGGACCAGGTCCGTCCCAAGATAAGCAGAAGAGAAGTCTTCTCTACGGCAATAAAAAGGGATATGGCTGCATGGGAAAAATCCTCAAGTGATTCAGAAGATTCTGAACACACAGATAATGGTTTCATGGCAAAGTCAGACGAGGAATATGCTGATGAAATTGTAACTCTATCGTATTTCAAGCAAACCTTGAATACCTATTCTACTAGCAAGTTGAGAAAGCTAGCAGTTGTATTACTTGAGTTGATAAGTGAGCTGACAAGTGAGAAGGATCCCATAAACAACAGTCTAATTATCTCTCAAGATGGAAAAATTACATTAGTTGCCCAAATATCTGATATTAAAAGTCAAATGCTTGTTCTAGAAGCTCAAAATCTAGAACTGAAGAAAAAGATGAAAGGGGTAACTAATACAACTTTTAAAGGAAAGAATGAGGCAAGCAGCTTGCAGCTGGAGCTTGAGCATAAGCTGCACACTGCTGAAATGAAGATCAAAATTGCATTAGAAAGAAATCTTGAGTTAGAGAGGGACCTGGTCCATGTAAAAGAGGAACTGGAAAAATCTCTCAAATGGACCAATTCCTCTAAGATTCTTACAAATCTGATCGATCAAGATAACAACAGTAGGAGAGTGCTGGGCTGTGACAAGATAAAATCCTCCTACAATCCTCGAAGCAAAAATATTTCTGATGCTGATAATCTGTTGTGTGTGAATTGTGGTCGAGATGGAAATCTTAAGAAATATTGTCCAATTTTGAAAAAATATGGAGAAAATTCATCAAACTATTCCAAACCACGGAATAGACAGAAGAAGAGACCTGGTCCTGTGTATGATCAACAGAAGAACTTGCAGAAGAAAGGACCTGGTCGTGCTGGTCAATTGAAAAAATTTCAGAAGAAGGGACCTGGTCGTGCTTCTGTTCCTAAGTTGAACAAAATCAGTCTGCCTCACTGGACAAAGAATTCTCTTATCACTCCTTTAACTGCTTACTGGGAACTCCAACTAAAGTGGGTTCCCAAAGCTAACAAGTGATATGATATTCATGTGAGAAGAAGTAGCAGCAGTCAGTGTTGGTTCATGAATAGCGGATGCTCAAAGCACGTGACTGAGAAACTGAATTCTTCTTCTCTCTCTCAAGGCACTTCAAGGTGGAAGTGTCTCATTTGGCAATGGCAGAAAAGGTATGTTTTTTTTTTTGAAATAAAGTTTAGTGCTTGTCGAAAAATGGGTTGTCACAATCTTGCTCTCTCGGATGATCTTGATAAAAAAAGAGATGCAAGAACATGTGTACTGTTGATCTGATTATTATTCATTGTGACACTCTCACTTGCCTTGGTGCTTAAAGTGAGAATGTTAAGGTATGACACAAGAGATGTGTCTCATGTGTGTGTTGCTTTGCTGCACAAACCTGTGTCACGGGACCTGGTCCCAGTCTGCATAAAATGATATTTGCAGATGACAAAGGTTGTATTGATGGTTAAGGTGAAGCAAATCAGACTATTCTTCAGGTGAAATATGCAGACTTTTTAATCTTTCAAAGAACTTTCGACTGAAGTGGTGAATACTACATGTTTATGATGATATTGAGAAGTTTGATCTCAATAGTGATGAAAGAATAGTTATGGTACACTCTTCCTCCAGCAAGGCTTATCAAGGGTATATTGAAAATGGTCATGTGTTTATTCATAAGTCTAGAAGAGTTTAGAAGTTGCAAAGAAAGAAGTTTCTGAGATGGAAGAGCTGCTTCAGAATCAGAGAGATGGTTTAAATAGTGAGCTTGCTGAAGAACATTCTCTTCATGAATCCAGCAATCTCACGGAAGCTAATGCAGATGATGAACCTGATGAGGGACCCGATCCTCTAGAACAAAGATGATGCAGTTCAAACTGATAATGTGATTTTTGAATGTGAGAATGAAGAAGCTGATCAAGCTCGGTTTGAAAGAAGCAACTTCTGATACTCGGTTCCCCAATAAGCTGATCGGTTGTCCAAGTTGCTCCTCAACAATGGCTTCAAGAGAGGTAAAATTGTCAAAAACCCCTCTCTTTGAATTCACTATGAAAGAAATTGTTGATTATTCATGTACATATTGATGATGTCACCTTTGAGGCAACCTTTGAGGTGGTGTGTGAAGAGATTATTGCACTCATTAATAGTGAGTTTTGAAATGATCATAATGGAAGAATTAAATCTCTTCTTGGAGTTGTAGATCAATTAAATCTCAAAGGTACCTTTGGTTGTCAAGATAATACATCATTGAGCTCCTCAAATGGCTTAACATACTTGAAGTCAAGACAATGAGAAAGAAGGGTGATGTCATCATGGAGTTTTACAAAATGGAGCATCAAGTGGATGACATCTTCGCATTAGGCTTAAGTAAGAACTAGCTTGTAAAGATTATGTATGTACTCATAGTGGCTTAGCTGAAAGGAAGAAGATAGCACAACATGATCAGGGCAATTGCTGTCTGAACATAAAAAGGGACCTGATACCAGTTCAAAGAAGCTGTTAAAAAGGTTTCATGTTTTATGTGCCTCGACAATTCATACCTTCTTGGGCACTAACTTGAAGCTAAATGCTAATGAACTTGGTTCAAAGACTCTACCCATGTACAAATAAATCACTTTTGAAGGCTGCTAGTAGAATCCAAAGATATTTGAAGAAGATAGGGGACCTGGTCCTATTCTGTCCATCAGGAGACTTTTTTATTTGAAGTACATGGTGTTGTTGATTATGCTGGGTATCCAGCTGATAGAAAGAGTACCTCAAGAGTGGATTATGTTATGCGCTGATCTTTCACTAATGTGGAACTACAAGGCAAGATTCAGTCACTCTTTCCATAACTGAGGCAGAAATGTATCAAGTGCAGCTTGATGGACTCAACTCTTGTGGAACAAGTTTGGCTGAAATAATCAAGCTGATGATGGAAATGCTAAAACCTTCTTGAATGGATCCTGCCTGAAGCAATCAACTCTTTTATGACTATGTAAAGGGAGCACGTATCCTTGCTTTTCAGTTATGTATGTTTTAGCAAGCTCAGTTTCATACCTTTTGTAGGTATACACACATGAAAAAAAAAAAAGCTGAAGGAAAAGAGAGGTCAGGACAGATCTAGGCAATGACATTCAAACAACAGAGAGGGACGTGGTCCTCTCTCGAAGGTTAGCACTCTTAACATTGCAGTTTGAGTTACGCATGAGAACCTTGAAATTGCCACATGTTTGTCATTAAGGTATCTTACTGTTGTCCCATCTTTTAAGTGCCAAAATGATACCTCATTTTCTCTTTCCTTATATTCCATATTTCTTTCTATATCCCCAGAAAAATCAAGTTACCTTCCAAATATCAGAGTGTTTCAAAAATTCTTTTTTCTCTTCTTTCCAAACACACTTCAAATTGTTAACCCCTTTACTCTTGCTGGAGGATTCTCCAATGAAAATATTTTAAGTGTGAAGAAGGACTTGGTTCTCCAAGAAAAATGAAGAAGTGGAAAAGATAATGTTCAAAAAGGGATAAGTTGATATTCTGCGAACTCAAGGTAATCTGAAAAGGAAGTTGTCTGTATGATTCAAAAAAAAAATATATGAAAAAAATAGAAATGAAATTTTCTTCTTGGTTCCTAAACTAGTGTTCTATTCATCTTGGAGGCCTTGAGTGAGTTTGTGTTACAAATCTTTCTGTTATGAGAAACTCAGGCTGGTGTTGGAAGCTATGACAGTTTCTTGTGTTAACTGGAATACTGAAATGGGTTGTCTACAAGTTAAGCTTCTGCAACAACACTATCAAAGGGACCAGGTACCCTGAAGGTTCGACATACAGGTTGGGCTGCACAACATGTTGAACGTTAAGAGAAGATTATGAAAATCTTATGCTTAGGGATATGCTCTATTAATTCTTTCTTTCAATCCCTTGCCTCTAACTCATCCCTTCTCTTCCTACTCTCTATGTCAGTCATCATTCCTCTTTTTGGGCATTGTTCTGGTTTTCATTTGTAATCATATCTGCAATGCTTTGATGGCTGATCATTTGTTTATGGATGAAAAATGTCTTGTTTCTACTAACTTGTCTCATTACTTTATGCCTTTTTACTCATGCTTAGTGTTGCCCAAGTGGCCATGAATTTGCTGGAACTATATTTCTGTCAACTTGGTTTACTGCTTTAACCCTTTTTTATGATGTCAAAAGGGGAAAAGTTGTTAAGGTAAGGTATGAGATCAATGGTGTTATCACTGCTGGAAGAAGACATGGGTCATGTCGATAGGGGGAATCAATGCTAGCTACTTGAAAAGGAAATGATTCTGCCGACAGGGGGAATAAATGGTAGCTACCTGAAGAGGACCTGGTCCTGCCGACAGGGGGAAGAAGTTGAACAAGTTTGTCATCATCAAAAAGGGGGGAAATGATATGTTGATGTTTTGATGAGTTGACAAACTTTGGGATGATGAAACTCCAGTTACCCTAAGAATTATTGTTGATAGGGGGAACTGGTGAATATGAATATGTTTGTCAACATCAAAAAGAGGGAAAAAGCTATATTGATGTTTTGATGATTTGACAAACTTTGGAGATGATTCAACTCCAGTTACCCCAAGAATTCTTTTTGATAGGGGGAACTGGTGAATAAGTATGTTATCATCAAAAAGGGGGAAAATGTTAGTTCGAAACTGAGTTGAGATGATAGCTCAAACTTGATATGAAGTTTTGATGATTTAACAAACTTATCGATCTAACAAGGAACTAGATTCCTGTTATTGGCTTCTATTTTCACTATAAAAAAGAACCATTACCAAGTACCTACAAGCACTTCAACTAATTAATTATTAGTATCATAGATAATTGTTTGAGATGGCAAAATCAAACAAATCTATGATATGTATGATTTTTATCATGTTTGTTCTTTTTTTCCCATTAATTCAGGCAACGCAAGAGCTATCATATGCACCTGAAGCATCATCACCATCAATGTCAGTTAAACTATCTACCACGAGTCGTAACGCTCGTGTTCTTGTTAAAGATATGATAAATTACATATTTTTCATGTTCTTATTCTATTAGTTGATTAAAATATATTTATTCTATAACTGAAAATGTCTATCTTAAGAAAAGATATAGATTCAGAAATATTATTTAACATCTTTTTCATCATATTAAAATAAAATTTCTTTTTAATTTTTTTTTTTTAATCTTTTATGTATGTAACATATTGTTTTTGTATATTTCAGGTTGCATTGGCGGATCAATGTGCAAAGGTGGTGATTGTTGCGTTTGTGATTTAGGCGAATGCATTCGATGTTGTCATTAATTAGAGGTATATTTTATAATTGTTATGAGAAATTAATGAAAATAAAAATAGATTATTTTGGTTATAATGTTAGCAAACTTAAATAAAAAATTATGAAAATATATAAAATTATTTAAAATATGTGTCAAAAATCAAATTTTAAAGATAAATTATTATATATAATATAAAAATGTATTCATGTAACTAGAAGAAGTTTCTCCAAAAAAAAAATCATAGAAAAATATTAATGAATAAGTAAAAAAATACACGTTAAATTATATCGTGATTGTATACTCTGATATGCGATGAGTGCAATTTAATTCAAGCTTTTGTTATGTATATTATGTTATATTATAGGTGTTTTGATGATCCTCACAAATACGGGGACCTGGTCCCTGGCAGAGTTCTCTCGTCCAGATACAAATGGGGTACAGTCGTAAAAGCTGTCATGTCAGGTGGTAGGTAAAAAGTGCAGTGTCCTACACCAATAAGAAGAGCGGACGAGATTGTATGTTTCAGTATCTCACAAATGCAGGGACCTGGTCCCAGGCAGAGTTTCCTCCATCAGCTACATAATTGGTTACAGCTGTAAAGCTGCCACGTCAGAGGTTGGTGAGGCGTCAGCGTACTACACCAATCAGAATGGAGGAGGGTGTTTGTCCAATGAGTATTACCTCTTTATGTTTGATATTTTTAGCATGACAAACACCATATTAAATTCATTCATTCAAGAAGAGAGAGAGCAGAAAATCTTTGTCAAGAACTCAAGCATCAAAGAAGTTTGCAAGGGACCTGGTCCCCGCAAGCAAGGGACCTGGTCCCCGCAAGACTGTGACGTGAAAAGGATGAAAAGACAGCTGTCAAAAAGCTGTCAACTCTGAGGGGTTGGTGCACAGCTTTTCATGACAGAAGGCTCTCAGCCAATAGCCTCGTCCCAAGGGTTTGTGTCCATTTGAATATAGTCTCTTCTCCAACAACAAAAACACTAGTTTTTGCAACTTGAAAAAGCACATTCAAGAACTCTTGCAAAGGCTCAGAAATCAAGAACAAGAAATATTCAAGAACAACAGAAGCTCAAGCGTACATTGTGTAGTTGTTTAGGAATACTTTCTTTTGATCTTACATTGTAAACTGATCCTAGAACTGTAAAGGAATTAGTGTGGTCTGATCTGAAATTCTAAGTTAGTTAGTTGAACTGATTTAGTGGGCAACCTGTGTGTTGCTTAGAAAATTCTAAATCATTAGAAGGTTAGTGGTTTAGTGGGCAGTCTGTTAGATTGCTTAGAAAATCCTAAGTTGTCTAGAGTGATAGCTTAGTGGGTAGAGTAACATCTACTTAGGCTCATCAAGCAATAGTGCTATTGCTTGATAGTGAGATTAAAAACTTTTTCTCACATTTTGTGTAATCGGTTTCCTTTTGCTTGTGAAGATTAGTGAAACTGTTTTTGAAAATCCTGTGAGACAGTTCGTGGTTTTACTCCCTTGAGCAAGGAGGTTTCCACGTAAACTGCTTGTGTTGTGTTCTTCATATTGTTTAATCTTCTGCAGTGTTCTTGCTGTGTCAAGGGACCTGGTCCGTTGACTGGTAGTGGACGCACAGATTCTAACATATTATAATAACAAGAGAGTGTATATAATTATATTTGAAATATTACATCTACCGTTTATCAATTTTTAATCACTTTTTTTAAAAAATAATTATTTTCTCTTTGAAATAATAGTGAAGCCATAAATTTATTAACGATGTTCAAGATTTAATATATATATATATATATATATATATATATATATATATATATATATATATATATATGTGTGTGTGTAAATTAATTTTTAACCTATATATTTTGTATAAAAAAAATCCTCATTAACTCAAGCAACACAAGAGACATCATCAACATCAATGGTCCTTAAACTATCTACTACGAGTCGTAGTGCTCGCGTTTTTATTAAAGGTATATATTTATTTTGATAAATATTATATTATAATTTTCTTATTCTTCTTGTTGGTTAAAATATATTTAATTCTATAAAAATAAATGTCTAAGTTAAGAATAGATATAGATTCAAAGATATTAAATAACACGGAATCATATTCAGATTCGAAACGTTTAAATTAATATTTGATGTTGTAATTTAATATAATTTTTTTTTGTCATTTTAAATTACAATTTAATCTTTTTATCTTTTATGTATATGTAACATATTGTTTTTGTGTATTTCAGGTTGCAGTTTGTCACCAAAGTGCAAAGATGATGATTGCTGCATTTGTATTTTAGGCAATTGCGTTCGATGTTGTCATTAATGATGTAACCATTTATATTTTAATTATATCATGAAATGATATTAATGACTATTTAGCATCTTTATAGTTAATTATCAATAAATATATAAGTGTATATATATATATATATATACACTTAAAAAATGATCGTAAAATATAAATAATACAGAATAAGAAACATAGACATGCAAGAGATATAAAGAAAATAATGTCTTATTGTCTCTTGCAATGGTTAATGACAATTATATTTATATGTTGACAAATCATTTCATTAGTCATTATATTAAATATTCAAATTAAAAACTATATTATTATCTGAAATTGTCCATAAAACTAGGAAATACTAGGTAAATCAACAATTCACTAATTCAAGGGATTTATAACATTTTTTTGCACTTTTAATTCTTTCTCTACAATTTAATTTGTTTTCTTCATATATTTGTCACAATCTAACCGTAGTTAACGATTATGAACTTGTGAATTAGAACGGTTGGAAGGAAGAACAAAGTTGAACTTATACCTTTTTGGAATTTAAAATTGTGTTTTAAAATTTAAAATAAATATAAGTGAAAGTGATATTTCTCCCCAAAATTAATTTATCAAAACAAATTTTTGGAACTTGAATAAAAATATAGACAAATTCTTAAAATTTGATTCAAAATTTATGATCAAATAAATATTGTAAAATAATTTTGTAGAATCTGAATTATAATTTATGATCAAATGGTAGAATAGTTTATGAAAATAAGTTGCAGCGTATTTTGCCAAATTAGTTAGAAGCCTATATATTTTAGAAAGTTGTGTTTGACAAAAATATTTCAAAAAGAAGCACAAATTGTTATTCAAAAGCTAAAAAATAATATAAAAATCTTCAAAGTACTTTAAATAAAATTAGTTGAGCACAATTATTATTTTAATATTAGTATTTGAAAAAAGTAGATGTGATAAATTAGCTTATGAAGGCATAAAAAATTATCACAATATACAAATTTCACTCAAGTTTAAAGAGAAGAATGATAAAAACTTGTAATATTTATTTGCAGAGATTTTGATTAACTTCGTGATTTTTGCGATCACTTTTATCCTGTAATGTTATTTCTATTTTCTATAAAAAAAATTATCATAAAAAAAATTATTTTCACATTAGCCATAGCAAAAGAGTGTTTGTGATACGGAAAAAAATGGAGGAAGAAAAAAGGTAGGGTGGCGTGAAGGAAAAGGATAGGGTGGGAAAATTTGATTTTTTTTATTCAAACGCGTTTTTTTTATTTTTTATTTAATTTTATTTCCATGTCAGCTTTGAAGATGATATTAAATTCACTTTTAAAGTATAAATGTGTAATAGTTTGCCCCAATAATTTAAATGTGTAACTGTCTTTTCGATACAAACTTCAAATAAATATATCCTCATTTAAAAGTGGTGTACATACCTTCTAACATCAATATATTTATTGAACCAAAGAAAAATCTTAAATCGTTTTTAAAATTTTAAATTATCGTAACGAGTGACAAATATGCATCATTTGTAAAATTGCAACAATAATATGTAACCATTTTTATTTTTTATATATATGTTTTAACATCTTTTCCTTTTTTCTATTTCAAAAAAAAAAATCACATTTCTGTCCTATAAAAATACAAACTAAAATAGTACTATATTACTATGATGGAAATATTCATCGCAGATAAGTTAAATACTCAACTGCTTTTCATACACTCTCCCCGTCTTAAAATTATTTTGCTAAAACTAAAATATATAAATTTTTAAAATTACATTGTTACAAATATAAAAACATAAAATATAAAAATAAATATGAGTAGTATAAATTGAGTTTCGACACATGGGCATTATAGTAATTTGAGTTCGACGTTTAATTTAGTATGTTTTTATCCCACATTTGAATTTGAGAGAAAAATAGGGAACTGGGCTAAATGGTGGGAAGATAGTGCTTACAACCGCCTTAACTGTCACTACCCACAATCTCATTAAATAAACAAAAAAAAAAGAAAAAGAAAAAGAAAAATTCATCTGCAGCAAAAGTTGAAAAAAACAGAGTAGTGATCATTTTGATCAGAAAGATTTGGTTTTGTTAGTGAAAATGAGTGAGATAAAGAAAGGGCCATGGAAAGAGGAAGAAGATCAAGTGTTGATTAAGCATGTCAAGAAGTATGGTCCAAGAGATTGGAGCTCCATTCGATCCAAAGGTCTTTTACAGCGTACTGGAAAGTCTTGTCGTCTTCGTTGGGTTAATAAACTTCGACCCAACTTGAAAAAGTAAACAACTTTTACTCTGCTTTCTTTGTTTTTTTTTTTGTTTTTTTTTTGTTTCTTGTAGAGAAGGTTTCTTTTCTTGTTAGAATTGTAAAGTTTTCGTCTTTTGTTTATTGGGTTGAGAAAAAATGGGATGTTTTTGCATTGCTTGTGAATTGAGTTTTTGGGTTATGGGTTTGTTGTTTATGCGAGTTTGATTTTGTTGAAATTGTGGGATTGTTAAGAGTTTGTGGGATTTCTGTTCTGTGTTGATGCATTTGTTGTTTATGCGAGTTTGATTTTGTTGAAATTGTGGGATTGTTAAGAGTTTGTGGGATTTCTGTTCTGTGTTGATGCATTTTCATTGAGGGGTGGTTCCTTTTGTTTCTGCTTTCAAAATGCTCTGTTTTTCTTCTTAGAATTGTAAATTTGATGTCTTCTGTTTATTGGATTGAGAAATAGCGGGAATTTCTTGTTGCATTGT
Organism: Solanum lycopersicoides; assembly: GCA_022817965.1. NCBI lineage: Eukaryota > Viridiplantae > Streptophyta > Magnoliopsida > Solanales > Solanaceae > Solanum > Solanum lycopersicoides. The sequence goes on from CM040618.1 coordinate 116,060,775, forward strand.
TTGCAAATTGAGTTTTTGGTTATGGGTTTGTTGTTTCTGCTCTTTTGATTTTGTTAAAATTGCAAAGTTCTGTTCTGTGTTGACGCTTGGGTTCCCTTTCTTGAGGTTGGTAAATCGGGGGTTTCTTTGTTTTTGCTTCTTTTTCGTTCTTCGAATTCGCCAATTTGCTGGTGTTTTGTGTGAATTTTGGTCTATGGTGAAGTATTTCCATGGAGGGGTTTGTTGTTTTCCCTCTGTTTCTTTCTGTGATACCTTACTTCTTGTTGTTATTGTAAATTCACTTAAGTTGTAGTCACTTGATGGAGAATTTGCTGCTATAGCACTGATGATTTACAATGCATATCAGATGTTTGTTATTATGCTTAGTTCTAGTTTGTGTTTCTGTAAAGTGGAAATGTATTTGATGAAATGAAGTTGATACCTTTTCTGTTGTGTTCACTTTCTTTTCTTTTGTGTGAGAAGTGGAGTGAAGTTTTCAGCAGAAGAGGAAAGGACTGTGATTGAACTTCAGGCACAATTTGGGAACAAATGGGCACGAATTGCTACGTATATGCCTGGAAGAACTGATAATGATGTCAAGAATTTTTGGAGTAGCCGGCAGAAGAGATTGGCTAAGATTCTACGAAACTCAGTGCCACAGCCTAGTAAACCACAAAAAAATATCAGCAAAGAAGCCCCTGATATCCTTAAAGTTCCATCAGTAGAGGTAATTCACTATTCGTGCTCTATGGTTTATCATCTTTCGCTCAAAATGGATTTTTTCTTTCATTAGATGTTCTTGCTTTCTGTTAGTTACAGAACTGATGTGAATTTGGTTCTGTGGAATGTATGTATTTGATAATGTTGTCGAAGAACAGGCTGCTTTCGTTGTTATAACGTTTTAGGTTATAAATGTTCATATTTCCAATTCAAACTGCTCTTTTTCCTTCCGCCTTTGTAAAATGTTTCGAGAAAAGGAAGGCCTGTGAGCCCAAAATTTGTGATCTCTGAAGAAATGTATCTTTTTCTGCAATTCTTTTGACTATCTTCTTCCTTTAATCTTTATAAATGATTTGTGGTGTTTGAAGTTTCTTTCCCCTCACCCATGTGTGAGCACTGAATATGAGATGCCACTTTCAATGATGGACAGCGGCCCTTGTGTTAAAGTAGCATCGAGTTTTGCTTGGAACAAACTTATCTTTGGACCTTGTACCCCTCAGCTTCTGCATATGTAGTCAGTCTGTGATAGCATGGTGAAAACTTCTTAAGATGATAAAGAAAGAAGCATTGTTCTAAGATAAGAAAAGACGATAATTATAGTGTTCTTACTCTTTCAACCAGTCAGAGTTGTATGGTTTATGGCTTTTCACCAAGTAATTATCTCCATTGTTCTTCCCTTTCAACTTGTTGATTGGATTCTCCATTTGAATTTTCAGGAACCTAAACTGACCTCATCCGCAGAGGAAAGAGCTTTGGTCGTGTCCCAGCATTGCTCATCATCCTATACGAATAACTTTGACACAATCAACATGGTCCCATTGCCAGATCTAGTGAACTCAACTTCACTTCCCTTTGATCAAGAACTGCCTCCACTTGAGTTCACTCCCAGTGAGAAGAGAATTTGCATCTGGCCGCAGTTTCCGCTCCCTTTTCCTCACATTCCAGTCCAAACCAACTTTGGTCAACCACTTGAACATCAAGAATTACCCATGAAACTTGAGGATAATGACTTCTTAGATTATTTTGGGCAGCTCAGTGCTTCCGACATAGGAGGAAATGTGCAAGTCCCTCTTGCTCCTTCGTGTTCATCAGGACAAGATCATAGAAGCTCTGAGATTGGTGTGAAGAGAGAAATGGAGTACCCGCTTACCCCAGATAGCTTCATCGATGACTTCCCCTTGGACATGTTCGATTATACTGATCCACTGCAAAGCCCATCTGGTTGGTGATTAGTCTTTTTCAGATAGGAAGAAAGGAAATTGTTACAGATATGTGGTGATCTATGCAATATGATTGTCATAGTAACTTTTCTTTGTATGAGACAATTTGACCTAGTGCCTAACTGTTTCAAACAGCTTTTCATCTACTATATTCATTACCTTGTCTTCTTCTATAACATCAGGCTTGGAAGGTTTGAGTAGTGTGACTTTTGTCAATTTGAGAAAATCAATAATGAAATGGTAATCCAATCTATGTAATTGTAGTTCTCATGAATTAGGTTCATATGGATAGTAACAGTAATTAGTTGATTATGTACTTTGAAATTATGTTCCGCTTATAATGCGTAATGTTGTGCAATAGTACTTCAAAACAAGGGAGGCTGATTAAGTTCTTCATCCAAATTATCCTTTATAGATGGTGTACTGATTTGCAGAATACACTTCAATGATTAGACCTATATGAGTCTGGAATGATGTCGCTCTTATGTAATTGTGATAAACTTCTAGGGCATTTATGAATATCAGAACATACACATAACCTCTTAGCGCAAAATCATGATAACGATAAAGATTATACGGGTATAATGTGCTAGAATAAGCTACTAAGCTTATAGTAAAACTGGTCCATAAAAGTTCTAAACTTCATCAATAATTTTATAAGTTAAATTTTGTGTTATCTAGGTTTGATTCATAAAGTACGAGACATCAAGTCCAATGCATTGTATTCATATATAAAAAATCTAACAAAACTTCTTATATCGTTCTACTCAGTGATAATATTTTTTAAATATGTTGGGTGTTGTTGAAAAATATTTTTTATATAAAAAATTTATAACATATTCTTTGTGGAATAGGGCCTGAAATGCCACTTAACTATTTGAATTAATGCAAAACTATCATTCATCCACCTTTTGACCCCCTAACCATGACGTCAATTTTTTGACTAAAAATATCTCTATTTTTAATGATCCATACTCAAAAGGTGAATAAAGGGCAATATTATACCCGATCTCATAATTTATAGGCATTTTAAAACTTCTAAAATAATTTGAAATTACTTATTTTATAAGCTCATATAACTGACTTGATTTTGAATTTCATAAAATATTTTTTAAAAAAAAGATTATTTCTCTACTCTACCCTCAACTCCGTCCTCCCCTGCCCCTTCACTTCCTCACTCTTCCACCTTTTTTTCCTGGAATTAGTCCATCATTTTAAATCTCAACATTTTTCAAACTTAAGACAAAACGAGGGAGAAAAAAAGAAAAAATTAACGATAATATTCATATAGAAATAATTAGTTCAATAAAAGATGATTTAATTAAGAATTGTGTGCATATACTGCATTTTTCTTTTGTATTTACCCAAAATTTAGAATTTAAAAAGAAAAATTTCCTATCGTCACTCCCATCCCCACCGACCATGATAATAATACAATTAAAAGAATATGAACATGTAAGCTCATTTTAAGTTTTAGTCTCTTATATCTCAATTAAGAATAAGTGATTATAAAAATAGAAATAAACAAGACAATTAGATAATTGTTTAGAAAAAATTACATTTATAAAAATAATACTTTTTTATATGGACAATCAAGTGTTGAAGAAGAAGAAAGCTGGTGATGGAACATGTCAAAAGAACAAGTCCAACACATCTGATTGACGTGTCTACAACAAGTGTTGATAAAGAAGGAAGCTGACGATTGGAACATGTCAAAGAAACAGGTCCAACGAAGTTGACTGACGGGTTTACAACACTGTTGTAGAATTAGATTCGCACTAGGATTAGACTACTTATATTAATTAGGTTTATATTACGACTAGGATTAGATTACGTTAGGATTATAGTACAACTATAATTAGATTATAGCACTATTGTAGTAGGTTTTGTTGAAGAAGAAGGAAGCTGGCGATTGGAACATGTCAAAGGAACATATTTCAATCGTCAACTTCCTTCTTCTTCAACAACGAGTACCAATTTTAGTTAGATCCTCAGTTATGTGTTGATTATAGCAAATTGGGGGTTGATTTAAGATAGACTAATAGAAAGATATCATAAAATTTTTTAATATTATTTTCAAACATATCGGGTCAAAATATGAATCATATGTGGTTTCTACTATTTATTCTAGAAGATTTTATATTTGGACCAATCATATTAGACGACTTAAAAATTTACTGATTTTACCTTAGATAACTGCTAAAAATAAGAGCAAATATAAGTCAAAAAATTAATATCAAGGGTATTTTTTAGAAGAAAAAAATGATGTGAAGGTATTTGAGTGCCGAAAAGTGAATGAAGAATAATTTTGTACTAATTCAAATTAGGAGTGTACAAAATTCAATCGAAAATCGAATCAAACCGCAAATTGAGTCAAATCGGAAAAAAAATATCTGACTAGTGGTTGATTTGACTTGATTTGGAATTGGAAAAAAAAACCCAACTGATTTTAACTAAAAAAAAAAAAATCGAGACCAAATCAACCCGATATTTTATTTTATTTTTGAAAAAAAGAGTAATTAGGTCAACCTAATCCTTCATTTGGTGTAATGTTTTTTTTTTTTTTGACTATCAAAAAAGGGAAAATATAGACATAATTCAAGGTGGATCATACACAAAATGAAAAGGTTTGATTTTAATCTGTCTAAAGGATGGGAGACTCCATTTGTCCATGTTGATTAGCCCTCGAACGTTGCTGGGGAGATCAGAGAAGCGGTTGAAGACCTTAATTTCCTCAATTCTGTGACTTAGTGAGGCTAATGCATCAGCTGACCAGTTAGCCTCCCTAAAACAGTGGACTATATTAAATTTATGGTCTTCAATCATTTTTTGAATCTCATGTACATGGTTGCTCATTTCCAAAGGAGTTTCCACTCTTTTTTTACAATTTTGGTTAAGAGTAAGGAGTCTGTTTCTCCAATGGCCATCTCCATGCCTTTGCTAGCGCACCATTGAAGACCATAGAGTAACGCTTCTGCTTCTGCACTGTTGCTCGTGCCATCGCCAAGGGGGATTGAGTAGGTAAAGATGAAGTCTCCCTCTTGGTCTCTTATGATTCCCCCACCTCCACTTTGACCGTTAGAGCAACTACAATCACTATTAAATTTTACTCGTAGCGGAGGGGGTTTGATCCATGTTATCGGTATGTTAGTCATTTGTTAGATATTTGCTTCACTAGCTTTGCATATGATCCTCCAGCTTCCTCCAATATTTATTTTATTGAATTGTTTCTGCGTCACCTGTAAAATAAAGTTAACAATATTAGAGTTGGTTCTATATCTAGAGGGTCTAGTTCCCTCGAACTTATTACAACATCTCGATTTTCAAAGTTCTCGACATTATATATATAATTTTTAAATTTAATTTTATACATAAAAATATTTACTTTAATATAATTTTTAAATATTTCTTATACTTTTTCATAGTTTTTATCTTTTAATATATTATTCAAATTTAAAACTTAAAATTTTCAATGGTTCCATAAAGAGTATAGCCCAGAGATGTTGATAATTATAATAAAAATTTAATCAAAATCAAATTATTTCTAATGTAAAAAGAAAATTCATATAACACTGAGAATGACAATGATATTGAATATTTGTTCTTTGATTTTACATTGGTTTAGACAATTAAAATACATAATATAATTTTAATTTTCTTTAATATTTAGTCATGTAACTAATACTTATTACACTTATTTTAGCATGATTTAGTACTTTTAAATTATGTTCATTTTCTTTATGACTTGTTAATTTGCAATAACTTTTTACGCGATTTTATTATTATTATTATTATTATTATTATTATTATTAATATTATTATTATTGGATATTTTAGTATCATTAATCATATCATATTTTGTGTTATTTCTTAAGAAACACGAAAAACCCGAAAAAATCCAAAAAAAAAAAAACGATCTTGAAAAACCCGAATTTTATGGTTTGGTTCATAGAGTTAAAAATTCGACATATATGGTTTGGTTTGATATTTTAAAAATCCGAACCAACCCGATCATATATACCCCTAATTCAAATAATTGAGAGACATTTTAGACCATTCTCCATATGACCTTTATCCTTTTACTAGCCGTCATTAGTAAACATTAATCATTGTTTAATAATTTTAAAGTCTGAGTAAAATCGTTGTAATATAATTTGACCTTCTTGTTGAATGTGACTTTCTTGGCTAATTTTATCTCAGTGGCATTGTTATTTATTATTATTTACCCTTTTTCAAATTAAAAAATTTATGATGGTTAATAAACATTAATTGGCTTTGAAAAAAATTCAAAGTATGAAGAAAACGTTGTAAAAAGATTTGACCATGCTGTTGAGTGTTGAATAGCCTTAATGGCTAATTAATAATTAATATGTTGGCATTGTTATTTATTTTATCATTTATCCTCTTTTATAATTGAGTTATATATTCATACATATTTTTCTCTAGTGATAATAGAAAAATAGATAAATATTTTCCATTCTTTTACGCAATCTTTAATCAAAATAAATCTTTATAAATGTATGTTAGACTATGTAAGATAAAATCATGATTTAAAATCATAAAAATGACACAGTACAAATTGTTTTCTTTATATTATCTAACCTAATCATGTTTCAAATTTATAAATTGACACAATCATTTTTATTGTCAAAAGTTTATGATTCAAATCATTCGTGTTACAATATCGAATCTATTAGATTATTTATTTCTTGTTTTTTTAGTTTTATTTTCTCTATTCACATTTAAAATGAATAAAACACGAATATCTTTTAGGTACACATTAAAATCAAACATATCGTTTAGGCATTATTCATAGGGAAGGAAATAGAGAAGGTAGGGAACTTCTTGTTCAAGTCGGTATTTAATGAGTAAATAGTAAGTAAGTGAGAAGTGACATTACAATAAAACATCACAATGTTATATATAACAACTATTAAATAAATCTCACCTAATGATCAGTATAAATCCAATCACAATAAAATGAAAATTGATGACGTTTATTGATTCTTTTTCAAACAAGAAAAGATAATACATCATCATGCATAACGAAATTGTAGAAATGTCCTTGACTAAAAACAGATACATCGATTGAGAGGCGTCCGTTTGTAGACTACTCTATTTAATTATACTATAATTATTGCCTAGGTATATACTCTCTTAGCCAAATACATCCTGGTTCCATAGGAAATTTTGCTTCTTTTCCTTGAAGAAGCCAAGCACAAATAGATGAGCTTTTGAATACAATTTTTCCAAAATTGGCTCTGACTCCTCCTTTGTAGTATATATAAACACCACGCACACTACCTGGTCCAAACATCCCATACAAATAGCTAGTACAAACAAAATAGTGAAAATTAATAATAATAATAATAATTAAAATTAAGAAGTGCGATATATACGATGATTCAGAATCTATTTACATTTTCTTATATACCATGTGTACCTTTCAAAGAAATCAAATATATCTTTCTTAGAGATGGGATCAGCAGTCAACGTCATGAATACAGAGCGATGCATCGCATGGGCTCTTATGGTTGGATGCCATTCTTTAGCCAAAGGATTTAGTTTAGAATCCAATGGTGAATTCATTTTCACATAAGAATCATCAAAATTATCACAACAAATCATATCATAGATTAATGAAACTTGATTGTTCACTTTTTCTTTTTTCAAAAGAATTTCATTAAGAGAAGAGTTCAAACATTGAGAAGTGAGTGGACAAACATCTTGAAAAGTTGATGATGAGCTTGATTCAAAATATGTTAAAATGCTTTTAGCTTCAACATAAAGATTTTCAAAAAACATTTCATCACAAGTAGAAATCTTTTCATAAAAATTATTAAAGTAGTTGGTTTTCAAAAAAATCCAAACAGACATCACTTTTCTTGATAAATCAATTTCTAAATTCATAGACATCATTTTGTTGAAGATGTCTTTTTCAGTGTTGTTGACATGTAAGAAAATCATAATGTTAAATTAAGTAAAAAAAAAAAAAAGTATAAGAATAATGCACCTCTACTACACTATATATAGAGAAAAAAAACAAATGTACAATGTTAATTTTTGTTTTTTTTATTCGAGTAGTTAAAAATTAAAATTTTAAGATTTGATAATTCAATAAAAATTTCAACTCTTTGTAATTTTATTGAGTAAATTACATTCATAGTCAATTTTATGGTTATGATACATAAGTCACTTTTCTATTTATTATTTTTGTCACACGAACATCACTTAACTCAAGTAATTATTGCACAAAAGAAATTTAAAACTTTATATCACAGAAAAGTCATCTAACTTTCACATTATCACATATTTTATTTACTTTTTTTAAAAAAAAAAAGTGTCATATAAAATCATTTAAGTTTGTGAATTTTTTTAGAAGTGTATTTTTTAATTAATTTAATCAAATGTGTTGTCACAATTCTTTAAAAAAAATTGTTTAGCTAATTTTTCTTTCTTTGGTTGAAAAAATGAACAGAACTATAACTACCAGTTGCCTCTTAATTTTACAGATAAAGTGAACTGCAATCTACTTAATGGCCTATTTCAACTTTAATACAACTAATTAAAAATTATTGACCTATTTAATTGGAAGAGCAAAAAAGTCATGGATTCTTTTCACATGAATTTATATAATTTATCTATAAACTAATAGTTTAAATTCACTTTTAAAATTGAGAGGAGTGTTCTTTGAAAACTTTTTAATTATGAAATTATAAGAAAGTAGTTCATATTTTTATTTATTGATTTTGCGTCTTAGTTTGAGCTTTTCTTATTTATATCTTTGTCATACATCAAAACCTTTTCTTTTATCATACACAAGTATCTTAATACATTTTATTTATTTATTTACATTTTAACCTTTTTATTATTTTATATGGATATATATAATCACACAAAGTGCGACTTTGTTAATTAGTGAATATAGTAATTTGTACCTAAGGAAATGCTATATATGCATTTTTTTTAAAAAAAAATTCATTTATATCTAGTTTAGTTCATACATTGCTAATACATTTTATTTTAATTTCACATCTATCACACAATAGGTTTCACATTATTTAGTACGAATATTATTTATTTGATACCTACAAAATATATCATTTCATGCAATAATTTTGTTAAGATGAATAATTCATAAACGTTAGTCAAACATTGCATTCTTGTATATTGGGGATAATTCTTTCTAAAATTATCAACATAAAATTCTTGCATAAGATCTATCTATGTTTGTTAGAGGGATTAACAAATAGCCTAAAATAATATTTATTTTAAAATATTAAGTTATTTTATGCAAATAGAATGAAAAAACAAGTAATTCCTATGTAACAATCTCTTTATTTGAATCATCACACAACTATCTCTATATTACTTAATTGCGATAATAACAATATCTTTAGTTTAAATTATCGCATAATATTATTCTTAAAATTGGATATACACGATATTTGGTATTTAGTAAATTATTAGTTTTTTTTTATTTTATAAAATTACTATCATCTAACAATTTTAATTTAATAAAATTTTAATGTGATTATCGAATGCTTTTTACCAACCAAAAGCTGATTACGTGACCCCATTGGGAATCCGTTCTTCATTTTGCAAAACTTCTCTTGACAGGCAGTTTTCTTTATGTCAGAGAGGTGGACACTCAAGCAACTCCCCATTCTCTCTCTCTCTCTAGAAATTCTTTGACAAGGTACTTTTTTTTTTTGTATAGCTTCTTTACTTTAATTTTGGGTTTCTTGATGCTTTTTGGTTATGATCTGTGTGTTATTGGAGGATGTAAAGTTTCAATCTTTAATCTTTTTCTTGATTGATGAGTATGGTTTCTTGATTTTTTGATGGAGGAAAACTTGAATTTATGTTTGAGTTTGATGTTGCTGTTGTATGTTTTGACCTGGGGTTTGCTTGTTTTTGTGTAATTTCTTGTTTTTGCTTCTTTTTTTCACCTATTCAACTGCAAAGTTTCTTGCTTTCTTTATTACTTGGTGTGTTTTTCCTGGTCTGAAGGTTGATCAGGTTGCTACAACCTCCCATGTAGGTATTGGGTAACCAGTGGCGGAGTCATTATTTTACTAAGGGTGTCATTATATGAAAAAGTAGACATACTAGAAGAATAAGGGGTGTAACATATTAGTATTTAATATATATGAACTAAAATTTTAACCTAGTTAAACGGCATAGTTTTCCGACGAAGGGTGTGGATTACACCCCTTAGCATAAGGTGGCTCTGCTGCTGCCGGTAACTCTCTCCACCAAGTCACCTAGTGTACTGTCTCTGTCCTCGTGTTTTTTCTCTTTTCGTGTTGTCTCTAGGGAAAGAAAGAAAAAATGAAGCTTAATGATTTTATTTGTCATTTACTATGTAATATGCTCAACAGCTCAAGTAATGCAGTTGGATTAGTACTGTGTATAACTGAATAATATATGGTTTCCTTCGGGTAAAAAATGTTGCTAGAGTATTTCTCCTGCAGTCCTGCTGCATAAGGATTGACAAATGGATGTAGGTTCAAGTCCGAGCCAATGCTGTCCTGTGTGCATTTTCCACCTTCTCGAGGCTGAAATTGATTTGCATGGCTCTCGGCACATGTTTTAATGTCATTATTAATCTCTTATAGGAGCTATAGATACAGTATTGAGTTTTTTCTTTGGTTAAATAGTTTGAAGATGATTTAATTTCTTACGAAAACATCACAAAAGAAAAAGAGATGATTTGAGTTCAGGTGATTTTAAGTTTGCATTTATTTCTTTGCCTAAATACTTTGTTCTATTTTTTTTCGTCAGTGAGTTTTGTGCTGACCTTGTTTTGTCTTGATTGTTGAGGTCTTCATTCAGTTGCACTCTGCTGGTGTCTAATCGACAAGAAAAACTGATCTCGTCTTTCTCTTGTAGGTTGAAGTCTTTTATTCAGTTTTGAAATAAGAATTGTTTCTCGAAATACAGCTACGAGCTTCATGTGTTTATATTTCTGTGCTGAAGATAATATAAATAAAGGTCATGATTCTATAATGTTAAAAGTTTTCAAATATCTTCGGAAAGGAGCCCTAAACCATTAAGAAAGGTTCTGTAACTAGAAGCTCAGTCACCTTAGGCCTACATACTTGATGAAAATTCTCTCAGACTAGGCCTTCTGGGTCTATGTGCTCCCTCCTCTGTATCTGTCTATATATAGATATATATATATCGATATAATGTCTTAAGCTTATCCATGAAAGTAAATTTACTCTTTTTGTAGCTGTTGTGGTTAAAATCCTCGCAAGTTCTTTGCTTTCATTTTCAGTAATATATATCAACAGGAGATAAAGTTTCTCCATTTATACTCTAACTTGGTGCAATTAGTATTTCTCCACGAAACTGTACTTTAATCAGTTCTCATAAATTGCCTCTTTACTATACATGTTCCATGTAAAACTTCCCACTCTTCTTGTTTTGGTATGTAACTTACTAAATGCTGTCTGAATTTATTTGTTCCGTGTCTGAAGCAGACATCAAGTTGAGCCATTATGTTTGGACGGGCTCCAAGGAGGAGTGACAACTCCAAGTACTATGAGGTTCTTGGTGTCTCAAAAAGTGCCAGTCAGGATGAACTTAAAAAGGCATATAGGAAAGCTGCTATAAGAAATCACCCTGACAAAGGTGGTGACCCCGAGAAAGTAAGTTGCATATCCTACTTGCAAGTAGAATCCTCTGCATATTGCTGGTCCAGATATGTCATGCCACCAATGAAACCTTTTGATTCCGATGCTCTGCATGTTTCTTGTTTTTGGGATAGTAGTGGTGCCCGGGCCAGCTTGTGCGCTGCATGCTTTTTAAGGCAGTTTCCCCTCAAGCCGCTAATAAAATCGAGCTTATGCGTGAACAACTGAACATGACAGTTCATTGATACATTGGTCTTCTTTACTTTACGGCCTTTTAATTATGATGCAGCATGTACGTTATATGTGCCAATATGTGATCGAAGAAAGCAAGGTGGAAGGGGGAAGTTCTAGGCATTTGCTTCTTGTCTTTTACTTATCTTTGTTTCCTATCTTCTTAGTTCAAGGAGTTGGGTCAGGCATATGAAGTTCTAGGTGATCCAGAGAAGAGAGATATTTATGATCAGTACGGTGAAGATGCACTGAAAGAAGGAATTGGGAGTGGCAGTGGTGGTGGCGGTGTTCACAATCACTTTGACATATTTGAATCATTCTTTGGTGGGTCTTTTGGTGGTAAGAAATTTGCTCTCTCAGATGGTAGATAGAAATAGCCCACTGGAGGGTGGTTGACTCCATTTTATGGATTTAATTCTGTTGGACGGCATATTTATTTGGCCTTGGTTGTTTCAGGTGGAGGCAGCCGCTTCAGAGCTAGCAGACAGAAGAGAGGTGAAGATGTAGTGCATACGCTTAGGGTTTCTCTTGAAGATTTGTATAATGGCACCACAAAGAAGCTCTCTCTTTCCCGGAGTATATTGTGTCCCAAGTGTAAAGGGTATTTTCTCTCTCTGATTATCTCGACTTATCTTTTCCCGATGTTCATTTATTGCTTATATGACCTAGGATTCAAAGTTGTATTGAGTTGAATGATGAAATTTGTCTTTTGAGTTTGAATTGTTCTCGTTAAGGCTGAACATCAATACTGAATTTCTTGCACTTGGCCTATGTGTGAATATTTGAAGGAACTGGGGGACCAAGATTCCAGAAAGTGTGTGCATATAGTTTGTAGAAATTTGTATAACCAAATCGATATTAAAAATGTCGAAGTAGTCTACAATAATTACTTTATATGATTGAAACTTTGATGTGACATCTTTATGTCCATTTAGATCTTCCAATCATTATGGTAACAGATCTAGGAACACAAAGTAAAATTTTCCTTTAGCACAATTTGGATGCTTTTGTAATCTTCAATTGGTCAAATAGCTTAAGTTTGACACATAATTGTGTGATCTAGTGGTTAATGATGTTAGAAAGTCCTGGGAAACTAGAGTTAAAATCTTAATAGTGATGAAAAATACTAGGTCATTTCTTCGCCTATACCTAAGCCATGATGGATAAATTTATCTTCGACCTGTAGTCTGTACTGGTGGGAGGTGGCAGGTGTAGATACCCTTACAAAACCGTGCACTTCAACTTAAACCGGTTTTGAGAAGGGGTGCAACAGCAGGTATCCTGTGGATTAGTCGAGGTGCATGCAATTTTATTTGGTTATTACTTTTATCCTGAAAAATTAAAAATTGAATCTATTCTTTGTAAGGTTGACACTTGTGAAAGAAAAGTTGTGTGTCTCCATGCTGCTAGTGTCAATGGGTGCTCCTTTATTTGCTTTCATTTTTTAATTTTTATTTGATTCATATGGCCTCTATATCAGTTCCAATATTTGTTGTATACCTATCATCTATTAGGATGCTCTTATGAATACATCTTTCTAATTTAATGTAGTGCTCCTCATTTCTTAGGCTGTGTGGGGGCAGGTAGCGATGTGGGTGTGCATTTTTCTCGATTAACAGAAAAATGTAACATAACCCTTACAAAATAGAAAAAAATATGTTTCACTATCGACATATTGTGAAAATAACAAAATCTTTGTTTAGTATTGGAACGATTAAACAGGCATAAGAAAATTGTTGGAAATGAATTAAATGCATTTAGTCGTTCTCTAAAAAATCTGTGTAAGCTGAACTGAGGAACCAGAGAGTATTTATTGGAGCTCATCTTAAGGTACTAATTGTTGGATTTATGTGCACTTTGACTTAATTTTTTCGATACATTTGTGATCTGGTCCACTGGTTATCAGGAAAGGTTCAAAGAGTGGAGCATCTGGTGCATGCTATGGATGTCAAGGCACTGGAATGCGTGTTACAAGAAGACAGATCGCTCCAGGAATGATCCAACAGATGCAACATGTTTGTCTTGAATGCCGAGGCTCAGGTAGTTAATGAAAATATTCTGTGTCCTGTGACCAATGCAAGCATGAGAACAGTTAGTGATGTCCCTTCTTTCCCGATCCACAGAGAAAGGGAAAAAATGTAAAACGAGGAGTTAGTAAATCCTTGGAATTTACTGTGTTGATGCAGGAGAGGTTATCAGTGACAGAGACAGGTGCCCGCAGTGCAAAGGAAACAAAGTTACACAAGAAAAGAAGGTGCTGGAAGTGAATGTTGAGAAAGGAATGGAACATAACCAGAAGATAACTTTCGAAGGGGAAGCAGATCAAGCTGTAAGTGTAGTTGGTTGGTTTTCTCTTGCAATTACTTTTATATATTAAATACATGTTATATGTGCCTTAAAATATATGAGTCTTGAACCCTAGAATTAGTATAGTATTTGAATTTACTATATACCACCTCCTAAAATAAGATATCGAGCAATTTGCTTCCCCGTTCCATTCTATGCATTGCCCGTTTCACTTTGGCTGATGACTTGTCTGTTCACACTTCAATTTTACTGTTGTTCTGCAGCCCGATACCATCACTGGAGACATTGTTTTTGTTCTACAACAGAAGGAGCATCCAAAGTTCAAGCGGAAGTTTGATGATCTTTATATTGAACACACACTTACTTTGACTGAAGCTCTTTGTGGCTTTCAATTTGTCCCAACTCATCTTGATGGGAGGCAGCTTTTAATCAAATCGAACCCTGGAGAAGTTATAAAGCCTGGTAAGCACGTGCTTCCTTTGTGTGCCATCTTGTCTGTGAGAAGAGACGGGTTTCAAAGCCTTAATCCAAGCTTGAAATATCGTCGAGAAGTAGGTCAAAGTAAGTGGTGACGAGCCATATTGGTCTAAGTAAGTGGTGACGAAGAAAAGACTTTTAAGCCCGAGGGGTAGTGTGCGAGGATGTATGGTTTTGCCACAGGTACATATGCTTATTCAATTGTCTTTTGCAGATCATTACAAGGCAATAAATGATGAAGGCATGCCCAATTTTGGCAAGCCTTTCATTAAGGGACAGCTTTATATCCATTTTGATGTGGTATTTCCAGAATCAGGGGTTCTTTCCCCCGAAAAATGCCGTAGCATAGAGACTATTCTGTCATCAAGACCAGGGAAGAGCTCATCAGAAATGAAGTTAGACGAGTGTGAGGAAACTATTATGCACGACGTCAACATCGAGGAAGAAATGAGGCGCAAGGAGCCACGACAACATCAAGAGGCTTATGACTCGGACTATGACTATGACGACCCAAACGTGCATCGTGTGGCCTGTAACCAACAGTAAGTCTGTAAAATGCTTGTATGTTTGGTCATATCCCAGTAATTTTTTGCAGCAAAGACCACTGGTCTTTTTTGCTTTAGAGATGATTATTATATAAAGGAGTTAGGCTTCCTTTAGTTCTGTTTTATTGCATGTTAAATGTATTTCAATAATCATACATATTATTGTTAAGTTGGATTTCTGAGCTTTTATGAGATATTGAAGTATAATACTTTCTTCAATTGGTTTGTCAAATCTACTTCAATTGTTTTTTTCACAATTTGTTAATATCATACTATAAGTTATCTAGGTATTTTTAGCTTCTTGTTCAGTCAAAATTGGAACTGAGAAAGCATTAAATTGCTCAAAGCCCTAATTTAGGTCTCAAAATAAGTAAAAAAGAAAAATGATGCTAATGAAAACCAACCAAAAAAGAGAGGGTTTAATGTCGGGGCTAAAGACGAATTCAAGATTTTTACTATGATCTCAAGTTTAATACAAATTGCAACAATTATCAGGTTTACAAGTAAATATTTTTTATAACAAACTCAAGTTAATACAGGTTACTATGTGCAATAATGAATATATTTTCAAGTAAATACCTATATAGTAAAAAACATTTGTAACAACGTTCTTCGCTTAAATATACAAGTCATTGTGAATGAAATATTGTTATAGAAAATTTGTAATATCTTTTACACCTCTCTAAAACAACTTTTCTGTATAGTTAATAACAATATATTACTATAACAATTTAAAAAAAATCATGTTATGTCATATTATCAATCAAAATATATCGTATTAAACAATATCATTATAAAGGGGTTCAGCTATATAACATTACATGAAAAATTTATTCCAAAGATCACTAACAATAGTTTCTAATTTATCCTTATCATTAGTTATGGTCATTTTCCATTACGGGTGTGTTTGGTATGGAGGAAAATGTTTTCCATGGAAAATATTTTCCTAGAAAATGTTTTCCTGGAAAACAAGTAGATTTTAAACTTATTTTCTCATGTTTGGTTGGTGAGTAGAAAATATTTTTCGGAAATGATTTTTAGTGTTTGATTTATGAATGAAAAATATTTTTGAGAGAAATCTTTTATTTTTACTAGAGTAAAAAATAATTTATGAAATTAAAAATAATTTTTAAAATCAAAATTATTATTTTTTAGGGGCGGTGGTGGGAGTGGGGTGGGGAGTAGTGGGTGGGGGAGGGGGGAGGGGAGGGGGTAGGAGTGAAAAAATAAAATTTTGAAGTTGATAGTATTTTTAAATAACAAAATTAATTTTTTGGGGGTTTGGGGTGGGGTGGGGCGGGCAGGGGGGGTAGGAGTTTAAAAATAAAAATTTGAAGTTGAAAATATTTTTTTTAAAAATATTTGATTTTTTTTGGGGAGGGGTGGTGGTGGTGGTCAGGGATCGGGTGAAAAAAATAAATTTTGAAATTGAAAATATTTTTGTAAAATTGATGTTTTTAAAAAAAAAATGTAATTTGAAATTGGAGGAGAGTTTTGGAAAATATTTTCCTTAATTTTTGAAGGGAAGTCATTTTCCTTAATTTTGAGGAAAATGAGTTGATTTGGAAAACATTTTCCAAAACTTTTGTCCCAACCAAACAAGGCAAAATTGGAAAACATTTTCGAGAAAATGTTTTCCTTCATACCAAACACACTCTACATCTTTCAAGACATTGTATCTATTACTCCCTCCGTCCACTTTTATTTATCATGTTAAGCTTTTCGAAAGTCAATTTTATTAATTTTCAAAGTTGAATTAGATTACATTAATTCAATATTTTAAACAAAAAATTTAGATATTCAACAACTATATCAAAAGTACTACAAATTGCAATTTTGCATATCAATATGATGAAAAAAATACATCTTAAAATATTGGTCAAAGTTCTTAAAGTTTGACTCTATAAATAGAAATCATGACAAATAATACCGGACGGAGGGAGTATATTCAAAAGACAATATAATAAAATCACTCCTCTGTTTATAATTTCTTAAGAAACGTACAAAGTCAATAGTTGACAAATATTATTGAACAGAATAAGTATAATACAAATAAAACAAAATTTATTAAATTCAAGTAAAATCATAACTAATAATGAGGACCCTCCTACAAGTTAGGGAGGGCACGCCAGCTATAGGATACAGATAAATGCCACAAAATAATTAATAAGCAAAGGATCCTAAGGTAAGGCCTTTGTTCCTACACATCGTACACCATATTCAAGTAAATAAATGATCTATATTCATCTAAATGTCAATTTCAATTTTGAATTATGTAACACCAATTATTGGCTCATTTAACACATTTGCTATAATCAAATTTATGGCCAAAAAAATGGACCTTTTTGTTGCTACTATTTAGAAGGCACAATGGACCACTTTAAATTAATACTAGTGAACATGTATAATTACATCTCTCATTAAATTTTCTGAAAATAATTGATGTACTCTTTTACAAAAAAAAAAATTGAAAAGTCTTGAGTTATTGTTGATAATTACATATACATACTTCAAACAATTGAGTTTCAGTTTCTTTTAAGGAGGCGATACTGGTGGCCAATCTAATTATCAAATGGGGCGTACATAAATTATAAATGAATTAAAAGTTGAATTTTTAAATTTTTGATTATTTTTTTTAAAATACAAAAAGAACCATATTTACCTCCCCGCTATTGAAAATACATTATATTAATTTTCCATCTGTTATACTTTTTCAAAAATATAGCCTTACAATTATTTTAAAACTATATTTACCTCTCACTCATTAAAACTCCATTTTTCAACTTTAAAAAGCCATATAGCATTTTCTTTTTTCAAATGAATGAGCTAATTACATCTACTAGCTAGATCATATTAATCAACAAAATTTAATGCAACTCAAATACTTGAAATTATAAATGTGCTATGAGGTTTTAAACTTCTTAATCTAAGATTGCGGATTTAAATCAAGAATTGCTGGTTATTTCTTGATTGTATTGTTTTAAAGTAACGTTGTATTATATCTTTTAGTTAATCAAATAATGTCATCCACTATAATATATATATATATATATATATATATATATATATATATATATTTTTTTATTTTTTTTTATTTTTTTATTTTTTTTTTAAAAAGAATTTTTATTAATAACTTGTTGATTTTATCCTTTAGAATAATCGGATATCTTGCTTTTAACACATAAAGCACCTCTCACCGACAAAAGAATTTAACAAGGTAATATAAGCACAACATAATTTAGGTGTGAATTGACCATAAAAAGGAAAAAATTAAAAAAGTATAATTACACTTTAAAAGTTTTTTTGTTTTTTTTTGTAATATTTTTCTTCCATTTTCTTTTCAAATTCAAATAGTTTTTGACATTTGTTCCAATCATCCACCAACTAAGTGGGCATTTTTTTGTAGTCTATATATATGATAAAAGGTGTACCATCATTTTTCAGACCGAAATGATATGTCTGGTTGATTGAGTGATTTATTCCTCCGTTTTATATTAATTGATCATTTTACTAAAAGATAGTTGTTTTACTCTTTTTTAAAAATTATTCACATATGTCTGTAAAATTCCCATGATATTTTTTATTGAGTGAATTAGTAAAATTATTTTCTAATTTATAATTTCTTAACATATATATAATGATCAACTAATATGAGACGGAGGAAGTAATAAATTATTGATAAAAAACATTTACATATTATATTCCCAAACATGTTGATAGTGTGTGTAAGAGTTTGGAAATTATTGGTTGAGAAGGTGGATGGAAATGCCTTTTAGAAAGTGCATTTCCCAAGTGCCAAACAGCACCTTAACACTACACAAAAAGTAAATCTTTTTTGGAAGTATGTATATAAGTAGGGTTTTGAAAGTTTACAAATTCTAGAGAACCATCATGAGTATATAGAAATTCTATTATTGAAGTAGTATCCAAATTGAATTATTAAAAGTTTTGGTTGTTGAATTCTTTTGAACTGTGCTTAGCTTGCTTTAGATATTGTTGGATTTAAGTTAGGATGACGCTGATAATAATTTTTATACTATCAATATAATTTAAATTATAAACTATATATGATCATGTTATTACTCTATTATTCGTAATGTTGTCAAGTCAATTTTTCTATAAAAGGTTACTACAATTAATCGATTTAGTCTATTGAGACATATTAATTATGTCAGTGTATAAAATTTAAACGTGAAAAAAATTGTGATGATCATGAGATAGGTCAAGTGGATGTATCAAACATAAAGTGCATTTTTTTCGAAGCAATATCCCTACAATTATGTCGTATGAAATGGTATCAAATATTTATGGCAATTCTACTTTTTACCATGAGAAGATCTAGCTATGAAATTTCCTTTCTGACAGATTTATATATAAAAGGAAAAGAAAAAGTCTTCTCTTAATTTAAAAAGGAAATTAAAGTAGATTTTTTTATCCATATTGTAGATATTTAAAATACAACTGATATCTGATCAATTATTTTATAAGGTAGCTTAAAATTTTAACTCGTGACAGAAAAAAAAAAGAACGATAAACAATTGAAGTGAGAATAATTGTCATAATTACAGTTTAGATAAGAATTTTGAGACCTTAAAATCGTTTATATTGATCCGTCGTTTAGTTGGTAATAATTTACTTTTAAATAAAGTTATTTTAGGATAAAGATTTCACCATGTGTATAAAATAACTTATCCTATCATTAGTTTTAAATGACGGAATAAAAAATCTAAGGATCACCTAATACTTACAACCACACGCAAAATAAAATAATTCTATTTTTTATCTGGAAATTATTATACCTATATCTCACACTAAATATTTTTATTTTGTTCTTTTGATATGCGATCGATATAAAATTATTTCATATCATCTGCTACGTGAAATGGTAATTAATCCCATCATATTAGTTTAAATAGTGGGATAAAATAATCTCGAGAATAATAACTACTTCAAACTAATCTCGGAACTATTATCCTTATCCCATCATATTATGGCAAAAGATTTTTATTGCCGCAAAAACATTTAGCGATAATTATGTCAATATTTCAGATTATGTAACTGCATGACAAATATATAAAATGTTGATTATCCATACACATATTTATTATTACTAATTATAATATAAAAACAATTATATTATTATCACTAAATAATAACCAAAAAATTCTTTATTTTTTATACTATATTTATTGTATTTACTTAGCGTGCATGGTAGATCTACTTAGATGAAATGGACGTTGTTGCAGTGAGTACAATCAAATTTACAACATTTTTTTCGTGTTACTAGTTTTATTTATTAGAGTACGTATGTCAATTCATTATACTCGTCCTCGATTCAATTTATTGGAATTTGTATTACATAAGATAAATTTTGATTCATGTACAAATTAACTTAGCATGAATTGGCAAGCATCATGTCACCAAAATAAAATGTTTTATCGTTGTATTGTGTGATAATTCATTATTTAGTATCTGATGATTTAACTTATTGAAATTTATAATGCGTAAGATGAATATAACATGTTTATCATTTTTTATAATTTCTTCATTTTAATATGACTGATTAAGAATAAGAGAATCTCATTCGTCATCCCATCACATTTCTTCAACGTGATGGTACACTTTGTGTAGTCGTACTCAATCTATTTAAACTTTGTGTTTGAATTTTGATTATGGCTTAATTAGGTAAAAGAATCTTTTTATCAATTTAAAAGAGAATTAGATGTATCTTGCTAGGCAAAGACAAGTCCAGTTCCCCATAATCAACAAAAATAAAGAGGTTCTCTATTAATTAATCTACATAACATGTTTCATACGTTGTATTCACTCGTGTCATTTTCACTAGTTTAATTTTAAATTTAAAAAAAAGATTGTCATTTAAGGTATATTTGGTCGGGAAACAAGTTATTATTGATATTTAAAATGTGATTTGGTAAAAAAGTTATTTTGTTTTTTTGTTTTTTAAGAGACGTCATCACATCAAATAAAATAAGAGGAAGTACACTTTATTTTTTATTTGTCCATTGTACGAATAATATATTTTCATTTTTATTTGACATTTTTAGCACATTAAAAGAAACACATTTGTTTTCATAATAAACTCACAACATTCTTAATTATTTATTTTCCAAATTATTTCTTAATGATAAAATATTCACATTTTTTATTATTTCCTAAAGACATGCTACATTCAAAATGGAGATATGAGGAATGTAATTAATTGACCATAATTTAATCAAAGTATATTTTTGTACTTTCATTTCCTGATTTTGACGCATGTTTTAACTTTCGTGACTCTGTAATTATTTAAGGTAAGTACTGTTTTAATTAATTGGATCCATCACTCTTGAGTGAAAGGTACTGATTATATTAATTTATTAATTATCAACGCGTGTATTCTTTTTATTTTACTTTATTGATAACTTGTAGAACTTTCACTAGCTCAAAAAGTAATTATTTGAATTCATGTTAATTTGTATTAATATGAATCTTATTTGATTTTGCATTTATGTATATCTATATGATCTCGCTCATCATTCTACTCTTTTTATATATTTGGTATTTCAGATAGGCAAATACATGTATTTATTTATGTGATTATGAAAATCTCGTTCGTCTTCTTCTTATCTTGCTCGCTTATCTCAATATTTTAGTGCATTTGGTAGCAAATATAAATGTAGTTCGATATACCTGACTTGATTCTGGTAGCAAATATAAATATAATTAGATATACCTGACTTGATTCTGGTAGCAATTTACTAACTAGTAATGCAATGTGTAATTTTTTTTTTCAAATCATTGAGAGAATTAGTAAACATGGTAAAAATATTTATCTAATTAGATAGCTTTTTCTAATTTAATTGACTCTTGTATCAAGAAAAAAACTTTTTATTTGTTTATTTAGTAAATTAAGATAATTTTCCCTAATATTAACTTAATTATTAAATAACTAGTAAATAAAGTATTATTCCCTTCTCCACTTTTACTTTTTGTGTTCAATTTATGTGACAGAGTAAAAATATAAACAAAATATGGCTAAATAAAATTATGTTTTAATTTTCAAAGCATAATTACTTAGGATGATCTATTAAAATCGACTGTTGATAAATATATCATAAATTTTAAAATAAATATTGCTTTAAGAAAAAAAAAGTCTGAAATATATCTGAATACTTATTTTATTTCACTACACTTATTTTATTTGGACAATCAGAGTGACTTGTACCTATAAATTAAACGAGTATAATTAGTGTAAGCTTGGCTTAATTTGGTTTACACGAATACCAGTACGAATTAGATTTAATAATGACAATTAATGAGCTAACGTAATATCAATACTAAAGGATTTTAGGTAAGCATATGTCCGTTAAGAACTAATATCTAGAAATAAAAAAAATATTTTGTATTTATGCAGCATGCAGAATATAATGATGTGTCAAAAGAAAAATTAATTACGTATTAATTAGGATTAGTAGGTCAACTACTCCACATTCTTGTAATACTAGTAATTAAGACTCCTCTTAATTAATTAAATTAAATTAATTATAGGGCTCATGATGAGTACTACTAGAAAATTCACCAAATTATGAAGAAACTTTTAGAAAAATAGATTGTGGAAAAGTGCACTCTTTTCTATGATAATTGGTGGGTTAAGCTAAACATAATCATTATTTGCCTTAATTGGATAGAAATTGATCTGAAATTCAATTGTTTAACTTGTTAGTACATCCAAAAATGGTTTGTTGATTGGATAGGGTTAATTAAACATCATGAATCTTCCTTAATGGGATTAGGTAATTATAAGCTACTCTGGAATACATAGTACCTCTATACGTCCATTTTCATTAGTCATGTTTCGTTGTTTAAAATTCAATTTAATTAATTTTTTTAAAATTAAATTAGATAATATTAATTTGATATTTTAAACAAAAAAATTAGATATTTAAAAAACTAAACAAAGTATTATAAATTGCAATTTTTTGCATATTAATATGATGAAAAAATACATTGTAAAATGATAGTCAAAGTTCTTATTGTTTTTGCTCTAAAAAATGAAACGACAACAATTAAAAATAGACCGAGAGAGTAATAATTAACTTGTTTGGAGTACATTCATTAAAGAATTTAGCAATATGCCAATATCTGTATATAATATTTAGATGATATGAAGCACTATAGTCTATAGGCCATAGACATCTTTGATTGTTTCTAATTAGTATTATGGTTTCATAATTGCATAAAATGAGTTGAAGAAGTGATGATTACGCTTTGAGGTACTCCAATAATTTAGAGATAAAACTAATTCTATTTTTGGACAAAGAAAAAATTGTTAGTTCCACTTTGTTGGTTTCGTTTTGACTTAATATGAAATCTAAAAAATAAAAAATAAAAAAATCTTATAATCGTAAACTAATTAATATATTAAAATATCATTTAATCTTGTCATATTTAATTTAACATATTATATGAAAAAATTAGAACGAAAAAGTTATAAAAATGAAAACAAAGATAACTTTTTTTTTAAAACAAACTAAAAAAATAAATTAAAACGTGAATCCAAATACAATATGATAATGATTTATTAAGATTTGCACTTAAAATCTATTGATTAAAAATTAGGATGATATCATTGTGACAATAGCAGATGTTTACCTACTGACTATACTGGAAAAAACTACATTACAACAACACTATTAGTAAGGACTCAATGTTCTCCCCCTCCATACCCTGAACTATACATATAAAAAGTGCGGATCATATCATATCATATCATACGAGCTTAATTAATAATAACACATAAATTAAAAATTGAGAAGAACGCGATTCTTTAAACGTGTTTATTATTATACGAATAGGATGTCAGTAAAAACATTTGTGACAATAATTAGATTTAATGGGCACACAGATTTCCCAGGCTGATAATTGATAATGACTTATCATTCAAAGAAAACAAACAACAGTACAACTGACTTACTGCACACTTTCACTATACTCAATCATATTGTCCTCTTATGCTATTCAAATACTGTTTTAAGGGCCCTTTTGATATGATAGCGTTTGGACATAGATTCACAAATTATTTTTAATGGTAAAATTTTATATTAACTTTAAAGTTTTATTTTGATATACGAAAATGAGCAACGCATAATTTATAGACAAGATAGTTAATTCAGTATAAATCAATAGACGAAGGGAGCTGGAGTCAGCCGAATCATTTAATTGAGATGGCTCCATTGGTTGACAATGGAGTGTCTAAGAGAATTATGCAGATATTAAATAAATTAAATAAACCGAGTTAATAAGTAGGTTGGACTCAAATAATTACTTGAATTGAAATGGGCTAAAAAGAGTTTAGTCATGCCCGCCAATTTGACCATATTTTTTCAAATGATCCACATATATTCCCCTACCCTACTCCTCCCCTTACCATCCATTGAAACTTGAACCGACTTGGAACCGAGACTTGATAATTGACCCAAAACTCGACTTTGACCTGAAACCTCAAGATCTAACCCTGACTCAAAACTCGAAACTTGATCTCAATCTCGACTTAACTTTTACCCGAAACTTGAGATATGATACCCTAGATCTGGCCTTAATCGAGACTCAAGATTTGAGATTTGACCCCAACTTGGGATTCGAGAGATGATGTGCATTGACCTGAAATTCGAGACTTGGCCCCAAATCAAGACCCAAAACATTAGATTCTACTGTGATTTGAGACTCGAATTTGACCTTGCATCCAAGACTCAACCTTTACTCGAGACTTGAGATCTGACCTCGATTCTAATTCAAGACCCGAGATATGAGACTCGAATTTGACCTTGAATCCAAGATTCAACCTTGATTTGAGATCTAATCTCGATTCTAATTTAAGACCCGAGATTCAACCTGTAATTGAAACTTGATCAGACCTAATTTGACCTAAAACTTGAGATCCTGTCTCGGGACTCAACATTCGACCTGACTTGACACACGAGCCTGACATTAACCCTAAACTCAAGATTCGACCCCAAACTCAATTTTGACCTTAGAACCCGAGACTTGACATTGACTTGAGTCAAGGAGATCCGACCTCGACCCTGACTCGGGACCTAAGACTTGAGAACCAATCACAACCCGAGACCAAGCTCTATTTTGACCTAGAATCGGAGATCTAATACATAATAAGGAAGAAACAATAAAGATGATTTTATTAACACACACAGATTGTGCAAATTGTTTCTTAAGCTACTTTTATGGAATTCAATATTTATAGAAACTTTAATTTAGAAATGATCTTCGTGAAAAATCATCCTCTTTTACAAACAAATATATCCGTTCAATTAATTAACACTTCCAAACATTACAAAGCAATGTAAGTTCAAGTTAATCAGTTAATTAATAAAAATATTGTTTACTAGGTGTATATACATGTTAATCATGACAAGTGTTGTCATCAAACAAATATGTTTCTATCGAACATTATACTACTTCTCTTAACGTACAATACAATGCATGTTAGTTGTCTAATATCTTGGAGAACAAATATATAAATAGCTTTATCAATTCATATCATAAATTTAATGCGTGTATACATATATTCCTGTCGTTTATCTGTTTGTTTTCGTACACCCTTTAAAAATCAATAAATAAAATAATAAGTTTACTATATCATCTTTGATTATTATAAGTCATCTGAATGTTGAGAAACAAATAAAACTTGATAGTAACGGTAAAACAGGTATATAACGATATATCATATGCTAAGTTTTCAAACTAAACAAGTAAAAGTGAACGGAAGGAGAATCAATCAGAGCAGGCCTTGGTATATATATATAGAGTGGCCCATAGTTAGGTTATGAATATAAATGAGTATGGTATATATATACATATATATGTGTGTGTGTGTGTGTGAAACCTTGCTAGAAGATCAATGGATTCATGACGATTGTCTAATTTCACTCTCTTTGTTTGCATTGTTCAAAAGGGAATTCACTATAGTAGGGACATTCTCTTTAGGTGAAAAGAGACAAACATGTCATTTCTTCACTTATTATATATCACTTCACTATTCATTTATATAGGGGGTCCATTACACCCATTGAACAACTAAAACATGTTTATAATTTGCATTTCAATTGGATGGTGGAATCATATTCCATAATTAATATCTCCCCAACCACCATTCTTCCTATAACTTAATTCATATATTATTTGCGTTATATGCGTTGTCCGTTGAAAATAATATGTATCTTGAAAAAATTGTTGCAATGCGCACTAGTGTTATGTTGACACATTTTTTTTAAAAAAAACTACTTACACACCAAGATTTTCAAAGTTATTAACAAGCAAGATCGATATGATAGGACTCATTGCAGCAATCCATAGAGTTATTATATTCTTTGTACTTTGATAAATAAATAAGTACAGCAAAATGTCATTAAAAATTCTAGTTCTTTCTTTATGTTAGTCATTACCCTTTTCTTCTACTTCAAAAGATATTATATATTAGCATCATTTTACATATATAGATATTTCTAGTGAATCCCCTCTCCTTCGTTGAAGTCAGAAATATTGTTAAGGGTTAAATTTTTTATATATATGATGATATTTTTACCTATATATTTTATACTATTTTATATATACATAGTATAATTTCTCGACGAAACTATATGCGGCGCCACTTGCCCCCCCCCCTTCCCCCATCTTTTGGGTCATGCATAATACATAAATGTGCTCTTTAACTTGGCCTCATTTCAGATTTGTGCCCTTCAGCTTTGGATATGCACTAGACACACAAGTGCTACGTGACACAATACACGTAGGATACTACGTAGGACAAAAAATGAAATGCATGATGTCATGTACGACATGTGTGTCTATTTGTTCAACATTATACAAGTTTAAGTGATAAGAAATATTGTGTCTAAAATTTTATACATACGAAACTATATGTGGCGCCAAACCCCCCCCCTCCCCCCTCTTTTGGGCTATTTGTAACTACAGATTATATTTCAGTATAAAATTGGGAGGGGGTGGGTACGCAGTATAATACAAAATACATGTCACCTTCACTTTTGCAACTTGATTTTGTAATTATATATATATTTGTATATTTCTTAATTCCTAGTTCAAACATAACGTACTTTTCAATGTAAAGTAATGTGTCAGGAGAAGATTGAAGTTGTGGAGGGTATAGAAGGACCACTTAGTTTACATATACATCAAACTAAATTAAATTAAATGAATTATGGACAAGTGCAATGTGTAAGGGAATTAATTGTTGTACTATGTTTTTAGAGGAAGTATGAGAATCACACACTTGGAAAGTTGGAATACAACATTTTCACCTTAATTTAATTTATCGACATTTCCAAAAAACTTTTGATCGATAAAAGTCAAAACAAAATACAAGAATAATAGGAATGACTACAAATTCTAATATTCCATAGTGTCAAAACATGATGTAAAGTCATTAACACACACAAAGGAAAAAAAAAAAAAGAGTTCAGATATAAAATTCGTCGTTAATTTATTGCTTAGTCATGGTTTTTGATAATTCATTGTTGATATATTGATATATAGGATTAGTTATTTATTTTTGTTGTTTAACTATCTCGTTTATTATATTCTCATTTTTTTGGTAATTATATGGTGTTGGCTTGAATATTATATATTTTAGCGTAGACAAAATGATCATATATATATATTTATTTATTTTTAAAAAAAAACATTAAATATGATGTATATTTAGTATAAGTTCTAAAAATTATATACCAAGAATATTCAATTATATCAATCAAACATATTTGCTATCACTCATTAATGTTTTAAAAGATAATTTTGGGACTCAATTTAAGGCGTGGACATTGGCAAATGCCGTGTGAGACTTAGTTATGTGAATTTTACGTCCTATTATAAGCCTTAAACAAGCTTAACGCCTAACGGTCAAAGGTAGCTAGTAGATATTTCATAAATTATTTTTTCGAATTTTTTTGTTAGCACTGTTGATCCTTAAAAATTTTAATAAATGAATTATGATTAATATTTTTTTTTATCTGAAGAAATAAGATTACTCAAATAACAAGTTGTAGTATTATATATTTAGTATTTAAGAATATTGTGAAGCGAGAATATCACTTGACATTTCCTTTAAAATACATAGCCAAAATTTTCATCTTTATTTATTAGTAGTCTTCATAGTTTTGTTATATATTTCAAAATTATCATAATTAATTAATAATTATTTAAAATTAAAGCAATTTTATATTTATTCAGGAATAAGTGATAATTCTAACAAATTTAATTGATTATTGAGACAGGGGGAGTAGTTATATATCATGGCATCCATTAAATAGTAGTGAGTATTATTATTTTCTTAGTTTCAAAATATTTATAGTGTTTTTCATTACATATTCATTAATAAAATATTAATTAAAAGAGGTGTTTGACTATTTTTTTTTATTTGTGTCTTAAGATATACTCTCTCAATTCAACAATAATTGTCCATTATACTATTTTGAGATGTCTAACACTACTTGTTCACTTTATTAATTTAATGGATAATTTTACATTTAGTTTCTAATTTACCCTTAATATTATTATAGTCATTTTTTTATTACATTTTTCAATACATTGTATTTACAAAAAATAACTTAAATACACAACTATAAGTTTATTATTTTCTAATTTTCTCTTCTTTTTTAAAAAATTACATAAATCCCTTTTTTTTAATTTTAATCAGAAGTTTAGAAATACATAACCTTCTCTCTCCTATGACACACGCTTTCCCAATATCATGCCTATTTTTTCTCCACTAAAACACTCAATCTTCTGAATCACTTTTTGAATTTTGAATTATTACTTTTAATCAAACACGTTTCACAACATTTAATATGCAATTTTGAATTTCAAAATTCAAAAATCTGAAATTTCTGGAAATTGTAACTACTATTGTTCTCTGGTTCTTCTTCTTCTTCTTACTCCATCATCCGTTGTTCTTTTGTTCTTCTTTTCTTCTTGTTCATCGTTATATTACATCAGATTAATGGATCCTTTTATAAATAGGAGGATTTATGATTCGGACGATGAAAATTGGAAAGAAAATAGAAAAAAGTCTTTGCATGATCCTTTGATTCAGAAGGATTCAAACAAAGATATTCCGGATACCTCTAAATCAATGGTTGCAAAAATACACCAAAAAAAGAGAAAAGCATCAGCAACCATTATTGCCATGCCGACATTGCTTCGGATATGTCTGTTTTATACTTCTTTAAAATTGTTGTTAAAGTTATAGTACGTTTGATACATATCGTTATAGTGTGTTATAGTGTTTATTCGATTTCATGATACATGAATTAATTGCGTGTCAGATGATTTTCTATGTATCACGAGTATTTGAAAATTGTTATCACGTATAAGACAATAAGTTTGATAAATATTGACTCAGTGTGTTATGGTGTTTAGTCGATGCAATGATACATAAATTAGATGTGTATCATATGTTTTTTATGTAGTATGAATTTTTGAAAACTGATATCATGTATCAGTAAGGTATTAGTTGTTTATTTAGTATTAGTATTTTATTTAGTATTTATATTCAATATAGTTAAAATTTGGTATTACACGAAAGTATCAACCGTTTTCGAAGAAAATTATTTTTACACGTATCAGAACTTTTTGCTATTCTTGTTTAAATTGATATAATCCTTAATATATCAGCAGTAGTATATTAAAGTATCAATATAGTTAATTCAATGTATCAATAAACTTAACGAAATAGTGAATCATAGATTAAAACAAATTTAACTCAAAATATCAACGAACTAATGATACATGGAGGTTTTTATGGAAACAGTAATGTTTCATGTACTAATTTTATCAGCATGTAAATATATATAAATTCCAAACACTATCATACCTTTGTTGATCAGATCTCTATACTTTACAATTGAAGTTGTTCTTTATCTTATATTTCATCATCACATCTACAAGTATTGCTTTATCCTTATATATCTGAACTGTCTTCACCTCTACACTTTCTGAATCGATTATAACAGTTGTAACTCTAAATTCTGAATTATTATACGAATCAAATAAACTAGATTCAACCATTGCCAAAGCTTCTGCATCCTGTGTTGTGCCTTCTACACATGTAATTTCTCCACATGTTCCATCAAAGTTATGTACAGTACCACCAATCTTTTCAATTGTGTCAATACATAATGGATATATTGAAAATCCTGGCTCATTTTTTTCAGTTCTAAATATAGTTTAACACCCATAGCGTTCTTAACCTTCATTAGACAGGAGTTACCTTCTACAATGTAACGAATTTCAATATTTTTCCTTGATATATCGATATTCAACTCGGCTGCAATTGCTGCTTTCGAAAATGAAATTGAATCTCCAACAACGATTCCATCGATTTTGTAACTTTCATACTGCAATTCGCTCACCCAAAATTCCTGAATGCCTCTTCAAAATTGATGTATTCATCATGTATCATCCAAAATAATAGAAATCTAATTCGTATTTTTCGCCTTTTCAATGGATGTTCATAAAATTGTCTTCAATCTAGATGATATAATCTTGAATTTTCAAAATTTGAAAGTGTGTTTCAATTACCTGCTGAATTATTGTTTTATTTATGCTCAGTTACCGTAACTTAAGCTGAATTAAATAACCAACTTAAATATTCCGTTTATTCTCCCTTTTTATCTCAACAGTTATTAAATTACTATGTATCATTTACCATGTATCACAATGTACTAATGTATCACGCGATGATATTTTTAAGGAATTTTTTATAAATATTAAATTAGTCGGGACAGGTTGTAATTATTATGTTTCACTATGGGATTCTTTAAATTTTTACTTTTTTGTATTATATTCAAAAGGTGATATAGTAAAATTGTCTTTCTATTTATAGGTTCTTAAGAAGTGTGCAAAGTTAATAGTGGACAAATATTGTTGGACAGATGGAGGACTAATCTCTGTTTATTAAATATTTACTCTATTTATATGTCATAATTAAAGTATTACTACTAAGAATAAAATGAAAAAAATTAAGTAATTTTTTCTTGAACTAATAAAATGATATTAGAGAATTAACTTGACACAAATCTTTAATTACCAGTAGATAAAATGACAATTTTACTATAGCACTTTTTAAATGTGATCCATTTTAATATTTTGAGAAGTGATTATAGTTAATAATAAAACTAAATAAAAAATTAGGTCATAAATCATCTCTTGATCACTAATCATCTATTTTTGACATAATTGACAATAAAAGTAAACTAAAGAAATATTTTAAGATAGAGTTTTTAGTATCTACTAAAAGTATTTTGACGAAGAATACTTATGCCTAAAATCTGAGCACATAAGTAGGTCGTTTGAAAAGAACTTTTTTTTTTTCATAATTAATTATAAGATAGATTTATAAAAGTGAGAGTAATAATTCTAGAGTGTAGAGACTTAGTTCTATAAACTATATATAGAATTTATTTCAAATAAAGTACTTTGGATAGACATTAAAATATGGATCAAGAATATATAGTGACATAGTATAATCATAAATCCTATAATAAAATGATAGAGCTCCCTTAATATCTTACATCACTTTTTAGTCTTCGCTCTCTATTATCGAGTTATTTGCTAAAAAAAGATATAAATTCACTATTAATTTTTTTTGGAATTTTCAAAAAGACATTTTAATTTTATAACTGTCTTATTACCCACTCAATAATTTTGAATAGATATTATTCGTCCACCTCACATAGAGAGTTATGTGCACTCTCTCAAAGAGAGTAAGCAGCCTAAAGTAACTAATATAATTTTATTTTTACAAGTATTTTATTATAAAATATATTTTCTTATTTTTCTTATTAGTTTAACTTTTTTTTCTTTTTATATTTTCTCTTTCTTTCTACTTTCTTTTTCAAAAATTTATTGTCATCTCCATCCATTGAAGTTCTTACTTTCAATGCACCATTTTTACCACAATTTTACCTTCTTTTTTTTATTACTATTAATTTTACTCTCTTTAACTTTAAAAATTTATCTAAATATTTTTTTTACATTGTGAACAATTACATAAATCCATTAGATTTCAAGATGACTAGGAAGTATCATATAATTTTTTTAATCCGATTTTAGTTAAGTTTTTTCAATTTTCGGAAAATTAATTGATTCTTTTAAAATTATCATTTCTAATTTTGAATTTATATGAAAATAAATAGTTAATGATACCTTCAAAATTTTAAATTTTCTTAGAAAAATAATTAATTTTGCTATCAATAATTCAATAAAGTCTAAAAAATAATATAAATTTTCTAAAAAATTTGACCGGAGAAGAAGAAGAAAAAGAAAAGAAAAAAAGGAAATGGGGTTCAATTTGACATTGGGGGGTGGGAGGAGAAGAAAAAAAATGGAGGGATGAAACAATTGAAAGTGGGAGATGGAAGATAAAGTGAAATTTTAAGATAAATTAAAATTAAAAGTCAAAACGTAAGAGAGAGAGAAATAAAGAAAAAATGATAAAAGAAAAACTTAAAATGAAAAAAAAATAATAATACATTTTTAATTAAATTAACACGTGTCATATAATGATTGGTGTGAACACATTTGCTTCTTAAAATTTGGGGTTAATCGAAAAATGGTATAATAATATCTGTTCAAAATTGCTTAGTAGGGTAATAAAACAGTTGCAAAGTTAAGATGTTCTTTTAAAAATTCGAGACAACTTCGATGGTGACTTTATGTCTTTTCTCTATTTTCTATTATATAGTTGTGAGCTAATATCATCTTCTACCATTGATTAGTGATTTTTTTGGTCAATTGATAAGGTATATAAAAAAATATTAAATAAACTATATTAGTAATGATTGTATTAGTTAGA
This sequence comes from Solanum lycopersicoides, assembly GCA_022817965.1. Lineage (NCBI taxonomy): Eukaryota > Viridiplantae > Streptophyta > Magnoliopsida > Solanales > Solanaceae > Solanum > Solanum lycopersicoides. The sequence goes on from CM040618.1 coordinate 116,093,779, forward strand.
GAAAGCACATAAAAATTATCTAAACTTGGAAGCACAACTTACTTTAACACTTAAACTATACATGAGTTTAAATATCCTCTTAAAATATTTCAGGTGATTAAAACATCCCCTAAGGGCATCTCCAAACCAAACATCAAAATTTACATCAAATTTTGTGTTAGCATTATTTTAGTGTAAATGAAGTTCAACCCACTGCACCAAATTTTATACCAAAAAGAAATATTTCTCTCTTCATTATTATATTATTATTTCTTATCTCATTTATATTTTTTTATTTCATAAAACAAATTCTTTCTAAAACATTCTCCATATATAATTCATATTATTTTATTTTATAATCATTTAATATAAAATTATTTTATACCATAATATTTTAAATAATATAAATTGCTGGAAGATATTATACATTATATATAATAATGGATAATACAAATAAAAGTGAAATCATTAATGAAATAGAATTAAATAAACATGACATAATTGAAAAAATTGTTTTAAATTCTACATAAATATTCAACTTTTAAGATCACTATGGTGCTCTCATAAATACTCTATTAATGCATTACATAGATCAAAATGAGTTTCTTTTCAGAATTAACATTAATTTTTTTTTAAAAAAAAGCCATATATAAAAAAATTAATTATAGAAAAAGCTAACTTTTATATCTAAAATTAATATTATCAAAACATTACATTAAAAATAATTAAGTATACAAGAGATTTAATTAAAACATATAATTTATATAATGTTGAGAAAAAATATAAAAGAAATTTCTAAACTTGGTTGGAAAACTTACTTTAGCTCTTAAACTACACAGACGTTTAAATACCCCCTAAACATCTTTAAAGTGAAGGTTGGAGATGGTCTAAGAAATGACGTGACAGAGAGAGTGAATGCACTGTCCTGAAAGTTGTGTGAAAAAAGAGAAAAAAATTAAAATTTTGAAATAGTGATGAGGAAGAAAAGAAAAGTAAGTATTAAAGGTTGAAAAAATGGTGAACAACAAGGAAGAAGAAAGAGAGGAAAGTGGGAGGTATGCATTCATAAATTAATCAAATGATATATTAATTTTAAAAAATATTTAAGAAAAAATAGTGAATAAGTAAAAAAGAAATAAAAATTAATGACGTGGTGCCTACATGGTGATGTGACGCTTATGTGGCTATGATGTGGTGGGTGAGAGTGGTGTTGAAATCTTAGGGTGGAAAAAAGTTTCTTGAAAGATAATAAGGAGGTATTTAAACGTTCGTGTAGTTTAAATGCTAAAGTAAGCTATGTTGTCAAGTTTAAGGGGGTATTTTATGTATTTGGTTTGATGTATTAAAAAATAATATGCATTGCATAAAAATATTTATTTATAAATATATCCTCTCGAGTTATGATGAAAAAAATGCCGAGGAAATTTTAAGGGGAAATTGTATCTTTAACCATGCTAATGTATGTATTAATTATCTTTACATTATCAATACCAAAAAATTCATGGAATGGAATCAATAATACATTCCTCGATACATAATAGAGTGTATAATTAATGAACATAGCATAAAAAAATATAACAAACAAAGTACGTAGTTATACACAAAATTATAATACATACTTTAATTTTGTTAATACACTCAACCAAATAATCCCTTAATTAATTTCTTGGTACTTTACGGATAGAACATTTTAAAGTCGTCTAAAATAAATCAATATTTTAGATGGATTATGTCCTTTTTAGTTGGGTTAGGTCTGAATGGATAAAGAAAATATTTTCGGTAATTTTTAAAAGTCAAGTTACATTTTTTAAATTAAAAAAAATAACTTTGGGATATATTTTTTATTCAAGTTGTTAACCAAAAAGATAAATTAATAAATATAATTATTAAACGACAAGAGTACATATGCACCATTTGTTAAACGATAATGATATACACTATAATTTTTCACCAAAAAAATATTTAGAGGACCCTCACCTAAAACGTGAAAATTGAATGCTCATGAATCATGACGATTCTGTCAATTTAATTAAATTGGGATATTATATGAAAGGTACCACAAAAAATCACAGCAAAAAGACAATGAAGTACTACTAGTTGAGCATAGGGTAATAAAGTTTATACATATTTACAATTCCATAAATAAAATTCTAATAACCACTAATTTTTTCTATATCCCATTGGGTCATTATCAACACATGAAAAGTGGATAAATAATTACAAGTAAATTAAGAGTGTGTTCCAATATATTTTAATTTTTTTTTTATCTATTTTTGAAAAACATTTCTTTCTAAAAAAAGAGAAAAATGATTTTTCAATATAAGAATAAACAAAATTTAACAAGTTCCAGCACTTTTCATTTTCACCTTCACTTTCATGATATTTTTAGTTTTGTACTAAACACAAAATAATATATTAAAATATTTCACTTATTTTCCTGAAAAACATTTTTAATGAAACAAAAAATAAAATTCAAATAGACTATTTGTTCCAATTAACAAGTGCAATTTGGAAAGCAAAATCTGGTGGGAGGACCCACATTTTGAACTGGATTTTGGACCCACTACATGTGGCCCATGTGTGGTAATTGTTTTTTAAAAAAAATATTATAATTTTAAAGAATTTTAATTTTTATTCACCAATTTTTGAGAAGTTCCAAAAAGTCTTTGATTAATTGATTCAATGTTTTAACAGAACTCAATATTGTTAATGTTAGTCATGTGTATTGATGTTCCATTTTATTGTCTTTTTCCTAAATATAAATCACAATTAAACATTTTTATTGCAACATGGAAGAATTTGTTTGTTCAATAATGCTAATTAAATAATTTTTATTCTTTTATGTGCATTTGATTGATCAACTTATGTTTCCAACAGTTTTAATATTGGATTATTTGATTTTCATGTTTGTTGAATATAATTTACAATAAAATCAATTGATAGAAAAGAACAAAAAGTGATTAGGTAAATCTCCTAGTTTGCCAGAGTGGAAGAAAATGGTAATATTCTTAAACTACAATTTAATAGCCTCACTTTGCCAACTACAACTAATTATATTTCTAATTGATAAAATTTATGTATCATACATTAAATTAAAGAAAAAAGGGACATATTTTATTTATTGTTTTACTAAATTTAGTTACTATGGTCTATGAGTGACTAATGGGTATTTATATTAATTTTTCAAGATGACTTATTGATTTTTTTTTTTGTGATAATAAATTACACAATTTTTTGAAGTCAGAAGAAGCATTATTTCGTAAATGAATCAAAAGAGAAGTGTCAATTTGAGTAACGTAAAAATAACAATCTCTTGATCAATGATCTTAAGAAACTATTCATGTGTTATCGAATAGAAATAAGAAATATCATTAGTTAATAATTTTATCCATGGTCAATTTTTTTGTTAATGAAGCCATTCAATTACTTGGTATAATCATCCTATTATAATAATTATTTTGATGTTAGTACATATGAAATTTGGTGAATAAATCTTATTTGTGCAACACAAGATCTCAATGAAAGACATGGATACCCTACAATAGGGCCCTAGGTCAACTAGTTTAATTTCATGTGTATTGTATGATTTTTTATGAGTACAATTGCTCTAGCAGACTCTCTCATCATTTTTATTTATTATATTATATTATATTAAAAATTAAAAAAAATAGATGTCTATTTTTATTTGTTTGATTTAAAAAAATTTAAAAAAAATTAACTAGTGATATATATAGTAAAATTAATTCTATTTATTGGTCTTGAAATAGCAATGTGTCAATTTAATACTGAACAAGTAAAAATAGACCGGTGAAAGTATATGTGGCTGCAATGTTAAGTATGCAAGTTGCCAAAACAATGGTAGATTATGAAAAATGAAACAATTGCCAAAACAATAATGCTACTACTACTAATTATATTATAATTAATAATAAATACAAAAAGTAAAATAGAAAGAAAAAAAAGAATATATGTCTAAAATATACAAAATAAGCAAAGCAAATAGGCACATGGTTAACAAAACAAGTGAAGTGTAGATACCCTTGTGGCAATAAGGTCCCATTCTTCTTTATTTCCTTTTCCTCTCCTTTCCTTTATTTAAACCAACACAAACACAACCATTTTGTATTATTATTATTATTATTATTATACCACTATACATCACTAGAAAGAAAAAATAAAAATGAAAGATCATAATGAATTCTCCATTTCTAGTTCTACTAATTCTACAACTTCATCATTTACAAGTTGTTGTTCTAATAACAATTGTTTATCTTCTACTTCAACCACAACATGTTCTACTTCATCTAATAATTGTTTACATGAGAGCATTGCAAAAACCTCATCAAATGATCACTACAAGTGCAAATCCAAGAAAAGTGCAAAAAAAAATCAAGATGGGAATGAAGAGAAGGACGATAACACAAAATCCAGACGAAAAAAAGAAGGTGTTGTTGATGAAAAACATCCGACTTATAGAGGAGTTCGTAAGAGGAATTGGGGAAAATGGGTGTCGGAAATTAGACAACCAAGGAAAAAGTCAAGAATTTGGCTAGGGACTTATCCCACCGCTGAAATGGCAGCTCGAGCTCATGATGTTGCAGCTTTAGCCATCAAAGGGGATTCGGCTTACCTTAATTTCCCTCATTTAGCCGATCAACTCCCTCGACCCGCTTCCACTTCCCCTAAAGACATCCAAGCCGCGGCTGCCAAAGCTGCAGCCGCCAGCATATTTCTTGAGGAGAATTCGGTTGAGTCGAGCCAGTTAACCGAGCTGCACGGCTCGCATTCCTCGACTAATTTAGCCTCAGATAACGTGCAAGAATTACTGAATTCTCCCTCGATGGATCACGATGACCCGTTTTTCGATCTACCGGATCTTATCATCGATAGAGTGGACCAAAATGACCGGTATCAGTACCCGATTTCGACGTGGCAGCTGGCTGGAGCCGATAGCGGGATGTTTCGGCTTGATGAGCCGTTTTTGTGGGAGTGCTATTAGAGGAAAATTATAAGTGTACTCTTTAGACGATACATGTTTATTTTTCTTTTCTTCTTTTACACTGACAACAAAAGTCATAGAACATCCATCGTGTGTGTATTTCTCAACGTATCATAATTAATGTTCATATCGTACACATATTCAAGTTTGCACTATATATTTTCATCATTCATATGGTGTTTTTAATGCTATCAATAATTCAAAAACGAAACTCATAATAATTTATACAAATTTTTTTAATACTTCTCTTCTTTTTTTTTGCAGTTTCAAGAAGATCATAGCAATTACAGTACGTATTTTTTTTCCTATACTTCTGGTATAATCACAAAGTATTTGATGTTACTGATTCGACTAATTTAGATACGAGTATAAATATAAAAGTTACTAACAGTTTATATGTTTTTGTGTGTGGATTATTATTGTTAAAGAAAAATACTACTATCTTTTTTTTTTTTTTTTACAATAAGATCCAATGTAAGATTTTGTCTTTTTCCTTTGGAGGGTTTTAAGGGGACAAAGTCATTTTCCTAAGAAGTTATTACTCATATTATTCTTTCGTTAGCTATATAAAAATAGAAGTCTATTTTTTACTTGGTAAAAAACAAAAAATAATTTATTATTTTTTATGTATTAAATTATTGTTATTGATGCTTTAATTATTTTCATTTTATTTCTTAACATTCGATGACGTATAATAATCATGAATAATATAATAAAATTATTGCCTTATTTATTATTTTTTTAAAATTGCGTCAAGTCAAATACGAATAAATAAACATGGACGGAAAGAGTATTATGTATTTGTAGGTGGTTTCAATTACCCAAACCCCCAATTAAGGAATCAAGACCAGACACCAACATAACTACAAAATATATATACACACACTTAATTAGTAGGTAATTTATAAGGTTTAATTTAATTAAACAAACAATAACCTAAAAGGCCAATAAAAAAGTGAAATGTATTGACGTGTACGTTTGTTGTTAAAATTGCTTGCTTAAGAATTTACTTGACAATTAATAATATGACTAATTAAAAGATTACAACTTTTTTTCTGTGAGTCAAAATCACCATATATGATTAAAAGAAAAGTTTAGAAAAAGGGAAAGCAACTTCATTCATTTACCTTTAGTTTGGTTTAACTTTTTATCTTAAAGATATTTAGAGGATAATTTAGATTCCAATGATTGAGTAAAAGTTAGCTATTTTGAGAGCATCATTATTGAATAGTAATTAGTTACTAATTAGCTAGTAATCACCACTTAATTAATTTGTTGTCCTCTCTGCTAAGAAATCCCATTTAGAAAGCTATATAGTTATAGAGTCTATTATTGTCCTTGTCATCACCTATTTCCAAAGAAAGAAGTTACACTGAAATCAAGTTAAAATAATTATAAAATCTCAGTTGAAAAAATTAATATTACTTTTTTCACTGAAATCAAGTTAAAAAGAATTATAAAATCTCAGTTGAAAAAATTAATAATAAATCACCATAGAGAAAAATCAAATCGAAATGATTTCACCTATTCAAAACTACGAAAGAATGTCATGACCTATTACTAAAATTCCAAAATTTACAACAATTGTAACATTATAATCAATAGAATGAATGAAAATAATAGTAAAAGATGATAGTCCTCAAAATTCCATAATTATTAAGATTGCAATTTTGTGGTTATATCTTCGTCTAATCAATTTAATTGATTTGATACAAGGGTATTATATATTATCTGTCTTTCAATATTTTTGTACTATCTTTTTTAATAGATCAATCATACAGTATACAATTATATTTTCTAGACTATAGTTTATTTTTTCAAAATGTTGCATTTCATTAAGACTATACTAATTTTAAGCAAAATAATAATAGAAACTTCTTTTTCTTCTTCAATGTTTTACAAAATATATTAATTCAAAATTAGAGAAATTAATTATAAAATATCCTAGTTGAATTAATAAAATAGAATGAAGGGTATATTATTGATGAGAGGAAAATAAGAGTTCTCATAAATCATGCACTATTTATTTAGTGACTTGTGACCTCAACATCACTATCTAATATTAATATTTTAGGGTAAAGTCACTATTTCCTATTTCATAGTGTATTACTCCATAATTTGGATGCATTTCTTTGTGTTATTGGAAGGAGTGGCAAAGGAAGAGACAAATCTAATCTCTTGGACCCAAGAAAATCTTCCTAAGTTTATAAAATCATTATTCTCTAAAAAAATAATCACATTTTATTTTTATTTGTGTAATTAATTAAGGGCCCATCTAATTAATAATATGAGAAGCATTTAGTGACTATAAAATTGAAAGTAGTCATCATGAAAGAGTTGTAAGCTCATGGGGCCAACCTAGCTAATTTTTTACAAATTAAAATACATAAAGAATCCAATGAGCAATGGAGAAAAAAGTATTGAAAACTTGGAATCTTATGAAGAAAAATGTATTTGATTCTTCAAAACTCCCTTTTAAAAGGACCCATTTATTGAATGAACATTTCCCAAAAAATTCATATGATTGATGGAACATCATATTAGGGCGGATTAAAATCGAATCGAAACAGATAATTTGACTCGAAAAGAAATTATTATTTTATCATTATTGAGTTATTAATTTAGTTAATTTTTTTTGTTATCGGGTTATCGGTTCTTAACGGTTTGAGATTTTTTCTTAACGGGTTAACCGATAACCCGATAGTAAATTAAATAATTATATTTATACTATTTTGAATATAAAGTCCTTGACGTAGAGTTTGGTTTTCTACTTTTATTTCTGGTTGTGTCAAACACTTGGTTATTCTACAATGTAAAGTGCTTGCTTTTGAGTAAGATGTAACTTGTGAACTCATGTGCATGGTTTATTTGATTTGTCACCTTATTTCTAAGTGATTATCAATATTTTTTTTGTCAATTCTTAACGGTTAAACTGATAACTGAATCGATAACGATAAAAAATCAATAAGTCAATATCTTAATAGTTTTATAACGGTTAGCTTCTTTATAAACTGATAACCAATAAACCAAATCGATAAACTTTAAAATCCGAACTGACTGATACGCAACCCTACATCATATTATTTCCCCCAAGGACCCCTCCTTTTATCTTTATATAATCTTTTTACCATTTCACTACGAGCTGGAAGAAAAAAATGATTTTTCAAATATCTTAATTTCTATTATAAATTTAAATATCTCACGTAATTTTTTTTTCTAATTTGTTACTTTTTTGTCAAATTAATTGAAACAAATTTATATTTATGGGATTATTATTATTAATATCTTTATTGTTTGGTAGGGTCGATGGAGATGTATTATGATTATGTCTCAAGAAAATCAGCATCTTTTTTTCTTTATTATATACGTATTTATATAGAATTCTAAATGCTTGGGTATTAAAAGAGGACAAAATATTCTGGCATCATTTGAGATTTGCTGAGTATTATGTAATTTAAAGTTATTGGAAGTTGTCCAATACAATTTTTTTATATTAATTGTATTAATTTAATTTTAAGTTGCTATCAATTATAATACGTAAGCTTGAATAATAGTGTCTGTTTTTAATTTTAGCACATGCAAATTTTGCTTGAGATACTATATGGACAAAAAATATCCTATCAACTAAAAATATTTATTCGCATCGGCTATTTATTCATGACATATGTATTGAAATATAATTATATATAAATATTATTTATACAACCAAACATATATTATAAAATATTTTAAATACACTAAGATACATATCTTATGAACGAATAAATATACATTCAGTTATACATATTGCGTAGTCAAAGATATACATACGAATATACATACTATGAAAGACAAGACTAGACAGTTTCAAATATACTATTGTGAAGAATCGGTTTCAATGGGACTTGGGATCATCTTCAATTATTATGTATATAAATGATAAGAATAAAGTGTAAAACACATATATAGAGTAAGTTATTCTAGATATATTTGCATATTATGAAAATAAACATAACACTATTTTCATTTTGTACTGAAGAATTATTAGTCTTAAATTTATGTACATCAAAAATAAATCAAAGTCATACCATATATACAATGTAGTAATATCGCAAATAAAAAGTCAACTAACATTAAATTTTACTTCCTATTATTTTTAATTAAGTATATGCTTATATACTGTGATTTTAGGAGAAAATAATATTCTCCTCAATATGATTTTAGAGGTAGGATACAAATTTAGCTATAGAATATCATTAGTTTTGGACTTGAGTTGCTAAATAAATATTGGGTAAAAAATATCAATTTGAACGTGCAATAAAATTTTCCATCGATAGATCATGAAATAAATTAGTAACACAAACAATAACACAAGTAACTGCTATTATTAATGGAATAATTTTTTTGGAATATTATCAGTATAAAAATAAGTAAATTTCAAATTAAAACTAACTAGAAGTGCGTACTTAACTTAATTAGTGAAATTTAGCATTTTTTATAGCTGTAAACCATAGTGTCATTATCTTACCGTTGTCACTCATCAATCAATCTATATATAATAATTAGGAATATCTACTGTTAATTTTTGCCTACTTTTTTGTTTTATTTTTTCTTACTAATTTGACACACTTTAGTTTAAGATATGATAATTTAAAATTGCACATTTACTGTTAAAACTTTAACGTTTAAGTCAATCTTTAGAAAGCATTATATGCCAAGGTTGAAAAAAAAAAGGAGAAATAAACAACAATTTATTCTTTATTATATTCCATATAAGATGATTTGTGCTCTTCATCACTTTCATATAAAAATTTATTCGCATAAAATATTTATATTGAATCAATAAATATAAATATATATTTTTTTAATACATTTATTTATATATCACTTAATTGTGTATAGTATTATTTTAATTATTTAATTGATAATACTAAATTAATTAATTCGATATAGATATTATTCCATACAGATAAATATTTACTTTCTCACTCCACCTGAGATTGAGATGGGTGTGGCCATGTGGGTGGGATGTATTTCTATTTTTCTTGTGATTTATTTAGTTATTTATTTATATTATATTATATTATATAATAAGAAATAATAAAGGAAAGATGAATCAAAAGCGTTCAACTACTCACTCCTTTAATTTAATTTAATTTAATTTTGTGGAGAGAAAAAGCAATAGATGCATTTATTTCCTTTTCTCCTTTTTTATTTTCTGGATACATTAAAAAAAAAAAGTAAAAGAAAGTTGGATTCTTTTTCTTTTCCTCCCACCTATATCTCGTGGCATCACAACTTTCTGGACTCTTCAATTTAATTTGACCATTCAACCAATAAAAGAAAAGAAAATTGTTCAACGATTAAGATCGTGACTTAATAATCAATAATGTTTAAAAAATATCTAAGACACAAGAACTCATATCTCAAAGATTAAAAAAAAGTATATTGTATGTACTCGACATAATTATTTAAGGATTCATGATACATGTAGCTGTTTGTCATGAGCTCATATTAAAAGCGTTAATCATATGAATTTGAGTTATATTTTATAACTTTTTTTACTTTTCTCTATCATTTTGATAATAATATTCGTCTAAAAGTCTGTCAGTTATCCTTATAAGTCTATCTTCCGTTAAGGGGTAGATGTATTATGAGACACTAATTATTATGCAATCCAATCAAGAAGTAACATCAGTGTATCTTAAACTTTGATTAATGTCCATATTCAACGTATAATGTACACATCTCATGTTGGAGATTTTGTAATTCTTAATAAACATTATAATACTCAATTAATTAACAAAATAAATCACTATCAAAGATTATAAACCCATAATGTCTTGTTCCCGCCGACCTATCACATTTGATTGATATAACATTTGATCATGCTTGTTAATAATTAGTAACACGACTATAACGCGTTTTTCTTAATATTAATTATTTATTTTTCAAATTGACTATTCTTCAATTAATATAAGAAAAAAGTGCTCATATTAATTACTATTTCTTAACAGACGTGTAAATTCGACCGGTGAAAATAAACGAAAGGAAATAAATATAACATAGGATAGATTGAGACCATTTGTTTAGTAGAATATAAATGAACCCTCCAAATTCCAATTATTTGCTAATTAGTTGAGGTCAATTAATAACCATAATTAGTTTGACAAATGACTAATTAATGAACTCCTCCATTAAGGGAATGGAATGAAAGAGAACAAACGAATCATGGGCTTAAAAATAATGAAAATTAGTTATAAACTGCCGGCTCAATAAAATTGATGACCTAATTAAGAATAATTAATCAGATTTAAAGAAGTGGTCTTAAAATTAATTAATAAAAAATTTCATATATTCTTAGTTAATTTGAATTATTTTATGAACCATGACTTCGACAACATCTATTTAAGAAACAATTCATTGTAAAAATAAATACTTTTATAAATTAATTCCTATTACTTAATGATCTCAATTTTGTACAACTAAGTAGATGCTAGAGTAGTTTTTACATTTAAAACATGTCATTGAAAGATTAGCTTTGACCAGTAAGAAAATAATACAAAAGACTTCAATTCATTTTTAAAAAAGTAATTAATATCATCATTAACTTGTTTTTTTCATCACATCTTATGTTAGTCATAAAATTCAAGTAGTTGTCTAAATAATTTTTTGTTTTTTTTTCTAAATAATTTCTAAATTTTTTCCCTATATAACCTCTAATACATTCCAAATATTTGTAAAAAAAAATAAAATAAAATCTGTTATAGCAATAATTTATAAACTAGGGCCTTTGATTTGGGAAGGTCTGAAGCAATTTCTTAATTAGTGGAAATTTCTATTCAATTATTTTGGCTATTAACGTACTCTTTGAATAACAAAAAGGTAGATGCTCATAATGGAGCTCTCGTCCTACTTTATCTAATTAAAGAAAACATATTGACAAATATTTAGGCATGTTTAATTTTTGTAAATTGCTAGTGTTTCCTTAATTATAACTCAAAAATTCAATTCGAAGATACCTTAGCTTTGACTTTTTGACTTATTTTAATACTCTCTCCGTCCGGTATTATTTGTCATGATTTCTATTTTTAGAGTCAAACTATAAAAACTTTGACTAACATTTTATGATGTATTTTTTCATCATATTAATATGCAAAAAATTGTAATTTATAATACTTTTCATATAGTTTTGGAATATCTAATTTTTTTGTTTAAAATATCAAATTAATGTGATCTAATTTACCTTTGAAAATTAGTCAAATTGACTTTCGATAAGCGCAACATGACAAACATTTCCGGACGGAGGGAGTACTGTTTTGGCCTAAAAGTGAGTGCTTAAAATTACTTTATAATCTTTTCAAACACCTTTAAAATTAAGCTAACGTTTGAATATAAATTTTTAAATATTTTTGACAAATATTATTTGCGTGAAATTTGAATAAAGTTTCACCATGTGATTGGCCATAGTATTTGAAAAAATATATTTCAGTTTTTTAAGAAATTTGATTTATATCCAAAAGTTTTAAAAACTATCAAATTTAATCATATGCTTGTATTACATGACTTTGTTACCCTAAGCCGATTGTTCATTTTCATCAACAACCATATCATCATTTTCATATTTACTGAATATTTCATCACTATTTTGATGTTCACGTAAATAATTATTTAAAACAACACAAACAACTACTATAGCGAGTATTCTTGAAAAAGATAAAAGTTTGGCGTAGAATTTGAGTTATATAAAGTTCCCAAATAATGAGACTTGGCCCAAATAAGTATTTTTTCTATTATTTGAGAATTTCTATTATTTGCCAAAAATATTTACCAGATAATGTCAGATTGTACTCACACTATTTGCCAAAGTTTTTCCTAAATTTTACTTGGGAAATCTATGGCCAAATGAGTTCTAAAATAACTACTTAAAAGTCAAAAACACCTAAAAATAAGTTAATCCAAACATGTACTACATAAGGACCATATAGAAATCGATAAATGAGATTTTTCATTTTTAGCCTGATATTTTACATTCGATCTTTAGGAATGAATCTTTTTTGATAAACTTACAGAAATCTCATTACTTTAAAAACTAATTACTTAGATATACGTTAGTTTGCAATATCACAAATTCTACTAGATTTTGGTGTGCTCAGATATGTCCATATACATATTGTACCTCAAGATACTAGGGTCAAAATTCAATATAATTTGCTTTAAATACACTGCATTCAAGTAGATGTATGTATCTCAGACAAATCTCGTTTGCCTCCCTCACATCTAGCTCGTTACTCTCCTATTATCTGCATCCCAGATACATGTGAATCACACCAAATACACACATTACATGTATCTAGGGTGTATTTTGTGTGATTCACATATATTTAGGATTTCTAGACAAATCTCATTTGTCTCCCTCTTGTTTTCGCCCGGCTCTCTCCCTATTTCAATGAATTTGAAAGCAAAAACATGCATCTAAATATATCTAACTTGAAATATGATATGAAATTATTAATTAATAATATCTAATGTAACTATCTCAAATTATAGAAAAAATAATAATTATTCAATAAAAATATTTGTATAATTAAATAGTTTTTTTTTAGATACCGATCTACCAAACCAATAAAAATAAATAAATGATATAAAGGTATTAATACCAAGTGTACTTGGAGATTGAGAACATTAGAACATGGAGGAATCCAAAGACTTGAGTGACTTGTCTCTTTGTCCTCTTTACTACTAATAATGCCTACAAAAAATGTGGACTATGGTAAGTCACCTTTCAATTTAAGGTATTCCATAATATCATGTGGTGTCTCTCTACCTGTTTTTTGATTGGGTAACACAATAAGAGATTGTTACGTAATTAGGAGCAAATTATTTCAGACTTAATTATATCAGGATAAATTATTCAGTAACTATCTAATACCTTCAACCAAACATAAAACAAAATAATCTTGCTTTTTATTTTGAAACTATTATACGTTACACCAAACAACTCCTAATCGGTAAATAATAATTAATGCAATTATTAGCTAAAAATGGAAAAAGATTAATAAATGAGAAAATGAATAATGAATTCTCCAGAACCGACGATCAAATGACCTAAGTCCGCTCTTATTATATATATATATATATTTAACGTAAATATTCAATACAGATAAGTTTTGAATGGAAGGGAAGTAGTGATGATAAAATGCAACACGTGATAGAACATATGAATAATGTAAGAGAGGTATGTAGTGTACTAAAAAAGTTAAAAAGGAGACAAGAAATTGACATAAGTCAGTGGATTTCTTGAACAAAAGTTAGCAAACAGATAAAAATAAAAAAAGGACGATTCTTTTTTAGTTTGATTTGATTATGATTTTTGAACAAACACTCATCAATTAATTATACACATAAATGCATGAAACATGTCAACACAAACTTCAAAACGGCAACTAAATTGTTGCTCTTTAAGTTAAAATTCATTAAATCATTTTTTGTTTTCTACCATGAAAACAACTATTTCTTTGTATTTTTCTTTTTTAGGTTACAAATTGACTCCACGAGGGGTGGTCATTATTTTTTTGGTTTTGCTTAACAATTTCTTTTTTAATATAAAGTCTTCGTTTTGTAAAATTCGATAGGTAAAGTTTTTGTTGAATATTTTTAGACATTGATCAATACGTTTAATTAACCACTAGTTTTGCTTTATTAGCAACAATTGAATTGCAACAACTGGATTGGATATATATTATTCGTTAGTTATAAATTCTAACTTTGGCCTAAAAAGAAGATGTTTAGGAGTTTTCATGATGATGAACATGTTCAACTACCCGCAAGCTAAAACTTTTATTTTTTTTAATCCTTAGTTACAATCCTTAAATATCATGGCTTTCGGATATATCATCTATCAGAGAGAGGAAGGGAAGAATATATCAAAAAGGGGATATGACATCCGGATACATACGAGAGAAAATTATCCGAGAGGAAAAGAATAATATCAAAGAAGAGATAATCTAGATCAAGAGGAGATATGACATCTACATCCATAGAGAGGAGGAATGTATCCGAGAGAAAGGGGACATATCAAAGAGGGAGACCAGAATATGTCATAGTGAAAGGAGTGATATACCCGAGAGCTTTGATAATATTCAAATTGTATCAGAGAAGGGGTTCGGAATGTATCAACGAAAGAGTAATACTGTATTCGAGAGGAGATTTTTGAAAATATTTAAATGATAGAAAATTTTAGAGATCATGATAAAATAAAGTTCTTATCTAAATAATTTTTCCTTTCAAAAATAAAAAATACTAACCGACAACAAAAAATTCAAGACCAACCATTTTACGACACAGTAAGCGTAACTTTCTGTCTTGGGGAATATTATTGTAATCTCACTGTCCTATATTAATCGATCAGAATTCTATGTTGTCATATAACTCAAATTTACATACCATTCTTCAGGAGTCGTCAGTTTCTCATACACGTGTTGGCAATAATAATTCGAATTTCTTCAATATGATCTATTAAAGAGAAAGCACTTTCTATTAGCAAATTTTTCATTTGTAAGATTCGAACTTAAAATCAGAAATATAAGTACCATTAGACCATAAATCTTAGTGAATTTACAACTTCTAAGAACAAATGGACAAGCTAAGAAATAAACAAGAGAACTCAGAGATGAAGCAAATCTGCACATCAGCATATATTCTTGAGACACTTTCTTTACCTCATCATAAGTTACAGGAATTTGCTTCATTCTTCACCCTTCTTTTTCCAGCCACATTCCTTCCCTTTTTTTCGATTATAGAAAAGGGAAGACCCGGCCGGGGTGGGGAGGGGGGGGGGGGTTCAATATGCTTGTGATAATTTTATATATCCTATACCGAATTTTCAACAAAAACGACCGAAACATATTATGACATGATGGATGAAACGCCTCGCGGAAACAGGTTAAGCATCAATATCCAGAAACCGGAGGATGTTTGTATACGCTTCATTCATCTTTGTTTGATAGTTCATGTCTTCTCCTCTGTCCTACCTCTACTAGTAATGTTAGAAGAGCTTCACAAACTTGAGATGCATCAGCCTCTGTCGGGTTATCATTTAATTCAGAATATACCATCCAAGCGTGATCCAGTTTCCGTTTTGGCCTAACTATCACCGAGCCAGGGACTTCTGCATCACAACAAGTAACAAGCCCATCGCTCTTCTCACCATACCTGATCTGAAGAAGCTGGGCACATGCAGCCATCACAGCACCAAGAGGCATCACCACTGGGAACGTAGTTGCAGGTTGGGCAGCGGAAAATGTGGGCAGTTCTGCATGTGCCACACGAGATAATGTGGCTAAAACTGCTGGAGAAATGCTGGCTTCCGTTCGGAAGGAAACAACAGGAAGCTCCTTTGGCAAATGGTATTTGCTCAAGAATTCCTTCCTCCTCTCATAAGTCAAATCTTCCAAAGCTAGCAAGTCCCCCTTTAAAACAGCAGCAGATATTAAAATACCTAACACAATGCTACCACTCAGCAAGAAAACAATTCCTCATATATCTGATAAGTGGAGCTTGGAATATTTGGATTTTTTTTTTCGTTTTGCTTTCTTTGAGCACCAGAAAAACAATCATCATGCTAAGAACATCCAAGTCAAGAGATAGGTGTGTTTCAGGAACATCCAGAATGCAAATCTTGAAACGGAAGTATTTGGACACTCAACCCATAAAAGGCAATGTGTGGAGTAGATTAGGACTATCATAAAACCGTTAGGGATAGTTGCTGTGACACCCTGCCACACATGTAACTTGATCCTAGGAATTACGCATGGATTTGAAAACTTTTCTCTCTTTTCTAGGAAGGATTCGTGAGGCTAACGATGAGGCTTGTAAGTTCTGAGAGACAACTGAACATGTAGCAGATACAGCAAGAAATCTCAACAAGACAAGGATTGAGCTTAAGAGTAAGTTAGCGTCTCGATGGGCTGAATTGAGAAAGAAAAACCCAGAGAAATATAACAAATAGAGAAAAGATGATCCTAAAAACAAGTTTTCCAAGTTCGACTCTACCATCATGCAAACGAATCAAAGCACCCAACCCAGAACAATAAAACTAATGAACGAACCATGGTAAATCCTTTGAAAAACAAACACAAGATGATGAACAGGTGACATATTATCTTAACACTTATCAAACAGTGTTTCTACATTGAAAAGGAGAAGAAGAAAGTCCAGAATGACAACATCTTACATATACAATATCATGTTATATACAACGGATACACATTACATACACTGCTTACGTGGATGCAAGTAAATATATAACCATAATAAGTAACAAAGAAAAAACTTAATGTTACTCCAACTATAAACCAACTATATACTTACTTTTCTTGTCCTGCATCTTTTGTTAAATGTCATATAATATAACTTTGAAGAAAACTGTAAGTTGCAGGTTCACATCACTTACAGGTCTTAACAGCTTAAGCCATGACCTTAATCATAAATTACATTATTTGGAACTTTCATAAGAGATCTCTTGACTCATCTAATTTTTCTCTGAAACAAGGATGAGCAGATGTTTCTCAATTTTTTTCAGCCACTTCATCAGTCGGTCAATGTAGCTTGTTGGACCACACAATCTGCTATGCATGCATTATAGGAGAAGGTTGCTAGGGATGGCATGGGGCGGTGCGGGGAGGGTTAAGCTTAAACCCACAAAATTTTTAGCCCGCCTCGCATAACAACTTTTTTTCATTTTCAACCCGCCCCACCCTGTCCTGCAGAGACCTGCCCCGCTAAATTCTTTTAATATTTTCTTTTCTGGTTAAGTTTGATGCGAAAAATAAAATTCGAAAATGAATTTATTTTTTCATTAAGTTATATTAATTTAATAGATAATGACTTACAAAATTATTTTTTAGAGGTCAATTGAGAATCATGTAAGAAATTGTATTATTTTTTATTGAACCTTTTTTATTTACTATCTTGAACATTTTTGTAGCTTTAAAGAAACTATCATAATAAATAATGCTCTATCACTCTTATAACAGGTAAAGAGTTAAAATTAAGTTTGAACCCGCATAAAATCACATATACCCGCAACCGCCCCGCCCCACATTAGTTTTTAAAAAAATCCACTTCAACCCGCCCCACATCCCTCCCACCCCGCACAAGTCACAACCTTATATCCGCCCCGCCCTGCATAGCCTTAAACCCACCCAGCCCCGCATCCGCCCCATTGCCATTTCAAGTGATCATTCCAAAAACTGAAAACAACTAGCTTCTGATAATTTTTGACTCAATGCTGGGAGCTAAATATACTGTCAAGAAATCACTATTCATGGTTGCTATATAACCATATTCAAGCACTCACGATCTATAACTAGGCCATATATGTGGTAACAGCCTTCCGTTAGGAGCCAATCATATGCATTTAGCTCCCACCTGCTACTATACAGCATAGGGGCAAGTGTACACACATAAGAAAAGAACCATACAGTTCTTTCTGATGCACATTACACACTCGAGAAAAAGCCTTCAAAATGGATGTCAGTTCACTTATCTTGCCTACAGAATCTCCTCCTCCAAAGACCACAATAAATAATTTTCTCCTAACAGGAGGAAGACAAAAGGCAGACCACTAAATTATCTTGGATGAGTTTCCAATATTCTGCAAGTGCCTTGGTGCCTTTTCAGATTTCATATTTTACGACCTAACTTTAGTAGAGATCTACACTAAATTATTGCACGCCGACAAATACCTCAAGTTTGAGCTTTCCTTGAACATCAAGCCATACTTCCATCGTTGTCTTCGCTGCCATTCCGATTACTTTCTTGAGTTCCCAACACAATCTTTACCTTTAACTTCTTCTGTTTCCCCAAAAAACATAATTCAAACGATCTTTGAAAGAAAACAAACACACATCACAGGAATCTTGCATATTACTCTTCTTTGTACGCGTTGACCCACAGCATGAAAGAGTGAATTACTCTATAACTACTGATGATTTTAAGCATGACAGAAACTTCATCTATCGTACTATATTTGGACAGAAAACAAGACAATCCAACACATCAATAACAGAGAAGCGACAACTAGAGGATATACCTTGATTACTTTACAGATGAGGGTCTCCATAAGCTTGCGAATGTTTACATAATCACCAAGCTGTCCTTCTCGTAAAATGTCTGAAGCAATTGGACTTCCACCATATGGACTCTGTGCTAAAACCAGCCCTCCAACCTTATCTTTCAGATCAGTCCAATACATGGACAGAGCAGCTGCTGCATCTACTCCCCCTTTACTGTGTCCAAGAAGCAAGACACGTTTCCTGGAACCCCAATAAATTTCTTCAATGTAATCTTTAATTTCTCTCGCATTCTTCTCCACACAGGCCTGCTTATTTTATGTTAGCTAGTCTAAGAGAAAGCAGTAAGCTGCCCACATGGTTTACAAACAATAAAGATACCTATACCTCACTATGAATTTTGGCTATATGACAAGTGAGCCCCATTTTTGAAAAGCTTGTTTTTGTATTGACAAAGTAAAGCGGTCCATGATTGCTGAAGAGACCTGCATAGAGAAGAGAAGGCCAGTAAATATCAGGACATCTGCTACTAAAGATGATTAGGTTGCTCATATCTAAAAGACACCTTGAACGGTAAGATCAATTTTCCAGCATCCCCTAATAAATAATAACTACTCCCTCCATTCCAATATTGTGGCACGCTTTCCTTTTTCGTCCGTTCCAAAAAGAATGTCACCTTTCTCTAATTAGAAATAATATATTCCACCCTTAATAAAATGATTTATTTCAAAATTTTCCCTTCTTTCTAAAACCTTGTGTCAAATCAAACTGTGCCGTATAAATTGGACTGAAGGAGGTAATAATTAAAAGTAACTGAATAGAGCATGACCCTAAATATGGTCAAAGACAAGTGCAGGCAAATCTGGGGAAAATAATCCACATAGCTGTACTGACAAGGGACTCTTGGCACAGTACAACTGATGAGCTTTCTATAAATTCTCTGAGGCAGATCTAATTTCAAATTTTAACAATTTTGGTTTGTTTACAATCACTGTTGATGGGAAAAGGGTGTATTTACCTGGAACTAACAAGTAAACCATTGAATTTGGTAATCCATGTAGTCCATGCCTGACAAAAAGAGATCAGAACAGGTCAAATTGTGTCAGAGTTGGCAGTTGCAGTCAATTTACACATGAAGTGGTGTTTTTACCTAATATCATTAATGATTTCCACAAATCTATCAGTTTGATCATCAACCGGAGGCATATGTGAAGCACGTTGTAGCCATCCAATATCATCCGCTGACCCACGAACTGTCCTTCTCACCCTCTCTATAAGACTAAAAAAAATGCAAAAATCATGAGGAGAAGCACTTCAATAAGCGCACGAGTTATACGAATGGGTAGAACCACCAATACAAACTGTTCCTTAAAACCAGTAGAATAAAAAATAGAGAAGTCCTTAGACTGCAAGAAAGGAATATGACAGTTTCCAAGATTCTCTAAGTTGACTTTTATTTTATTTTTAAAAAAAAAAACAGCTTCTATGTAGTTTCAGTTACCGATGTGACGATTACTATCCATACATACGTATAACAAGCATATGACGGGCAATTTAACATGCCAACTTGTAGCTATTCAGATAATCGTACCCTTGGAAAATGGAAATGCCATTTGGACCGGTATTCCTTGATAAAACCTGTGCACTGGAACCCTCGGATAGGTCCTCCAAGTTTGTGGCTGCATTACCACTTTGGGATGATTTTCTAGATAAGGTCCTGCTTAATCCTTCATGGAGAAGTGGAGCAGCAACAGATGATTGAGATGTTTTACCAACAGCTAAATCACATCCACTTGACGAAGCAGTATTTAAGGCCGGGGATCCTCTACTTTCGGCAGAACCAAATGTAACCATCTCCTGGCCTCCTAAGCCTCTGGAGGCAGGGTCTGTTACAGTTGAAAGCAGGAAAAAACATCATGCAAGCACTAAATTGATGAGCCGTAACCACTGCTCATCAAATTCCAGAAGAATCAGAAAGGAATTTGCTCACACCAGAGATGCAACAACATACCCAGTGTAGTCACACCAGAGCTCAGGAGTTAATATCATGTCATCTATACTTATGACCATGCTGCATCTTATGTGGAAGGGGGAAAAGGAAAAACGGAAAGAAAAGGTTAAAATCTCAATTCCTAATATCTAGAGCCTCAACCTAAAAATCTAGTGATACCAAGATATACTGTTGCAACTCGAAACAGATATGATCCAAGTATGCAAACAAAAGAAAAGGACACTCATTTTTCGCTCACTTAAAAGATAAACACTAACTTCCAATCATGTCACTCCACAAAACAAGGTATATCTTAAGTAGGAAAAATTCAACAGTTTAACATGTGACATGTCCCATTAGCTTACGCCACAAAATTCAGCATGGGAAGTCTAACCTGGAAGATATTACTTGGATACAATTGGCAACAAATTCAAAAAGGGAACTTTTCTCTTAAAATTCTAAGACAATAAAATAGAAAACTTTTAAAGGTAGCAATTCTAAAACACATGCAGTATGCAAAACCTTAATATATCAAAAACCACCTGACGACCTATCTCAACCAATCATTAAATGAACTTAGAAATAAATTTACTATGGGGCATGGGCAAACAAAAGGAATACATGAAAAGGTTCATGAAGCTCACCAGAAAAATCCATGAAACAGCGAGTAAATAAAGATGTCGTCTCAGAAAGATAGGAAGCAGCATCATTGAGAGCCGGCACAGAGGTAAGTAGCTGAGGGATAACCCTATTGTTTTGTAAGGAACTGTCATTTGCCTGGACAAATAAAGGGGACTGCATGAATTTTAAATAATAAAAGGACAAGAAAAACTTTCAGAAAGTTGGGGACCAAATGCTTCGTAGAAGTACATAAAGGTTATCAAATAACATGTAGAGTTGAAAAAGAAGATAAAAGCCAAGTAATATCTAATAGAAGTTGATAACTTTAGCCCTTAGTTCTTGGACAAATTGCTGATGTCCAACCATAGTCCAAGTCTGCATAAATGGTAGCAACCTTGCCATGTAAGTGAGAGGAAAAGCAAAAATTTCAAATGTAGGTAGGGATGATAATGGGCCAAACTTCTGCAGTTATGCTTATCTAGTCTGCCTGCACATATGGGGCTTGGTGTTGTAGAATTGTGGATTTGACAATAAAGAGGAGATGTGGGCACTGTTGGTATTCTTAACCACTCGGTCCTCCACCACAGTTTTTCCATTCCTTTGCAAATCTTGTTCGACCTAATTTCATATCAGCAGAGGGGGTTGGGTATACAGGATTGGCCTTTGGTTACATTGCCTAGCATGGCTTAAGTTATTAGTTGGAGCTTGAAAAGTCACTTGCCTAAAATCAGAACTATTTTTGTCACAGCACGCAAACCTAAGCAGTTAACCAGTGGATCTGCTTACTGGAGGCTAACCCCGAACATGGTGAAAAATGGAGTGTGTGAATGAAACAACAGGATGCCAGCATGTTAACACAATGAATATCTTACACCAGGACTATCGAAAACTTCTATCCCTACCAGGGGCTAATTACAAAAATGTTCTGTATAAGGAAACATCATGACAAATGCATACGTGAAGTACCATTAACTGATCCAAGAACCCCTGGATCAACTAAAACCATAAAAACCTGCCTCTTTCGCACTTAAATTTCAAACATACAACATGAAACACAATATCCCCATAATTAGCTTTACACTACACATACTGCAGTATTCAAAATGTAAGTCCTTGGAGAATTTAAAAAATGGTAGTTCTATTTAGAATAAAACTGGCAAAAAATCATTAAAGGAAGGTTTTTTTCCAATAAATAAGTAATCATGGGTTCGCATCTTACCACAAAGGGCTCCCTCGACTCCTGGGTTGTATTGTTACTCCCCTCCATATTATAAACTCACAGCTAATAAAGCAAACAAATTAAATTGAAGTCATAAACCAAAATTTATGTAACAAATATGAAAAACCATCAAAAGGAGCGGATAATCAAACATAAAACTTGCAAAAATTATATCTTTGATCAACAAAATCATAAAATTTGAAATACGTCAAAAATACCTTCAAAAAACTCACTCAATCAACAGAGAGATTGAAATAAGCTTTGGCAATTTTACGATTCTGAAAAAACGATTTTTTTAATTTTCTTTTTTTACCAAAAAAATTAAATTTGTAAATTAGAGGCTTCGAGAATGATAGAGAAAGAGTAAATTACTTAATTGCAAAGCAATACCAAAGTTAACGAACACTCCATTGAAGAGAAAAACGGCCGAAATTCTTTGAAACGTTGTCGTATAGAGATTATACGAAGAAAACGACGGGAGTTTGACGGTTATGCTTAGCGGAAACGAAGATCGTGCACCGCCCTATTTTTGGGCTGGGCCACATAGGATTTTGATCCAATTAGTTTTTTCGACAAACAAAAATGAAACTAACTAATTAGATAAATATTAGGTATAATTATATATAATAGCAAATTAATAATCTAAAATAAATGGAGTAGCTACGATTTGATTTAATTGTGCTCCATAGCAAACGTTTGTCAAAGTTTGTCAGTCGTCTCTCTCCCAAAAATCTCGCTCGCCACTTTCCCTCTGCTCGCCTCTCTCGCTTTATACACAGAAGTGTATAAATTGTGTTTCTGTTTTGTATAAAGCGAGAGAAAATTATACATACACATGCAAAAATATATATCTTCGTGTTATACACTTAATTATACAATTTACATTTTACTTCGATTCAATTGTAGACAAATGCAAATTTTATATAAATATTGCAGCAAAATAGGCAACGAATTATACAATTGCGCATTATACAATTGCAGTGAAATAGGCCAGCGAATTATACAATTGCAGCGAAATAGGCCAGCGAATTATACAATTTAGGCCAGCGAATCATACAATTGTATATGTATAGCGAGGCCAGCGAATTATACAATTGTATATGTATAGCGAATTATACAGTTATATGTTTGCTATGGAGCGCAATTATTCAAACTTTGCTATAGCATACAAATATGAATTTTCTGTTTGCTATATGTGAAAGTTGCTCTAAATATTATTTGCTAATTCTTCTCATAGTTCGCTCATTAATTCATAATTTGTAACTTCTTATAGTTTGCACATTAATTCATAACGAGAGGCGAGCGAGAGAAAGAGTAACGAGTGAGATTCCTAGATACATGTGAATCATATTATTGAACATCATATAGAGAGAGCGATAGATGAGAGAGGCGAAAGAAAGAGGAGGGTGGCGAGCGAGAGAGACTCATATACATACGATTCCATTTGGATACCGTGTATCTAGAACAAATTACATCTAATTTTGATCATATGTATTCAAGATATATGTATATGGATGTATCTAGATGCGTCACAGACATGTATTCAAAATTTAAAATCTGATAAAATTCGTAATATTTTAAACTAGTCTGAATTTAGATAATTTGCACTTAAACTCACTTTCCAATCATAACTAGTTTTTCAAATTTACTTTTTATTTTTCCACAAAATTTATTTATTTTTCTTATTGAATACCACTTCCAAAAGAATAAAAGAGACATGTTAATTTAAAAAGTTTAAATTATTTTTCTTTTGTATATTTAAGTTGTATCGCTGGTAAACTAGT
This sequence comes from Solanum lycopersicoides, assembly GCA_022817965.1. Lineage (NCBI taxonomy): Eukaryota > Viridiplantae > Streptophyta > Magnoliopsida > Solanales > Solanaceae > Solanum > Solanum lycopersicoides. The sequence goes on from CM040618.1 coordinate 116,118,425, forward strand.
TATAGAGAACATATATATAAATAGTAAATCTTAACAAACATGTAAATATTGTTATTAGACAAATTTAACATCCTTCAACATAAAATTGCATGAGTTATGAAACTCATGTCTTTTCTTATTTAAAAATGAAAACACATGTTTGTTTGGTGTAAAAAAAAAAAGACAGTAGAAAAAAGAAAATAAATAAAGGTTATAAGATGAGATTTTTTAAATTAGAGACTCCTAAGGAGTATGCCTTCAAAAGTAATGCCAGGACCAAATGCTAATGCAAGTCCCCATTCTTCACCACCATCTTTCTTATTCTTCATCTCTTCCCTCATATTCTCAATCACATAAAAAATAGTATTGCTACTCACATTCCCAAAATCCATCAATGCCTTTCTGCTACAATTCAATTTATCGTTTTCTAACTTCATTGTCTTCTCCAATCTGTCTAATATAGCCGGTCCACCCGGATGAACAGCCCAAAACAAGTCATTGTAATTACTTCCTTTCAATTCATCATTCGTCGCTATCAATTTCTTGCAAAATTCTTCAATATTATCCTGAATTTTCTCAGGAAGATCCCGACCTAATTTGAAGTTTATCCCTTCATCAGTAAGTCGTCCATCGATCACATTCTTAGTCCCTGGCAAAAACTGTTGCATCGCGAAATTCAGCTCAATGAAAGGGGACTCTGTTCCAACAATTGGCTCTGTTCCAATTATAACAGCAGCAGCTCCATCACCGAAAAGTGCAGCACCAACTAGATCGTATGGTCTAGCGTTATTAGGTGGCCTAAAACCAAGTATTGTAGTTTCAGATGTTGTTAACAAAACTCTGCTGCCTGGATTGTTTTCAGCTATATCTTTGGCAACTCTAAGACCTGTTACACCACCGTAACATCCTAAAAAGTAGAGCATTACGCGTCCAACGTCACTTCTCAATCCAAGCTCAGTTGAGAGATGAAGATCACCTCCTGGTAAGCGTATTTCGCTTGATGAAACGTAAACAATGTGAGTGATTTCATCAACTGATCTTCCCCATTCCTTAATACAAGATAAACTTGCTTCTTTTGCCATTTCAACAACCGCTGGATTCGCTATTTCTAGCCTTTGATTTATTGTTGGTGTCCCTTCAGTTGCTAGTTCTGGATACTTTTCCAATATTTCTTTCGACATCACTGTGTATCTTGTCTTCACAGTAGTAGTTTTGCCTACAATAATCAAAAACACGAAAAAAATAGTTCAATAAGACAATTTACCTGCTACAACATGTTAAAATAAGCTAATACTATAACATGAATAGAAGTAAAAAAATTTGCTTACAAAGGCGCTCCAATTTCTCCTTAATTCTCAAATCTTTACAATTGGTGTCGCGCATGTAGCCTTCAACCAAACAATCCTGAGGGACGAGTTGTGGAGGAAGAGCCTTGCCAATGGCAAGAATAGTGGCTTTTCCCGGGGTAGGAAGGCGTCGTGATGGTTGAAGAAAGTGGTTAGATGCACCATTAACATTCTTGTTGTTGTGAGACATATTGTTCTAAGAGTATGTGACTTAAGATTTATGATATCTTTGTATGAGATTGTTACAAACATGTTGAATGAAGATGTATAAATGGTGAGATAAATTTGTTGTTTGGAGAAAAGTTGGTTTAATTGTGTTGAGAGAACTATTGGCATGACAAAATTTAAAAATAGTACATGCTTTAACAATGATTTTAGATATTTCATGATTGAGTTCTTGTACATGGTTTAATTTGTGTGAACATATAAATAATATGAAAGCAATCTTTTCCTTTCCCTAATTTTCTTATTCTTATGTTGTTCAAATGTTATGAAGTTTGAATATTTTTTTTTGTTGTCTTTCTTATTTTCATTTCTAATGTTGTTATTCTTCTCGTGGTATGTATAAGATTTTCAAGGTGTATACATGTATACCGTTAAAATATTCATTGTTTATTTTCTTTTAGAGGTTACTAGCTATAATGAAAGTTATTTTTCTCCGTAGCGTGTATCTGATATCGCAATATAACAGAAATTGTACTATAGAAATTTTGTGAATTCGGAGTCATCATTTGCACTAGAACAATCATCAATAAAATGACCAACAAGGAAGTACTCTTCCATTCTTAATCAAGAGATCTCGAGTTTGAGCCCCCTTGGGTACGGAGTCGCCTTTGTTAGGGAGAACTTTATTCCCCAAAGTGGGACTTCCCGGCGCGAATTCGAATTTAGTCGGACTCCAATGTGGATACCAGGCTGGGAAACAGAATTTAGTCGGACTCCAATGTGGGTACTAGGTTGAGAAAACAAAAAAAATGTGTAAATTACATAAACCCCATAGTTTTGATTTGAAAATACAATATATCCCTAATAAGTTTCTAATTACATTAATCCCTTAAAATTAAAAAAAATGAATATAATAATTGAAGTTCGAATACATTAAATATTGTATCGGATACATTAATATGTAGTTTAAATACATTAAAAACTAGATCAGATACATAATATGTAGCTTAAATACATAAAATACTGACTGAGATATATTAATATGTAGTTTGGATACATAATATGTAGCCCGAATGCATTAAATACTGTCTCGGAATTTATCCAGAAAAAATCACCAATAAAATGGATAGGACTAATACGATATAATTGGGCTGTGCCCATGCTGCTCGTGTTGGGCCCTTCTAGTGAGGCCCGTCTCCAACATAACTTCATGCAAAAGCAAAAGAAAACATTGAAGTAATTTAATCCTTTCTTTTAGGAAGAATTACGTAAGAACACAAATATGTAATGTATTTACGGTATAAAATAATAGTTTTTACAAAAAATTATGATTTATAGATATATTTATGATTTTATAGAAAATTGTTTTCTCTCCCTCCTTCGTCTCTCTTTCTCTATGCAATACAAATATAAATAATAACAATCAATGATATAAATAAAAGAGCAACACAAACACATATCGTAACATATAAATATAATACACAAGGCAAGCGGATGGATCTAATTTTTTTACAAATCGAATCGAATCGAATCGAATGCACATAATACAAATACATTTGTTACGAATTACAATAATGATACAATTGTATTAGTTGATATAAATTATATTTGTTAATATAGTTGATATAGTTGATTTACACAGCGAATTGAATACAATAGTTTTTTTAATACAATTGTATTCATTTATACAAATCAATAGTATTATTTATATTCATGGTACAATTATCGATCTGATATACAAAATAATTGTATCTCTCTCACTCTCTCTTCTCTCTCCCAAATCTTACTTGCCCTTTTGCCCTCTCTCACAATCTCGCTCGTTTCTCTCCTCCTTCTAATAGCTAGTATTTTATGCAAGTTAATAACATTAATTATATTTGTGATACAATTATCGATCGAATATATAAATTAATTGTATATATTTATATAAGTGGTTGAACATAAATATTCATTATATTGTTACCGTTAAATACAATCTAATGACAATTATATTATTGCTAGTTTGCTACTAAATTCTTTATTTTAAGAAGCTAGTTAGCTGAGCTTGGTTTTATCTTATGAGTAGTTATGATGTCCAATCTAACTGCACTTAAATAATTGAAACTTTGTCTTTTGTATGAACAGACGTTTAACAAATAATCTTTGATTCGATTAAGCATAAAAAAAATGCAACAAAATATTAATTAGTGGAGTACGTAATTTTAAGGAGAAATAATGCGGATAAGCAAATAATAGTTAATTACTTAATATAACTATAATTTGAATTAATTATCATTCGTCACTAGTTTTTAGGAAAAATTACGCAATCGAATTTTGAATTGTATAACATGTAGTTTTCAAAAGTTGTATAACATAATTTGTATAACTTTTATATAATATAATTTGTCTAACTATTTAAAGGTTAGATGTTTCTGTTCGTTTAAATTCGTTTTTTCGAGTTTATACAAAAATAAATAGAAAATCAATTGATACTAACAAGTATATACAAATACGAACGAAAATAACTCAATTATACAAATATACCAAAATTATATAAACATACACACAAATCATACAAATAAGATCGTTCATAACAACTTAAATTATAACTATCACCCATGACTTTGCTTATTATCACTATTCAACAGCTTATTGGATATTTTTTTACATGTAATTCATGATGTATCAAATTATATTATGTAATTTGTTCTAAAGTAATTAAGCTTTAATCTATTAGTTATATGTCTGCAAGTATGTATATATATATTATATAAACAAATGTTAAATTATGAATCGGCTAGTTAGTTGAGCTTAGTTTATCTTATGATTATTTATGAAGTCCAATTTGAAATGTGTAATTAAGTCTTTGTTTGTTTTTACGTGAATAGTTGCTTAATAAATAATATGCGTCTCAATCAACAAAATAAAAAAACAAAAATGCACCAATCAATCTTTCAATAATTAATTCTTTTATAAGTTAATAATGCACCCTAAAATAATAAATATGACATACTGTGATGGTGTGACCTCATTAGTACATCAATCATAATTAAGAGTCTGTTTGGATTAGCTTAAAAGCTGGTCAAACTGATTTAAAAGTTGGTTTTTGACTAATTTAAGTGTTTGACAATTCTCAAAGTGATTTATTTTAAGTTTAAAAAAACTTATTTTAAGCCAAAAGTTAAAAGCTGGGGAAGGAGTGTTTTTTTTTTTTAGCTTAAAAGCTCTTTTAAGTTGACCAAATATTTTACCTTTTTGCTCTTAATTCTTTTATTTTTACTTTTATTATTATTATTATTATTATTATTATTATTATTATCATTATTATTAGGGAAACTTTCACATATAGCCACTTAAAAATAATTAATTACTCTCCATAGCTATAGTTTGATAATTACAATTTGTAGCTACATGTTATTTGGAGGAGAGAGGCGAGCGAGACTGGGAGAGAGAGGAGAGAGACGAGAGAGAGGGGGAAAAGAGTGGGAGAAAGGTGAATTGTATATGTATATTGGTTAGATAATTGAATATTATACATATATATTTGTATATATGGCAAGAGAGATTGGAGAGGGAGGAGAGAGGCGAGCGAGACTGGGAGAGAGAGGAGAGAGGCGAGCGAGATCGAGAGAGGCGAGAGAGAGAGGGCAGAGAGTGGTAGAGAGGTGAATTGTATATGTATATAATTGTATATCATTGTATATAACTGTATATTATACATATACATTTGTATAAATGGCAAGCGAAATTGGGAGAGGGAGGAGAGAGACGAGCGAGATTGAGAGAGGGAGGAGAGAGGTGAGCGAGAGAGGGAAGAGAGTGAGAGAGAGGTGACTTGTATATGTATATAGGTTAAAATATTATACATATGTATTTTGTATATCTTGGTGAGTTATACATATACAAACATGACTAATTATACAAACTCGAAGTCATCACACGTAATTAATGTATAATGTTAGTCGCGAATGGTAATTATAGCAAACTATAGCTATGATGAGTAATTAAATAGTATAAGTTTGCTTAGCCGCGTAATTTTCCCTTATTATTATTATTAGTAGTAGTAGTATTAATATTTTATTATTTTATTATTATTATTATTATTTATTTTATTACTCTTTATTATTATTATTATATATTATTATAATTATTATATATTATTATTATATTATTATTATTATTATTTTATTATTTTTATTATTATTATTATTTATTTTATTATTCTTTATTATTATTATTATTATTATATATTATATATTATTATTATTATATATTATATATATTATTATTTATTATTATATATATTATTATTATCATTATTTTCACATTATTTTACTACTATTATTATTACTATTTATTATTACTATTATATATTATTATAATAATTATTATTATTAATATTTTATATATTATTATTATTATTATTTAATTTATTTATTATTATTATTATTATTATTTTCATATTGTTATATTATTATTATTTATATTTAATAATCTTTATTATTATTATTATTATTTTATTATTATTTTTAATTATTATTATTATTATTTTATTATTATTTTTATTATTTTTATTATTATTATTTTAATATTTTATTATTTTATTATTTTATTATTTTATTATTATTATTATTATTATTATATATTATTATATATTATTATTAAATATTATTATTAATATTTTATTATTTTATTATTATTATTATTATTTATTTTATTATTATTATTTATTTTATTATTCTTTATTATTATTATTATTATATATTATATATTATATATTATTATTATTATTGTTTTCATATTATTATTATTATTATTATTATTATTATTATTATTATTATTATTAAATTAATCAACTTTTATCATGTTAACAACTTTTAAGGGTATTTCAGATATTTTGATTAAAAAAAGTGTTTACCAACACTTATTTGCCAAACACATCAACAACTTTTTCTTTTAACTTAAGCACTTTTATCCAAACACATAACTATTTATTTTAAAAATAAGTTTCAGCACTTTCAAAAGTACTTTTTAGAAGCTACTTTTTTAAGCCCATTCAAACGGGCTCTAACTTACCCGTCCCAATTAATAACCTTTTTTTTTCAAATAAAAAGAAATTGTCTGAATAGATTAACCCGACTAAAAATTATTTATTTTTAGAAGTATTTTTTTGAAAAAATAGATTTTTGAGAAAATTGTTTTGATTATTCATTTGAAAAGAGTATTTTTTTATAAGAAATTGTGTTTGACTGATCTTTTTAAAAATGTATGTTTGAGAATCAAATTACGATAAAGGACAAGTATTAATTAATATTAAAATTATTTATAGAGATAAATTAGTTTAAACACTTATTACAAAAAAAAATTAACTAAATTTTTTTTTCATTAAATTAAAATAATAGTATTCAAATTTTCAATCAATTCATTTTTTAATTTTTTAATGTTGAAATCATTAATTATTATTTTTTTCTTTTTAATTTTTTTAGGTTGAAATCATTAATTATTCTTTTTTTCTTTTTTTCTGATCTTTATATTGGTGTTACCTTTTTTTTTAATTCTAAAAAATAATACGTAAAATAATACATAATAATAGTAATACATAAATGTAAAATTAAACATAAAATTTACCTAAACATATGAGATATGTTAATTAATTAATAAGAGATAATTTTAAGAAGTCTTGAAAAGAAAATCTGCTTTTGCTTTTGTTTTTTCTTAAAGAAGCACAAATTTTTAGTTTCTTCCCTAACACAAAAAAAATGTGTTTGTTTTTCTTAAAGAACCACAAACTTTTAGTTTCTTCCTAACAACAGAAAAACTATTCCTACTTTCATTTAATATAGTAACAGTTTTATAGATTTGCCAAACACCTAGTTTTTTCAAAAAAAATATTTTTTCTTAAAATAAATGTTTCTGTTCTCCCAACAATAATGTCAAACATGCTCGAATTTAGTTTCATATTTATTATTATTTCTTTTACCTTGTAAAAAATAATGGTGCATTTTGCTCAACAAGTGGATGAAACTCCTATATATATATAACTTGAAAGAGTGATGCATATACCTAGAAACATTGAGGTTCAAAGTAAAAACAATTAATTATGAGTCATTCCCAAATTCCCAAAATTAATCTCACCAAATTAGACAAGTACTCAAATTCTTGGGTACCATTGTGCAATGAGGTTCGACATGCCCTTGAAGAACATGGTTATTTTATAGCACTATATGAGGAGGCTAATAATAAGATTTCCAAGGATATATTCGATGTAATGGAAGAGTTATTCGATCTCCCCATCGAAACAAAGAGAAAAAACACCTCCGACATATATTTTTATCGTTATAAAGGTCAATTATTAACAGCTCCTCTTCATGAAAGCTTTGGAATCCCACATCCAACTGATATTGAAGCACTTCAAAGCTTCACTACACTTATGTGGCCACAAGGCAACCAAAGATTTTGGTATATATCATAACTAGTAATTAATTTGTATAAAATATTTTAATTTTAATTATAACTGTTTTTTTTTGTGTGTGTTATTATTAGTGAAACAATGACATCGTACATAAAGGTAGGAGCAGAAATAGAACAGTTGGTTGATAAAATGGTTTTTGAAAGCTACGGATTACCAAAAAAGCACTATGAATCTCATGTTGCAGCTACTACATACCTCCTCCGCCCTACCAAGTACAGAGCAGCACCTGCTGGGGCGGAGGACGGTATTGGTAATGTAGGTTCCAATATACATACAGATAAAGGCTTCTCAGCAGTTCTATTTCAGAATCAGATAAATGCTTTGCAAATCGAAACAAAAAGTGGAGAGTGGATTCCTATTGATGTACCTCCATCTGCCTTCGTCTTCGTGGCTGGTGATGCTTATGAGGTACTACTACGCTAGCTTCCTAATTTTTTTTTAATCTGGTGTCTGATATTCATATTAACGTAATTAATGAGTGTAGGCATGGAGTAATGGAAGAATATATTCACCAAGACACCAAGTGTTGATGAAAGAGGATAAGCAAAGGTATACATTGGCGTTATTCACATTCAATAAAGGAATAACAGATATACCTGAGGAATTAGTGGATGAAACACATCCTATACAATACAAGCCTTTTGATAATTTTGATTTAGTTATGTACTACAGTACTGGTGCTAGCCCCATGGCTTATGGCACTGCTAAACCTTATTGTGGTATTAATGCTCAATAGCTACCTATTTTATTATAAATAATAGTTTTAAGATGAACTCTATGTGTAATTTCAACTATCTATTTCAAATTCAATATAATATAAAATTGTTACATTTGTTGACCAAATGCCCAATTGAAGTGATAACTCTGTACTTTTCAACATCCAAGGGATAGAACTGGCTAATATAGAGATAAGCTCATATCTAAATTTTGGGACCGTTTAGAGGAGATTTGAATTAGTTGGGATTGAAAAGAAAAACAATCCGTATTGATAAAAATGAACGTTTGCGATGTATCTCTAAGACATAGTTATACACAATATATACAAAGTAATATTTTATTTATACAATATTGAAACATTAAATAACAATTTATATAACTCTACATCAAAATTAGGGCATCTCCAATCCAATTCTCTATTTTACTTTCTAAAAATAAATCTTTTTTCTCTCTCCTCAATATTATATTATTATTTTTATTTCATTTTTATTTTCTTATTTCATAATATAAATCCTTTATTATTATTTTTTCAAATAATTACTTTGTTTAATTTTTAATGTGATATAAAATTATATTTTATTCTAAATTTTTAAATAACATAAATTGCAAGAAAATATAGTATAATATATAAATTAGGAGACAAATACAAATAAAGTGACATACAACTACATAAACACTCGATTTTCAAAATCATTACGTTGCTCTAAAAAAATTCTCTATTAATGCAATACGGAGTTTAAAATGAGCATTTTTATCCTTAATTTTTTTTTATGTCTAGCTAAAAATTGTTCAAATCAGAGATTTTCATCTACCATGATTTCTATAGTAGGGTTGAAGCTTTTACGACATCTTGAATTGGTGCATTGAAATCACGTTCATCCTCAATTATAATGTTGTGCAATATAATACATGTAGTCATTATATCATGTAGCAAATTCTTTCTCTAAAAACGTGACGGTCCTGCTATAATTGCAAAACATGATTGCGAAACTCCGAATGCACGTTTAACATTTTCTCGGCACGATTCTTGTTTCATCGCAAAATATTTCTTCTTTTCGGAATGAGAATCACGAATAGTTTGAACAATTGTAGACCATTTAGGATATATAGCATCAACTAAGTAATAACCCATATTATATTCTTTTTCTTGAACAACATAATGGGCGGGAGACGCAATACCGCTAGAAGGATTGGAAAATAGATGTGATGACTCTAAAACATTAATATCGTTGTTGGTGTCAAGCAAACCAAAATAAGCATGTCGAAACGCTAGATAGATATATCAAAGCCAAGGAATTTCAAGACAAATTAATATTTTAATAAAAAATTTAGAAACTGTTAGTGATCCAAATGTTCGTGATTACCTGCAACGAGAACAACAATGAATACTTGAAAAAAGAAATCGACAGTCACAACCACAATCGCAACAATTTTCGGAATCATATCCTAAGTTTTTTTCGAATAATGCTAACTTTGCAAATGGAATTACTAAATTATTGTTGTGATTAATTAATTATTATGTTATGTATTATATTTTATTTTGTATTTAAACTATTATGTTATGTATTATATTGTATTGTTATCTTGTATTTAAATTATTATGTTATGTATTGTATTATTTTTTTTAAATTTAAATTATCATATCATTTATTGTATTTTTAATTAAATTTTTCATCTTTCTATTTTAATTTTGTGTATTCTTTATAATGAAAATTAATAATAAAATAAAATTTTCTATTGATGAAAATAAGAAAAGAAAAATACAATTAATTTGAAACTAAAGTAGTATATATTAAAAGATATTTTTTCAAAATATGTTACATTTAAAAAAAAATTATGAATATCAAATATTTAATTAATGAGATTATATGTAAAAATATATAAGTAGAATAAAAACAAATTAAAATATCACAATATAATAAACGAAAAAGGGTCAAAAATACCATGAACTATTCGAAAAGGTTCAAATATACCCTTCATTCACCTATTTGACTAAAAATACCCCTACCTCTATCTTTTGGGTCCACCTTTATCCTTAAAACTAACAACTTCTATTAAATTAATTTTATTATTACTATCTATGATGTGGCAGATTTCTATTTGCCGAAATTAAACCCCACCTTCCCTCCTTAATTTATCCCACCCTATGACCCAATTACCCATTTAATTCAAACACTCATCTCTTCCATTGGAGCCGCATCCCGTTCTTCATCGGTGACGATGGCGAGTGGTTCACTAAAATTTTCTCAAAAAAATTACATGATATTTGTAAAAAAAGAAGAAAAAAAAATACTCGAAAATTATGATTTGGGAACAAAATTTCAGTATTAAATTATTATAAATAATAAAGAAAAATTTTAACTTCCGTTTATATTTTAGTGAAATTTTTTGTAATTAGTCTAGATACAAAACTGATTTTAATAAAAATTCAAGTTTCATTAATATCAGTATTTAGCTAGACACAAAAATTAAAATCAAGCAATGTTGGATTAAAATTCTATAAATAAGCTCTTCTACTATTTATAAATTCAGTTATATAAAATAATGTTATTAGGTACGGGTGTTTTAATTCGATGGGTAATTGGGTCATGGGGTGGGTTAAATAAAGGGCTGAAGGTGGGTTTTAACTTTAGCAAATAGAAATCTACCACATAATAAAAAATAAAATAAAAAATAATTTAAGAAAAAAATTATTAGTTTTAAGGGTAAGAGTGGATAAAAAAAATAGAGGGAAAGATATTTTTAGCCAAATAAGTGAATGAAGGATATATTTGAACATTTTCGAATAGTCTAAGGATATTTTTAATCCTTTTCCTGTAATAAATATATATATATTTATAAGAAAAAATAAAATAATATTAATGGAAAGAAGAAGTTAGGTTAAAAGTGGGTTGCCAACTATTATTTCACGCACGTCACTAAACAATATCCACATTTGTTTTTCTTCTAATCTTTTGACTTTTTTTATCAATCACAAAGTAGACAAAATAATAAAATAAAAATTAAAAAAAAAAATCCCTTTTTGATAGTTTATATTTTTTCTTAATCACAATTCACAAGTTTTTAACTTTTATGTTAAGTAGAAAGTAATATAAATAAGAATAAAATAATAAAAAAGTTAAATAAAGAGTGTGAATAGTTTTTATCCAAATTTGAAAAATTACTATTCACCTCTCTATAAATAGAGAATAGAGGATGATTTGAAGGTGGGTTGGAGAGGACATTCTTTATTTTAATCTCGAAATATAGTGAATGGAGAGTAAAATAGAGGTGGGTTGGAGATGGTCTTATGCTTCATGTTAACAGTCCGTTTGGATTGACTTTAGAAAATATAACTTTTAAGTCAAAAACTAAAATATCAAATTGAAATTACTTTTTAAGTCAAAAAGATAAAAAGTATGGGAGACCCATTTTTTGTTTTGATTTATTTTAAGTCATTCTTTACCTTGTCAGACATATCCTAACTTATTTTAAGTTTTTTTTTACTTGTTTTTAAGTTACTTATTTATACATATATTTGTCAACACTTCATAAGTTAAAAAATGACTTAAAAGTAGGTTTGATCAACTTTTAAGACAATTCAAACACCCTCTAATATTGAACTGTTGCGGACAATGTTTTAGAAGGATTAGGTGTGAGGTCAGACGTTTTATTCAGTACGGAGCGAGACATAAGCCTCGAGACACGGGACATAAGTCTTATGGATTTATGGGCCGCAGTCTCATGTATATTCAAGTTTATAATTTTATTACTAAGAAAATAAGCAAAAGTATAACTTTCAATTATCTTACAAATAAATTTTAATAATTAACCTATAATATATAGAAAAAATATTATAGTTTTTATTTCAAAATAGTATTAATAACCAATAATGAAGAAAAAAAAATATTACAATTATTATTTGAGAAATATTATATTGTCATTACACCAATAATAAAAAATCTAATTTAAAGCAAAAAATATATGCCCCAAATTCTAAAATTATGCCCTATAAATCAACGTCTTTAATTTGTACCCCAAAATATTTTTTGTACATCCCGTCCCAAACTCGCCCCAAATAAATGTATTAGTTATTTCATGTTGAGTATACTGTATAACAACTAAGAAATATTTACACTATTAAATATTATGAACCAACAACTAGATTGGACATTATAACTAATCATAATATAATTAAAGCTAAGCTCAACTAATCAGCGGATTCGTAATTTAATAATTTATTTATAATTTTATATATTTAATCTAACTGCACTTGATGTAATTAAGTCATTGTTTGTTTTTACATGAACAATTTCTTAGTAAATTACTCTAAATAATATTCGTCTCGATTAAGAAAAAGAAAAAGAAAATGCGCCAATATATTAATCAAAGGAGTACGTAATTATTAACGAGGGAAAATTTCCTGAAGATATGTATGATAATTTAATATGAGCAGATCAAAAGAATAGTATTAAAAAATAACGGAAAGTTTTCGCATATAGCAACTCAAAATAACTTAATCATGCTTTATAATTATAGTTTGCTAATATGATTTGTACCTATAGGAGAGGAGTAATATGAGCGAGATTGGGAGAGGGAGGAGAGTGAGAGAGGGCAGAGAGTGGAGAGAGGTAAATATAAATGTAGATATATATATATATATATATATATATATATATATATATATATATATATATACGTAATTGTATATCTGGCAAGTGAAATTGAGAGGGGGGGAGGGGAGAGAGGCGAGTGAGATTGGAAAGAGATAGGCGAGTGAGATAGGGCATAGAATGGAGAGAGTTGAACTGTATACGTATATCTGTCAAACAATTGTATATATGTAACTGTTATATAAATGTATTTGTATATTTGTCGAGCGAAATTGAGAGAGGTGACGTAATTACAACTAAATTTAAGCTTTGAGCCGTAATTAATTCAAACTATAATTATATTAGCTAACTAATTAATATATGTTTATTTAAGCACATAATTTTCCTAAAAGAAAACTCATTTAAGTTGCGTATAATATAAATTAATAAACATGAAACTAAATTATTTGTTGTTTGACGTCATATGTCCTACAATAATTATCACTTCTATCTTGCTGATCAGCACCAAATAAATTTGTAATAAAATAAACTAGATCTGTAATGGTCAAACTTGGTAATAAAATTTAATTTATTTACCAAAAGAAATGTTCATGTTTAATCAATTCTCAGTCGTACTTTCACTAATCAATTCTTCATAAGTTAATAAAAAAATAATGCACCATAAAATAATTAATATAATTTCATGAATGAGCACATCAATCATAATTAACTTACCCGTCCATATCAAATACTTGATATTCATTAATAACTTTTTTTAAAAAGTATATTTTTGTCCAATATAAAGTTTGTCCACTTTAAATTTTACAAGTGCCTTAAAAACAAAGAAAAAGGCTCAAATACGGTTAGAAAAGGTTTAATCCGTTAAAAATTTGATTCATCTATGTCATTGTCGTTAGAAAAAAATGTTAGCTCATCCATACCATTTTTTCACTTCAATTATGCAAAATCATTTTTTACATCCCAAACAACTTTTAGCACCTTTCAATTGGAGTTTTTAGATCAATCTTTTTGCTTCTTCTTCCTAAGAACACCAAGAACACATAAAAAACATTAACAATTTTCAAATTTCAAACTTTATTTATTTATTCTTTATGAAACCACCTCAAGTTTCAGTAGTAGTTTCCTCCGAGTTAGATATCAAAACTCAATATCTTTTGATCGCTTAACTCAATAAGACTCACTTGAAATTTCTCAAAAGTTTCAAAACATTAACATTCTTTGAGTCCGGAGCCTAAATGGTAAAAAATGTTAACAAAAATTTCAAAACGGTATATGAATTTTTTTTTAACCAAAACGGCAAAATCGCTCACGGAGTAGCGATTTTGTCCGCCGGAAAAAGCAAAGTCGCTGCTATAGCAGCGAATTGTTAAATTTATTATTTTTAAAAACAAAATCGCTTCCAAAAGAGCGATTTTCAAAAAAATAATAATGTCGCTGTGTCTAAAAAAAATTAATTATTTTTTTCTTTTTTTTATAAAAAAGTTTAAATCAAATTTTTTATTTTTATTATTAAATTTTTTATTTTAATTTTTTAAAATTAAATCGCTACGGCAGCGATTTTAAATCAATTTTTTTTAGCGATTTGATTTTAAAAAATAAATAAAAAATTTAATTAAAATCGCTCTCTTGACAGCGATTTGATTTTTAAAAATATTATTATTATTTTTTTTAAACTTTTTTTTAAAAAATTAAAAAAATTAAACGTAAGTCGATGCATCAGCAGTGACATGTTTAAAAAAATTATATAAAAAAAGTTTTTATTTTGAAAATCGCTCCTTTGGGAGCGATTTTGTTTAATTTTTTTTAAAATAAAAAATAAAAAAATTTAACCAATCGCTACTATAGCAGCGATTTTGCTTTTACCGGCGAAAAAAATCGGTACTTCGTGAGCGATTTTGCCGTTTTTATTTAAAAGAAATTTCATATACCGTTTTAAAATTTTTTGTTAACATTTTTCACACTTTAGGCTCCGGACTCAACATTCTTTAATAGTAGAATTTTCTCCACAACTTCAAATCATTTGAAATTTCAAACATAGATTAAAAAAAAATAGGGAACAAACTTCAAATCATTTGAAATTTCAAACATAGACTCAAAAAATAATAGGGAACAAAAATCTAATGTCAAAAACAACTACAAAAACATGAATCAAAGCATTTTTTTGAATTTTCGGGACTAATTTTTTTTTTTTGGAATATTTTTCTAAATACATGTGAAAATCTTAGACTCTACAAATGATTTTAGAATTTTGATTTTTTTTACAATTAAATTAATGATGTCGCCGGAATTTGAGATGATTTAGTAAAAAAAATGAATATGTTAAAAATTTGAGAGTTGTTTATGTTTTTGGTGTTCTTAAGGAAAAAGAAACAAAAAGAGTAAAGTTGATCCAAAAACTTCAATTGATAAGTGTTAAACCTTGTTTGGAGGGATAAAAGTTGATTTTGTAAAATCAGAATTAAAAATGATTCTTTTCTTTAACAACATTGACATAGACGAGCCAACTTTTGAAGAATGACATAAATGAATTTTTTGTGAAAGTTTGATGGCACATTTGAACCTTTTTCCTAAAAATAATAATAGATACGAGTGATTCAGAAACGTCTATATAATGAACTTTGAAAGAGTGACATGCATTAGTATTAATCCCTCGTATACCTAAGCTAGAAACATTGAGCTTCAAATTTTGAAAATGAACAAAAACACATCAATTATGAGTGATTCCAAAATTCCCATAATTGATCTCACCAAATTAGACAAGGACTCAAATTCTTGGGTACCATTGTGCAATAACGTTCGACATGCACTTGAAGAATATGGTTATTTTATAGCACTCTATGACGATGATAAGAAGAACAAGATTTCAAAGGAAATATTTGATGTAATGGAAGACTTATTTGATCTTCCCATTGAAACAAAGAAAAAAAACGCTTCTGACTTTTATTTCTATCAATGGAATGGTCAACTGAAAAAAGCTCCTCTTCATGAAAGCTTTGGGATCCCACATCCAACTGACGTTGAAGCACTACAAAGCTTCACTACACTTATGTGGCCACAAGGCAACCAAAGATTTTGGTGAGACATATACTTCCTTGATTTTATTTTCTCCGTGAAAATTCTTAGTTACTTAGTTAGTTGGTTGATTATCTAACTAATAAGGCTATAATCCCCTTCCTTTTTTATAACCCCCACACTGCACCTGCCTATGTCCCAACTCGCTCCGTCTCCACATCATTATAATAATGTAAGTGATTAAGATTCATTTCTAAAAATAATAATCAAGAAAGGAAAATAGCAGCAAATAATGATATTTATATTTCAATAATTTATGTAAAGGTTACCATGTTTGATTCTTAACCTCACAATTGTCAACTAAAGAGGTTGATGTATTTTGTCTTTCTAGTATGACTTGAATAATATGAGTTATACTCATCTTGTCAACTTAATAGACTGACGGGATGTAATTTGAATTTATTTAAGTCATATAATTTTAACTTTGAGATTAATTAACTTTATTAACCAATAGTTTAACTTATTCAACCTATCATGAATTTAAGTTTAATTTAAAATCCAATATGAATTTATCAATGAGATTTCATTATGTACCTACTAATCCCGCCCCAAACCCTCACCCATCCCATTGTCATCCCGAGTTTGATACAAAACATTTGTATAGCCGATTACAACAAGTTTGTATACAGTTTTAATTTTAATAACCTCCAAGGCTTACGGTATATTGCGTATTCTAGTGAAACAGTGACATCGTACGTCAATGTAGCAGCAGAAGTAGAGCAATTGGTGGATAAAATGGTATTCGAGAGCTATGGAGTAGCAGAAAGGCACTATGAATCTCATGTTGCAGCCACTACATACCTCCTCCGCCCTATTAAGTACAGAGCACCACTGCAAGGGGCAGAGGACGGGTCTGGCAATATCGGTTCCAATGTACACACGGATAAAAGCTTCTCCACACTTCTCTTTCAGAATCAAATAAATGCTTTGCAAGTTGAAACCAAAAGTGGAGAGTGGATTGACGTTGATGTCCCTCCCTCCGCCTTCGTCTTCATGGCTGGTGATGCTTATGAGGTAAGGTTGCTATTTTGTCAGTTTCACCATCAATCTCAATTATTTCATCTAGTACCTATTATATTCCTACATGTAGCAAGCAACTATAAACTAGTTCTATTGTACTAGCTAACATTTTCTTTTGTGGGGTATGTTCATTGAGTTTTCTTCACTAAAATTGTTAAATTTTATCTCACAAATCAATTTTTGCATCACGTTAAAACTAGTGTCAATGTTATGTTTGTTGGATTCCATCTAGTATATGATGCCTGTAGTAAAGCTTGATTATGCCCCATAGGGCCTATTCAAGAAAACCGCTCCCTATCAAAAGAAAATAGGCAGAGCTCAAAACTGAGACATCTTGTTACAGGCCGCTGCACCACATCCTTTGGTGCATCAAAGTTCACACATCATTCCGTTATTTAATGCGACAAAAAGTAAGTAATTTTGTTTTTGGAAGTAGGCATGGAGCAATGGAAGAATATATGCAGCAAGGCACCAAGTGTTGATGAAAGAGGATAAGCAAAGGTATACATTGGTGTTATTCACATTCAACAAAGGAATAACAGAGATACCTGAGGAATTAGTGGATGAAACACATCCTATACAATACAAGCCTTTTGATAATTTTGGATTAGCTTGGTACTACCTCTCTGGTGCTAGCTCCATGGCTCATGGCACTGCTAAACCTTACTGTGGAATTAATGCTACGTAACTTCAATTTCATGTTTTTACAATTAAGGTTTCATAGTCTGGAAATTGAATTATCAAGGAAATAAAAGACAAACTATGTAACAAGTGTGTGGGACTTCAATTATATATAAATCCATCCGGTCAACTTCTCTACTTAGTTCACTCAAACTACCAATCGTTTAATTTTTTTTAAAAATAAACTAGTTCTCTAAAGATTAAAACTAAATGTTCTCTAGATCTCATATCCCTGTCACTGGCAAGTGACAAAGGAGAAGAAAATACTAATTCACACCAGTGTTTTGCACCAAACCAAATTAATTTAGCATAGTTAAGCGATAAGTTACAAATATTGACAAGGTAACCTAGTATGGCTGAGTTGTATAAACAGCTTCTAGATACCAAACCATTGATTAGCTTGTTTAAGGAGGTTTCTACATCAAATTGTCATTGCCTACCTCACATCTTGATCAAAGGTCAACTTCATGCTGTATGAGGTCAATCTGCACTAATGGGACTGTTCCCTGATGTTGTCCAATTGCTGATGGAACACCGATGGTATCCATCTCTTAGCTCTGAGATGCACGTCGGAAATAATACCTGCACACGTGAAATATAATGAATTATGCGTATGGAAACTGACGACGAATGTTTATACTTGGTTTAGAGTTATAATAGTTAATATTTCACACTAGAGCCAACTCAGAAAGAGGATTTTGGCTTTTCTCTTTCCTCTTTGGAGAAGCAGTAAACTACAAAGCCCTATTTATTGGGCATGCTAAAGAAACAAATGTTCAAAGGTATCAATAATACAAAATCTAGTACGACAACCAACTTTTATGAAGCATGCTTGCACACATACAAACAGGATTACATTTGTGCCACACACAACAGAGGAACTTACACAAAAATATTTATGCCATGGAGAGCAGCATACTTCCGCAGCAGACGTTCAATTGTATACCATTCTGACCTGTCAGAACAATCCTGATAACCGATTCTTGGCATGTGGATCGATGCTTGAAATATCAAAAAGTATAAAATAGACTATTAGGATATTGCAGTGGCAGAAAAAAACAGTCACCATCAAAGAGAATATTTGAGCAATGTTTACAAATGTAATCATGATAATAGCTGGAGATGCATCATGTTATAGCCAAGGATACTTCTGAATAAATGTTTTTGCAAACACAATAAACAGTAATGTTTAAACAATTACAGAAATTTCTTGTATTTATTTTTACTAACAGCTGGTACAGGTTCAGACCTACCTGCCACATCAGTGCATAACCCCCCTACCCCCCACCCCCACCCCACCTCCCCAGAAATTCCTGACTAGGAATAACATAGCTCATCATGTCTGGATGAGCAGATCAGATCAGCCTTTTCAAACTATATAGACATTACTCCAATAAGTTCATGAGTGCTGTCCGAAAATAACCATTGATGCTCAAATAAATAGTATTCTACTCCCTCCTATCTAAACAAAAAGTACTTGCTTTTACGTTACATGTTAATAAGAGAAGCTAGATATGCAAGTCGCTTGAGATGTTGAACAAGGAGGTTTCGATTTAAAGTGAATTACTATATGAATTTCAAGTAAAATATTCAATACCTAAGGTGTATTTCAAAACAAACTGGCTCTCAAATATTTCTTGGTTATAAAAAAGATTGAAATAAGGAACTCAAATGCAGATCAAACAAAACCATAGAGAACTCAAACTACAAATAAAACAGAAGAAACGTTTCTATAAGCATGGAAATTGGAAATACCGGACTTCTGAGCAGCTGAATACGATGCCTTTGACAGACATCTCTCCAAGTCGGGGATGGAGATACTGCCGCGTGGGACTTTGCGCCTAGGGTTGTATGACTGCACAACAGCCAAAGCTACCCATTGAGAAGCATGAGGTGAACCACCGCCCTTAGCTAGATCCTCTACATCACAATGATTGCATGGAGATGTAACAAGAGAATTAATTTAAGGTATAGCATAAGACCAATAAAAGAAATTTGACAGGACTAAGTGGAGCAGGAGGAGAAGAGTACAGGCAAAAAGAAGGAAAATACACGAGTATATGTTTAAGATATTTTTTTCTCAAATTGAAAATTAAGTAGTAGCTCATATTAGGTGCAGTGCAGGTCATAGAAGCCACCAATCCGGCAGCCCATGTGGAACCTATCATTTCTATTATTCTCTGCCAATTAGGATATCTATTTTTTCCCTAGTAAAGACGAGTTCTTCTGTGAGAAGCATATTCCCCAAAATCTTCCACTTAAACTGGTGTGAACCCTCCAAGCTTTTCTATCAATGTAGTGAGCATATCCACTACCATAACATTTTATATTCTTACAAAGACTCCTAATTGACAAGTCGAGATAAACAAACATTCCATGATTTCAAATTGATTAGCATGATTGACTCATCAACATATGCAGCAGGAGGTAATCAACTAGCTGAACTGCAAACTTATGTGTGCAAAATATTACTAAACTCCACCACAGAAAGGAAGCATTTGTCCAAAGAGAACTATCTAGAGGTAATTAAAGTGGAAGAAATGCATGTGCACATACACCTCTTCTCTCATAAGTATCAAGTACACAATTCACTGAGTTCCTAAATTAGCACAGGGCTAGTTAAAACCTTGAACAACAGTGCCAGTGATGTCACAGAAAACAAACTGATGACCTTGACTAGTTAAAGCACCAAATTTACCTGTGATCTCTATAAGATGGAGATCGCCTAGATGAAGATCACCAAATTCAGAAGCTCGCTCATATGCTGCAGGTACACTAGTTGACAGTCTTGCCAATGCATCAAACATACCCCCATGACCCCAGTTTCCTGATGTATCAACACAGCTGCCAAAATTGATAAGTAGTCAGAACATGCAGTATACATGAAACTTTGCCAAGCTTGAGTGGTTTTAAGAAATTATCAAATGCAGGTGTCCTCTGTTTATCCCAAAATTAATAATTTTAGTACTCACAACATATCCAACCCAATAATGGAAAGCTTAACACGTCTGTGCAATTAAAACAGTGGTAAAAATACTTTCTATAAAAGCTGTGATAAGCATCACAAGCTTGACCTGAAAAGATAAGTGTTTCATATACACCTGAATATGATGGTCGGCTCTGATGGAGACACTTTAGAAGGACGGGTGCAGTCCCCGTAAACAAAGTGAACGGCTCCAGAATCAGAGGAGATATCAGTATCAGGAGCTGATACATGTTCTTTGACCGATAAGGAGTGGTATCCAAGAGTCTCCCATTTTGACATTTTCTCCTCCTCTGCCTTCTTCTTTGCAGCTTCAGCTTTTAGATGTTTTTCTTCAGGCAAGCTTCGCCTGTTTCCCAGCTCGAAAATTGGATTATGGTTTATCTGTGATGCTTCCTTGAATTTCTCAACCCACTCGAGATACGAAGTTTCATCAAGAATTTGATCAAGCTTAACAGACTCTGGACCCCTTTTCGTAACCACATTAAACTCACTTAAGAAGTTAGCTGGCTTAACCTCAAACTTGTCATCTCTAGCCGAACGTTCTTTATTGCGAAACGCCATAATTGTTTCTGCCATTGCAGTCAATTCATTCCTATCAAATTCATCTGATTCTTCATTGGTTACTTCTGCGGGATCTAGCATATGCAATCCAAGCATAACAGATCGCAAGTCACCAGCTTCAGCTCCTGCCATCTCTTTCACTTCCTGATCCAAGACATCATCTCCTACAATGTTGTGACTAAGCTGTAACTTCCGTTGAGCTCTACGCATGATAACCTACACAACCAGAACCTTCCTTTAGGGTAACTAAATATCAACTTTGAAGTAGCTCTCAAATCTTCTCCTCACCTCCTCCACTGACTGCTCTGTGACTAAATTTATAGATAACACGTGGTTTGTTTGACCAATTCGGTGAGCACGTTGCAAGGCCTGCTTGTCTACCTGAGGATTCCAATCTTGCTCGTAAAATATGACCTACACCACCAACACTTGTCAAGGAGATGAAAGAAATGGATGTCCAACCAAAACAAGACAGGTCCATGTGTTACTAACACCACTATGCAGTAGCCAAAAAGAAGAGGAATGACTATTTTGTGCCATTGAAATCGCACTTAAGACAAGAACTAAAGTATATTATACAAATCACTTGCAAGAACTGCACCATTAAGCATTGCCAGGTCCAGAAAAATTATGACTTCCTAACACATGCTCCACCTATCATCCAGTAGGTATCAACTGGCATCACTGTGATGCATGTTGTCTACAAGTATGAGCTATTGATGGTATAACTCGTGAACTGAACTTCTTGATGATAACGATTAGGAAAAGAGAAGCGCGTCAATATCCATAAATGAAGATAATATCCTTTAACAAATTTGAGATCAAGCATTGAACCAGTTAAAGTTTGAACTTGAGCTGTTAGATATTCTACCTGTGCATTACAATTTCGCTTTCGCGTATGATCCAAGTGTCTCTATCACCTCTTTCCATATATTAAGAGGAGAAAACGTTAATGAATGAATACTCCTTACTTGTACAACATATATTCGAAAAAAGTACTTGTACAATATAAGGATTAACCCGAGTATATAATCTTAAACCAATCTGATAATAAAAGTTCGGCCAGTAATTGTCACTCACTGTATCAGCAGCCACAAGATTCAACCCAACTCCACCAGCTCTTGTTGAAATCAAGAAAACAAATGCTGCATTTTGTTCAGCTTCAAACTTTGATCTATTATGACTAAAGCTCCTGATTGCAGCAAAGCGCTCTTCCGCACGAATTGAACCATCAAGACGCTCATAAGAATACTTCCTCAATTCCAGATAATCCTGTACAAGATTAACAAAGCAGAAGAACCATTCAACTGCAGGTTGAACTGTTCAAACATTTCTAATGGATTTTTTGTAAAACATACCAGATTACAAACATTTACCTGCAGTATATCAAGTGTTTGAGTCATCTGAGAGAAAAGAAGAACCCTGTGTCCACAAGCATGAAGTCTTTGAAGAAGATGATCCAGTATTAACAATTTGCCGCTAGCCTGACCAGCACTTAATGGTTAGAAAACCATACCCATGAAAACGACATACTTTCCTGGGGTGAAACATTAGTAATAAATGCAAAAGAATGGAGGATAATCTTTTAACGCTAAATAACTAACAGCTGCATACTCTTAACTTAGTAACAGCCGGGTAGATTGCCATTACTTAAGGTGCATACCCAGTGTGAAATCTACAGCCACAAAATTACGAACAGTGACAATCAGCAGAAAGAAGATACAGTACCTGAACCAGGTGTTCTCCCTCTTCATATGGTTCCGGTTCTATACCAGCAAAAAGGTAAGGATGACTACATGCTTTTCGTAGTTGAATTACCTGGAAGTGATTCTGCAGGTTAGTATTAGGGAAAACACAAGCTGGAGGTCTAACAAATAGATCTCCAAGTCCAAAGCATTTTTCTCACCCTTTAAAGGCTTAAACAGCTACTTAAGCATAATATTTATGACAAAATGAGTGGAGATGCTGAACCTCAGAAAGATACTTAATGAACTCTCATCGAACGCAGATTCAACTTACAAAAGGATGTGAGTCTATTGAAAAAAAATGTCAATAACTTCTCTTAATGTGCAAAATTATTTGCCAGCAAGCTTCTGCTCTTACTTCCATCAGATCACATTAACTCCAAACATCGGACTGTAAGAATGTTAACTCTTTAAATAATTGTATTAGAAAAGAAATGCATAAATCTCGAGTCATTCAACAAAATGATTGGCCTAAAGTAGCAATTCACTGATAAGCACAAGCAATTAATGTTGAAGGTATTCCAAATACCAATATGTAAGTTACCTCATTGACTATAGTCTATAAGGTATAATCAGTCACTTTATGTCATAGAGCCTGTTTGCTTTTGCTGATTGTAAATACCTGATAAGTTTCAAGTGTTGAAAAGTGTTCTCAAGTATTGAAACTGATGCTAGAAACTAAGCAGTTAAATGTCGGATAAAATTTCTGAAACTAATAATAAGCAGCTGCTGTGCTTGGTAAAAAGGTGTTGATAAGCTGTTCTTTTAATTAAATGACTAAAGTACCCTTAAAATTTGTACAAAATATTACAAATTTGAAAATATCTTTTTAAAGAAAGGGAAAAACCATAAATATAGAATGAACATGAAATTAGGGGTTTTGTTTCGAGAAAGATAATTTAAGAATTAAAAAATATATTAAGGATAAAATAGTAAAAGTCTTGGTCAATCAAAAAGTGCTTATAAGTTATAAAGCCATAAGTTAGGATTGACCAACTTATTATTTTTAACTTATAAGCACTCTAGATGTTTAGCCAATGCATAAATAAGCTAAAATGTGTTCTATAAGCCAGTTTGACCAGCTTATAAGTTTGGCCAAACATCATGAAGCAGAAACCTATAATCGATTACAAATATTAGTAGTCAGTTCATATTACATGACAATTTTAAGTCTAATTATCTGCTTCTTTCTCAGTCTGGTGTTTCAGCACTTTCAGTGCAGTACCAACTAAGATTCATTTAACTTACGAAGTATGTAAAACTAATCTTAAAAACTAAATATTTTACACAAGTATAGCCCAATTCTTTTACAAGTAACATGTCATCAACTTTAAAGTGTGACTAGTTATTATAAACAAAAAATCGCCACATGTAACGGTTCCATATGTATTACTTAAAATATACAATCACCGAGAGTCGTAGCTTAATTCTTACCTCCAGTTATCAACTCAAATTCTATTATTTAACACCTACTAATAATCCTGGCCAGAAATTGGCATGTAGTCAACCTAAAAAAATAAGCTCCATAGCTATTATAACTACTCAGGATGTAGTAAACTAGAGACCATTCATAATGCATTAAGAGTATTCATAACCTACAGAAGCTTTCTATAGCCACTCATGATGCATTAAGAAACCTCTAGTTGTACATTCGAGATCAACCACACATGGAAGAACAAGTTAAAATCATCAAACCCAAAATGAGAAATTCCTTGGCCAAAAGAATAGGTATATACAATATTCTGCAACGACCGAGTATTGGGTGCTCCAGAAGCAAGTGCTAGCAGCTGAGTTAGCTCCTTCCTTAGTATGGACATATATACCTTCTTTTGCAGGGCCACCAGTGGTGCCATCCTAGAATAATATTACTAACATATTAGCAACACAAAAGCAAGTCCAAGGAAACCACATGACATACTATCGACGGCCATCTAAAGATGACATATCCTCTACCAGCTCTAGTGGAACTTCTGCAATCATATGTCATTTGCCAAATCAGCGACCATGGAGAAAGATGAACTTACACAGTGATCTCAGTAAGAGGAGGCAGCACAAGAGTCCCCCACTCGATAAGCTGAGATTTAGTTCGTCGGAGCATAAACGACCCTATTACATATTTCAAAATTTTGAATTGTTCCTTAGCTTTGTCTGCATCAGGACCTACTCAGCGGAGCCATATTAGAGAAAACATAGGAGTGAGTCCATTGCTGTCAAGTAAATGTAAAAACAAGTAATATATAGCAATGTCATTCGGGATTTACAGAGATGCTCCTACATAATTCGACGCAATCTTGTGAAGTGGATTCAACCTTGTAAAGTGAATTCTGAAGTCACACTTAAGATCTCAGGAAACATTCAGTAGCATTTTCATATTAAAGAATTACTCTGAACTTTCACAATATCTTTCTTAGTCCCTAGACTTGATTCACAGTTGAAAAACTCCCATTTATAAAAATTGAAGGGACCAATGTCTGTCTCAATAACCCAACTTACAGTATGTTGCAAAAGAGTTACAGGAGCAATGCTAATTTTAACTGAAAAAAACATATAACTGGACAAACAAATTCCAGAAGAGCCGTGGTCTTTTTCCGAGGGGTGTGGAGAAAGAAGAAGAACAATGAACAACTTTTTCTCAGAAATATAGAAATATAAAAATAACTGTTGCTTGTCACTAGCCGTTTCTCTTCTTCCCAACACTGCCACCCAATTCATAGCATCCTCTTTTCCAGTAAGCATAACAAATTGTTAGAGAAGTATGTAGAGAAAGAGAGAAGAGGCATTGGCATGTTGTAAGGGTCTGCATATTTTTTGTTAGAATTGGAATAGGTTTATACAATCCTATTGGAATAGGAATAGGTTTATACAATCCTATTAGAATAGGAATAGGAATACTAAATAGTATCCTACTTGGTAAAGGATTGTATTCTAGGTTTATAAATAGGGTATAATAATGTAGAAAACAACAACAATTCAATATTATTTTTTCCCTATATTTCTCACATGATATTAGAGCCTCTACGATCTTGGTAGAAAATCAATGAACTTCCACTGCCGGCGGGCGGCTATTACTCATATATGTCGCCCGTCCGGCCAATTATTATGTTAGCAAAAGTTGGGTCACCGTGTATCTTTCTAGTGACTATTTTCTCATATCTAATTTTTGTAGCACCGTGTCATTATTCCGGTGACTACTTTCTTATCTCTAATTTGTGTAGAACCGTGCCATCATTACGGTGACTACTTTTTCATATTTAATTTGTGTAGCACCGTGCATATCTCCGGACTACTTTTCATATTTAATTTGCGTAGAACCGTGGGTTTTCCGAACTAATTTCTCATATCTTAGTTGCATAGCACCGTGTGTCTTTTCGGTGACTCCTTAGATTTGATTTGCGTAGTTCCGTTCGTCTTTCCGGTGACTCCTCAAATCTGAGGCGTAGGGTTGTGCTATCATTCCAATCCTACCTATATAATCCCTTTTTCATTAGGGTCGTGCCATAATTCCAACCCTACCCATATTATTTCTCTTTTTCAATAGGGTTGTTCCATCAATTCGAACTATCCTATATAATTTCTATTTTCTAGTTGGGTCGTGACATCATTCGACTCTACCTATATAATTTTATTTCTTTAGATTGTGACCACTTTTAGCCATCAAATCTAATACTCCGGCATATGAGCATGTTCCAATCAATTTTTCGGTGACTTGTTTAATATCGACTCATCTATTGATTCCAACATGATCCATATACTTTATACTAGGTCTTTAGCACTTTGTTGCTCGGGGGGGTTTAATAGCCTAGTATGTCGATTGTGCAGATCACTCTATGGTCTAGAACAATTTTCTCAAGCTCGGTTAGAAAAGTTCAACACCAACATTAAGCATCAAATTCATCAAATTCAGTATTTCATGCGAAGATTAAGCACATTGAGATTGACTGGCAAATATTTAATGAGAAGACAAGCACACTAAGAATGACCGTCAATTTTGTGAAGTCTGCAAATATCTCACCAAGCCCCTCATCAATCCCCGTGTTAATTACATTTGTAACAAGCTAGGTACATGAATTGTACGCACTAGCTTGAGGGGGAGTGTTAGAATTGGAATAGATTTATACAATCCTATTGGAATAGAAATAAGTTTACAATCCTATTAGAATAGGAATAGGAATACTAAATAGTATCCTACTTGGTAAAGGAATGTATTCTAGGGTCTATAAATAGGGTCTCTATGTAATAATGTAGAAAACAACAATTCAATATTGTTTTTTCCTTATATTTCTCATATTTTTCAATCAGATGACTCCAGAATGCACCATGTCCAATCAACAGTTTAAACAACATTTATTTTGAGCAGGAAAATGGTTGATATCCTCTACATATCCATTTTGCGGAGTGTAAGATATGGAGACTTGGACCCAATTCAACTCCAAAGCTAGCTCAAGATGGGGGATAGCCCAAGTCTATATAAGCAGACCATAAGTCCATTCCCAACCGATGTGGGACTCGAACCCACTCTAACACCCCATTCACGCCTATAACACAGGGCCCAAATAAGGAAGGACCTATCTCTAATACCATGTAAGATATGGAGACTTGGATTTAATTCAAGCTCAAACGCTAAGTTATGAGAGGAGGATTGACAAGTCCATATAAGCAAACCACCCGTCATTACCCAACCAATATGGAATTCTAAGTCACTCTAACACAAAGTAATACAGGTAGGCTGCTAACATTGTGGTCACTATCACCAGGTAAAATCTGTCCCTAGAGTGCAACGTATATCAAAACAAAGATCAGAGATCATTGGTAGACAAAAGTAATTTTTTTTTTTTTTAAACTGATAAGGTTGTATTCTTCAGCATTAAGGGCATGCTGGCCACCACCAAAAAAGAGTCAATTACAAACTTTCTATCAAATCTATAATCTGATATGTATCTACTATACACAACTGTTTACACCAAAAAAGTAGATATACTATACAATTCCATTTGACCTTGTGTATGGAATTGGATCTATTGTCGAAACATCTATTGTTCCTTTCCTTCCAAACTGACCACCATATACATGATGGTATTAATCTCCACCATCTCCTCTGGCTCTTGGTACCTCCTCTCCTTACCCACCTCTTCAACACATTTGATGTACGTTCTGGCATTGTCCAATTCTGATTTGAGATGCTAAGGAACAAATTCCAGATTTGAGCAGTGTAATTGCAGTGCAAAAAGAGGTGGCTGTTGGTTTCACTTGTCAAATTGCATAAAAAACACCTAGGGACCAGTTGTATACCCTTCTTCTGAAGTACTTCTTGTGTTAAGCAAGCTCTCTTTATCACTAGCCAAGTGAAGCATTTCACTTTTATAGGAATATCCCCCTTCCAAAGATAGTTCCAGAGGTGTTTTGGCCTCCCTGCCATCACTTGGAGACCTCTTCTGTAAGCACTGTTGATTGAGAAAAGGTCATCTTTGCTGTGTTTCCACAACATCCTGTCTGTGGCATTGGCGTTGATGGTCACTCCACCTAGCATCCCTAATATCTCAGCCACCCTTTCCACCTCCCAATCATTGAGAAGTCTTCTAAAAACTAGATCCCAGCCCTGTTCAGTCCAGCAATCACCAACATTGGCATCAGGATTTCCACAAATTTGAAAGAGATCTGGAAAGAGATCCCTAAGAGTGGATTGGTCTATCCAAACATCCTTCCAAAATTTTGTTTTAGTGTCATTTCCACCTTAATATACAAATTTGTCTCCATCTGTGACCACAAGTTTCTAATTGATCTCCATGCACCCACACCATAAGGTTCTGTTGTGATCTCTGTACACCAAGGGTTTAACTCACCATATTTTGCTATGATCATCTCTTTCCCGAGGGCATTTCTCTCTTCAGTGTACCTCCACAACCACTTCTTCGATAGGCTCTTATTCTGCAGTTTCAAGTTCTTAATTCCCAGCCCCCCTCTGTCTTTGCTAAGTAGAGCAGTTTTCCAATTTACTAAGTTGTAGCCTTTTCCATCCTTGTTGCCTTGCCATAAAAAATTTCTCCTTAGCTTATCCAGATTTTCCACTACTTTTCTAGGGATTGGGAATAGAGACATCACGTAAGTGGGCAGAGAATCAAGAACAGAGTTTATTAGGATCAATCGTCCTCCAAATGAAAGATATTGAGCTTTCCATCCAGAGAGCTTCTTTTCAGTTTTCTCCAAAATACCATCCCATATTTCCAAGGCTTTGTGATTGCTACCCAATGGCATGCCTAGATAGGTGGTAGGCAGCTTCCCAACACTACACCCTAGTATGCCTGCAATCTCTTTTATATGAGGTACCTCATTCATAGGGAAGAGACTACTTTTTTCCCAGTTCACTTTCAAACCTGAGACTGCTTCAAAAAGTACCAATATCACTCTAATGTATCTTATCTATTCTTCTACAGGATCGCAAAGGATGATGGTATCATCTGCGTAGAGCATATGGCCAATTTCACTTTCTTCCCCCCCTCTGCCTCCCACTTTGAAGCCTTTGATCCATCTATTTTGTGTAGCGATCCTCATCATAGCATTAAATCCCTCCATTGCTAGAATGAACAGGAAAGGGGAGAGAGGGTCACCCTGTCTCAGTCCCCTTTCTGATTCAAAAAAACCCACAGGTTCTCCATTCACAAGCACAGAGAACTTGACAGTTTTGATGCATGTCTCGATCCACTTCAGCATTTGTCCCCAAAGCCCATCTGGTTAAGGATATTTAAGAGAAAAGACTAATTTACATGATCAAAAGCCTTTTGGATATCCAGTTTGCACATTAAACCAGGGGTTCCTTCCTTTATTCTGGAGTCAATGCATTCACTGACTATGAGTGCAGCATTCATGATTTGTCTCCCCTTGACAAAAGCCATCTGATGTTTGTTGATCAATTTATCCAGCACTTGTTTCAATCTTTCAGCCAATAGCCTAGCAATGAGTTTGTAGACACCCCCTACTAAGCTGATTGGTCTAAAAATCCTTTAAATTGGAGGCTCCCGCTTTCTTAGGAATTAAAGCAATAAAAGTTGCATTAAAACTCTTTTCAAAAACTTGATTGGAGTGAAAATACTAAATGATTTTGATAATATCTTCCTTCAATAGGGTCCAAAAAGTTTGGAAAAACATCATTGGGAATCCATCAGGGCCAGGTGCTTTCTCTTTTGCACACATGTTTAAGCTTCCCAAAATTTCCTCCTCCTCAAAGGGTCTTTGCAGCCACACCTGCTCCTCTTCAGTAATTCTTGGAACATCTAATATTCTTTGATCAAGTCTCCACCCTTTAGTCTCTTTGTAGAGGTTTTTATAGGATTCTTGTGCTGCTTCTTTAATCCTGAATTGATCCTTGGTGATTTCACCCTCCACCTCCAGCTGTTCCATTGAGTTGAACCTTTTATGAGAGGTTGCAATCCTATGGAAAAATTTAGTATTTCTGTCCCCTTTTTTTAGCCATCGGATTCTAGATCTCTGTTTCCAAGCTATCTCTTCCTGCTTTGCCACTTCTTCAAATTCCATGCCCAAGTGAGTCTTCTGTAGCAACTCGTCGTTAGTGAGTGGCCTTTGTTCCTGAATTGTTTCCCAGCTTGAGATTTTGCTCAGGATATCTTCCTTCCTTTGCTTCCAATTTCCCTTATTGGTTTTGCTCCATTCTTTAAGCTTTGCTTTCAGCATCTTTAATTTTTCGGCCAGAATATATCTTGGTCTTCCGTTCACATAGAAAGATTCCCACCAAAAAAATGGATATGTGGAGGATATCAACCATTTGCTAGCCAGTGTAAGATATCTTCCGTTCACATAGAAAACCACTTAAAAAAATTCAAAATATATATATATGAAAAGAAGACTAGCCATAGCAAAGTTGTCCAAACTAGTCGAGGAAATTGTCAAATTGCCTAAGAACTACACAAATAAAACAGTGTCAAAAATTTATGTGGTCATCTTTAAAGAAAACTGGCTAGCAAATGACTCATGACAGGTGTAAGTATTACATGATGGATCTCCAGCTTCCTTGAATGCAGAGAGGAACTGCTCCAGTGTTCCAAAAACTGAAGGCATACAAAAGTGCAAAAGAGCCCAAAGCTCTGAAAGGTTGTTTTGTATGGGTGTGCCAGTCATCAGCAATTTCCTTGGCATAACAAAACGCTCTTTGAGCACATTATACAGGACCTGTAAAGATTTCAGACACTCAGCAAACAAAGATTTAATTGTTGAAAGTCAACTGCCCACTCCCTCCACGCCCAAACCAAAAGTTCATTGAAATATAAAAATTGCTCCAGAACGATAAGAAATAGATTAATGACAAAATCATGCAGACATACTAATACATATCTCAAGTTTGCATTTTCACATGATATTCTAATCTACAAAAGGAAATAGATAATCAAGAAAAAATATCTAAGAATGTCCATGCAGTTCCAATGAAAGCTGGAAGGGTATTTCAAAGTAATGATGATTTTGAAGACATATCATCAGATTACCTCTCAAGAGGAAAAGAACTCCAGTCAAGAACTTGGAAGTTCAGAAAAAGAAATGATTATATCTCTATTCTCTTAAGGGGCAGAATATAATATGTATCCAAATCTGCTATAATGATTCATCCAAAACACAGATAATCCCTACCCATACGTTTTCTGTTATAAGAATAATCATATTATCCAGATACATGGTAAGGTTGCAGGACACTATCACATCCCTATAGAATGTTAGATACACCCTTGTTCGTTTACGCACTTAATTAACAAAAATTTAAAGGTAATCTGCAGGATCAACTTTATTCACCTTGACCACACATGATAACTGCATAAGTTGTCAATGTTGTAGCTTATACTGGTTTTGAATATTTTACATGCAACAGTAGATATCTATCAATTCCGTACTGGTTGGGGTTAGCTATATGAATCTTCAATAACCATTCAGCTCGGTTTGAACATGTTTATGTAGTCAGAAACGGCGCAGATACCACCATTCTAATTGTGCTCTTTTTAGGAGAAGGGATTTTGGCTAATATGGGTACAGACATAAAGGGGCTTGCCCTCTATTTCTAGGCTTGCTGAAGGATGAAGGTCGTTAAGTATCACACATTGATGAGGAAATGGTTTGTTATCTCCTTATATGGTCTTGGGAAATCCTCACCTCTTGCGCTAGCTTTTGAGGTTGAATTAAGGCCCGAGATTCATTTCATCATCAGGGATGGGAAAATATGGTTATAGGAGGTTCATGAATTTAATGTATAGAATGGGATTTCAAGGAAAAATAGCCTATATAAGAGAAAGAGTTCTTCACTTGACTTCAAGCCGGGGAAGACTAGTTCAAGAACTAGAAAGATCTTTAAATATATGAATCATACATTAAACCCCCAGATCAGTTGTGATATCTCAAGATTTGTGAAACAAAATACAGAGAATTTCAGACATACACTAGATGGATTCTTGAGCCGTTGTGCTTCGTCAATTATTGCATAACACCATGGAACTTGGGATAGAAAATCTTCATCAAGTAATACAATGTCGTAAGTAGTTAAAATCACATCAAAAGGTAGTGATTTTGCCTGTAAGAAATGAGGAAAATCAAGGTAAGATAAAACAAAAGAATTGACAGTTCTTGAAGAGAAAAATAATGTGTAAAGCCCCAGTGATGCCTTTAGACGTCCAAATAGAGCTTATATAAACGTATACAAAGTACCTACATAAAATTAAAATGATTGTCTGTAGAGACACACTTTAACAACTTAAAAGTGTGTATACAGTATACAACCCAATACTTACATCAGACGCCTCCCTGTTCATACTCTCATATATCTTCCTGCGTAAGTTGCGCCGATGCTCCTTGTCTCCAGTATAGGATAGCACTCTCAATTTTGGGGCAAAATTGGCCATTTCAGACATCCAACCATCCGTCACGCTAAGAGGACAGAGTACCACTGCAACATTTTGCCAGAGCTAAGCATGGATTGTTAACCTAAGATGTATTTCGGCTACTATTTCTTATTAGATTAAAATTACAGTTCTTCCCACTCACAGAATGGTCCAGGAATCTTTAGATAGACTTTCAGGTAGCTCAGCAATGATATAGCTTGCAAAGTCTTCCCCAATCCCATCTGCCAAAAAACCATTAATAGCAAAGAGAAAATCAAGACAATATCCGTCGTCTACAAATTCGCTACTTAACAGATCACAGTGTTTTGTATTATTACCAGTTAGAGATAGTGCAAACCCAACCTAGACAAGCTTGAGGAAGGAGAGTCAAGTAAACAAAACATTTCTCCTAGCAAAGACCACTTAGTTTTCACCTATGTTTCATTTAGTCAAGGCTCCAAATCTTCCAATCAACACGAAGTTCTCTTAAGAAGTTTAAATCTTTGTCTATTAAGCACTCATGGACACGGCCAGAATTCAAAGTATCCAAAAGGAAGATGGTACCAAGAAAAAATAAAGGAAAACTTATTTGGTGACCAGATCAAAGGCATAAATTGCAATCCACTTTAATTTAATAAAACACATATAATCACTTGCTGCAGAAATTCTGATCTGATCCATAAAAGCACAAGAAATAGAAAACTTATAGCAAGTTCTAAGAAGGAACTTGTCAAATGTTGTGTGCAATTGTGTATATTTATACACTTTTCTTAATGTTCTTAATGTTATTGGAGAATGTTTTTTTTTTTTTGAGGAAGTATGTTCTTAATGTTTTTTCATCCGGGTTTTCAAGATTTTTTTTCAAGATTTTCACATCATCTTTGGCCAAGTCTGTCAAGATGCTAAGGAATTCAGTGTCATAATGTGCTACATGGATCCTTCATTTCCCTGAATAGTTAACAGACCCATGTGGGATGATTGCTAAGCAGGGTGTATCATTCATGCGGAGGCCATATAAAATAGGTGTTAAATGCCTAGCTGAAACAATCAGCTTTGGATTATTTTTTTATCAACACAGATTCTAAAATATTAATTTTCAACATAATTCAATTTCATGTATTACCCTAGGTAAACTAGTACAAAACATATCCCCACATGCAACTTTTTTAATGATTTAGGATAAAGGGAAAATCTTGGGGAACAAAAATACCAGATAAGATCTCTATTCCACAAGGGAAATAGCATAGTTCCACCAAACATTACGCTTTCACTAAATATTTTGTGAAGCATAATATTGAGCAGAAAGACTGAAGAGTTTTAACATTATTCCTATAACTTTTTTTTCTCTTTGCCCTTTATCCCCTGTTACTACAAAACACTTTCAGATAATTTCAGGTTTATACAGCAAAAGTTCAGAATTTTGAAGTCCCTACAAATTTATTTTCAAATGCACCTATCTGCTTCGTTATAACAACAGAAAGACCAACATCTCTTATACAGACATATCTCACAAAAACAATTAACCATTCTACTGTGGCTACATTCACCTCAAAGAGAAACACAACAAACTTTTCAAGCACCTAACATGAAAAGATTGCGCGCGTTCACACCTCAATAAAGTCTTTTGAGTTTTGACTCTTCGTCATAAGAAGATAAACAAAAAAAAACAATTAAATGCTGGCCTTAATGTTGGCAGTGATACCTCATCCCCTGTAAGAAAAATAAAATGACAACATCACCATTCATGTCAGATTATGATAATCAATTATAGAAATAATACTCCGGTTGTCACAAAAAAACATGGCAAATTCGACTCATTCGTTGTTCAGTGTTATCTCAGACATTTTCATTACTTTCTCTATATAATGATGGTAATAGTCATGGATCAATAATTTAAGGTTATTCAAAAGAGTAGCATTATAAACAGATCCAAAATTAAGACTTGAAAGAAGTAGTAAGCATCATCTTCCGGTTATATTATGTCCTCCTAGTTGAGTAAACACCGCGATATGAACACATCACAAAAAAATTTATGCAACTTCATTCACTAACAACTTCGTTCACATTCGGTTAAAATTAAATTACGGCTTCCTTGTTCAAGGAACGTCAAGAAATTAACGCAATACATATGATTAACACAGTTTCATTAGCTTTATGTGTAAAAATACTTTATAGAACGAGGCAATACCGAGAATGACGTTGACGCCGAGAAGGTATCTTCGGACGAGCCATGAGACTCCTTCAACTTGGTGAGGTTTAAGAGTCGCTTTGACTCCTAAGTCAACGGAGTTGACCGGCGGGTCATCGGCAACTGAATCACCGGCGTAGACAAACTTCGCCGCAGCGATTAATCTCTGCTCGAAATTCATCGGCAAACAGAATCGTGGAAGCAATTGGAAACGGGGAAGGGGCGGTGCTGAAAAGTGGAAACTACCGCTTCATTTTAATTTTATTTCTTTTTAGAGCCAAAATGTTTATTCGAACCCCGGGAGACGTGCGCGGGGAGTGTTATTTTACCAGAACGCCCTCGGGCAGCGTTATTTTGCAAGAGAAAATTGGAAATAAGTTTTTTATTGTTATTATTTTATAAATATTGTGTTTGAAAATCTGTTGGCAAAAATTGTGTTCCAACGAAATTTCTTGCACAAAATGTTAGTAGCATATTAGGAAATTCAAGGAAATGATAAAAAATTGGTAAAAAATATTGCAAAATCACTTTTTAAAATATCATGTTATAGTTTTAAAAACTTAGTAGCTAATTACTCACTTAAGTCTCAAATATGTCTCGAACTTTCAGAAAAAACTTATTTATGACATTTAATAAAATGTTCATTCATGCCATTATTTTTTAATAGTGATTTAGTAAAGAGCAACTTTCACAGATAGAAAAAAAAAAAATCATATTTGTATGTTATAGCAAAGTTTGCATAATTGTGCTCCATAACAAACATATAAATGTATAATTCGCTATACATATACAATTGTATGATTCGTCTATTTCGCTGCAATTGTATAATTTGCTGGCCTATTTCGCTGTAATTGTATAATTTGCTGGCCTATTTCGCTGCAATTGTATAATTCGCTGGCCTATTTTGCTGCAATTGTATAATTCGCTGGCCTATTTCGCTGCAATATCTGTATAAAATTTGCATTTGTATACAATTGAATCAAAGTAAAATGTTTGTATATTGTATAATTATAAGTGTATAGGAAGAAGATATATGTTTTTGCATGTGATATATATAATTTTCTCTCGCTTTATACAAAACACAAACACAATTTATACACTTCTGTTGTATAAAGCGAGAGAAAATTGTATTTCGCTGCAATTGTATAATTCGCTGGCCTATTTCGCTACAATATCTGTATAAAATTTACATTTGTATACAGTTAAATTGAAGTAAAATGTTTGTATATTGTATAATTAAGTGTATAGCACGAAGATATATGTTTTTGCATGTGATATACAAATTTCTCTCACTTTATACAAAACAAAAACGCAATTTATACACTTCTGTTCTATAAAGCGAGAGAGGCGAGCAGAGGGAGAGTGGCGAGCGAGAATGGGAGAGTAGCGAGCGAGAGTTTAGGGAGAGAGGCGACTGACAAACGTTTGTTATGGGCACAATTAAATCAAACAATAGCTACTCCATTTATTTAGATTATTAGTTTGCTATTCTGTACAATTATCCCTTTTGTAAACCCACCTTTTTACACGTGGTCAATTATAATTCGGCCATGTCATTATTTTTCTATATAAAAAAGATCAAAATTTTGAATAAAATTAAAATTAAAATAACCCACCCAAACTCATTCAAATTTTAAAAAATCCCTATGACCCATTGTAACCCAATTCTTTAATTCAATTTTTCAGTCTAAAAAGCACCAAGGAAATAGTACGAAGTAAACAAGAATTCTTTTCACTTTATGCTTGGATTTATATATATTCTTTTTACAGTGTAGCACCAAATATCTAATTTTGTTACCAAAAATAATTGCATAAGTCGTGGCTTTTATTCTCTTTCTTAGTAGACTTCAAATCCAGTAAAGCGATTATTATTTTCTGATTCTGAATATTACCATAAATTTATATTTGGAAAAAGTATTATAAAAAGTACTTTAATTTAGAATATCAGGACCCTTAATAAAACGTACTGAAATGTGTTGGGAATAAATTCGTAACAGAAATAATATTTGCGGTAATAAAGGTAATAAATGCGGAACACAACAATACGGTTAATCAATGAGAATAAAAGAGAAATAATGACACCAAGATTTTACGTGGAAACCCTTCTAAATAAGGGAAAAAACCACGACCCGAGAGGAGCAACGAATATCACTATAGTAAGGATTTTACACTTGTAGATCTGAGCAAAACTCCAAAGATCACTACACACTCAAAAGAAATAACCCTCTTTTGATTTTTCCACCTCACTATAATATCGCTCACACTCTCTATTTTTCCTCACAGATTATTTTCCTCTGTGATGCCTCACTCTTTCTTTTCTCTCCTTTGTAATTTTCTTTTGGTGTACTTAGAATGAAGAATTGTCCTCCCTTTTATAGAGAACAAATACACTACCCTCCAAATGTGCTACAAGAAGAAAAAACATTTTTTTCTTCTTCATAGCTTACCAACTCTTGCCAAACTTTGACATTAAAGAAAGAACAATTTTTTCTTTACCAACTCTACCAAACTTTGAAATTGAAGAAAAAAACAATTTTTTCTTTACCAACTCTGCCAAACTTTGAAATTGGCAGAAAACAATTCAAAGTTTGGTACATGGGGATGGACCGCACAATCTCCCCCTCCAGACCCATTCACCTGAAGGAGGTAGCTCTAGGTTTCTAGCTTGAGTGCATGCCGACAAGTTCTTTGCATAGCTCAAACTTGTCTCTTGATACCACCTTGGTCAGCATATCTGAAGGGTTTTCACTAGTAGGGATCTTCATGACCTGCATAGATCCGTCCTCTATCTTTTCACGAATCCAGTGATATCTCACGTCGATATGCTTCGTTCTTGCATGATACATGGTGTTCTTGCTCAAGTCTATTGCACTCTGACTGTCACAATAGACGACATACTCCTTCTGATGCAATCCAAGTTCTTGAAGAAATCGTTTCAGCCATACCATCTCTTTGCCAGCTTCAGTAGCTGCAATATATTCTGCCTCAGTTATAGAGAGTGCGACACACTTCTGCAACTTTGACTGTCATGATATAGCTCCCCCTGAAAATGTAAACAAATATCCAGTAGTAGATTTTCTATTATCGAGGTCACCTGTCATATCAGCATCAGTATAGCCCTTCAATATTGGATCAGATCCTTCAAAACACAAGCAGTCTCTTGTGGTACCTCTTAGGTACCTGAGTATCCACTTAACTGCCTCCCAGTGTTCTTTTCCAGGATTTTCAAGGAATCTGCTAACAACACCAACTGCATGAGCAATATCAGGTCTTGTACACACCATCGCATACATCAAACTCCCCACTGCTGAAGAATAAGAACTTTAGCCATTCCCTCTTTCTCCTCTTTTGTTGTAGGACACATCTGTTTGCTCAACTTCAGATGACTCGCAAGAGGCGTGCTAACAGGTTTAGCACTCTTTATGTTGAAGCGTTCTAGTACACGTTCAATGTACTTCTCTTGAGATAGCCACAACTTTCTTTTTGTTCGTTCTCGAACAATCTTCATCCCTAGAATTTGTTGTGCTGGGCCCAAGTCTTTCATGTCAAATGACTTGGACAAATCTTTCTTCAACTTTGCAATCAACTCTTTGTCTTGTCCTACAATTAACATGTCATCCACATACAACAACAAAATAATAAAATTGTTGTCAGAAAATCTTTTGAAGTATACACATGGATCAGAATAGGTCTTTGTGTACGTTTGACTTTTCATGAAAGAGTCAAACTTTTTGTACCATTGCCTTGGGGCCTGTTTCAACCCATAAAGACTCTTATTCAATTTGCACACCATATGTTTCTTTCCAGATACTTCAAATCCCTCTGGTTGCTCCATATAAATCTCTTCTTCCAAATCTCCGTGAAGAAATGCAGTTTTCACGTCCAATTGCTCCACTTCAAGATCTAGACTAGCTGCTATGCTCAAAATAGTTCGAATAGAAGTCATTTTGACAACAGGTGAAAAAATTTCATCAAAATCAATACCTTTCTTTTGTTCGAAGCCTTTTACAACCAATCGAGCTTTGTACCTGACTAACTTGCCATTTCCATCTTTCTTGAGTTTAAAGACCCACTTGCACTTAAGCGGTCTTTTGCCTTTTGGAAGTTCAACTAGCTGGTATGTGCCATTTTTCTGTAGAGATCCATCTCTTCGTGCATGGCTTTCATCCATTGGCTCGTTTCTGGATGAGACAACACCTCCTTAAGATTTTCTGGCTCACCTTCATCATTGATGAGGACATACTCTGAGGAAGGGTATTTGGTTGATTCTACCCTTTGTCTTTCTGATCTCCTCAGAGGTTGAGATTGTTCTTCTTCTTCTGGGTACTCTATTTGCTCGGTATTATCACCGAGTTGCTCCCCCTGCTCAACAATCTCATCAGGTTGCTCTTCATGCTCAGCAACTTCATCAATCGTACTTTCTGCACTTATGGGATGGTTAGAAGAAGAGGGAATGGTAACAAGATTAGGGACTATACCATTCTTTTTCTTGGTCTTCTCGGATAGATCATCAGCAGTTCCAACTTCACTTTCTCGAAAGATTACATCTCTGCTTCTGATGACCTTCTTCTTTACAAGATCCCATAGTCTGTACCCGAACTCTTCATCTCCATATCCGATGAATATGCAGGGAACTGATTTATCATCTAGCTTGGTTCTCTGCTCCTTCGGTACATGTGCAAAAGCTTTGCAACCGAACACCTTTAGGTGCGAGTAAGACATCTCTTTGTTGGTCCAAACTCTCTCCGGAATGTCAAACTCCAACGGAACTGATGGACTACGATTGATAAGATAACACGCTGTCCGGACTGCTTCACCCCAGAATGTCTTAGGTAATTTAGCCATTCTGAGCATACTTCTCACCTTCTCAACAATGGTGCGATTCATTCTTTCAGCTACACATTGTGTTGTGGGGTTCCAGGAACTGTCTTTTCATGTCTGATTCCATGTTTGAACAGTACTCTTCAAATTCTTTGAAGTGTACTCACCTCCATTGTCGGTTCGGAGACGTTTTAGCTTTCGACCTGTCTCTCTTTCTACCAGAGCATGAAATTTTTGAAATACTTGAAACACCTGATCTTTGGTTCTCAAGATATAAACCCACAATTTTCGAGAAGCATCATCAATAAAGGTAACAAAGTATTTATTACCTCCTATCGATTCTATCTCTATTGGACCACAAACATCAGAATATACCAAATCAAGTATATTCGACTTTCTTTCAGATTATGTCTGAAATGAGACTCTATGTTGTTTACCAAATAAGCAGTAGTTACAAGGTTTTATCGTTGTACCTTTGGCAATAGAGATGAGTGATTTTTTGGAAAGAATTTGCAATCCTTTCTCGCTCATATGACCCATTCTTTTATGCCATAAATCTGCAGAATTTTCTTCGTGAGCCGCATTTAATTCCCCTTGGCATATTTCTGCATTTGTCCTGTACAACGTGCCACGAGCAACTCCTTTTGCAATCACCAATGCCCCTTTGGTGAGTCTCCATTTTTTATTTGCAAAGTAGTTCTCATATCCATCTCGGTCCAAAGCAACTCCCGAGATCAAATTCATCCGCAAATCAGGTACGTGGCGCACATCTTTCAACACTAATGTGCATCCAACATTTGTTTTTAAGCAAATGTCTCTGATCCCCGCAATCTTTGAGTAACTTGTGTTACCCATTTTCACATTGCCAAAATCACCAGCTACATATCTGCAAAAAAGATCTCTTATCGGTGTGGCATGGTAAGATGCTGCTGTGTCGATCACCCATTCCGACTCTACACCTGCCAAGTGCATGCATTCTTCTTCCTCATTTATGAAGAGAACAACATTGTCATTATTTTGCACCATGGCAGATGTGTTGTCATCATTCTTCTGGCCGCTGCTTTCCCCTTTGCCCCTTTTTAGATTTGGACAATCTCTTTTGAAGTGTCCTGGTTGATCGCAATTGTAGCAATTTCTGGCCTTCGATTTTGATCGGACTTTGGACTTTCCACGAGCTCCGGATCTACCATAGTTACTTGAGCTCCTTTGGTAACTTCTGCCTCTACTTTCCGTGATGAGAGTCTGTCCGTGATTTTCAGGCCTTTTTCTCATCTTCTCATTAAGCAAAAGGGCTGATGTGACATCCTTCAACTCAATAGAGTCCTTACCATGTAAAATGGTTGTTGCTAAAGTATCGTAGGAAGATGGCAACGAGTTTAGGAGCACTATGGCTTTATCTTCATCCTCGATCTTTACTCCGAGGTTTGCTAGCTGCGTGATTAGTCCATTAAGTACATTTAAATGAGACAAAAAATTTGTACCTTCACTCATATGTATCGCATATAACTGTTTCTTTAGGTACAATTTATTTGTCAGCGTTTTGGACATGTATAGATTTTCTAACTTTGTCCAAATGCCACATGCACTCTCTTCATCGATGATGTTATTAACTACATCATCTGTTAAGTGCAATCTGATTGCACTGGCAGCCTTTTCATCAATTTCTTCCCAATCCTCAAGTTTCATGGATTCGGGCTTTTTGGATTTGCCGCCTAGTGCCTTGTGCAAACCCTGTTGGATGAGCAAGTCTCTCATCCTTCTCTGCCACATCGAAAAACCGCTATCACCGTTGAATTTTTCTACCTCGTACTTTACTCCAGACATTTTTTTTTTCCACTGAGTATAGTACAATAAGCTGCAAAAATATTTCTGTAAATGGGCAGAACCTGTGCTCTGATATCAATTGTTGGGAATAAATTCGTAACAGAAATAATATTTGCGGTAATAAAGGTAATAAATGCGGAACACAACAATACGGTTAATCAATGAGAATAAAAGAGAAATAATGACACCAAGATTTTACGTGGAAACCCTTCTAAATAAGGGAAAAAACCACGACCCGAGAGGAGCAACGAATATCACTATAGTAAGGATTTTACACTTGTAGATCTGAGCAAAACTCCAAAGATCACTACACACTCAAAAGAAATAACCCTCTTTTGATTTTTCCACCTCACTATAATATCGCTCACACTCTCTATTTTTCCTCACAGATTATTTTCCTCTGTGATGCCTCACTCTTTCTTTTCTCTCCTTTGTAATTTTCTTTTGGTGTACTTAGAATGAAGAATTGTCCTCCCTTTTATAGAGAACAAATACACTACCCTCCAAATGTGCTACAAGAAGAAAAAACATTTTTTTCTTCTTCATAGCTTACCAACTCTTGCCAAACTTTGACATTAAAGAAAGAACAATTTTTTCTTTACCAACTCTACCAAACTTTGAAATTGAAGAAAAAAACAATTTTTTCTTTACCAACTCTGCCAAACTTTGAAATTGGCAGAAAATAATTCAAAG
Organism: Solanum lycopersicoides; assembly: GCA_022817965.1. Classification (NCBI taxonomy): domain Eukaryota; kingdom Viridiplantae; phylum Streptophyta; class Magnoliopsida; order Solanales; family Solanaceae; genus Solanum; species Solanum lycopersicoides. The sequence continues at coordinate 116,161,135 of CM040618.1, forward strand.
TTTGTTACATGGGGATGGACCCCACAAAATGCATAATCACATTTAAAAGTGCAAAATTCATCGGAGAAGGAGAAAAGTTCTCCGTCCTCAGAAGTGAAGAAACTTCTTTTCTTAGTTAGTTTTTTTAGATTAAAAGTGAATGAAAGAATAGTGTTACTGATGGGTTATAGGGACTTTTTAAAATGTGGGTTGGTTATTTTAATCTAATTTTTGTTCATAATTTAATTTTTTTATAAAAATAATAATAACGTGGCCGAATTATAATTGGCCACGTGTAAAAAAATGGATTTGCAAAACCACTACTAAAAAATAATATCATGAATGGATCTTTTCTTTAGTAATGACATATTTGAGTCTTTTCCCTTTGAAATATTTTGTTGCATTTCATAAATTGTGAAAGTCGTATATATATAATATGAATGTTCAGATTCTTTTTAATGCAAGTATATTAGTGTAAAAATTCAATCTTACTTAGCCATGTGATTTGAATTGCAATAATGATATTTTCACTTTTGTATTGTACAAATCAGTTGACAAAAAGAATATCGTATTAGCAAAGGTAAATAAATTAAAAATATTGGTATTTTTTCTTCTTTTTTTTCTAATTAAATTGAACATATATGTGTATGGAGCACTTTCAATATATAACGTTGCAACAAAGAGTTATTCGATGGTGAGTGCGATATTACTCTCACCCACTCATATGGACAAATCTAGCATACATCTTGCGAATTTATTGATAGGCTTATTTATATATATACTTTGTAGTTTGTACATATGTGATAATATTTTCACTAAATTAAATACACAAAAGAGTTAATTTATTTTTAAATTATCGAAATTAGTGTGTAAATGTTCTTCATCTATCTTTTTAATAAAAAATATTCTTAGGGTTATTTTTGTGGCCCTTTTATAGTAGGAAAATTTACATTAATTGATATATTTTAATAAATAATTATTGATTTTAGCGATACTTTTTATTTAGGCTAAATACATAAAATTTCTCTAAACTTGGCAACAAAATTCACTTTAACACTTAAATTATACTGTATTTAAATACCCCTTTAACATCTTTCAAGTGAATTTAAATACACCCGAATAGCTGACGTGGTAAGTACAAAAAATCATTGCGCGTGAAAAATACTAACTGGGACCCTTTTTTTTTTTAGCCAATAATCTTTCTTTCATTCATCTTTTTATGCCCACCACCCCAAGTTCTTAATACCACCACCCCTTTCATCTTCTTTACATCCCACCACCCTCTCCCCCCTCAACCCCACTTGCACCACCTTTTTTTTCTTCTTGACCCCCCACCCCCACTCACCCATCTTCTTTTTCTTTTTTAAAACCCCCATCCTGACTCTATATCTCCTCTTTGAACCCCCTATCACGATCCTTTTTCTTTCTCTTCGGACTAACCGCCTCAATTACCACTTGCCTCACCTTTTTCTTCTTCTTCTTCGAAGAGCTTTTCAGCTTCTTTCTATTTCTTTGAAACACCCCATCCCACCCCCACACCACCCATTTTCTTTGAATCAGTAAAGGGTGTGATGAACACAAAAAAAATAATAGAAAAGTCAATAATTTATTTTTGCTTCTAAATTATTATTTATGGAAGGTTTTGAATGTGATGAACTTGAAGCTTTTGTTAATGAAAAATCTACAATATCTTCATTTCAAATTAAATTCGCATTCATTATTTATTGTTTTGATAATGTCTTCAAAATTGAATGTTTTTGTGAATTGTGCGAATATCTTTGAGATTTTCAATTAATATGAATGAGTTTGTTCAATTGCAATTGTGATTGAGTTTTTTTTTTTTTTTTGGGATTGTGAAAGTTGAGGAACAAGCTTTGATTTTTTTCTTTAAAAAAATTGTTACTAAATTTGTGAATAAATAAAAAGAAACAAAAAAAAAATTAAAAAATTTAAATTTAAATAATGTCCTATGTAACATTGATGTGGCAATGATGTGGCCCTGACGTATCAATGACTTAGAGCGTGTGTAATACACTTGCCAATGTGAGAGTGGTATTATAATTTTAGGATGATATTAAATTCATTTGAAAAAAGATTAGGAGGGTAAATAATTATCCGTAAAGTTAAAGTATTAAAGTAAGTTTTGCTGTCAAGTTCAGTTTATTTTTTTTATGTATTTTATCTTTTATTTATTATCATTTATAACAATACTATGTTAAATCTGCAATTATGTATTAAAAGTGAATTATGTGTGAAATATATATGAATTATAATTATTATTTTTTAAATACATTATGTTTGTTTGGTAAAAATTTAATACATTGTATTATAAATGTATTAAAATATGTGATAAATGTATTATCCATAATTAAGATTTATATTATATGTGAATAATAAAGTGTTTTTTATGATATGTATTAAACTCTTATTATAAATAAATTAAAAGTGATCAACCGAAAAAATATTATTACTATATATGATTAATAAATTTTTATTATAGTGTATTTTATGTAAGTTTCCCTTTATAATAGCACCCTTAAACAAACTACTCACATCAAATAAAAAAATTAGGCACTAAATTTATGTCCTTAATTTATTGGCTTGGATATTGGGAGAAATAGATTGAAACTTTAGCGTGGGGAATAATTCAAAATTTCACAATAATAATAATAATAAATAATTTTATTATTTATCAAAAAGTAATTCTGAATATAAGATATATATTTATTACGAAGATATATAATTATTAGTGTAGAAAATACATAAATATTTGAGTTGTGTTGGAGACTGTCTTAAGAAACTATTTTAACAGTGTGAAATTTTTCCCCATAATCACACAAGCATTCCCCTATTTTAAATAGAGATAACACGAATCAACAAATTAATTAACATCAGCAAATTTATTAGAGGATATAAGATAACAAAGCTAACATAATTTAATAATTAAATAATTAAAAGAAAAAAGTTAAGGAGAGAGGCTAGACGATTTGTTGGGTTGTGCAAAAACAGAACCGATCGACAAATCGAAACGAAAAAAATGTTATTGGTTAGTGGGTTTTTAATGGGTTTATAAAAAAAATTATTGGCTTATTGGTTTGGTATCAATTTTCATTATTGGGTTATTAGGTAAACCGATAACCCAATAAGACGGTAATAATTTATTATTTTACCGTTTCTAGTTATTTAACATTACTGATTTAATATATAATTAGACACTATATTTATATCAAATTTTTAGTAGTCTACCAACTTCACACTAGACCGCTTTACTAGTTTTTACTGTTTACTCAAAACCTAAAGATTAAAGTAAGGGGTTCACAATTGTAGATTTTAGTTTTAGTTTTAGGCTTGTTGGACTATTTTATTTTAGTTTTAGTTTGTAATCGTAGGTTGTAGCATTTGCAAATTTGTAAATGTTCGTAATTTGATTAGCATAAAAAATTCTATACTATATTTTGGTCGTAACGTGTAATTATAGCTTTCGTACTATATTTTCTCTTATTGATGCAATTTCTCATTATCTTTCTTGTTTCACTATGTCAAAATATTTAAAAAAGTGAAAAGGCATATAATATTTTACATACATTTTTTTATTGGGTATATCGAAAATCAAATCGATAATAATAAAAAATCGATAAAAAGTATCTTATTAATTTGTTATTGCGTTAGCATATTTAAAAATTAAAAACCGATAAATCAAACTAATAATAAATAAAATAGAACTGAACCGATCGATGTACTGCGAGAAACATTTTGTCTACGCATTTCTTCAATGGTAACATGCATTTATACCGGCCAACAAATTGTTTTTCATCAAGTGTCAAGTACATGAAATGATATTGCCAAGTGTTAGGACACTTGTCTTCTCTGAAGACATTAAGTGCCACCACTTTCTTTCACTTGCCAACTATTCAAGTAATTTCTTGCCTACACTTTAATTATTCTGGCTTTGCAAGTACACTTTTAAAAAATGAATTCATTTGAAATAAATATTTACTTACACTTAGAACTTACACCTTTAACAATTTGATTCGATAGAAAGTAATAAATTAGTAGAATAAATATTTTTTACATGACTTCACCTAATTAATCTAAATATAAACACTTATAGAGAGATTAAAAAAAATAAAAAATTGGGCTGTCAGAGACGCATGTGGATCATGAACTGCTTGATTATTGTCACTTATATATATATACTAAAGACATTTACGATTAATAGGTAGATGTAGAGTAATTTTATATCAATTTTAATAACTAAAGATAGTTTTTAACTCTTTTATGAATTAAAAAAGTTCTATTAAATAAAATATAGATTGGAATTCAAATAAAACAAATATATTGTGTTTGGACTTCGAAATATATAATTCAAAACTCATAATATTAGAATTTTAAATTTCTCTTTGCATGCACTTCCGCCTTGAAGCAGTTAGCCCGACACTCAAGACCATCTATTACAATTTTTTTAATAATTATTATAAGTTGCCTAAAGAAACTCCAAATCTCTTTTATTTATTTCAGAAAAAAATTTATTTATTTATACTCACCTTGCTAAATTGGAACACATGAAATACAAAAAATATAGTTTCATTTCTAATAATATTTCTCTAAAAGATATTGTATTCCTAGCTCGTTTTAGTTATGTAATTATGTTAAAAGAAGACATATAGAAATTTTAGTAACTTAATTGGTTGGTTATCTGACCTTATTAGAGAGAGTTCAATTTTTCACATTGTAATCCCCTCCTCATTTCTCGTTTCGCCGCTCCCATTTTTTTTAAAATAATTAAAAGAGGGGTGGGGGGTGGGGGTGGACATGGAATACAAGAACTATAGATTTTCTTTTTTTTAAAAGAAAAGTGCGTATGTGCTCATTAGTGAAATCATTTTCTCTTCATGTTCAAACCTTATTGCCACCAAAAAAATAAAAAAATGTGCGATTAAATAAGCACTTGGGGTAAATCAAATTATAACTTTGCACAAAACAAATCATAATGTGCACTTCCTCTCCAATATCGTTCCCCTTGATTCATGAAAGTCCAAAAAATAGTCCGATTAAAGATCGAATCAGAATTTAAAATTTACAAATTCTAAATTCGTCATTATCGTTTATTTTAATTACAAACGTGCAACTAAATATTCATACATATTTCGATAAATTTTAGGATTTTTTAATTTTTTTTTACTAAATTCAGCGATTAAAATGTATCTGATATTGTATTTCGAAGCTCGGGCCCTACCCACCACCCTAAGTTCCACACAATTGGAACATATCATTGATTGGACCTTGGTCAATACAAATTAAACCCCAAATTGGAAAGCTCCTATGTATTTTATAATTTTGGGGGTAGTTCAATTTCAATCAATAATCATATATTATAGAAAATGGTGGAAGTTGATGAATGCATGAAATCATAAAGATTCCTCATTAGACGGCCATGAAATGAACAATGTGGACCCTCTATTGTCACTTTGTTGATGGAATCAACCACGACATCACATATTGGTATCAAATATTTGTGCATAATTATAAAATATTAGTATAGTGTGAATTATAATCATGGACCAATTGTCCTTTTTTTTCCATATAAAATAAAAAAATAATATATGGTGCACTAGACTATATAGTAGTGTTACTGTTATCAATACTACTAGCTATAGGCATTGGTCGAGTCAGAATATAAAATAAGGGGGTTTAAAATTCACAATGATAGATACATGAAGTAGTCGAAGGAGATTCGGTATCTACTATATATACATAAAATATAATTTTAATCATGTATATATAACTGTGAAATTAGGTTTTAAGCCTAACTCACAACCCAAAAGCTAGCTCAAAGGGAGGATGATTGCTCCAGCATTATAAGGAGTTCACCCATCTTATTAATCACCGATGTGGAACTTTTGTCATTCTTTAACACCCCACCTCACGTCCAGTGCTTAGCATCTGGTGCGTGGGCAATTTTGATTTTGGGGCCCCCCAACATCGGGTGAGACGGCCCCTGCTATGATACCATGTGAAATTAGGTCTTAGGCCTAACTCACACCCAAAAGCTATCTCAAAGGGAGGAGGATTGTCCAAGCCTTATAAGGAGTTCACCTATCTCATTAATTACCGATGTAGAACTTTTATTATTCTTTATCAATAAATAATATAATTTTTCGTCGAAAAGGGTTCGAATGAACTCCTTGTACCTTGGTGGCTCCGGCCCCTAGCTATAGGTACTTGTAAATATTATTAACTGGTCATTGGAATTATGTATATTCTACTTAGTGATGATTACACTTTACATAAGGTTAGATGACTTTTTTGTTTTGTTGGCCAACTTGTGTTGATTGTAGTGCCAATTGGCAAAGAAAACTAAATTTTCAAAACAACCGAAAGGAAAGAAAATATTAAAAGTCATGAAGGTATTCATCATTATAATCATTTTCATGCAAAACTTTGATTTTGTACGACAACAATGTAATGGTGATTCATCATTGTGCAATATAATGTATCGTGACACATATAAAACAATGCTAATATTAATTTGAGATACTGTAATATTTCCTTCCGTGTAAAAGATTCCAATTATAAAAGAGAGAAGTATTGAAAAACACTCTTAAATTTGGTGTAAATTATTATATAAGTTTCATCTCTAAACTATTGACAGTTTTAAAAACATTCATCTTACTAACCAAATTTAGATACACCCCTGAATCCCCGACCATGAAATACCATGTAGTCTCAAACTCTTGTAAAAGTATGAAGATCTTTTAAAGCTGAGAGAAGTGTTGAAAACACCTTTAAATCGTCAAATTTAAGGGTGTATTTCACTCATGTTATACAACGTGTATATAAGTTCAATTAGTTAAGTAAAAGGATGTTTTAAGGTTATCAACAGTTTAAAAATGAAACTAATGATTCGCGTGTGCAGATGTTTTCAATACTTCTCTCGTTATAAAACTGAATGAAATAGAATTATCTACTACTTTATTTATATATTTATATAACAATAAAAATTATCTAAATCGAATTTGTGAATAGAAAAAAAAAACTTTGATCTATTTAATTCAAATAACCATTTAAAAAAATCATATGAATATATATAATCCAGTAAGCCACGAGATAAAACTGATGAAGCTGCTTTGAAATTTACGCAGATTTTAATAATTTTAGTTTTAAGTTTTAACTGAAGTGGCATATTCCTTGAAATTTGAAGAAAGGTAGCAAACAACAAATAAAAAATATGAATATTATTTGTGCACTCATATTATATTTTATAGTATAATTAGGCAATAGGAACTTGTCTTCCAATTAAGAAAAAGCAAGAAGCATAAATGGCCCACCACCTTAATTAATTTTGTAAATGTTATAATACTAGTAAGTTACAAAATCTCAATATGGTGACATACAGTCCCACCATATATTTTACAATTCCATACGATCTTAACAAAGCATAGGACAACTCGTCAATATTGCCAAGAAAATTAAATAGAAGCAAAATGAAAAAGAAAACTTTTGACTGTTTCATCCCCCACCACCCACCCCAAATGGGTTCTTTCTAATTTATTTATTTTTCAGTCTAGTGATATAGTTATAATTTTGAAAAAAATATACATATATATATATATATATATATATATATATATATATTTTTTTATAACACGCGATATGATTTTTTAATAAAAAAATATCAATAAATACATAGCCGAAGACAATTACAAATTCAATCTTCCAACATGATAGGTTTTAATAATACATGTATATATATATATCACCGGATATTATAACTATGTGTTTTAAATTATAGTAAAGAACAATAACTAGGTTCAAAATACACTTTTTATACATAAATAAGTACTCTCTCTGTTTACTTTTATTTATCATTTTGTTCTTTTCGAAAGTCATTTTGACTAATTTTTAAAGTTAAATTAGATTATATTAGTTTGATATTTTAAACAAAAAAATTATATATTCAAAAACTATATGAAAAGTACTATAAATTGTAATTTTTTACATATCAATACGATAAAAATATACATCTTAAAATTTTAATCAAAGTTCTTATAATTTGACTCTAAAAATAAAAACCATCATTCATAATTTCAACTATAGATCCGCCTTCACCTTGAACCCATAATTGGATCCGCCACATGGAGGGGGGAGGGGGGTTGAGGGTGATGTAAACTTCAATATTATATATAAGATAGTTCGATGGATCTTTAATTTGTATCACTACCACCCAACTCTAAAACAAAAGCCAAAATGCAGGCCAAAGCTTGCCATAATATTATTAATATTCCTCCAAAACTGTTGCCGCCGGCTAAACTGCCGTCCACGGTGGCGATGAGCCCGAGCCAATTAACATTGCCAAGCCACGTGGCTCGAGCCATAACAATCACCACGTCCCCAACTCATGAAGTTTACACACCAGAAATCGATGACACAGTTACTGCCTATTGGGATTACCAATTCCTTTTCGTGTCCCAACGTTCCGAAACTACCGAACCCGTTTCACTTCGGGTCGTGGAGGGATCCATACCATCCGATTTCCCTTCGGGAACGTATTACCTCACCGGGCCGGGCCTATTCGCGGATGATCACGGTTCCACCGTGCATCCTCTAGACGGACACGGCTACTTAAGAACATTTGAAATTGATGGTAGTACGGGACAGGTTAAGTTTATGGCTAGGTACATTGAAACGGAGGCTCAGACCGAGGAGCGGGACCCGGTGAGTGGAAAGTGGAGGTTCACTCACCGGGGCCCGTTTTCGGTACTGAAAGGAGGGAAGATGGTTGGTAATACAAAAGTTATGAAGAATGTGGCGAATACTAGTGTGTTGCAATGGGGTGGTAGGTTGTTTTGTTTGTGGGAAGGTGGTGATCCTTATGAAATTGATTCTAAAACTTTGAATACACTTGGAAAATATGAATTAATTAACAACTCTGATCAAGTATTAGAAGATAAAAAAATCAGTAATAATACTGATTTTTTGGATGTTGCTGCTCAAATATTGAAGCCTATATTATATGGTAATGCTATATCAAAATACTGTTATTGCTAAATAATGAAAATTGATCTTATTTAATGACGGATATTAGCTAAATATTTTATTTTGCAGGGGTGTTTAAAATGTCTCCAAAGAGATTGTTATCTCATTACAAGATTGATACTCGTAGAAACAGACTTTTAATCATGTCATGCAACGCAGAGGATATGTTGCTCCCTAGGAGTAATTTTACATTTTATGGTAAGATTGTTTAATTTTATGAACTAAAAATTCAATTTAATTAATTTCTTTAAGTTTCTTCCCTTTTAATGTTTTAAAGTATTTATTGCACTAGCATTCATGTCTGGTGTAGTGTAAATTAGGTCATTTTTCTAAAATAAAGAAATCGATTTTAGGTTTAACATAACCCCAAAAATTAGCTCATAAAAAAAAAATTTATAAAGTCTATATTAAAGAAACGATTCATCCCTTAAAACCAGAAACTTTTCACGGTAACTTCCAGCAAATTAAAGCAACAGCAAAAGTGAAGAAAAACAAACTTTTTCATATTATTTTGGCTTCTTTTTTTCTGTTGCTTGTAAGCCTGACATCAGTAAGGGGGGATTTTATTATATGTTTCCTTTTCTTGAAATAAATAAATAAATAAAGGTAGAGGGTCCAGTGATAAATAAAATATTTATAGTGTTTTTAATCAAAAACAAGAAGTAAATATAATTAAATGATCATTATCCTAGTATAGTACTCCAATAATCCAACTCTATTTTTAAAAAAATTGTATATTTCATCAACATCACATGTAGATGTAGTACAACGTTAACAAGAATAATTCTTTGTTTTTGTCTCCATATATTCATAATAATTCAACTTTTAGTTAATTTAATTTTTTATTTTCATTCTTTTGTCTAGAATTTGATTCCAATTTCCAGCTACTACAAAGCCAAGAATTCGAGATCCCAGATCATTTAATGATACATGATTGGGCTTTTACTGATACTCACTATATATTGTTCGGCAATCGCATCAAACTCGATATCCCCGGTAACTAATTATTCGATTCTTATACTAAAAATTAATATTTCATTTTACTTATCTAATACTTAACAGATATTCGATAAAATTTTGTGTACGCCACCGTTGCAGGGTCAATGACAGCAGTATGTGGGCTTTCTCCAATGATATCAGCATTATCAGTAAATCCAAGCAAATCAACATCTCCAATTTATTTACTGCCTAGATTTCCTAATAATAATAATGTAGAAAGAGATTGGAGAAAACCTATAGAAGCTCCTTCACAGATGTGGGTGTTACATGTTGGAAATGCCTTTGAAGAAATTGATGAACAAAATGGAAATCTAAACATACAAATTCAGGCTTCTGGTTGTTCTTACCAATGGTTCAATTTCCAAAAAATGTTCGGTAAGCAAACAAGTTTAAGTCTTGCGCATTGTCAGTATATATAAAAAGACTGAGCGGTTTAAATGTTAAAAATATAATAGATGATTAAAACTTAATATATATATATATATATTCAGGCTATGATTGGCAAAGTGGTAAACTTGATCCTTCCATGATGAATGTAGAAGAAGGAGAAGAAAAGCTATTGCCTCACTTAGTTCAGGTCTTCTTCCTAATGTTTAGTTTATTATAATAAAATCGTAAAATTATTATTTTTAAAACAAAAAAAGGATCATTTTTTGACGCGACTTAATCAATACATATAATCATTTTATTCATGTGACACATATGATGATACATGACAAACTTTTTATTTTTTTAAGATGTTTCAGAATCGGGCCTTTATTATTATTTTATAGTAGTGTCACGTAGATATTATTATGTAATGCGAATTTGTGATTATGGGTATGCAGGTATGTATAAACTTAGATAAAAAAGGGAATTGCACAAAATGTTCAGTAAATGATCTAAATCCTGAATGGAACAAAGCAGCAGATTTTCCAGCTATGAATCCAGAATTTTCAGGCAGAAAAAATAGATATATTTATGCAGCAACATGTACAGGTTCACGTCAAGCGCTACCACATTTTCCTTTTGACACTGTTGTGAAATTAAACGCGGTTGATAAATCAGTCCAAAAGTGGTCAGCTGGTAGAAGAAGATTCATTGGTGAACCTGTTTTTATTCCAAGAGGATCTAATAAAGAGGATGATGGATACCTTCTTGTGGTTGAAGTAAGTAATTATAACTTACATATATACACTAAAGTTTGCATAGGCCACCTATCTTATTATTCTACGAGTAATATTACTTTTAGTTACTTTGAGTTTAAGTAAAAATATTTATACAAAACAAGTTATTCATAACATAATTACAAGTAAATATCTATCGTAAATGTTATAATTGGTAAACGCGATCACAAAAAATAGTTATTAGCGTGTTATATATAATAAGTTTTAATGTAAACGACTTTTTATATACTAGCGGTATATGTCATTTAATTAAATATGTTATTTTCAAGTGATATATGATTGTTTAAGAAAAATTTAGGCGTTTATAAAGTTATATACATTTATAATGCAGTGAATTTTTATACTCTAGGGTCATCCTTGTTATATCAGATAATTCGTCTTAATACAAAGATTGACGAATTAAACATTAAAAGACATTAATTGTAATTTATAAAAGACTTCTATTCTTATGATTTTGTGTGTTGAATATTTAATTTGCAGTATGCAGTATCAACACAAAGGTGTTATCTTGTAATTTTGGATGCACAAAAAATTGGAGAGAAGAATGAAGTAGTTGCAAGACTTGAAGTCCCAAGACATTTGAATTTTCCTCTTGGTTTTCATGGATTTTGGGCTCCTACCAATCTACAAAAAATTGAATCCAAGTTATGTAAAGATTCTTGGTCAATGATGAAGGATAACATGGTTAAACTTGGACAGTAAAAAAAAAAAGTTTTAAATATATGTAAATGTCCATTAATAGCTTAATTATGCAAAAGTTTTAAAAAAAATTAATAAGATTATTTTTTGTAAAATAGTTCATTTGTATACTAGAATCCACAGAGAGTTTCAACAATGTCAATTCTTTTATTTCAGATGTAAGCATTTTTTAGTTGTATAAGCTATGATTATATAATTAATTTATTTTGTTATTATTATTTTAATTTTATAACACGTAATTATCGGTCTTACAATTTTTCTTGAATTTGAGAGTGTAATTTTTTCCCTACCAATTAAATCCAATTAAACATGACAGACATTATAATTACACCCAATTACACCACATTCAATTACCAAAGAGAAATTATAATTTCGGCTTATCTTGGGTGATATACTTCTTAAATAAAGACTTACTTCGTAGCTAGACTGATTCATATTACAACTCCAATCCGATACTCTCTCTGTTTCTAATTATTTGTTCACTTTTGAATTGACACACATATTAAGAAAGAATAAATGACATGGCGAGTTTACCATTTTGCCCCTATTAATTATAAAGTGGATTAATTAAAAATTTAAAATTTTCAAGAAATTCTACCTTTTAAAAAATAATTAATTGAGGATATAGTAAGTAAAAAATATTATTCTTTATTAGTTCGTCAAAATGAATAAGTTATTAGATATAAATAAAAAAAATATAAACAAATAATTAAAAATAGAGAAAGTAATAAATAAAATAAACCTCACTGATCGTGATAAAACATTGAAATCGATGTCGCCTTTGTTGAAATCATTTGATACAGAATTTCTTTTAAAGAAACTTTTGTCATTTGAATGTCTTTGATATATGTATAACTTTTCTAATTTGCTCCTCATAAATAATCGAGAATGTTAATTATTTAGCTCACTTTTAGTTGTATATATTGAAACTGAATTTTTAAAATTTAAAAATTTGAAATTATGTTTGAAGACATATTTTATTTCAAAATATTATTTTTTTATAAATGTAAATTTCAAAATTGATATGTTCGATAGTTACATCAATATTTTATTTTATTTAAAAAAAAAAAAGTATAAATGAAAAATTTAAAGATTAATAATTTTACGATTACATAACTATTTAAAATAAATTCTTGAAATTACTCTCGAGATCTATGTCCCAAAGTCAACTTATAAAGAAGGCGAAAATGAAAGTGAAATGGTCTAACAAACTCTTGTACTTGTACGAGTTTGTATTATGAAATATTTTATTTAAATTGTTACTAACTAAACTCTTAAACTCAATCAAAAAGAAGATTTTAAAGGAAAAATTATGTTAATACACAATTTATTTTATCATAATTCCTAAAATTCCCTACCATTTGTAAAAATTACAAACATCTCTACTCTCTTATATTCTCGGATACATCACTTTAGGCTATGTATCGATCGGATATATCATTTATACATAAAGTATGAGAACGTACGTGATGTATCAAGATATATTCGAAATTGAGACGCAATGTATCATGATGACGTTGAGAAAGATATTTGAAATTAGAACGCAATGTATTAGGCATATTGAGATGTATGTTGTCGCGACCTAAACTATTGTGATTAGCTTTCACACTAAACCCTCCGATGAGAGAAACAGTACTACAACCAACTAAACAATACTGATCAAAAGACAAGTATTTAAAGATGTGGAAACATGTTCAAATAATCAATTTAAATGCCGAGTTCTCATAAATTTAGTAAGTTATAAAAAAAAACATAAACAAACGAAAATTCAACTCCTAGAACCTGAAAGTTATTGTACCAAAACTTTTTAATCAAACCGTATAAGATAAGGGGATGCAACCCTAGAACAACTAAATATAAAGTAAAGAGTCTAAAAGGTCCAAATCTGAAGGAAATGGACTAAGATCTTGGATGAATCCATGATTGTCTGAATGAACTGTCTCACCATTGAACTCAACAAGTCAATGATCTCCTAGTTGAGATCTCTCAAAGATGGTATGTGCTCAATATAGAAAGAGCATGTGCAATATCAGTACACAAATCAACGGTGTACTGATAGGATCAAGTGACTTTTTCAGTAAGTGCGACATACACATGTAACTACAAACATAGTAAACCATACATATACCAAAATAATAACAGTTTACAATTTCATGCTCAATATATCAGTTTCAAAATATCAATCTCAAATGCAATAGTCAATAATTGTTCTCTCATAGAACTCACACTCATTTGTTAGTGTGTCGAAACGTGACACCCGATCCAATAATGTGTCAGAACGTGATACCTAATTTAATTATATATGCATCGGAGCGTGACACCTAATCCAATCAACCATAATCACAAACACAATCAACACGTAATGAATCACAAATAGTAATTTCATTAATTCGTTTCATCTTTTCATATTCACCTACGTGCATGAATACAATTAGAGTAGTTAACAGACATATATAACAAAAACGAGAAATCAAACAATCACCTACCTCGAAACCAAGCCTATATATTTGAGGAACTTGAGCTTTCCTTTTCTGGAGTCTCTTGACTTGTTCTTGATCTAAAACAAGTAATTCATGCAAAGGATCAATAATAGTGCCTAGTTTATCCGGGTTATATCCAAATACTAACCCTTGGCCAATTTCATGATCCAAACACTCAACTAGGATTTTTTCCATCATTAAATTTAAGGCAAAATTCCCCCTCCTACTGGGATAAATAGCAAGGATTATAAGTTTTAAGAATCAATTTACGAATTAGGAGAGTAATTGACTTATATTTAGCGCGAAAATTAGTGGTAAACAAGCAAAAGTAGCTATAGGTCACCCTTTTGCTCTCGAAGAATGAAGTTTGCAGAAAATAATATTTTTTATACTTTTCCCATTTTTACTCGCGATTGGCCTGCTATGGCGGGAATAATCTTGCAGTGGCGAGGTTTCAAAGAGAGACTCAAAACTTGTGCTTCAATTCTCCATTTCATAACACCCTTAAACCTTGTTGTTCTAAAATCATCCTTTCACGCTAAGATCAATTACGGTAGTTCTACCATTCGAATTCGATTCCATAAAAACGTACAAATTCTTTATCTTCTTGAGTCTTGACTATCCACTCAAATGATCAAAGTCATAATCAAACCTTCAATCCATTACCAGATTATCCTAGACCTCACCTGACTCAGATTTCGTTCAAGTCTAGCCTAGGTAGGAAAATTTTAAGGTACTACTTATGAGTTTTTTGACCCAAATTTCTTTTTCATTGACTTATCCATAACGATGAAACAAGTTGCTACATATGCCGATTCGACCAAAATTTAAGGAATTTTGTAATTGAAAAGAATATAGATAATATGTAATTTGCTCTCAACACTAAGATTTATGTAAAAATTATATTTTTAAACCCTTACTACCACTGGTTCACTCGCCAATGACACGTCAAATTCATGTCACATTAATTAATAACATGTCATGATTATCTTCATTAACTATTGTTCGAATTATTGACCAAAATATTAAATAAAAAGTAAAATGATAAAATTTTAACTCCAAATAGCAGCACGACCAATTTGCCGCGACTCCTCTTCTTCTCTCTGCATTCCCACTGTGATATAGCTAGAACCCACCAGACCGCTGCTATCACTCTTTTTGCCGGCGAGACCATATATACTTTCTCCCTCACCATCTCTATCTCTGTCGCTTACTTTCATCATTTTTCTTTTCTCCTTTTCGAACCTCACACAAATCGGCAACCTTAGAATCGCTGCATCACCAACTCCAACTGGTAAACCTCTTTGCCGCCATGACTAACTTCTTGTACCCTCAGAATCCTCGTTCTCCTCTCAATTGTCTTCCTTTCTTTGCACCACCACCGTTTCCTTGCGAACCACCAGAGACCGCATCTCCTCACCATCCTCTTAAAATACCAGCATGTCCCCAAAAAACTTCCTAGTTGCCTTACGTTCTGGTAAAAATGGCTCCATCTAATGCTTTCTCACTCCATTGTAATTGAAATTGACTATGAACTTCATCAAGCACTCATGAGTGAAGAAGAAGATTATTTTTAATTTTTTAAAAATAATTTTAATTTTTTAAATTTAAATATGATATTTAATTGCCTCAACACGCGTGTGGTCTTACATTTTTGCCAACTCAATCATCTAAATGTTACACAAATATGATGAATGATCTTTTTGATATATTGTGTTTTAAAATAAGTATCAATATGACCCTTCGGGGTCGCCCAGTGGTTTGAGCTTGGGACTTCTATGTTGGAGGTCTCAAGTTTGAAACCCTTTGCCAGCGAAAACAAGGGATTTTGCCTTTTGAGTCGAGTTCGTCGCACGGGTTACCTCTTCTATGTGATTTGCGAGCTATTGCATAGGAGTAGAGATTTTACCCTGCGCGCACCCAAGTCTAAATATAGGGTGCATCATATTGTTTCGCCTATTATGATTTGCCAAAAAAAAGGGAAAAGGGTCTGATATACCCCTCAACTTTGTCAATTGGAGCTGATATACCCCTTGTTATGAAAGTGACTCATATATACCCCTACTTATATATAAATGGCTCATATATATCCTTTCCTCTAACGGGAATGAAAAAAATAATAATTTTGATCTATTTTTTAATTATTTTTTCTAAAAAATATAATCTCTTATGAGCAAATTTAATCCTCGTCAAACATATTTTTTTGACTATTTTTTTTGTTTCAATGACTAATTTAGAATTATTATTTTGATAATCAAATTTATTTATGTTTCACTAATATTCTTGTAAAACTTATTGTAGATGACCAAATATTTTTCTTCGAATACAAAAATTAAATTACAATATAGACAAAAAACTAGTTAATTTTTTTTTCTTACACTAAGGAATGAAAGAAAAAAAATAAGAATAAGAATAAGAAACTCAAATAATTATAATAAAAGAAGTCCAAAAATAATTTATGTATGAAAAAATTTAAAATATGCCTTGAGCTTTGATAGAAAAATCATATATACCCCAAAATGATTTTTAAAAAAAATAAAAACAAAAAATATAAATTTAAGACTAATTTTTTTAACTTCCGTTAAATAAAGGGTATATGTGAGCTCATTTCATAACGGCAGGGGTATATGTGAGCCGTTTCTATAAAGGTAAGTATATATATGAGCCACTTTCATAACGAGGGGTATATCAGCTACAAATAACAAAGTTTAGGGGTATATCAGACCCTTTTCCAAAAAAAAAAAACACAAAGAAAATATAGAGTAAGGTGTAAATTAGAACTAGTACTAGAAAATATAGAGTAAGGTGTAAATTACAACTATGTACTTGCATGTCTACTTACCTTGCAAATTACTCTTTAGGGGTAGTTTGGTACAAAAATGAATAACGCATGGATTAGTAATGCATGAATTAGTAATGCATGGATTAGTAGTGCATGGATTAATAATGCATGATTTATTTTTATCTAGTGTTTGGTTCATTGTTTCCAATCCCAACTTGTATTTGAAATCAAATTCTTTAAAAATCTCTTTTCCAATTATACCCTTATATTATTATGTAATTGGGTCTAGGTAGATAATTATCGGAAAATATTTCTTTTATGACATTCTAACTAGCTATGAGAAGAATAATTTTGTTGTCATGTTTTCAATTTTCTACTTGAATTATTTGAGGATAAATAATTTTCATCTTAATAAATTGATCACTACTAAAATGTCAATTTTAAATTTTAAAAAGATAAACCAACTAGTTTTAAAATTATAAGAGACGGTCAACAATTGGAAAATTGAATAAACCATGTACATTTACACATAAAAAAATTGCAAGTTATAATTTTAATATGTATGTAATTTTTTTAAATTATTCAAAATACGAATAATTAGTGATATATTTGTCTTTTAATTAGTAAATGTTAAATAACTCACATTTTAAATTTTAAATTTATATTGATTTGAATTAGATATATTTAGTTACAAATAAGTCTCTCTAAATAATTTGTAAACTAATTTATTTAAATAATTTTACTAGTACAAATATAAAACATAAAATCAAGAAATTAAAATAAAAATTAAAAAAATTTGAGGGATATTTTTGTCTTTATGTGCTTATCCCATGGTATTATATCTTATGTATTACTAATACCTCCAAATAAAAGGTATTAGTAATACATCACATAATACCACATAGGATGTATTAACTAATTTATGAATTAATACATATGCTCACATTCTTACCAAACACAATATTAAATTATACTACATCTAATACATGAATTATTTCATTTAATAGTCAGTCTGTATAAAAGCCCTTTTTCTCCCATTGAAAAACCCTCACTGTCCCCTGCTACTCTCCTGCTCCGGCGGTGAATTTGAACAAGAAAGAAGTACACGAGCTACCGCAGCTCCGGTAGCAATGTCGACAGGCTTTTCATTCTCCTCTTCTACTTCACCCTTCTCTTTCTCTTCAAACCCGTCTTTTTCCACCACCCCCTCTGTCACCACTGCCACATCGTCTGCTTCCGGTTCTTCCCCATTTTCCTCGCCCTTTGCAAACCCTAACCCCACCTCATCTGCTCCTTCTTTTGGCTTCGGTACATCTACTACTTCAGCCTCTTCTGCTCCTTCTTTTGGCTTCGGTTCATCTACTACTTCAGCCTCTTCTGCTCCTTCTTTTGGTTTCGGCTCTAATACCGGTGCTTCTACACCGTCGTTTGGGTTTTCATCCAGTGCTGCTTCTGGTTCCAGTCCCCAACCAACTCTATCTGGATCTTCTTTCGGTCCGGGTGTAACTTCAAACCTATTCGGATCATCTTCCGGGTCTGGTACAACGACGAATCTCTTCGGATCCACTACATCTGTAAGTGGTTCGCCATTGTTTGGGGCGAATTCAGCTAGCGCCGCTGCCAATTCATCCCCTTTTGGGTCTTCACTTTTCGGGTCGTCAGGTACGCCCTCGCCGGGTTTGTTTGGGTCCAGTTCGGCTACTGGTTCAAGTTCTGGCTTGGGCTTGCTTGGTTCTTCTCCGTTTTTATTATCAACTACTGCTTCTACTGGAAATGCAGCATCTAGTGCTAGTACAACTCCATTTTCTTCATCTGTATTTGGGTCTTCTTCTTCATCATCATCTTCACCTTTTGGATCATCTTCAACAGCTCCTTCATTTGGTTTTCCGTCATCAGCGGCCTCGCTTTCGTTCCAGTCGGCGTCAAATTCAGCTTCGTCTTCACCTGGACTTTCGTTTGCCAGCTCGGCAGCTGCCAGTTCCTTCTCTTCTTCATCTGCATTTTCTTTCCCTGGTGCTTCACCTGCAAGTTCAGCTTCTTCTGCGCCGGCATTTTCATTGTTAAGTACTTCAACCACCACTTCCGTTTCTTCTGCACCGGGATTTTCGCTTGCTGCTGCATCAACTAGTTATGCAGTGTCCTCACCAGCATTTTCATTTTCGACCTCGAGCTCAGCAGCATCAGGTCCAGCATTTTCATTATCAACGCCAACGCCGAGTGCAGCATCACCTGCACCTTCATTCTCTTTTTCCATGTCTGCTGCGGCTTCGTCATCCCCATCACCTTTTTCAGCTTCTACTGCTTTGTCATTTTCGGTTGCGAAAGGGACTGGAAGCTCTGTAACAGCTTCTGCTTCTTCTTCAAGTGCTCCGGTGTCTAAACCTGCCAGTACTGGGTTTTCAATTTCTTCATCGCCTTTGTTTTCAACTGTTACTACCCCCACCAGCATTTCTACAACCGCAGCTGCTACTGGAGCTTCTTCTACGACTAGCGGGACTGGTTTATCTCTGACATTTCCTGCACCCACTTCTTCAGCTTCAACAACTAGTGCTGTTGATACGTCTCCGATTGCTGGGTTTGGCACCTCTGCCCCATCTACAGGTTTTTCATTGTCTAGCAAAGCATCTGCACCAGCTTTATCCTCACAGCCTCAATCAACTGCGGCTGTGGCAAGCTTTGGTAAGGTTTACTCATACCTTGTTTGAATATTGTGTTGTATCATATGATAATTAAACTTGATTATTGAATGGAATATAGTGGCCGGCATACTTTAATGGAGCTTTGATTGGTTAATGAAGTGAAATTAGTTGTTCTGACTTTTTCATTGATTGCAAAGGGAAGCCCATATCCATTAAGGTGGCTTAATCATCCCTGACAGCGATTTTCTTCTGCTGTATAAAACATTCCCTTGTGAGAGAAGTGAATGTTTTGCTAATTGTCAAGAGAAAATGTAGTTAAAGGCAATATTATTGAGGTGATATTCAGCTGAATAAAACTCTCCTATGTGCTTTGCGAGCCATTGCATAGGAGCGGGGTTTTTACCATGTGCGCACCCAAAGGGTAGCAGCTGCAGGTTTCCCTTGTCATAAAAATAAATAAATATTCAGTGCTAATTTCCCCTTCATAAAAAAAGATAATTGATTACAAATTCCGCTCTTTTCTTTTCAGGGACTTTTTATAACTTGGTAGGAAGTTTCTCAGATATTCTGCTATTTCTTGATAAATATTGTTTTAGGTGTTTGAGATAAAGATGTTCAAATTATGACAGGTTAGCAATTTACTTAAAACAGCGAGTTGTTAAAATGTTAGAGCTCCTTCCTAATAGGAAAGAGATTCTATAGTAAGATCATGCTGAAGAAGGAAGGAGTCTGAGAATTTGACTATGACATAGAGTTGTGTAGCCTATAATGTTGCTCCTATAGTAAAGCTGGGAAGCATCCAGTAGGTGACGAGCTGCTAAGTGTCCATAGTACTGTGCTTGTCTGCTAGATGTACTAGCCAATAGGTGTACTGTGCCTTCTTTAAGTGAGATAGGTTCTGTTGATATGAAGTCCATACAGCAGATGTGGAAATAAACAATCCAGCCATGCTGCAATAGGCCCAAATGAGCATCTGTTGAGTGTTGAGTTTGAGGTTATTGCTGGAGAGAATGGGAGCTTGAAGCAGTTTGAAACTCTCTGCTGACATGAATGATTAAAGTTATACCTCCATATCACTCTGACTCTGGACAAATTTCAAGCAAATAAGATGACATTTCTACGGAAGAATATCATGAATAGTAAAACCACAAAGCCAGAATTTTGAAGTTAGGTGGCTAAAGTAACGGCAGCCATGGCTGTGCATCACATTCTAGGGACATCATATTATGATGAACTGCTACTCATTAAGACGAAGGACTGCTGAACAGTGTTATCAAACGCGAAAAGCGCAAAAAATCTCTAAGGTTCGTAAGGGCTTTAAGAGCAAATAAAGTGTGGGCTTTAATAAAAAAAGGCGCAAAGGGAGAAAAGAAAACAAATATATTTGTTTAGTCCAGGACTAAATTATTATAAACGTGAATGACAAATATATGACAAAAGAAATTGAATTTTTTTTTGATAAACTGAAATATCAATTACTTAGTGTCACTTCTTCATAAGAGGCTCATTGACAAGGAAATGCTTGCCCTAGAACCTTGATGACGACACTGAAGTGCACATAAAGCAAGGCGAAGCGCTCAACTCGTTTTGAGCCTCGCTTCAGGGCTTAACCGCACTTAAAGCGCGCCTTTGATAACACTGCTTCTGAATCACCTAAAGGTGCATTTCAAATGGACTGGATGCATCACAGAGTTGAAAAAGTTGGCATAGCTTCCAATATCGGGAACATCTGATAGAGTAACGACTTAGATGACTTGGGTCAACACGTAAATAAACAACAACAACAACAACTATGCCTCAGCCCCAAACTACTTAATGTGGCTATTTGCTCTGATTGTGTCAGTCAATTTATACCCTTCAATCCGATAATTTAATATGTTGGGGAACTTGTAAATGCTTCAAAGAAATCTGCAATGAATGTGGAAAATATGAAGTGGGTTTGCTTGAGTTGGACAAAGGTTTTATATGATATAATTTAGGTGAAGGGATGATGGACTGCTTGTATTTCCTTTATTTCCTTCACAGAAGTAGTGCTAATTTTGTTCCAAGAGAAAATTTTGCTGTGTGCCATATATCTCAATGTTTTATCGTTTCTCCTCTCGTTTGTTGATTTAAGTAAACTGGAGAAGTAACATGTGTGAAATATTGGTTCAGATCTTACTGGAATTGTCAGTCTTAGATTCTTACAATCACACAGGATTTAGGTGTTTGAGAGCCTTGAAATATTATTTGCCTAGCCTGATAAGTGCTTTTGGGTTCATTAGTTTGGTGGTACACATATGGTCATATATATATGCACACTGCACCCACACTTATTTGTTGGTGCTCTGCTGCTGCTAAGCATCTGCTTTTATCCCCTAGATGTTCCAGGGTTGTACACTTGTAGGGTTTAAATGTCAGAAAATAGGTTTATCTGGCAACATCCTTTTATGTGTTGCAATAATGTAAATTGTGCATATTTCAAATGTCTAAGCAGCATAGATAGGAATAGTTATAACAATTGAGCCTTTTGAAGCAATAGAGAGGAGAAGTTCTTTCCATGGTTGAGAAACCTCAAAACCTTCAACTACTACAGAAATGTGTCATGTATTATGTCTCCGTGCCTGTCCAATTTTGTTGCTATATCAAAGGAAAACATCTTTATGTTTGAAAGGATTACCACTAGTCTCTTAGACAGGCTCATTAAATTTTTTCTTTCAATCATGGAACGATGCACTTCACCTGTCAGAAAAGTGCTCCCTACCTTCACCTTTTCTTGTCCAGGTTGGACTTTGCTCGCACTTTAAGAAACAGTGATTGATATGGGTATTTTACCACAATACCCATATTAATTGTTATTTAGTCTTAGGTCTTGGAAAGTGATTTGGGGAATAAGTAATTAATGCTAAGTGTAAAACATGAAAAAAAAACATGATCCTCTCTTGATATGCTAAACATGAAATGTATTTTTACTTTTTAGTATAGGGGACAAGCAAAAGTGAATGTGGAGGGAGCAAAATAGAAACACAAAACAATTTGAGTTGACCTGACTCATGGAACTGTGGAGGAACAGTTTGGAGCTGAAAATGGGCTGTTTAATCTTAATCGTGTAGCACGAAAAACTTAATCTGTTAGGAAAGAAAAACATTATGGATCATATGGAAATCTCTAGAAGAACTTTATTAGTTCATAAGGACCAATGGTGGTAGTTTGGTGAATCATTTACACATCCTGATACTAAAAGCACATTGTTTATCTTCTGCTTAGAGTTGCTGTAATTACTGATTACAACGTCAATGTCATTTCTAGTAGCATATTTACCATGTCCTGAAATATTAGTCCATGTTTGCTCCTCTAGAGTGAAACAAATCTTTGAATAAGCTATCAAATGTATTTTATTGTTATTTGATGAAATGTTGTGGATTGTAGTACTTTTGGTTGTTCACAAACATTTAAATTTTATTTCCAAAAATTGAAATTATCTACATCCCATTTATTTAAGATCAGAAGTGTGGTCATCTACCTTACTCTGTCCTGCTTCCATTTTCCAAGCATTTCCAGATACAATATTAAGTGCCATTTGCTATTTTTTTAGGTGTACCGAGCACAACTTCTGCCACTGCAACGAGTTCAGCTGCTCAAACATCATCACCCTTGACTTTGGCTTCTAGTAGTGGGTATGTATATTTTGATTGTTTAAAGTAAATTCAAACTTCTCTAATCTTACTGAAATAAGTTCCTGGGTTTATGCCAAGGAATGAAGAGAGTTTTGGGGGATGAAAAGTGCAAAGTGAATAAATAACATTGTGACTGCAGTAAATAGTTTATGAGCTTACTTCAGCTTGTGTGTATGGAATGAGCAGTATTTTTGGCTTTTCTATTTGATGTTGCACTGTAGTAATTTATTTCAACAGAGCTTCTCGTCCTTTCCTATATCAATTGACTTTCAAACCGTAAGGCGTCTGGCTTCCAAAGATAGTGTAAAGCTCTATCCAGGTGTTGTTAGTTTAATGTGGCTTGATGGTTTCTTATGCTATTTGTACAAAAATTCTTAAATTCTTGTAAGGAAGCATGGCTTCCTTTCTGTCAGCCTGAAACAATTGAAGTTAAAACTCAAATTGGAACATACTAGGATTACAAAGTTTAACTTTTGGAGCACCCACAATTTCCCTACAAGTATTGGCAATTGGGTATTATGCTTCAATATATTATGTGATTGGGTACTATTGGTACAGCATTGTGTAGCCTGTATTGTTTTCCTACATCAGTAAATTCATTATTCAACCCACCAAAAAAAGGTCCTAGACTCACAAAGAAGTCAATGGAGAAGAAGAAACTATTAAGTTGCAGATTCTCTGTACTGTTTACTGTTAATTGGAAATTTATTGAATAATCAGCAGTAGTCAGAATTAGTCCCCTCAGAAAGTAGAATTTAGATGTAATAATGTCAAATAAAGCTCAATTCATCTGTTGTGGTGGTTATTTATTTAGTAAAGAGGAGAGTCTATTATGAATCAGGTATAAAGATTTCTTCTTATCTCTTTTCCAACTCATGCTAACCATGCAAAAAGAACATTATTTTGAGAATTTTATGGCCACAAATTAGGAATGTATTCTTCAATTGAAATCCAATCTTGTTGTGACCTGCTCTATGTGCATTAGTTTGGCTTTGAACCTTATTTTGTTTGCCCCTTTCTCTACAGGACTGCTTCAACTTCTACTGTAGTTGCCACTTCCACACCGAAATTACCATCAGAAATTACAGGAAAGTCTGTAGAAGAGGTAACATATGTGCTAAATATTGGGTAGTATCTTTTTCTCTCTTTCCCCTTGTTAATCAATTCTAGGGGTGATATAATGCACTTAGCTTTGATTTCACATGTATTGAACTATGGACTTCCTTGAATATGCTGAAGTTTCACCAACTTCTGTGGCCGAGTAATGTTTTAGCCAAAAATTAATAATATGAACATACTTCACGAGGGGGGATAGGTGATAGAGACATTAATTTCAATATTTATTGGTCAGTTATCCAGTCTTTCTCAGTGAATATTCCACCCATTCCCGTTTCTCGTTGAGGAATTCACATTGTTCCTATTTATTACACTGTTACATATGTAACTTATTGCGTATTCCTTCTTTCAATGAAAGATCATCAAGGAATGGAATGCTGAGCTGCAGGAACGTACTGCAAAATTTAGAAAGCAGGCTAATGCGATTGCTGAGTGGGACAAAAGGATCTTGCATAACCGTGATGTTCTTCTTAAACTTGAGGTAATTCTTTGGAAAATACCCAAATTAAATTCAAGCTCTGTGCAAATCCATTTCTATTCTGTAGCTGCTGCATTCAGTAAGCTCCATGTCATTTTTCTCTTCAATTATTTTATGCAATAGCTAGGTTTTTCCTGCTAAGAGATCAATTCGTATTTCCAAGATTAATAATAGAGCACTATTTTCATTCTAATAGAGCTTTGCTGCTAAGTCCTTGTCAAAAGAGTTACTTGTAGCCATGTTCTTTAGTTGCGTTTTCCCTAACATACTTGTATAGGTTGTACCTTCAGTTATTTCTCCTGGGAAGTTTGACATATGTAATTACATTGTTATCTCAGAGTGAAGTTGCAAAGGTTGTTGAGACACAAGGCAGCTTAGAGCGACAGCTGGAGCTAATTGAGACTCATCAGGAAGAGGTTACTTAATTACCATGATCTTTTCCTGCAATTTGAGTCTTTATTTCCCGATCAAATGTCTATTTGTCATGTAATTTTTAAAGCATTCCATGCTTATGCCATCCGTGCAATTTAAACCAAAAGATTGTTGGTTAAATAGTATTTCGGAGACATACTTTTAAATATGCTAATCTGGTTGATGTTTCTGGAGTGGATCTACTGATATTCTTTGATACCCAACTTTTGCATACTTTCTTGTGCCAATGTACCATTGGAGGAAGCTGTTATTAGTCAGTATCCAGATCTACGCTGTCCCAGTTCCATTAAGGTCGCTACTTGAATCTTATCCATCTGTTCTGCCTAGTACTATTCCATTGCGGTTCTAAATACTTTTCCTTTAAGACAAACTAGTGTTTCTCTAAATCTTATACTATCTTGAGCGTTTAACTAGCTTAATCACAATTAGTTGGTATTGTTTCAAGTTCATAGTTTAGATCTTCTGGATGTTCCTAATCTATCATCCATGGTTGAGGATAGAATGAGGACACACACATCACTTTTTGCCTTGTATAATTGATGAGTATGGAGTTACTTTTGCGTGAATCTTTGCTACCTATTTAAGCCAGTGTTTCACAGTTGCGACTTTCTTGTTTTGTTTCTTGTAACTCCTGGTTTGTGATTTCTAGTGATTGTCATTTTAGAGGACATATACTATGGTAATAACTCACGATGTTTATGATATTCATAGGTAATTGACTTTGTTGATTCTGTGTATACACTATGCTCTAGCTTGTTATGGAATGATGTCACAGCAGAAGTTCATTCTCATTTTTCTCACCCTCTGTTAGGTTGACAAGGCATTGCAAAGCATGGAAGAAGAAGCTGAGCGAATTTACAAAGATGAGAGAGGAGTGCTTCTTGATGATGAAGCTGCAGCAACAAGGGATGCAATGTATGTGCATTTTTGGATAATCTTTTTTGCTTCTGGGTTCTTTAAAGCCATGCATAATGATGGCCTTTTAAAATCATATCCAGCTTGTTGATATTGCCAACTGCAAAAATCTCATACTGTTTCTTTTATTGGAGTGGGGCATTAAATGACCTAAAACAAGTCCTAAAAATGCATTATGTTGCCTTCTTTTGGTTTCATTTGCCAGTTTAGAAGGTAGGGCGTCAGGCCATAATAGATAGCTTACGAGAGAATAGAATTAGTAGCTATATATCCATTTTCTTCTTATTCATACTTCATAGTCTGAACTCTGACGTAAAGTACTAACTTTCACTTGGATCCTTAAATAGTTTTCTATTTTGATCTGTCCTGTAAATGGAAGCAAGATAGTCCATTACCCTCTTGCAGTCAAGAAATAAACTTTACTTTTATAATCCTAGATTCGTTCTGCCTTTTTTTCCATCTATATCCTCCACTTGGCCATATTTTAATGCATCCAGTTCTGCGGAACTTGTGTAATTTCAGGTATGAACAGGCCGAGTTTGTGGAGAGGGAAATGGAGAAAATGACAGAGCAGATCAAGTCAATCATTAATACTTTTAATGCCTGCCAGGTCTTGTACCTTCATTTATTTCTGCTCCTGCCTGTTACCTTAGCATTATGATTAGATGGTGTAAGAAATATATGGTTTTTATAAATTCTTTCTTTACTGGTTTATTTCATTTAGGGTGGAGAACTTGAGGCAACTGATGGAATGACACCGCTTGATGTTGTTGTACGAATCTTGAACAATCAATTGAGTTCACTGATGTGGATTGATGAAAAGGTGAGCATTGCTTTCTTGTGCTTCTTCTGGCTTTTGTTTCTTAGCCTATTGCATTAAATGAAATCAGAAGGAAAAGAAAGTAAGTTGGACTAGTAACAATGTCATTGGACTGGTGAGAGATGTGTAAGGAAAGAAAGAGAAGGCAAGTCTTTAGTTTTTCTATTCGATCTTCCAGATAATCTTATGTTGACAAAAATGGTTTTGTTCTGTATGAGTCAAGAATTTCTATTTCTGGAAAATGCATATTGTCCAAGGAGACATTGCTATTCCTAATAGTTTTTACTCTCTTTTGGTACAAATGGTTATCTCCCATATAGAAAGGAAAAGATTCTATTTTGGTAAATGCATATTGTTCAAGGAGACATTGCTATTCCTGATAATGTTTTTTCTCTCTTTTGGAATAGGTGGTTATCTCCACCACTATAGAAAGAAAAGATTAAGAGAGAAAATTAGTTCATAAAGAAATTTACTGTATGTGGGTTACTAGCACCTGTTCAGAATTCAGCTGGAATCATACTTGTATTCCCTGTTGCATTTCTTTTTGGATCATTTTGTTGGAATGGCATACTTTTTTTTTCTTGATTTTCCTTGATATAGCTTGGTGAGGTAGGTTTGATATACTCTTAGAAGTAATTACATCAGAGAATCATTGATCTTGCAGGGTTAGAAATATTACTCCACTAAGTTACTAACTGTTTGATTCATATACTCGTTTTAAATTTGTAAGCACAAAAAAAAATCTATAGCTCGACTAGGTTTTGGAGTTAATTCTTTAAAGATAAGCAGATTCAAGTTTTGGTTACAAATACAGTATGTCCAAAATACATTATTGCCAAAAACAGCCTAAAAAACAGATCTAGGAAGGAGGATCACCACCTGGAACTATCACTCTGATGAACTATAATTGCCAATGTGAAATCCTTTTCTTGTGGGGCCTGTGGGTGTAGTCTCCTGCACCTTCTACCTTGTTTAGGGCAAAAAATCTATTATGCCTCTTCCTCCCTACTCCCATAAATTCTTATGCCCCTAGATTGTACTAGTAAACTAACCAAATTCTCTTAAGCACCATCCAATTTTATTGAGGTATTTATTAATTTATCATAATAAATACATTACCTGATCTTAGCGAATGCTGTAGAATCTACTATTACTGATACTAATCAACACATAGCCTACTTTACCATCACAGGTCTGTTTTCTACTGTTCATTTTGTGAATAGATTTAATTTTTTTGAAGGTTTCGTCTAGATGCAATTCAAGACTCGAACCCTCACCTTTATGAACTGAATGATATAAGAGCTGAGACTGTTCTAAACGTACTCTTGGTTTATTGGATGCTTTCTTTCCTTGAATATAAAAGTTAATGATACCATTTCTACATTTGTTCAGACTGAAGAATTCTCATCTCGTATTCAGAAGCTTGCAAGTGAAGGGCCTGCTGCCAATCGTGAATCAACTGCCCCTAAATTATGGTTGACTCGATGATTGTCGTATTGGTGCTGTCAACAGGTTCATGTCAAAGTATAAACCCAAGGGCTTCTGAATCTTTTGTGGATTCTCCTTCGTGCTGTGTATGCTATTAGGTTTAAAGGGAGAGATGTTAAATCTTGGTTCATTTCAAAGGCTTTTACATCTATTGATGATTGAAATGCTGAGATCTTTTTTTTTTTTTTGAGATGGTGCTCAAACTCGTGTGCATCATCTTTGCTATTACTGTCGAGACAAAATGATGTTTACATACGAAATACAAAAATTAGCAGACTAAAAGGTTGAACAGATTTTTTTGTATTAGTTATGGTGTTCTGTACTTTTGTTTGCTATGAGAGTATGAGCAGCCCAGACTGAATTGATTACCCCCTCCCTGCATTGTTACCATACAATTTGGTGTGGGGAGAGTGGTTGAATATGATATCTATCACAAATAGGCGCCGTAGTCTAATGCTTCAAATGCGGATAAATTGAGAGAGGGAAGCAACTGCACAAGTCATAACGTCTGAAAACTATTCACAAAAAGCTTTGTTTTCTTCTGATGTCAAGTATGTAGCAAGTGGATCGTCGTCAAGCTCCTTGGGTTCTTGTGACGACCACAATCAACAATAAAACAACTGATAAAAGGAAAGAGGATCTAATCTTCTCTTCCATGAGGTCAGATAGTTGTGATGTGGGTTTTTCTTTATTGTCTGGTTCAAGTATATCATGGATTATTTCACTTAATAATGATCCAAATGATTGGAGCAACTCCGCAATTCTGGAAGTTGTGATGTCCATAATCCATTTCACTATGAGAGATCCGATATCCGAGTCCGACTCCCCAGTTGAGCTTTGTGATTCTTCTTCTTTAGCTGCACATATATAGGAGTAGAAGAAACAGTGAAAATAACAACATTTGAATTGAAATTATAAACTGGTGAACATATGAATATCCTATCATTTCTCATGGTGTGTATGAGGGTGTTGATACTTTAAGTAATTTCCATTGCAAATCCAATCCTTTAATTCTAAACCAAAACTAAACTAGTTGTGTAAGCTGTATATCTTCATACCTCTAGCCTCTAGGGAATAACATCAAAACTGGAATACGAAAAGTACCAGCCAACGAGGGAGGAGTTAATAATATAAACCTGCAGATATGACTGAGCCTTGAAGATTTTGAACCGCCTTGTTGCTCATCATGGCTTCCCAAACAGCTCTATCACAAGCTATGGAACAAACCAATCTCTACATGCAAATAAAAGAGATAGATCAGAGACATGTATGCCTATGCAACTAACAAATGAAATGAAACATGTATGTTCAATGTTCTTTTTTAAAGTAGTAATAATAGCAGAAATAACTCAGTATGATGAGATTAGTAAAATTTTCATTGGAAATCACTAAAAAGCTGAGCATCATTACAAAGTAAAGAGGAGTGCAAGCTGATAATAACAACTAGTCAAAATACACACCTGAATTGATGGTTCATTTTGAAGCATATAAAGAGCATCATAAAATCTTGCATTTCCAGGTGATTTCACCAGAGTCGACTGATAAGGATTTAGCATCGGTTCAACCCAATTCATCTCTTCTTTAGGAGCATAATTGAAACTGCAGTAAAACAGTATAATCAACAGAGCTTCAGACATCTACTTTACAGTGTAATTTACACCATGGTATTAACTGACGGATAAGAAATAATCCCAACATTACTAATACACTCTATTCAATACACTGATTGCTACATCGAACTGTAATCTTTCTTATAAAGTCAAAGATTTTACCTTTGGAGATCAGACATGGCCTTTTCAACCTCCCACCTAGAAGGAACAGAACCAAAAACAAAGTCATAATAAGGAGACCCTTTTTCATCAAACTCATCAAAAGATCCAATATCAAGAATCTTAGAGTTTGAAGCATAATCAATACACCTATTCTTATTCCAAGATTCACCAAAGGGTGTTTCACAAATTGATGACAAAGAAGGGGGAGAGTGGATATTGGAGTCCCTGGGGGTGGGTAGGGGTGGGGTAGTGAAACAATTGTTGGAGTTTGTACTTGTAAAGAGTGGCAACATGGCTCCTCCTCCCATTTTTTCCCTCTCTAATCTCTACTTTTTAAGTCAACCTCTGAGAGTGCAGGTGGTATCTACACAATTTTCTTGATAAACCAGAAAAAAATAGGTAATGGATAAGATATTTTGAGCAATCGCAATCAGAGTTGAGATAAAATAATATCAAGTTGAATGAAATAAGATAAATATTCGTATAAAATAAAATTTTTGTTATATTAACAATTTATTTGTCTGTCATATGCAATATGAATTTTATTTCAGACTTAATTTTAAAATATTAAACGTGACAACCAAGCAAGTTAATTTAAGTGTAGAGTTAATATTAGTCACTAATAAATTAAAGTTACAGCAATTTAGAAAGTAGTTAGTACGGCAGTTGAGCGGGTACTAAACAATTTGACCCGTTTCAAGAAACCGACCCGTTTAATTTTTTCATAAAATATTTTAAGAAAAAGCTTCTGAAACATTTCTTCCACGCCGGAGCAAATTTCCACAGGGTTTAACCAAAAACCCTAAACCTCCGATGGCTCGACCAGCTAGATCCTCTACGACGCGCCTATTCTACACCCTCTGTTCCTCAACCAAAAGAACGCCGTTGACTCCTCAACACCCACCGCCAACCCCAGTCGCCGCCTTATTGGCCGGAAACTTTCAGCTGCGCCACTACGCCGCCAGTAGTGCCACCGCTAGAGTGAGAGAGGAGAAAGATGCGGTATGGAGGGAGTCGCTAGAAAAAGTACGGAATATTGGGATTTCAGCTCATATTGACTCCGGTAAGACTACACTGACAGAGAGGGTACTGTTTTATACGGGCCGGATCCATGAGATCCATGAAGTTAGGGGTAAAGATGGAGTTGGTGCAAAGATGGATTCCATGGATTTAGAAAGAGAAAAAGGGATTACTATTCAGTCTGCTGCTACTTACTGCACTTGGAAGGACTACCAGGTATTAAAAAGAAGTTCTTTTTGACCTTCAAAAGTTTGTTACTACTAGTAGTATTTATTATTTTACTTCAGCAGTTCTCTTTTTCAAAGTTATTGTTTTCTTGTTTGAATGGAAAGGAAGTAGCTAATTTGGTATTGAACACTTCTGATTGCTAATCTTAAACATTTTCGCGGCTGGGTTTTAAAATTGTTTATGTTGCTAGTAACAAAATTGATCAGAACTGGGAAATGGTTTGATTTATTGAAATTGAATTGTCAAAGGCATAGTGGCCACTGTTCGAAACTCGTGGATAATGGCCCAACCCCTCGACCCTTCTCCGTTTAAATTACATGATTTTGTATGTGGCAAGGTTCGAACCAGTGCCATGACCCGTATCCACACCAAGTACTGTGCTCATACCACTTGACTAAAGCCTCAGGGCAAATACAGTAGGGTATTTCCCACTGTCATTTAGAGCAATCAGATTGGTCAATGAGATTATATCTCTCTTATTGCCGGTTGGTGTTTCTGCCTGCAGAATATAAGGAGGTAAATGAAGAAAATGCGAGGAAAATTGATTACTCTCATTATCTTGTTGGTAGTAAATAGAAAGTAATATGAAGAATATGCTTATACCGTTTTGTGGGTTCTGTTGGAGAAAGATTTGTCGTGTCTCTATTTCCTTTCTGTTGTTAGATTTGTCATATCTATTTCCTTTCTGTTGTTCCCAACAATCAGATATCCACTTTCCCTTCTCCACATTTCAGTTAAAGGATTAACCTTGATTAAGTACACAATCAACGGAATCATAGTAGGTTCTCATTCGGTATTTGTGCTCTATATAAGATCATAGAACAGCCATGAAATAAATGTTGTTTATATGGAAGTTTGATTTTCCAGTATTTGATTGATCCTTTAATATTTTGTGGAGGAAAAAACAAAAAGTACTTTTTTTTGTTTTTTCTGTACAAGTTGTAACAAGGATTTGGGATGAGATTGTTTTATCCCTTATCTATTTCTTGATAAAGGAATAGCGTTTTTTTTATAGAATTTTGTACTGACTAGAGAAGTCTATCAAAAATGATATAAATGAGATTGTCAGGACTGGTTCACTAGAGATTCTTGGTGGATGTTTAGTTTACTTAACTAAGCAAGATATGTGAAACGTTGCGATAACTTCCGTTTTTTTCCCTAGGTTTTTCTCTAGGAAAATTGATCATAATGTTGCATGCAGATGTTTTCTCTTTTTTTGAGTCAAGCATATTGTAATAATCCTCAGCCGTTTAATCATTAGAAAAAAATTGTGGTAATTTTTCTGGTTCAAGTTCTTCATTTCTGTTTGTTGTTACAGGTGAACATAATAGACACACCAGGTCACGTTGATTTCACAATTGAGGTGGAAAGAGCCTTGCGTGTCCTTGATGGAGCCATTCTTGTCCTTTGTAGTGTTGGTGGTGTGCAAAGTCAGTCTATCACTGTTGATAGGCAAATGAGAAGATATGAAGTCCCAAGACTTGCTTTTATTAATAAACTTGACCGGATGGGGGCAGACCCTTGGAAAGTTCTTAACCAGGTCAGCTATTCAAAACTTTTTTCCATTAAATAAATTGAATAATGTTGCCCTTTATTTGTTGCTTTTGCTACTGGGCGACATTTTCTCTTATTGCCTGGCCAAGTTCATTGTCATCATATGTGAAGGAACTGAAACAGAATAAACTTATTTGAGTTTCAAATCACTAGACCTCTATAAAACGGGGGGTCAGTGTTTATGCTAGAAATCAGCATTTGTAGTTCTGTGTTAACTGAAAGCTTTGTGTCTGTCAATTTAGCAAACTGGAACAGTTAGGTTGGTGTTCAGAAAATATCATCTTTGTTATGAACATCTGCTACTTGATTCACTGCGACCTCACTTGCTTCTTGTGTGTGTTTCCCTTAATTCTTTGGCAGGAAGCACTTAATATTTTTATCACTGGTATTATCTCTTGGTTTGCTGCTCTCCTCTAGAACTTTGTTATGTGAATTATCAATAACAGTTTAGCACTTTGAAACTGTGAGTATAGTATGTTCAGTTGCTCTGTTTCCTTCTTGCACAGGCAAGATCAAAGCTTCGGCATCACAGTGCTGCTGTGCAAGTTCCGATTGGGTTAGAAGATGACTTCAAGGGTCTTATTGATCTCGTGCAGTCAAAAGCTTACTATTTCCATGGTTCCAATGGGTCTGTGTCTAGCTTAAAGATGTTCGGTTAGGTATGATAGGTAAATTTGCTCTACCAGGTTCATATTCATTTTTGGCTTTTGCAGTGAGAAGATCGTCGCAGAAGATATTCCTGCTGATATGGAAGCAATTGCTTCTGAGAAGCGGCGAGAGCTAATTGAAGCAGTCTCTGAGGTTGATGATAAGCTTGCTGAATCATTTCTGAACGATGAGCCTATATCATCTGCTGATCTTGAGGTCTGTACACAATTAGTCAACCTTATTTACAAGGAAATTACAACCTTGTTGTGGGGTGTTTCCATTTGTTACTAAGTATACGTTATTTTTAGGACACATGTGTTTCTTTTTCAAATAGTAGATTTTTATATCTTGTGTACTTCGGGGATGCAATGTGTGACGTATAAATACACGATTTCAAATTTTGAGCCAAACTTGCAAGCTTTGGGAGTCAGTCGGGGATGGAATTAAAAGTGACTGTTTCACGCTGCTTAGCGTAGTCATTGTAGATCGTGGAACTATAGCAGTTGAATGCTTTGTGGGTTCTCAATTGAAACAAGCACAATGAGGAAGGTTTGGTGATAGTTTGAAAGGACACTTACTCTTCTTTTGCGTGATATTCTTTCCTGTGTACCATGTTCTTTGTGTGAGCATAGGACTGGAGCTGAGATTCTTTAGTGATGGACAGGGTTATTTACCACAACTAGATCAATTGATTGTGAATGCTCGACTGTATGCTAAGCCTTATATTTTAACATGGACTATGGCAAAGTGCTTAACCTACAGTAATGTCTACTGTTAATACAATAAATATTGCGTGCTTGGTATTGGTAAAGTAATGTGCTGTTATGGATCGTTGACTACTGACTTTATCTAGTTCTTGGGACATCCATTCTCCCCTTACCCTATTTCTTTGATTTTCTTTCTGTGTTCATCAGGCAGCCATAAGGAGAGCGACAATAGCACGGAAGTTTGTTCCTTTTTTTATGGGTAGTGCTTTCAAGAACAAGGTGATGTTTTCTTCACTGATAAACTTAATATGGGATGCAAAATTTTGATCTAAAATTGATATTGGCTATATTTTGGGTTTTTGTTCTATGTGAAAAACATTTAAGTTGCATAAAATTACCTGAATGATTATTGTTATTTCCCACTGAATTCCAGGGGTGTAATTTTTCTTCTTAGGTCAACCTCGCCATATTGAATATAAAAATAACTGGGCTTGTGTAAAACTTTGTCATCTTTCATCAAGGTTAATCATTTGAACCTTGATCAAATTTCTCATCAATTACAATGTGATCATTTAAGAGCTTAGGAAAATGGAAGGCAGAAGTATACTAACAACTAGCTGTGACCATGGCATATTATTCTCAAGACTAATTCCTTAATGATTACAACTGTGAAGCAATCAGTACTTGATTTCCATCCTTCCCCTTTTAGCTTAATTTTTTCAATGTACATTTTGTCTGGCTAATTGTTTTGTTGTGAAATTTTATCTCCTTGCTCGTGGATTTTGTTTCTACTGGTGTATATGCAGTTCTAGCTTATTCCTGATGTCCTTGGCTATATTTTCTTTGCTGATGCTTGATTTGGCACAATATGCCCAATTCCAGTCTTGATTTTCAAGTGACAGTAAATGTGTAATTCTTTTATATTTCAGTGGTTGCAGTTTTTGATTTATGCTTTCTGTTATTTTGTGCTAAACAGGGAGTTCAAACACTTCTTGATGGCGTTCTCAATTACTTGCCTTGTCCAGTTGAAGTTAGCAACTATGCTCTGGATCAAACAAAGGATGAAGAGAAGGTTGGTTGATAATATTTTTGGTTGAGTTCTTACCTTTCTTTTCTCCATGTACAGATGTAGAGTCTAAAGCCTCATGCTCATTTGTTGCTAGGTTACCTTAACCGGAAACCCTTCTGGCCCTTTGGTTGCCTTGGCATTTAAATTAGAGGAAGGGCGTTTTGGTCAATTGACCTATTTAAGGTATAAACTTATTTCTTGTGGAATTGTTTTCTCCGTATGTGCACTTAGCAAGGAACACACATTTTAACATAATCTTCCATCAAAGAATCTATGAAGGTGTCATTCGGAAGGGCGATTTTATAATCAACGTGAACACGGGAAAGAAGATTAAGGTGAGTTCAGTCGAGCTCATCTTCCTGATATGGAAGCAGCTCATTTGAATCAAAATATCTCACGTCAGTTTAGCATCTGAATGCATTTCCCTTGACCTTATGCTGATTTTAAGAATCTTAGATCAACTTAAAAATAATTGCTTTTGATGATCTCTATAGATCTTATGTGTATATTTGTGTTAATGGTTTCACCCCTTGATTTTTTGGTGTCTACTGGGATTAATGTTTCTGGACATTGAGGATATTGATACCCGATCCAAACTATTTTAAATGTTTTCATGGTTGCATTCATGTTTTACTAAATTCACAGGTTTATGAAACATTCTGTTTTTTCTTGGTTTTTCTGGTCAATCATGTGACATGTACTCTTCTCTTAACAATTTTAATCTTACTGTATCCAAAATATTTTCTTGCTTAAGTTTGTCTCTCAACTAGATCAAAAAATAAATATTTTCTTGTTTATTCTATCCGAAGGATGTTTGTTCTGGTTGTTGAAAAAAACCGTATTTTTGCTTTGCTTGTTCACAAATTCATTCCATTGGCTTCTACTGAAAGTTAACTTTGTGCAAAAAATTAGTGACCTGCCAATTCATTCCATTTATTCATATAAAAAAAGCATCTGCCTCGTTTTCTGAATTACTGCAAGAAAGCATCAGCTATTAGCACAAAAAGGGGAACTTAGAGTTTATCTAGGTCGGAAGGCACAATTGGGTTGAGATATGTCCTCAGCTAAGATACTAGATTAAATGGGGAAGATGTGAACTTGCAAAAATACTCGTGGGAAGTAAAAAGAGACCAAGTTGTTAAAAACCTACAAATAGGTATGAATAGAGTGGATCTACATACCCGGGAAATTTATTTGTAATTGTTAAGTATCTATATACACCAAGAATAGAAGCTCCTTTGGTTTTGGAGCTGGGTGAATCGGTGGTAGTTCAAACGGAAGTTAGAAGTGTTTATTTGTTGTAAAGAACTTTTGCAAGGGGAATATTATTTGAACAGAATTGTTCTCTACTTTGTGATGTAGATTAGTAGATACCAACATCGATCGCTAACCCATGTAGGTCTTTTTTTTAGTCACCAACTCAATTGTGGATGTGTGATCTATTTACATGAACATTGTGCTCGACGTTATTGCATACTATTAGCAAAATTAGTCTTTGTATTATTCTGTTATTATAACCTGACGTTCAACTAATTTTTTTTGTAGATTCCTCGTTTGGTGAGAATGCATTCAAATGAGATGGAGGTTTGTCACTCACACCTTGTCCTTTTGACTTCTTGATTAGATACAAATCTTACTATGTTAGGATGATGTTTTGTGTTACTCTTAAATTGAATTAATCTTACAGGATTTTTTCAGAGATTTTAGAAGGGAATAAGGATTCTTTTCCTTGCATTATCAGTATATCTAGATTCCCCATCTTTCTTAACTCTGAGAAATGTATATCAACTCTAATAATAGGATATCCAAGAGGCTCATGCTGGGCAGATAGTTGCTGTGTTTGGCGTAGATTGTGCTTCAGGTAACATCCTATTCTCTAGCTCAAGTCGACTTAGTGCGAAAAAACAGAGATCTTTCCATTATGATGTCTTCTGATGCTTAGGTCTGTTCCTATTGCAGGGGATACTTTTACTGATGGATCAGTCAAATACACTATGACTTCTATGAATGTCCCTGAACCAGTGATGTCATTAGCCGTTTCACCTGTTTCTAAAGACTCTGGTGGACAAGTGAGTGGTCATAGTAGAACCTGTTGTTCTGTTGGGTCTACAAGGCGTGCTCTCTTTGCAATTGTTCATTGAGCCTCTTATAATTGTTGTGTCTGTTTAATTGGCAGTTTTCAAAAGCTTTGAATCGTTTTCAGAAGGAAGATCCTACATTTCGCGTGGGTTTAGATGCTGAGAGTGGTGAGGTATTTTTTGTCTACCCCAGATGGGGGCTCCATATTTTGAATTTTATGTGAATTGTTGATCTTTATGGGGAGAATCCCTGAACATCTCAATGGTTTCCTGAGCAGACAATCATATCTGGCATGGGGGAGCTGCATCTGGACATATATGTTGAGCGCATCCGGAGAGAATATAAGGTTTATTTTTATCCACAAATATCATTCTCTTTGGGTATCATTGTTTGTTTGATCCTTTTCTTACTATCTCGTTGTTTCTTTAGGTTGAAGCTCAGGTTGGAAAGCCTCGTGTAAACTTCAGGGAAACCATCACTAAGCGAGCAGATTTTGATTATCTACACAAGAAGCAAAGTGGTGGGCAAGGTCAATATGGTAGAGTAATTGGGTAAGTGTAGATGCATATCATTTTGGGAAGTCCCTTTTGCTATTTCCTTAATTGCTTATTACATGCAACTTAAAAGCGCCTATAAATAATTACCATTATTAAATGATGGGCAAGTAGAACGGCTAATGCTAGTTATATGATGTCCAACTGTCCTGCAACTTCCCTACTAATTACATGCCTGATGATTTCCATAGAATATTTGGTATCTTCTTTAGTGCCAGATCATAAAGTTGATTACTTTTCTCTGGGTTGTGAGAAAAGAGTAGCAAAGGCAAACTTATCCCTTTGTTTACACAATGTTGGGCCTCAATTTATGTTGTCCTATCATCAGATGTTCGATTCTGGGCTTCCTACGTTGGTGAAGGGAATTGACCATTGTCTCAGATGGTCTTTTGATTAATTGGTACCTCAAAGGCTAGTTTTTGGAGTTGAGTAAGGCTAAGATCCATGTTCTTCGCGTGGTATCAGATGGAAATCATCTCTATTCTTGGTTTACCCACTGTTGGTTTCCCATGTTCTGTTGTCCTTGCTCTGTATGTCCATCCCCAATTGTAGAGTGGTGTTTAGAATGTCCCATATTGATCAAGAGACTAAAATTGCTCTCTTTATATTGTCTTGGGCAATCCTCATCTCAGGAGCCAGGTTCTAAATTTAAGCCCGAGATCCATTTTCTTTGTGGTTGCAAATATGGCTCCTCATTTGTTCTAATATCTTGTCTTGGGCCGATTGCAGGCCCCTGACACAGTACTCTAAATCTTGTAACCTAAACTAAATCCCCCTCTCTGCCGGGGCCCCCCTCCCCCACGACAAAGCTCCTCTTTCTGGCTTAGATTGTAAATCTGTAATGCTTACAGTGGGCGGCTCAGTTACAGATCCCATGCATATGCTACTGTCTTAGGTGGTATAATAGATCACAGCTTTAACATTGAGGATTAGTTCAAAATTGCCTCCAATAAATCTGCAGTAAACAAGAGTATGTCAAATTGACTCTGAGAGAGTTGGTTTGGCAGGGCGAGTAAGCTGTATATATTTTCATTGTTCATATTTGTGGCATTGTTGATATTCATGTTTCCTCAATGTGCTGCTTTCCACAGGTATGTTGAACCTCTTGAACCAGGGTCAGGCAGTAAGTTTGAATTTGAGAACATGCTTGTAGGACAAACTATTCCGTCAAACTATGTCCCTGCAATTGAAAAGGGTTTCAGGGAGGCTGCCAATTCGTAAGTTTTCTTTCTCTAGTTTCAAATTATGACTTGCCAAGAGATTCTGAGATACACCCCTGCTGTTTTTTTTTTCAAGTCAAGAATCTAGCCCGTGCTGTTATTATATAGTAATTGCTAATGAACTATCAAAGCTTAGTCGATGCATGATTTAGTGGAGATTTGTTCATTGACTTCCTTGGACTAGTTTCTTTAGGTGTTTTTGATTTGATTAGAAATCTGGATCTTCCTGTGTTCCAGGGGGTCTCTGATTGGTCATCCTGTTGAAAATATCCGTGTTGTTCTGACGGATGGTGCCTCACATAATGTTGATTCAAGTGAACTGGCATTCAAATTAGCTTCTATTTATGCTTTTAGACAGGTAAGACATTCATCCTACTGACCGTATACTATCTCTTATATTTGTTTGTACCTCCAACTTCCCAGCCTTCCTCTCTTTTCTTAGCTTGGTGAGCTTTATCGAAATTGCCTATGCTTGCCGTGCTTTTATGGTTGCTCATGTGTATCACTAATTTTATTGCAAAACAGTGTTATACAGCGGCCAAGCCTATCATTTTAGAACCTGTGATGCTGGTGGATATAAAAGTGCCAACAGAATTTCAGGGCACTGTTACTGGGGATATCAATAAGTAATCTTTTTGAGTTCTTTCTGGGACCTTGTTATTGAGATTTGAGAATGTGATTTATGCTTTTCTAACCACTTCTTTTTCTTGTTGTCACAGGAGGAAAGGTGTCATAATCGGCAATGACCAGGAAGGAGATGACTCTGTAATTACTGCCAATGTATGTCTATCATTCTTTGCTCTTTCAGCTGTATTTATAATTGATTCTGGTGCCTGTTGCTGTCAGCATGTATTACTGTTTATATACACTATCTCTATCCTCTCTTTCTTTATTCTGTTCGGATGACTTTATGCGATGTAATTATAGAAAAACCACTTCCTAATACAGCTCCAGCAATCAATTGTTCATTCCCCTTTTAGGTACAGAAGTGGCTTATAAAATTGGTAGTAATGCATCTTCTACTTGTTTGTGTTGGGGCTTCTTAGTAGTAGTTTTTGGGCACACGTGTCACCAGGCGTGTGTTTGGGCACTTGGTAACCATAGTTGACTTTTAGTCTTTTACTATTGTGGTTGACTTCTTTCTTTTTTACCTACTGCCCTATCCGATTTTGTTGTACTTCCCAATGGTATTTATCATAGCTTTCAAGTATGTGCGACAAAGTTGTGTAAGAAAGATGCACCATGCTTGATTTTTGTGTTTCTATCTAATAATTAACACCTTGGCCAGACTGTCTGAAACAGATTAGTTTTCATATAAGGAAAGATAGAATAGTTCCATGCAGATTAGTTTTCTTCATGTTACTTGCATAGTTGCATATGCTTGTTATTTTGAGACTGATGCACAATAATTGCTAATTTACATGGCCTGTAAGGGACAAAGGAAAAATTCTTTCTTGATTTCGTTCAGCCACAGTATGCATTGCATTTATTCTGAAAGTATTATTACATGAATTGAGGTTATACTATTTATTTCTCAGGTTCCTCTCAACATGATGTTTGGGTACTCAACATCTCTTCGATCGATGACACAGGTCAGTAATTTTGTTTCCAGTTCCTCAACAGAGCTCTTTTATCAAAGGTAGAGAGAGGAAGGATGGGAGGTGATTCCAATTTTTTTAAGCTTTTGAACATAGTAAGAGTGAAAGGAAGGCAGGAGAAGAGAAAAATCATGATAATGCCATAAACAATGTTAATATTGTCATACAAGTGAGTGGAAACCTAAAAAAAAAGTAAAATGTTCTGAAGAAGCTTTTGTGATGTGTCACAAAGACACTAGACTTACTAGTAGAAAAATATGTCATTAAGGTGTTGAGGTGAACTGAAACACATTCTTTCCTTTTCTTTAATATTAAATAAAAATTACAGTTATTCCTCTCCTCTAACTTCGTTTGCTTTCCTTTTCCCCTAATCATGCGTAAAATGCATAATGAGAGATATGTGATGCCAACCTCTGTGCTCTGTTTGTTTAGTGAAATTCAGTTATATAAATCATTGTTTTGTTTCATGCAGGGGAAAGGTGAGTTCACAATGGAATACAGAGAGCATGCCCCAGTTTCAGGAGATACACAAACGCAACTTGTTAATGCATACAAGGCCAGCAAAGAAAGTTGAAAAGCTGGTGTGCCTTTGAAGCTCCTGCAACTACATCCTGTTTAATTATTTTTTTCTTTTATGAATTTGTCTCCTGTTGTGAAATCCTTAGGACCAGAACTGGTCATTCAATTTTGATATGCTGAATAAAACAGTAACATTCCATAATGTATACAAATAATTGCTTATATACATACATATAGGTTGTGTATTCCCCTTGAAAGGATTACAGATTGCAGTTTGAGAAGTGTAATAATATGTAGAAAAGCAAAAAGCTAACCCAACATAGAAAGAAATAGACAAAAGTAATGACTTTGAATTTACCTGTCCCTCCCACTATTCATAAGAGTGTTCCCCACTTCTAAAAGAGTTTAATTTCTTGATATTGACAGCATAGTTCTTTCATATCATATAATGACAGGTATATATAATGTCGATGTATACAAGGTAAATTCCACTGAAAATCTTCCAAGACAGGAAGATGAAAAAAAGAATAAGCAGTCACATCATTTGGGCAATTTGCCAAGGCCATATCATTAGTAATTTTCAATATAGAAAAGAGCAGATTTGCAAATGCAACTATATCAAGACTGAATTGCTCAGTGTTTGTAATGTGAAGTAAAGATAACTGATATTCATATATTTTCTTTCTCATTTTCCTATTTTCTTCTGTTATCTTCAAAGTTGAGAAGTTTCCCTACCCAAAAGTTATGTAAATGCTTCTCGCTGTTGTGTTGGTAGCTCCAGTTCAGGCTCAAATGCTGTTAACCGAGAAAAGTACTGATCTACCATGTCGTCGGTTACTTTTTCCAAGGTTGGAGGATCCCACTGCACGTTATAACATAAATCAAGAAACGCACTCCACGGTAAAGAGGATCATTATTCACTGAAATAACATATTGGTTTACCTTAGGTGCAAGATCTCTATCCACAAGCCGTGCACGAACCCCCTGATAAGAAGATATTATTTATGCACAGTGATGATTATTCACGGTTGTAAAACTGAGATTTTTTGTTTTGCAAAGATATATTACCTCACGGAAGTCACTAGTTATTTGTCCAGAAAAAGCTTGTACTGACATTCGATACTCACGCCTTAGGCACTGGTCTAGAGTCTGATGTCTGCCTTCACGGATCTGAGAGTAGGCATTAGTGGATGGTCATCTCACAATGCCCTACTGGCTGGAAGAGAGAATATTCTATCTGGAAAAAAAGGAATTAGGACTTACAGATCTCAGTGAAACCTTCAAACTCAGTGGGGATGTTTCTTGTAGTTTTCTCAGTGTTGCAACACACCATGCATCTTGCTTGGCTGCCTCGCTCTCCTGACATAAGTTTCTTTTTAGAAATGTAATCACACCTGTGATTAAAAACTCTCACATGTATAGCTGATTTCAATGACAGCTTGTACAATTGTCAAAAGAATGTATCAAGGGAAGGCCTCTCCATACATTTTAGCTTATGGGAAGTTGGGATCTCCACAATGTACTTTCTCCAAAGAATGATTGACAGTTTGACACAATTTAGTGTGACAACAGCATTTGGATCTATACGCACTTTTAGAACCTCAGGGAGAAAGCAAAGATAAGGCTAAATGATCCTTGTTTTTTTTCTCAGATTTTTCAAGAGTGGTAACTTGTGAAGGCCAAGGTATTAAAAGCAAAGCAATCAGATGCTGAACGTAATTGTATAGATCAATTCAATTATGTTTCAACTCCACCCAAGGGTGTAGCCTAACAGTCGAAGAAGTGTATGAAAACATGGAAGATCAGGCTTCAAATCCAGCAGAGACAGAAAAAGTT
This sequence comes from Solanum lycopersicoides, assembly GCA_022817965.1. Classification (NCBI taxonomy): domain Eukaryota; kingdom Viridiplantae; phylum Streptophyta; class Magnoliopsida; order Solanales; family Solanaceae; genus Solanum; species Solanum lycopersicoides. The sequence continues at coordinate 116,204,624 of CM040618.1, forward strand.
AAGTGATTTGGGAGCCAGAGTTGCCCAATAATTGTGCTGGTGCAAGATAGCATGTCTCTGGTAAAATAATCAATATGAGAGCAAATTTACCCAGACACCACCATTATTTTAAAGAATTATGTTTCTACTGTCCACATTATGATTGTATGTCCATCCAGTAAAGTTTCTTACTCGGTAATATAGCCTTCACACCCCCGTCTAGATGAAATTAAGATATTTTGTTCAAGAGCTCCTGTTCTTTCTTTTCCCATTAGAGATATCACACAAATTAAAATCAATCAATGAACAGAACTTTGTATCATTCAGAGACCTTCACAGTATAAGGAAAACACGGATACACACAGAGAAGCTATATGCTCACCAATGCATCAATAATTTCCTCAACTGTGTCATGGCTGAAACATTTATCAAGAATTTCAATCCTAAAAAAAGAAGAGATGGATTAGTTTAAGCTATCAAAATAAAAAGTGATCTGCAAGCGGAACCATGAAAAAAAGTTATCAGGAGCCACAAAAGTTTCCATATGACATATGCAATGTATGTTTCGGAGAGCTGAAATTTTGCTCCACCAGTTGACGCATTCTATACAACTCAAGGGAAAGTTGGTGACACGACCAGTTTCTCTATAAAGTAAATAATAACTATTTCTGGCACTTGAAACCTATGCGAATTTTAATTTGAAGAGATAGTTGCAGGATTTTCTCGGTTTAAAAAATAAAACAATTTGCTAGAAACTACCAATTCGATTCCTAGAAGAAAAAAAAGAAACTACCAATCCTTTCTTTTTGACTAGCATAAAAAATGTTACAAGAAATGATTGCAAGTTCCTCAACCAATCAAATCTATAACTTGCTTTCCTACAGCAAGCAAAATGATGAAGCAATGCTGCAGCCAAGGGATCGTTTCTATGTCCGATAAGAAATATGAAGGGGATTCCTGAAGATGTAGGGTATTTTTTGGAATCAACTGACTGTAGCAATACATGCTTGATTAACTACTAGAAAAGGTGCTTCAAATCTGAAAGCAGCCCATAACATAAAACGGTGATCTGTATCAATCCACCCCTATAACACTTAACGAGAACCAACATATTTTTGGACATTCATTTTACATGTTTATCAAGGATGACAGGTACCTGTGAAGTATACTCTCCGGTTCTGGATGGACAATCTCTCCCCAATTTTCAAGAGATCTTTCAATCACTGATGGATCATCAGTATTCAACGTTCCAAGTTGTTCCTCAATTAAGGGAATTTTCTGAGATGAATGGAGAGGGATGATATGAAGTTTCCAGAACTATTGTCAAATAACCCAAGTAGGCTGTTGGCACCAAGGTGCAAAACAAATTAAGCACAGAACTTACTGCACTGTGTGAGTAATGTGTAGCAAGCCCACAGGAAATCATTTCTGCTCCACTGATCTTATCTCCAGTAAGGGCCAGGTACTCTCCTGCAAATCAAAATTTAGTTATCCTACATGATCTAGCGACTAGCATGTTGACTTATCAGTTATCAGTGATATCTACAAATAAAAGGCCTTGTAATTTTAGTCCGGAACCATTTAAAGATGATAAATAGTCAAATATAGGGAGCCACATATTAACATCATGGTACGAAGTTAAATGCAATAAAGGTAGTTCAGAAAAATACTGAACACAGGAAAGCACAAGTGAAGAGTCGTAATCTCCAAAATACATGAAGCGGGAGGAGGCACACAAGCTTACTTCCCAAGGAGATTGGGAAATGTAAGATGAAATAAAAAGAACATCACGCCTAATGCAGATAATTTGATAACAAATATATAAGAAGGTAAGTGTCCAGATATTGACATGTTTCTTTTCCTCATAGAAAATGGATATCTCTTACGTGTAGACTCAACTACCCTAAACTAAGAAAGAATTTGAGATTGAGAAAGAAGGTGTGTGTAGAGAGGGGGATCAGAAAATAGTTCCAAATTAGATAATTCATCATCAAAGGCGCTCAGCGATATGACCTGATAGAAGTTACTAATGGATCCAAATCACAGCATGAGATCAGCAAAAGAACTTACCCAAATAACCAGGGAGACGAGAAAGGTAAAATGAAGCCCCAGCATCAGGATGGTAACCAATCAATGTTTCTGGTGTGGCAAAAACCTACATGATGCAACACCCAATACCTATAAGAACTGTGAAAAATCAAGAACTTACAGCACTTGAAAGTTGAAACACCTAAATTATCACCTAGCACTGTCCAAATTTAATACACCCTTTTGAGTTCAATAAAAAATTCTCTGACTTACTTACTTGCGCGTTCATTTAGTTCTTGCAATAAGACCAAGATATCTAATGGTTTCTGGACTTAAAAATGCTAAGTCTGTCGTTATAAATCAGATGTAATGGAAATAAACAAGCTTATTCACAAGGAGTCAAAAGATTTAATAATAAACCAACATAATTACTATTTCACTTTTTGGTATAAGAGAAAGTTCACCAATATAGAGCCTTTAATACATGAAGAGTAAATAATAAATTTTATAAAATGAACTCAGTATTAACTCAGGAATAGATTATAGCTAATAAAACAGAGAAGTGGCCAAAACAATCAATGAAGGAGAAAAAAAAAAGAGCCAGAGGAAAAGTTAGCTGTATAAGTTTGTTGCACTACGATTCGAACTTCTCCCTTAAGAAACCAAATACAGATATAAATGAAGCCCAAAATACAGTGGTAGCACATAAACTGGCTGAAACCTTGATCTTTTAAATGCTTGGATGCAGCATAATGTCTTTGCCTCAAAAACTACAATAATAAGGAACTGGATCAATCATAGAGGAAATGCAATTTTATGCTTCATTTCCGCCCATATGATGTATATCCTAATATGGTTTCTGAGTTTCTCACCCCATTCCCAGCTGAAAGAACCTATTTGTTCATTTACAGGGTTTAGCACGAAATCATAACTAAGTTCTGAAGGCAGATTTTCTATTCAATTTGTACTGTAAATGACAAGTATTCAGGAATAATTAAAATATAAATCTCATCAGGCCGGCCTTCACTGCACGTCTCTCCCCTATCTTTGATCTTAAGGTGTCACATCCAATCGATGAGTTTCTACAGAATTGTTAAAGAATGACAAAAGTCCCACATCGGTGGTTACTGAGATGGGTGGACTCCTTATAAGGCTTGGGCAATCCTCCTCTCTTTGAGCTAGCTTTTGGGGTGTGAGTTAGGCCTAAGACCTAATTTCAACATGGTATCAGAGCCTCTACGATCTTGGTAAACAATCAAGGAGCTTTCGCTGTCGGCGGGCGGCTATTACTCATATATGTCGCCCGTCCGGCCAATGATTATGTTAGCAAAAGTTGGGTCACCGTGTATCTTTCTAGTGACTATTTTCCTATATTTAATTTTGTAGCACCGTCTCATCATTCCGGTGACTACTTTTTCATATTTAATTTTGTAGCACCGTCCCATCATTCCGGTGACTATTTTTTTATATTTAATTTTGTAGCACCGTCCCATCTTTCCGGTGACTACCTTTTTTTGCATATCTGATTTGCGTAGCACCGTGCATCTCCCGGACTACTTTTCATATTGAATTTGTGTAGTACCGTGGATTTTTTTTTTCCGAACTATTTTCTCATATCTGAGTTGCATAACATCATATGTCTTTTCAGTAACTTAGATTTGATTTGCATAGTTCCATTCGTCTTTTCCGGTGACTCCTCAAATCTGATTTGCGTAGGGTTGTGCCATCATTCCAATCCTACCTATATAATTTCTCTTTTTCATTAGGGTCGTGCCATCATTCCGACCCTACCCATATTATTTCTCTTTTTTTGTCAATGGGGTCAACTATCCTATATAATTTCTATTTTCTAGTTGGGTCGTGACATCATTCCGACCCTACCTATATAATTTTATTTCTTAGATTGTGACCATTTTTAGCCATCAAATCTAATACTACGGCATATGAGCATGTTCCAATAATTATTTTGGTGACTTTCTTATTTAATATTAACTCATCTATTGATGCCAACATGATCCATATACTTTATATTAGATTTGAGCACTTTGTTGCTCAGGGGGAGTTTAGTAGTCTTGTATGTCGATTGTGTTGTGTCATCGATTGTGCAGATCACTCTATGGTCTAGAACAATTTTTCTCAAGCTTGGGTTGGGAAGTTCAACACCAACATTATGAATCAAATCAGTATTTCATGCGAAGATTAAGCACATTGAGATTTACTGGCATTATGCATCAAATCCATCAAATCCAGTATTTAATGAGAAGACAAGCACATTAAGATTGACCGTCAATTTTGTGAAGTCTGCAAATATCTCACCAAGCCCCTCATCGGTCCCCGTGTTAATTACATTTGTAACAAGCTAGGTGCATGAATTGTACGCACTAGCTTGAGGGGGAGTGTTAGAATATGAATAGGTTTATACAATCCTATTAGAATAGGAATAGTTTATACAATACTATTAAAATAGGAATAGGTTTATATAATCCTATTAGAATAGGAATAGGTTTATATAATCCTATTAGAATAGGAATAGGACTACTAAATAGTATCCTATTTGGTAAAGGATTGTATTCTATGGTCTATAAATAGGGTCTCATGTAATAATGTAGATACAACAACAATTCAATATTATTTTTTTAGAATATGAATAGGTTTATACAATCCTATTAGAATAGGAATAGTTTATACAATACTATTAAAATAGGAATAGGTTTATATAATCCTATTAGAATAGGAATAGGTTTATATAATCCTATTAGAATAGGAATAGGACTACTAAATAGTATCCTATTTGGTAAAGGATTGTATTCTATGGTCTATAAATAGGGTCTCATGTAATAATGTAGATACAACAACAATTCAATATTATTTTTTCCCTATATTTCTCACATGGTATCAGAGCAGGGCCCGTCTCACCCGATGTTGGGACCCCCGAAATCAAAATTGCCCACGCACCAGATGCTAAGCACTGGGCGTGAGGTGGGGTGTTAAAGAATGACAAAAGTCCCACATCGGTGGTTAATGAGATGGGTGGACTCCTTATAAGGCTTGGGCAATCCTCCTCTCTTTGAGCTAGCTTTTGGGGTGTGAGTTAGGCCTAAGACCTAATTTCAACAAGAATGAATCAGATTCTTGAGAAAATCTTGCTTTGACCTATCATTATAGAAACCATCTATTCAAGCCATCACATTCCTTTTTCTTTGTTTCTTGATTGGGGATCAGACTACAGTCTCAAAAAGGACTATCAAGGACTACACTGCCCCTTTCTTTAACTTCTCTTCTTTTGTCCGTCAATGAAGCTGTAAAAAGAGAGGAAATAGAATGAAATAGTCTACCTTATTTTTTTTTCCCGTTCCCCCCATCTCTCGAAAGGGATACAAGTGTTCATGTTTCTTCTACATGACTATCCCACCTGTCACTTTCAGGATACCAAGGAACCAGTAGCAGTCTTGAGAGAAGAGGAGAACAACTTTTTCTTTCTTCTCAAGTACTGAACAGTCGACATGTGTCAATTGTCTCAAGCAGGTACAATCCCAATTCATTCCCATTAATAGAATTATTCTAATGGAATGAAAATGAAAGCAAGAGATGCAGTTCTTGGGCTCGGAAATAGCTGTTCAGGTCTAATAAAGCTTATGACCATTCACAACCACTCCAAAGTCTTCATACATAGGCCTTCATGTGTCGATTCTGCCCTTTATCAAAAAATCAAATTTTACACGAAGTAGAAAGCAGAGAAGGACTTTAGTTCCAGGAGGAGAAAGTGTGATTTTTAAGGAAAAAGCAATCACTACTTGTATCCAGAGAACATGCTTGCACTTTATCTCATACATTATAGAGCCATCAACATATAACTTATAATTTTTAAATAGAAGAACATAAAGTTCACGATACGTGAAATCACTACACAGATATAAGAATGAGCACAAATGAAACTTAACATTGCTTAGAAATGTAGTCTAGAAATTCTTGGACTAGGAGAATTAATTTTGAACCAACAAAGTAAAAGCTAAAACAACTAAACTAGTCTTTTCCATACAGTTTTCTCAGTTGCGACACGGAAAGTTCCAGGAATAGAGATGCCAGCCCCACCACCCATGGTAACTCCATTCAAAAGAGCAACCTGCATGGTTTTTGAATTAGTGTACAGTGACAAGTTTAATGTCAACAAAAGTATGATGAGTAATGAATATGCAATACTCCTAAGTTCTAACACTTCTAAGTTGTAACACAGAATTGAGGATGCAAAAGAGCAAAGTAACCAAAATCAGAAAGTGTGCACGAACTTCTAATCAATAGAAAGATATAAAGCAACAAAGATATACTCCTAACTACTATCAAATGCACTCCAGAATTCTAGTAAATGATGTTTCAAACATTTTTGAAGAAACAACTCTATGATAAACAACAGAAAAACAAGAAAAAAAAATGTTATGGCGAAGCTGAAAATATCTTATGATAAGTAAATTTTAACAAAATGGAGTTGAATATCTACAACAATTGGATCAAATCAGCATTTATCCTAGGGTAAGTCGAATATAATGTGACAAATTACATTTCCTTCAACAGGCACAATTTGGAAGTTTGTAAAGCAGTTAGCATAAATAAAGTAACTGAGTTCCTATTTTGACTTTAAATATAAAATTTATCAAACTTTGGAAAGACACGTCTAACTCACTGAACACGTTTTTAATCAGAAAGTGGTTGGTGTAATTAACCGTCAAAGTGTTGTCTCTGAGCATCTTAGCCACAGTAAGATGGGAGAGAATCTAATTAACGGAACTGAGCTATCTGCTAAATGATCTAGATATTCCTCTAAATAGCATCCTTAAAACTGCCTGCCAAAAGTACAAAGGTCTCGACATAACAGTAAGCATTGGATTTTCATGCTTAAAGAGACGAAAGCAGTAACCAAGAGAATATCGGGCGAAGGGCAGCACAAACGGCTAAGCAACTAATGTCATGGTGAAGGAGGCCTAGCATACGTATACTGAATTACTAACAGGTGAATTACCAAACCACAAACTTTTCAGTGAACTATTGAAGCTATCAGTGTGATGATCAAACAATTACCAATGGCTTTCAGTACACTTCTTTCATTTCCAAATTAGCTAGCGACAAGTCTACCATTAGTATGAGTATGTTGATAGTGTAAGGGCGATCCATCCTTGATGATTGTCCGCCTAATGGAACTTCTACATTTTAGAAACTCCTAGGTTCCAAATATAGCATAAATTTGTGCTGTGTTAGTCTGGATACTTGGTTCGAATTTACAAGGCACTGGACTGTATCAAAGACTAGTTAATACAAAAAAAGTTCTTGATACTTATATTATGGGTAGAAACAAAAGAAATTCAAGTCAACAGCTTCATTTAGTATCTGATGTTTGAATAATAATCATTTCATTTAGTATCTGATGTTTGAATAATAATCATACTTACATGTGGCTTCAAGTATGTGCCAACAACATATATTAAGCTATATATTGTCCAACAGAATTCTTTACAATCTTGAAAATTCCCTGCATCCATCCAACACAAACAATATTAAACAAAGGCTGGAGAAGATTAAATTAAAATTGAGCTAAAAGAAGATTGGCAGCAATAGTTAAGACACTCGCTGCAGTTTATACATATGATCAACCAGAATCATCTTAATTGTTCCTACTCAGAACATTCTGCTCAACTGGATATTACTTGCAATGTAGCAGAATATGAATAAAATCATTGTGAATTACGAGTTAATATCTCAACACTCAACTTTGAAAATTTATCTAGCAAAAGTATTAAACTTTGTTTTGTAATTAATAAAACCACTCAACTTAAACCTTTGTATCAATAAAATCACTCAACTAAAGCTTTTGTATCAATAAAATCACTCAACTAAATTTATTATTGAAAAAACTGATATGACAAAAATAAATTATTTTTTTATGACATGTTCATGATTAAAATAATAAAACAAAGAAAGAATATGCATAGCAATGGCTCTCAGAGTTGTCACTATTCAGGTGATGGATTGTACTGTTCTTATCTGTTTGAATCAGAATAATTTATATGTGCTTATAAACTTCGATCTGCCGACTTAAGTTAAATGGGGTAAACTCCATTTATGTATACATGGCATAAAAAATAATTTATCTGTCATGTCAAAAAAAAGTTTAACTGATAAATTTAAATTGAGTGATTTATCGATACAAAGGCTGATACAAAACGAAGTTCAATAACTTTGCACTCGTGAATTACAGCAGTCAAAATTATGCACTGTACCTTGTTTAAGCAAATTATAAAGAGAGACAATGTCACCACCAGCAGAAAATGCCCTGTCATTTCCCTTTGAAGATAAAAGAATAACTCAGTACTACTCAACAGATTAACATATAAGTAAATTCACCTTAAAATAATCTTGCAAAAAAATAATAGGCGGAGCAATTTTTTATTTTGTCAAATAAAAAATAATGTTAAAACAGTGATTTTACTCAACAGATTACCTTCAATACCACGAATCCAATATCAGGATCATCTTCCCAATTTTTGTACAGTTTCATCAACCTTGACGCCTGAAGCCAAAACAAGAGCCAATTCAACATAAAAACACGATTTCCCTTGGTGGGTTGTAAATCAATAATCCAAAAAGAGAGCAAAAAAGTAAAAGGGTAAGAAACTAACAATTGAATAATTGATGGCATTTAACGCATGGGGTCTGTTAAGAATTGCTGTTCTTGAAGAAGCTTTCCCCTCCACTAAAACCTGAGAAATACAACTCATACAATCATTATTACAATACAAAAAAAAAATGGGGTTTTTCATCATAGAATCTTAAATGGGCTCACTGTGCTTTCTGGTTCATCGATTAGGACATTGCTAGAAACACCGCAAAAGCTTCTCGACTGAGAAACCAACCGGGATTTCTGCAGAAAACGCCTCAAAATAGATGTTGATTTGAAGCTCTGCATATTTCTGGTAGCCAAATGTTAACTTTCTTCTTTACTTATACAAAAACAGCAATATAGAGAGCTTAAAAATCACAGATTTCTTTTGATATTAGGCATGGCTCACATTTTCTGTATTTGCCTAATTATTATTAATCCCACATTTATTAGCAGGTTACTATGTACTTAATTTATTTATTTGATTTTGCTTTTAAATATACATTAAACTAAAATAAGTCAAATCTATCTTATTATAGTTTGTTTTGTTACCTATATTTGTTCTCTTAAAGATAATATTTATTTTTTATATTATTTGAAGTTCATTGTATCTTATCATTAAATTTATGATTGATAAACACTCATTTTGGTGAATCATCTATTCGATTACGTTGTTATTTTTTTAAAAAAAATACTTATCACTATATTTAATTTAATAATCTTATTTTGTATGATAGTCTTATCATATATTATACTTTTTCAAATATTTATTCTTTAAATTATTAATTTGTCACGTCATACAAAGATTAAAATATATATTATAATTTGCTTAAATATTGTATTTTTAAATAATATAATATAATAAATAATCACCAAACAGAATGTTATATGATTTCATGAAAATTTAAAATTAAAAAATACATATAAGTTTTACTCATTTTTTCTTTTTATTCCTTTGGCAACTTCCAAGTGCCAAAAAGTCCATGTTTGTTATTTGAATTTTTCGCTAAAATTATCCTTTTAAAAATGACTTAAACCTAAAATTATTCAATATCTTGTATTATAAAAATAAACAGAAAACATAATTGTACTATTTAAAAAGTGGTAAGATTTATGGTAGCGTTGACTTTTGACTACCCCTTTACATTGAATGCAGTGCTAATTTCATTTTTGCCATTTTTGCACCTAAAATTTACCAACTTTAGAGGTGGCATAAATATCCCAAATAATTAAGAAAAATCTTTATACCAATTAGCAGGTAAGTTACATATTTAACTCATCCATTAAATAATTATATATTCGCTTATTAAAATATATAAAATATATACATATAATATTATTATTTTGATAAATAATTATTTATTTGAAAATAGCAAAAGAATTACTTATGACATGAATGAGTGAGTCAGTTTCATTGTATATTCTTCCGTGACGGAACTTTCTTGATTTTTTTCCCCTTTATTTGGTGTATAATATTTTCTTAAAAATGTTTTTTATCACGTTAATTATCAGTGAAGGCTTTGTAGGTACTGCTAAATCAGTGATGGAATTACGAATTTTGGCCAAAAAAAAATGAAAAATGTAAAAGTCACGCCTATAATTTGTGATCAAATTTATATGATAAATTTGATCAATATACTCCATTTGTTCCAAAGTAGTTATTAGGATTCCTTTTAAAAAGTCAAGTTGATTCAATTTGAAATATCATTTAGATTAGACGATATTTTATATTTAAAAATTAAATATTCAAAAATTAAATAATAATAATTATTTTTTATTTTAATTTATGTATCTTATTTTAATTTGACACGATATAATTAGAAATAAAAGAAAATTTTTAAATTTGCAGTTTAAATAAAAAATATATCAAAATATCATTTTTCTAATGATCTTAAGTATGTTATACCAAAAGTTCAAATTAAAAAGTTACTAAAACTAAAAAAATGTTATCTTTTTAACAAAGACTAAAAGAAAAATTAAGCAAATAAATTAATTTAGAAAAGTATAAGTTGTAATTTCTTGAGTTAATAACTTAATATGATGAAAACCTATTTTAAAATTATAATTAAATAGATTTTCGATAAGTGAAATATGATAATTAATACGGACAAATATATGAATAAACGTTATTCTGATCTCATTATCTTACGTGGAGGTGAGGTGATACTTGATATTTTAGTATCAACTGTAGTTATCTCATCTCGTACGCTAAAGTTTTTTTTTAATTAATAAATGGGATTAATTGTTATTTTATTCAATTATGTTTAGGCTATTTATTACTCTCTCTATTCTAATTACTTGTCTATTTTTAAATTAATACACGTATTAAGATTATAATTAATGGCATAGTATTTTTTATTATTATACCCCTATTAATTATAAATGAATAGAAAATTCTATAAATTTTAAAATAATTATTCATCTAATTGAAGATATAATACGTTAAAAAATTTACTCTTTCTTAATTTATCAAAATAAACAAATAATTAGATATAACTATAAAGGGAAAAATTAACGAGTAATTAAGGATAGCGGAGTAGCTTGTTAGATCATGGTCAATGTCTATCTTGAGCCAATAATTAATACTCTCTCAGTCCCTATTTACTTGTTCATATTTCCTTTTATATATGTCCTATTTACTTGTCCATTTTAACAAATTAAGAAAGGACAATAATTTTTTTCATAATATACCCTTATTTAATTCTAGAAAATTTCTACTACTGCTAAGTTGTAACGTATACTTTTTGAAATCAAAAAATACATTTATTATACTTGAGGAGTTGCATAATCTTTTAAGTTAAGGGGTAAAATTATAATTAACCTATAATAATTATTGATGCATTAATATGTGTGTCACTTTTAAAGCGGATAATTAAATAGGTTGTGAAAATATGTTATATTGGAAGTGTCGAGACCAATAAATCGTAGCCAAATTTTTAAAAAGAAAAAAGTGTGTAATTATTAAAAAAATACTTTTCGGACTTTCTTAAAACTAAACAATTTTAACTTCTAAAAAATTTGGCCAACAAGAGTACAAATCTCAGTATTAAAATATAATTAATCCATCCAACTTAAACGTGTCTTTAGACTTTAGCTACTTCCCAAAATCCACGTCCTTGATAAGGTTGGCAAATATAATTTTCAATTTTTATCATTTAGTTCGATATCGTTGAAATTATGTTTTTTCATGTTTATCTTTTAAACGTGCATGAATGGCTCCATGTTACCGTATTTTATGGGATTTTAAAATTTTGTTAATTTAAAATATTTACGCAAAGAGAAAAAGATTTTAGATTTATCTTTTAAACTCTCTGAAATGATTTATCTTTGTCCTTTCTTTTAAAATTTTACTCTATCCTTAAATTGTTAATTTAAATATTTGTATGAAGAGAAAAAAAATTATTTATTTATTCTAAAAAAAATATTTTCCACCATATTGAACATGCAAATACTGAAATATACTAGAAAATTTTCTATCAATTTGATAAATAAGGATGAATTTATCAGGCCCTAAATAAGTACTTGGTTAGGTTTTCTTTTATTCAATGTATAAAGGTAAAACCAAAAATGTTAGGCTGAATAGATCAACTTTTTTAAAAATTTTGTGAATTTTAATCGGTGCATATCTAAATCTTATGTTAGCTCAATTATCTTTTGGATTTGGAAATTTGATAGCTTTGATCTTTCTATACTCTCATTGAAAAGGATCTTCCTTATTCTTGAAGAATGAGGGGCAAAGAGATTGATCAAGAAAGATCTTTTGTTCTTCTTATATATAAGATCGTGATTGGATCCGCATATGTTTGGTAAAGAAAATAATCTTATCCTTTGAGAATAATAAAAAATGGACAGTGTTCAATTGGAACATGAAAACGTGATTAAATTAGTCCTAGTTACTTTTCGGGGCGGAGTGGAAGAAGGGGGGATTCTCGAACGCGGAAAAGAATCCAATGAATTCAAAAAATTGAAGGAGGAGTCGTATGAGGTGAAAATCTCATGTACGGTTTTACAGAGTGGCAGTAAGGATGACTTATCTGTCAACTTTTTCACTATCACCCCAAAAAAACAGACTCTGCCTTACGTAAAGTTGTCAGAGTACGATTAACCTCTGGATTTGAAATCACTGTTTATATACCCGGTATTGACCATAATTCACAAGAATATTTTGTAGCCTTAGTAAGAGGGGGAAGGGTTAAGAATTTACCCGGTGTGAGATATCACATTGTTCGAGGAACCTTAGATGTTGTCGGAGTAAAGGATCATCAACAAGTGTGTTCTAGTGCGTTGTAGATTCTTATCCAAGACTTGTACCATTTGATGATGCCATATGAATCGCTAAAGTGTATGGGTAATCCAATAACAAAAGTTTCGCAAGGGGACTTTTAGTCACGTAAAAGGGAAGTAAAATCAAAAGTTCAACTATCAAATAAGATATTTTTCTAACAATTAATTGCCACGTAATTAATATATAATTTATTTGTTCTAATTGTAACACTTGTTTTTTTAAAAATATATCTTGCATATTATATATATCCCGATTTTTTTATTTAGATAAAATGATTATATATATTATATATATATATATACATATTTGGATCCAAATATTAGTTAAAATTTCATTTATTTTAGACAAATTAAAAGGACATTTAACCAAATCAATGAAGTTCAAATGTTGTTGTTTTTTAATAAAATTTAGAGATTTTTGAATTTGATTTATTCTGCCATTATTAACTAGTACTAGTATAGTGCCAATTCAATGATGCATCAACTAACATGCAGCTTTTCATGTGACTACAAATTCTTTTCATGACTATTTATCCCCTTATTATTCTCCTTGAATTTCGATATTAGCATCCTAAAATCCATTTATATAACAATTTTAACATTCATCACAATATTCTAACTCACACTAAATTTACATTTTATTTTATTTTTTCAACCATGGCAAAACAACCCACTAGAGTTCTTGTCACTGGAGCTGCTGGTACAATTTTATTTTATTTTTTAAAAAAAATTAACCATTATTATGTTCTACTTTTTTGGTATAATTGTATGAGGTTCTTTTCTTGACATGGATGAGTTACTATTCTATTTCATAGCTTGTGGATTTTGTCTTTGGTATTTGATTTGATTGGGTTGGGTGCCTTGTCTTCAAAGTCTTAATTGTGTGAAATTTTCCTTTAAATTATGTATGTGGTAGCATTTTAACAGTGTCTAATTTCAATTATTTGTGAATTTTTCTTCTTAATTATAAAATTAATGGAATATTGGGGTTCAATTGAAAAGCCTATTGTTTTGTTGGGTTGTGCATATTTATCATGGAAGATTGTTACGCATATATGGAGCTTCATGAATATAGAAAAGGATCCCATTACAGTGCTTGTTACTGGTGCTGCAGGCATGTTTAATTTATATTGCATTTATTTTCTATTTTTGTGAACTTTTTATTTGATTTATTTTGTCGTGGCGGTGTGATTCAATCTCAGTTCTTCTACTTGCGATATCATGTAATGAATCCAAACATAGATAACCTGTCCAATCTGCCCAGAATATTAAGGATTGGGCTCAAGATAATTTGAATTGGGTTTAATCTCAACCCATTTGAAGATCCTCAATTGAGTTCAATTCATCTCTAATTTCAACCTGCTTTAATTTTTTTTATTAAATTATCTTGTTATATTAAAGGTATGAATTATTATCTATTTAACATCTTTTATGATTTATTACTTTTTTAACAAAAATTTTTGAGCGGAAATTCATATTGTGATTATAAAAGTTAAAATCAATATGTAAATTATTGAGATTAATGGATCAAATTGGGCGGGTCAAGACACAACCCATTTTTAGCCCATTTGTGTCCAAAGTAAACTTAGTCGGATCAAAACTCAACTCGATTTCTATTTCAACCTATTTTAATATCTCAAATTTCAATTCAACCCGTCCATTTGACACCTCTAACGGTCAGTGTAATCATCTCATCTAAAAAGTTTAACATGTTAGAGTAGGGAGATTAATATGAAGAAGGAATTGAATTGAAAATCATATCAATTGTCTTACATCTGAAAACTAAAATTGTTAAACCATAATGTTGATTTGAACATCTTGTAACAGGTCAAATTGGATATGCTCTTGTTCCGATGATCGCGAGAGGAGCCATGTTAGGCCTTGATCAACCTGTTATCATACACATGCTTGATATTGAACCAGCTGCTGAGTCCTTAAATGGAGTGAAAATGGAATTGATTGATGCAGCTTTTCCTCTTCTCAAAGGTAAAATGCAGTAAGAGATAAAAGCATTGTGCAAAAACACTTTTTTCTTTCTTACATTGTTAAATTTATTGAATATTATTCTTCCACAGATGTTGTTGCTACCACGGACGTTGTTGAAGCTTGTAAAGGCGTCAATGTTGCTGTTATGGTTGGTGGATTTCCACGAAAAGAAGGGATGGAAAGAAAGGACGTGATGACGAAAAATGTTTCAATTTACAAGGCACAAGCCTCTGCCTTAGAGCAGCATGCTGCCCCTGATTGCAAGGTAACAGAATTTTGTTATTCAATTGAACATAACAGAAAGTTTAATCGTGGTCTCGAATTGTTGCAGGTTTTGGTTGTTGCTAATCCAGCTAACACCAATGCACTTATTTTGAAAGAATTTGCCCCTTCATTTCCAGCTAAAAACATCACTTGCCTAACAAGGCTTGATCACAACAGAGCTTTAGGTCAGGTTTCGGAGAAACTAAACGTTCACGTTGGTGATGTAAAGAATGTGGCAATATGGGGAAATCACTCATCAACTCAGTATCCAGATGTGAATCATGCAATTGTGAAAACCGCTGCTGGAGAAAAGCCTGTCAGAGAACTTGTTGCTAATGATCAATGGTAAATGCTGTTAAGTCTTACATATTTCTAGAAGATCAATTCAGTACTAATGCTAAATATATTAGGTTGAACACGGAATTCATCACCACAGTGCAGCAACGAGGAGCCGCTATCATAAAAGCTCGAAAGCTATCAAGTGCATTATCTGCAGCTAGCTCAGCTTGTGATCATATACATGATTGGGTTCTCGGCACTCCAAAGGTTTAGTATCATCCATTTTTAACACCTCCTGATCATATGGCAATAATTTTATCAGTTATGCCAAGGCTCCCCTTCTGTTTTCCTATTTTATCGTGATCGAGCTAAAAATATTTGTTACATGTTTTGTTCAGGGGACATGGGTTTCAATGGGGGTCTATTCTGATGGATCTTATGGCATTCCAGCTGGTTTAATTTACTCTTTCCCTGTTACTTGTGAGAAAGGAGAATGGTCAATTGTGCAAGGTTAGTTTGTAGTCTCATTTATGTTCAATTACTTTCATCTAATGATTTTTTTTGTCAAATACTTCAAAAATTGGGACAGTATAAGAGTATATTACACATATACTTTTTAGATATTAATAACGCGGAGAATTCTAAAAGTTTTAAAAGACAAATAATATGAACGAAGGGAGTATCTATTGTTTGTAGCTTACCTAAAGATCCTCGTTGTTGATGCAGGTCTAAAGATAGACGAGTTTTCAAGGGCCAAGATGGATGCAACAGCAAAGGAGTTGGCTGAGGAAAAATCCTTAGCGTATTCATGCCTAAACTGAAATCACGATTAATTCTGCTCATTAAGGGAAATAAACATTAAAAGATGAATGAAATAAATGGAGTATTAGTTTATTTTCACGTACTAATATGTTGAATCATCTTTTCACTTTTGACAAAATATGATTCCTTTGTCTCTTAATTCTTTCACTTTCTACTCTCGTATAATCAAATTACTTTCATATTTTTCGACGCGCAATCTAAAAAGTTACATACTTAAATACTTATGAATTCTGAGTCTCTTAAATCCCTAAGATATCATGAAGAGATCAAAGCATCAAATATTGTTTTCTTTAAAATTGAAATATGATGTTTCCTAGCCATCAAATACATCAATGTAGAGTCTTATACAAAATCTCAAAATAGGAGAAAGAAACTCATGCAATGTTGGAGTATATAACTCTGTTACGGTAAACTAGTGTTGTTGTTCACATTTTGGATAAAAATAGGACCAACTAGATTAAATAAATTGATTTTCTTTGAATTTGGTTTTACATTTTCTTAAGAATGATAATATTTTATTCAAACTTTAATTTTGCTAAAAAAACAAACAAATAAATAAAATCGAACCGACAAATTGCATACATATTTTTTTATAATTATGTATACATAATTTATTATTTTTTATGAACAATTTTAAATATCTGAGATATGTTCTAATAAAAAAATGAATTATGAAAGCAAAAAAAGTTCAAAACAAAATGTATTCGAACAGAAGAAATTCTAAACGCATGTATATTTTTTGTTCCTCCCACTTGGTTTTATGATTTTATTTTTGTGTATAATTAATAATTGAATCAAGATAAATAACAAAAGTTATATAATAACAATTTTCTATACACGAAAGTAGCCCCTTTCCATTTTATGATTGGGTTAAACTAAAAATGAGTTTAAATCTAAAGTTCGAATTCTAAAATGATATTTAGAATGATAAAAATTAAATTCAACTCATTTAAGTTGGGCGAATTATTAATCTGCTCATTCATCAACTTAACCCATTTTAATTTATATTGAGTTGATATGTAACTTAAATTGACTTATGAAAAATCTTATTTGAAATATTTTTAAGAACTTATAAGTCAAAACAATTTTTTCTTATCCCACCCATTTTCCATCACTAGACTTATAAGACCAGTATGCTTTTGATCCTTTCAAAGTTGGAGCTTAATGTAATGTTTACTTTCATTGTAGCACTACCCAGAATAGTTAACCCTTGTTATTTGATCTATATATTGTGGGGGTAAAATATGAAAAGTATATATAGTATTTGATGTATGTTTTTGTAATGTTAGAAAGTTCTACTGTGTTAGTTTGCTCATTTTGAGTTAGTATAAATATCAAATCGAATCGATTTTTTTAAATATATCATTGTATCTTTAGTATAATTTTCGATATGTATTTTTATATGTTGCAGTAACAAGATAAATTATATTATACTTTCTTCATTTCATATTATGTTAATTTTTTGAGATATTTTTTTTAAAAAAAATAAATAGATGAAGACATAAATTGAATCTAGTTTTTCATTTTTATTCTTATTAGTTATTATTAATTTTTTTATTAAAATAAATAAATATTAGTTAATCACTAATTTTAATGCTAACTAACGAAGGGTGAAATTTAAAAGAACAAACAATCTTAAAAACTGAACAATTGAGTTAATTTAAAAAATAAAAAAATCATTAAAAATTAACTTAAATATTTATTTAATATTAAATAATAAACATATCATAGGCAAACAGAATAAAAAATTAGGTCATCACTGTCCGCTTTTCAGCAATCAAAAGTGCACCGCCGCACTTCCCTTCCCGGCGACCGCCGCGACAGCCTCGACCAGCAGCAGCGACCGCCGCGACCAGTCCAGGTATGGTATTTTTATTATTTTTTGTTTTCTTGATTTCTGTTTTCTCCGTTTTTTTTGTTTTTTTTCCCTGTAGCGTATGAATTGTGAAATCGAACCGAATTAACAAATATCGAATCGAGCTGAAACAATTCTTTAAAGAGATGTTCCTATAACATCACATTAATATGAGATTCTTTTTCTCTCACCATAATTATCTTTTTGTGGATTTAATTAGGTCATTGGGAGATTTTAAAGTTTTATTTATCTCCATTTTACTATTATGTAACATATAAGGTAATCGGAGACTGGAAGTTGCACACTTGATCAACCCCTTATACTATTATATTTTCTTTTTGGACCAGAAGTTGGGATGTTGACTTGGTCACTTGCATCAGTATTTCTTTTAAAACCATGATAATTATTTCTTGCAATAATTCATCAGATGAATTAGTTTGTGGAAATTTGAGGACACTCATAAATTTTAGTGTTTTGTTAGAGATCAAATGGACGACTCGATGAAGCAATTACAAGAAAAGCTTATTGAGGTTGAAATCGAAGGTGAAAGTCTTCTATTAGCTAGGCAACAGGTACTTGATATGCCCTCTTTGTTAAAAAACCCTTTTTAGTTCGAATGTGTAAGAAAACTATGCATAATGTAATGCAGTTAGTTGAAAATGATAGAGTGAGGAATGGGAATAGGGAAGCATTAACTGCACTAAGGAGGAGGGCTAAGACGACAAAAAGTAGCGTTCCTACTCCTTTTGAGTCAATAATGAGGAATGTTGAATCAAGACCGTTGGTGAAAGAGATTTGTCCAACGTGTGGTAATCATGATTCAAAGGAGAAGACTTGGGTCATGTTCCCTGGAACTGATGTATTTGCCAATATTCCTTTCCATGCTGCTCATACCATTCTGGAGAAAGGTTTTTCTTTCTTACCCATACTTATATTGTGAATCTTTTTAACAAAGTATGCACCAGTAACATTCTCTATATGAACTTTATACAAAAATAGTTCCTTTGTATTATGTAATCGAATGAATTGTACATGAAAGCGTGAGGAAGTCAGGAAGAAGCTTCCATGTATGAAAATTGTGCTATTTCAGAGCGAAGCTTTACCAGTAAAAAGGGAGTAGTTTATTAAAATAAAATTGCTTGGCTAATGAGTATAAGCTGTTTTAGGTGTAGACAGCCTTGAGAGTTGAGAGTTGAGAGTTGAGACCTTTTTCACCTCACCAATTTAGTGGAGATAAAAGTGAATGCAAAGGGTTGCAAGTGAGGTTGCTCAACATGAGCCACTTCTAACAAAGAGGGTGGGAGTTCGAATCACCACAGGAACAAAGTGGAAGGGGCCACTGTTGACTCTTGAGTGGGCTACTAGCCTTGACACAAATGCAACAGACAAGGTTATCTGGAGGTTTGGAATGGGTTTTTGTCACATTCGAGAAGAAAAAGGAGCAACATTCTTTTGATGATAATGAACCAACCAAGAGATTGAAATTCAAAAAGTAAAATAGAATCGAGATTTAGCAGACAGAGATTAGGAATCAAGGACTCCAAGAATGAGAAAATAGGCAACAAACAGTATTAAAGAGCTTTTCACCTCCTAAATATCCATACAGTGAAACAAAGATATAAAGATGAGTAGCAGATTACTTACAAACTAAATACTCAATTTAAGAAAACCTTGATAATCACTAGAGAGCATAGGGTCTTCCTTGCTTCACAAGTTCAATTATCATCTAAAAACTAAGGAACTAACCGCTCTAATGTATTATTTATTGTCTAAACTAATAAGAATTGAGGCCCATAAAATAGATCTTAAAACAAAACAGGAACGCGAAATAAAAATAATCTGGGATCGACAACTAGGTAGGCAGGCTGTTGGCTTGGCCTTCAGGGCCAGGGCATAGCCTTTGGCCCTCTGCTTCTCTCTGACCCCTCCCATCTTGCCTCTTGGATCTTCCTTAAGAGTGTCTAGCTTTGCGTGTTGGCTCTCGGAGAGTCTCTGAACTCATTTTTTGATGGTCCAACTACTATACAAACCCCAGGTTAAGTGTTGTACCGTCCTTTATGCTTGCACACTTTATTTCAAGTAGGCTTATCCTTGTAAGCTTCATCTTTGACATCTCGAAATATATTCATCTTCTCAACATCAAATGCAAGTTATTGAGTGCTTTCGCTTGTGATCTGGTGATTGCTTTTTGTGATGCCACCCTCCACTGAGTTAGATCCCTTGGTACCGAGGCCGTTGCCAGGGGCTGAACATGTTCTTACAGAAGAGAGAGAAGTGTGGGGCCAATATGAACTTTTAAGCTGTGAAAATGATCATTTGGGGTCTTATTTGGGACTTATGGGCAGAGGTTAAGAGAAAAAATCAGGAGATGGAGGGTAGAAGAAGACCGATGTCTGAGAGAGAGACTTATTATTTTCTAGTAATTACCAATTCTATAGCATGATGATATATAGATTTTGTGATGTAAACTACTGTAAATCAAGTAGCAAGTTGACTGGGCCAAAACTTGAGGTGCCAAGCAAAGCATGATAACTTGAAACTGTGTAGTTAATTATCGCTTTTATACAAGTGATGGCATGAATATGCCTTTCTTGAGAGTAAATATTCTTTGTCCCATTTTATATGACACATAAGGCATCACTTTGTTGTGCCAGTCTAAACATAAGGGTTGTATATGCTTTGGTATGAAATGAATCTTTATTTTCTACCGGAAACTTTATCCTATTTGTTGGATTTCTTAATTGTTATCTATCGTCTTGCTTCATATCGCCTTAACACCCTCATTCAATTCAAACTATGCAATATTCTTAGCTTGCAGCTGCTATGTTGCCTAACAATATTTTGTGTTTTTTTTCCTTTAGTGAGTAAATGATTTATTAGAAATTACATCCA
The DNA here is from genome assembly GCA_022817965.1 of Solanum lycopersicoides. Taxonomy (NCBI): domain Eukaryota; kingdom Viridiplantae; phylum Streptophyta; class Magnoliopsida; order Solanales; family Solanaceae; genus Solanum; species Solanum lycopersicoides. The sequence goes on from CM040618.1 coordinate 116,225,662, forward strand.
GGGATGCAGCCTGTATTACTTCCGGTAAAACTTACCACTTCCTCGCGACCCTCTCCCAGGCCCATATTTTTTTGCATTCATGGTCATGTGAAATTTAACAATTACAGTGTAGATTGCCAGCTATTTAATTTTTCCCATGCTATTTCTTTTGATTGTATTTTTTTGTTATCACCAACCTTTCATGACTTGCCACTTAAGGATGGTCTTATTGAGTTTAGGAAAGGATTTTATGCAAGTTGAAGAGCACTGGAATGACCATTAGCTTATCCCTCCCCCCACCCCCCCAAACAAAAAAAAAGCATGACCATCAACTTTAACTGGTGTCTCCCTTTAATTTTCTATATTTGATAATTCATTTGATTTTTATTCTTGTTGAGAACTCTATTGTTTACCTTGGTTCTATATCCTGTTTTCAATTTCCATATTTGAAACATGATCTGGTTCAAATTGTTGGTTACTTGATGCAGATCAAACTCTACTTGATTACGAAGCTAATAAACTTCAGAGCATTGTAAAGGAGAAGTCTTTATGGATATCAGATCAAGGAGTTCTTGCTGATACGATTAGTCCTGGTGTCCTCAGATCTATGGTGACCTTAAGTGACAAACCAAAGTAAGTTTTGGTGGTTGCGTTACCCTTCTAATCTGTTTCCTCCTTAATTTTTTTGCCTTGATGTATATACTTCTTTTTTACCATTCAGGCCTGCACGGAATGAATAATCAACTTCAGTTGTAATTGCATATGGTGGGTAAATCCTTGTACTCCCTACCTCTTACACGTGCGCATGCGTACCCTTAAACACCAGCATCTCTGTATTAAGGGAGTATCTATCCACTTGTAGCATTTGCATCTGTCAAGAAACAAGTTGTAGTCTGAAGGTGGTGAATTTATCTTTCTTTGTTGATTAATCAGCAACTCACACAGCATATAGCATGAGAGACTCTTTAGGTGCTATTAGTTGTTTAATAATTTAAAACTGTAAGAATCAATATTATTGACGGCAGAGTTAGTGTGTAGTAAATTTAGTTTGAGTGGAGGTTAGTCAGTTCAGTTTATCTTCCTAAAGTAAATTTGACTTGTAAACCTGAAGGTGTATGCGCCCGTATGGCATGAGAGTTGTTTGTGAACAAGCTATCAGCAACATTTGAAAATAATATTTTTTTCCTTCCTACCATGTTGTGGAGGAGAATCTTTTATTTCAGATAACATATTAAGCTTCCTCGTTACTGTCAAGTTTTGAATCAATATGTTTCTGTAAATAGTTTGGTCCTTTTTGCCCTCAGTGTGATGGCACATACTTGTTCTGATGATTATCTACCGTCTACACCGCTCACTAATCAGGAGTGCTTACTGGTTTTACAGCGTGTACTAACAGGAACGGAACTGCTGGGTTGTTTCTTCACTTCGCCAGGTTCCTTTTCGAAAAAAGCTGAAGTTATTGCAGATTTGGGTGAAGATATCAATGTCAATCTGGTGTTCATAGTCGACGAGATTATTTGGTGATTCATGATCAGATTACCAGAAAGGATACAAATTATATTCTCTTAGTTCTGTTAATAACATTTGAATCAATCTTCACAGTAACTTGAATGTGTGTGCCACAGTTGATAGTAAAAATGGACCAGTGTGTACTGACTGATATTCGAAGGGACCTCCAATATTACATACGTGGGGGGAAAAATACGAATTTCTGAACTGCTTCAGAAAGGGGAGAATTATATTTCTTTTTTAAAGAGGAAGTTCATTGGTATGACTTGGTCTCAGAGAAAATGGTCAGCTGTGTCATAACATTGGAGGGGACCTCCATTGGAGATAAATTCATCTTCAATGCATCCAAGGAAGTTTTAGCATAAATTGTTAAAAGAGCATTTAGCTAAGTTTATAAGTTTGTTAAAACTTATTCATTACTAGCATTCAGGGTGTCAAAATGAGCTCTCAAATATAGATGCGTCTATTCAGAATTTTATAAGTTGGGTTCAAGATAATTTGAATAGGTTTAGGGTGTGTTTGGTATGGAGGAAAATGTTTTCCTGGAAAACAAGTAGATTTTGGACTTATTTTCTCATGTTTGGTTGGTGAGTAGAAAATATTTTCGGATATGATTTTTAGTGTTTGATTTATGAATGAAAAATGTTTTTGAGAGACATTTTTTATTTTTACTTGAGTAAAAGATAATTGATGAAATTGAAAATATTTTTTAAAAATAAAATTATTATTTTTTGGGGGTGGTGGTGGGGAGGGGAGGGGGGGGATAGTGAGTGGGGGGAGGAGGTAGGAGTGAAAAAATAAAAATTTGAAGTTGATAGTATTTTTAAAAAACAAAATTAATTTTTTGGGGGGTTGGGGGTGTGGGTGGGGGATAGGAGTTTAAAAATAAAAATTTAAAGTTGAAAATATTTTTAAAATGCAAAATTAATTTTTTTGGGAGGGGGTGGGCTGGCAGGAAGGGTCAGGGATTGGGTGAAAACATAAAATTTTGAAATTGAAAATATTTTTGTAAAATTGACGTTTTTCCCCAAAAAAAAATGTAATTTAAAATTGGAGGAGAGTTTTGGAAAATGTTTTCCTTAATTTTTGAAGGGAAGTTATTTTTACTTAATTTTGAGAAAAATGAGTTGATTTGAAAAACATTTTTCAAAACTTTTGTACCAAACACACTCTTAATCTCAACTTATTCAAACCTTAATTTATTTTTTAAAGAATCTTGAATTGAACTTGATTTAATCTCTAATTTCAACCTGTTAGACTGTTTATTTCCATTAGTGTAATGTATGTTTCTATGTTGGAGGGATGAATTACTATTTATTGTATATCTTTTAAGATTTATCGATTCATTTGTAACTTATTAAAATTAGTGGTTAAAAAAAGCTAAACAATAATACGTTAAAATTCTTGAGATTAAACAAGTCAATTTAATTTTTTGCCCATTCGAGCTTAACTCGTTTCAACCCAATGTAAATTTAGGCGGATCCTCATCCTGTTTCAACTTATTTTAATATTTTCAATCTCAATTTTGCTCATTTGACACACCTACTAGCATCTTTTGGCTTATATACACGTTTGGCAAACACTTACGTGCTTATGAACACAAGTCTTAGGAGGTTTGGCTACTAGTAAGAAGTTGTTTTTTAGTTTGATCAAGATAATTACTATAAAAATAAATTGAATATATTAAGGTTTTAGTCTGACAAAGGAAGGTGCAATAATAATGACACCATTGTTGATGTGATTCACATGGCTCTACAAGTTTTATGAGACGACAAAATTAGATCATAGGACCACAAAACCATAAAAGTGAGCACACTTTTCATCTTCCAAAAGTGAATGATTGAAGTCGATTGTATTTGTGTGTTGTAATTTTCTTGGCAACTTCTCTAGTGATCAGTATTACTTTTTTGTTTCATGGGACATCACAGCACCTAGCACCAACCTTTGTTGTCTCTACAAACACATTATATTATTCTTTCTTACAACCTTCTAAGTCCAATGATTCAATTCATCTGAAAATCTTTGGAGGATTAATTACGCTAAACTTATTGTTTTAAGCTCGAACTATGTATACATGTACCATAATAAAAATGTATACATATTATTCAATCAGATATCTAGACTCGTTGTTTCAAGAGAATGAAATAGTAAAATGACGATGTTACTTATAAAATCAAAATCGGATTGTTGAAATGGAGAAGTGCTATCGAGGTGTTGTGTAATACAAGGATATCGACCAAAGTGAAAGTAGACCAGCCATGTTTTATGTGGTAGTTAATGTTGAGTTTGCGGTTGCTAAGACTGATGTACGATCATATCAGATTAGATAAGATTAGAAATGACCACATTCACTAGAAGGTACATGTAGCATTATTGATAATAAGACGGAAGAAGGTCGATTAGGTTGAAAAGGTTTGGGCATATTTTGTGTGGGCCTATATATAGTTGCTTTGGTCTGTAGGTGTGGAACTATGGTAAGTGAATGGGTTAAAAGAGTTCGCGATACTCCTAAAATTACATCAGATGAATTAAAAGACCTTAAAATGCTTGCTATTAATATAGACTTACTTAAAGATATCATATAATTGAATAAAAAGATACATATAGGTGATAGCTATTAGATGAGCATAAGTTTTGGACTCAAATGAAACTTTTTAAGAAAATATTATTATTTATTATCCTTTTAGTATATATATTTTCAACTTAGTATTCTTTTCAAAAAAAAAATCTGAGTATTTGGTGAACTTGCATGTAGATATTTGGGTATTGGAGGGGGGGGGGAGGGGGGGCCTGGCAGACTTTGCATGTACTCCCAATAATTTGAAATGTAATTAGTGTTATTTTTTAGCCATCATTAAGAGTGGTGAGATGATGACAAGACACTAAATTAAAGAAACAACGCGTTTAGTTTTTGCTGTGATGATTATGGAAAATTTGCAGCAACACTTTTTAATTGCCAGTTAGTAGTTGGTGAGCCATTGCTTTTTTTATCATCTTATCATCCAATTATGTTTTTCTATTTTATATGTTCAACTTTCACCCTACTACGTAACTGATAAAGTTATTGTCACGTGATTAAAAGTTTACATATTCAAGTTATGAAAATCATCTCTTATAGAAATCCAAAATAAGTTATGATAGCGAAAGTTTTAGCACACTGACCGACGACCCTTTTATAACATTCATGACTTGGAACAAGAACAACCACAATTTTAAATTGAAAAAAAAAAGAAGAAAAACATCAGATTTTAGATATTTGGAGTGACAGGTTCATGGATTTTTTTTTGTTGAAAAAAATAATCAAATTCAAGCATGTGTTACAAAAAATTAAAAAATGCTTTCCACAAAGTCAGTGAGATTTTGTATGTCTCTTTTGTTTGCACATCTAAGCAATGGATACCAATATGGTCCATGGCACTTGAAGCTTAGGTAATTGAGAGCTACTTGAGAGCTGGCTAGGGGGCCATGTTCACTTGTCCCGCTCTATAATAATCTAGTTATCAACACTGAAAATTGTCGATCTAAAATTAGAACACGTACAGTTAAAATGTAATTAAATTTAAATTTATCATAGTTAGATTTATGTTCTTTTTTGTGTCTATGGTTGGAAATCAGAATAGATTCATGTATGTTCTTTTATTTATTTATTTATCTGGTTAGAATTGATTCATTTATGTTACATCGTCTTAAGTAACAATATTATTCAAATAAAATGAATTAATTAATAATGTATGACATACTAAAGGAGTTGACGTATGATGAAATTATTGTTTGTAAAGTATAAAGTATCTTCATATATTAATGATGTTACATAATGTAACAATAAAGTTCAAATCCTTATACTCTTCAAAAATATATCATTTACACCTAATTATAATTTCTTCAAGGGCTCATGAATTTATTATGCAAGTAATGAGCCTACCACTTACTATTTATTAATATCTTATTTTCCCTCTTTTTTTTTTTTTTTAAAGTTTCAAATAATCAAATATACTTCCAAGATATATCACTCGTGTGTTCCTTACTCATTTTAATACATATGATATGCAAAAATTAAACTATTTTAACAGGATGTCTTTTTGTTTTTAGTCTTCTCTAAAAAAATGTTACTTTTTTCATAATTAAAAATAACTTAATTTTAATTTTTTTTGTGCTTAATAAATATTTTATAATCATATAAATATTTAAATTTTAAAAGGTAACAAATTTTAGAAAATACTAACTAAAATTATTATAAGTCAAACATATAATATAAATTAAACTGACTGGACGTATTATATGACTGACATATGTGACATGAAATAAAGGTATGTCCCCAAAAAATAAACTATTTTTGACAGAAGCAACCCAATGAAATTGATTGCTTAAAATCAAATTAGTAAATTATTTAAGCTATTTTTATCTCAATTTATGTGAACATCTTAATTTTAATCTGCTTAAAAAAATGCTACCTTTTCATAATAATTAGAATATGTTCACTACAAATATTTTTTAAAAAAAACTTATTATTTTTAGAAATAATAATTAAATTTTATATTTAATTAAATAATATAATGTAAAGTATTATACGGACATATGTGAGATGAAATAAATGTGTGGAAAGTAAAGCATTACTATTGTGAGTTGTGACATTATCTGACTTCCGTAGACTTAATGAGTCAACGCTGTCGCAAGCCTCTTTTTCAAACTTAATAATGCAATAAATTAACTTTGATGCCACAATTATTTTTCAATAATAATTGTAAAAAAAAAAATTAAAATGAGGAAATTCTCTGCTTTTAAAATAAGTGAGTGAACTTATGATTGTTTTTAATTAAAAAAAAAAAAAATTGACTGCAAAAATATACTCACTGACTCTGACCAAAAATGCCAAAAAAGCTAAAATAGCTATTGGGTTATTCATCTTTTTCCTACTCAGAGCTCCTACCTGACTTTTAGAGATAGATTATTTTGTTTTTCTCCATTTTAATAATTAAAATTTTGCACAAAATCTCATATTGATATTATCTAATTACATTATATTTTCACTTTTTTTTAAAAAATAAATAATACTAAATTAATCCATTAAATTTAATAGAATTCGAATGCATCTCAAAACATTTTGATCATCGCATTGCGATTTCGAACACATCCTTCAAATCTCATGTATCCGAATAGGATTTTTTGTAATTTTTCTCATATAATAGAAATTTTAAAAAATATAATAAAATAAATTGTCTATTTAGATTATTTTTTTCTTAATTTATTTATCTAATTCAAACTTAACACGTAATTTTTAAAAATAAATAAGAATTTCATATCGTATGATGTTAAAAAAAAAAATATGAAGAATATAATAAAATATTTTGTGATATTACCATCTTATACGTGCTACATAAGAATTAAATTTAAAAGTTACTAAAAAAATGTAAATCAAACTAAAATAAATAAATAAATAACACAAATAAATTTATATGACAGAAATAGTTTTTACTTTTTATTCTATATTCTAAACATAGTTTAATTAATTTCGATTTATGCTAAAATCCACTAAGGTTACTTCTATAATACTTCAAAGTGAGAACTTATAAATTGAAGCGTTTAATTTTTATGCATCGAGATATATTATGTTTGCATCATTCTGCAACATTAATAAAGTTGAATGTCTTATCAAAAAAATAATATATAGAAATTATTTGCACAATCCTTATATATAATTTGAATCTCAAAATTAATTAGATGGATTGAAACTTAATTAGGAATGTCATACTTTCTTATTTAAAATAATTGATCACAAATTTGTGTATTTATTTTAATCAAATTATTTTATATTCATACAAATATCGATATATATTACAAATTATTTTTCTTCCAAAAAATTATATTCGATTAAATATTATCATATATATTGAAAATGAAAAGAATAAAATTTTATTTCGATAACAAACTTACTATTCATCTTTTTCGAACAAATCAGAATGAAGAAAAAAAATAATCAAATTGATTTGCCTTCTCTATCTTTCGACACACTTTATTTTTACTCTGACTTTAAGACTCTCCAATCCTATCACCCTTTACACATATCCTTCATCTCCACCTACCATTATAAATAAATAAATGAATACTTCTAAAATAATGTATTTTGCTATATATAAAGAATAAAAAAATCACTTATTTTCAATAAAAATTATTAATCATCGTAACAAATGTTAGAAAAAATAATAGAAAATATATTTGAAGAAAGAAGAAATTGTTGAGGTGTGTAATCAGAAAAAGAGATATTAATCATATACATATTAGGGTTAATACAAATAATTATCTTCAGGATATAACAAAGCTCTTAAATATGTATGCAATTCTTTCTTAGGTTACTTCTAGAGAATCTTTATATTTATATATTTAACAGATGATTTTTCATAAAAGTTATATTCTTTCATGAACAAATCATTTTTCATAACGATCATATTCTTTCTAAAACAAATAACTTTTCATAATAATCATATTATTTTACGAACGAATATATCTGTCCAATTTAAAACCTCCGCGTGTTACAAAATATCCAACACCAAAGTCCAAAACACTCAAAAGTTTTGTGTGGAAGATAAATGGTCATTAATTTCAGTAACTTACACCACCAATCTCTGAGCAAAGCAGGCTCACAACTGCCTCTACTTATTATTCTCACTTCTTTCTCTCTCCCTACTCTCTACTATAACATATACTCCCTCCGTACACAAAAAATAATCTGGTTTGACTTGACACGAAGTTTAAAAGTATAAAAAAGATTTTTATATCTTGTGGTCTTAAACTAAAGTTAGGTTAAATATACAAAATTGTCTCTTGATCTTGTGGTCGTAAACATGTCACGTTGAAAGCTGAAATTAAAATGTTACAAAAAAAAAATGTCATTCTTTTTTAAACAGACTAAAAAGGAAAGGAGATCATTCTTTTTTAAACGAAGGAAATATATTTTTTCTCAGTTTATATTATTCGATTTCCATTGATTTGAAATATTCTTCTAAAAAAATATTTTAAATATATATATATATATATATATATATATATATATATATATATATATATATATATATATTACAAAATTAATCCTCTTAATAATAATTTAAAATTTTATATTTAATTAATACTATATTATACAATTATTTAATATTAAAAATAGTAAAATTAACTTGATTCTTTAAAACGAAGAAGTAGAATGAATTATCTATTTTGGGTATAAATATCATCAATACCTCACACAATTGATATACTTTTATCATTGAAATGGAGCGAGTACTTCATCCGTCTTAAATTATATACATTGTATTCATCTTTTTTACGCTTTTATTAAAAAAAAAAATTAAGATATATCTTTTTGAAAACCATTGCTAAGAATAAAATTTAAAAAAATAACTAAAATTTATTTTTTAAAATAATAAACAAATAATTTAATAGAACTATTTATATAAATTACAATGCATAATTTGAATGAACGGAGTATGAAAGAAGAAAAATAGAGAGAGAAGGCAATTATTGTAGCGTAAGAAAAAGAAAGGTGACATTATTGATAAAGAAAATAAATGCGTTTACCTTATTGAGTTTAACTCATTTGAGTTTGTAATTAATGACCACTTCTGAATGGCTCTCTGTATGTCCAACACTTACAAATTAAATATCCTAAGGTCACACTCTTTTATCCCCTACCCCACCACCATGCCCAACAGAATATTTATTTAAAAAAAATATATTTTTTAGTATACCACAACAACAAATTGCATTTATTTCCAAAATATATTAAAGATCGATGATTATATGAATTTAGTGATAATATTTTTTAGTTAAGTTTAATTCATATTCTTATCATATTAAATAAAAATAAGAATGTGTTTGATATAAAACAAAACTGTTCTTTGAATTTTTTGTATTTTATTTTAAAATTATGAGTCAATCAGATATCGGCATACAATGAAATAAATTGAGACGAGTAAAATTTCTTACACTTAAAAAGAATTTTTTTTTTAAGAACATAAATTAAGAATAATATTTAAAGACTCTAAAAAAAAATTAACAATTCACTTAATATGAACTAGAGTAAATGTGTAATAAATATGAACGCGTCCTGCTCCTCCAAATTTGTGCAGGTTAATGACAAGAATATGACCACGTCCAGCTCATTCAAATTTGTGCAAGTTAATAATACGTCTATTTATTGATTTGACCAATTTTGATTTTTTTTTAAATTCAAAGTCATTTAAAATTTGATTAATGTTGAATAAATAGATAGTACTTGGTAATTCTTAAATGATCTTGTCAAAATATTTCTTTCAATTTTTTTCTTGAATATTATATGCATTCATTATAACAATTTTACAAAATACTATCTTTTTTTGATAATTAAACAAACAACGAACTTAGAATATAGTCACGCTATTAGTTATAGATTTTGTAGTTGAAAGTTATGTTCCACATACATTTTGAGGGAGGATGGGGTTGCTAGTGAAATTTATCAAATTTTATGATCGAATAAATATGAGAAAATAAAAATTTTAGATATTAGAACTAAATACTAACCTAATATATTCATTTCAAATAGTTTTAAATCGAGTCATAAATCTATATGTTTTTTAATTTTAATATTTTTAGAATGAATTAAATTCATCCATTTGACACTTGTGCTTTGAATTGAATTAGATAGAGGAGCAATTGGGTAAACAGAGCCGCCTCACATCAGTGGCTACTTATTATTATATCTTTCCCTAAGCTAACAAACACAATCATATACAAACACTCTGTACACAGAGAAAACAATTATTGTAGCCTAAGGAGAAACAAAGATGCCATTATACATACACAATATTAATGCTCTTTTTCTCTTCTCTCCGTTTCATATCACTTGTCTATTTTTCTTTTCGAAAATTACAAATAAAAAAGTGTTTTTACTATCTATCTCATGTTAGTTATTTCAATTTACGAAATCAGGATAGACAAAAAATATAGGATGGAGAAAATAGTATTAATGGTCCTGAATGACTATATTTGGTTGTTGTATCTTTGAGTTATAATGAATGGCTCTCTTTTCATCTCTCACTCCTCCAAGTATTTTGCCTACTTCTATTTACACACAATGGAAATAATTTAAATTTCTTTTTTTAATAACATTAATTTATATACTAAGATCTCCATGTGGCATTGTGTTGAATTTTAAGGCAATATAATCCCAACAAAACACCTTTTCACATTCTCAAACTTTATTATAAGTTTCAAAATTAAATACTTATATTTATAGAGCAAGAAAAGCAACAAGTTCCTCATAACCCGACATGTCTCTTTAAAGCTATTATAAAACTTCACACATAAACTCCACTTTTTTTTAATTATTGAACACAAAAAGATAGGGCAAAAAATGCACTCTCTTTTATTATTGTTATTTTTGTAAGTATACATACATATAAGTCCTATAAAGCAACACCTATTAAAACTCTTCACTGAATGCTGAACAGTAAAGTCTTTAAGCTGCAGCTTTTTCCACTACATAAAATCTTCTTCTACTTAAAGCTGACAGATTTCCTCTCCCATTCCTCCCAAATCCCAACTACAAAATATTCCAAACTTTTTTTTTTCTTCATTTTTCAAAAATTCCATTTCCCCACTCTATTTATACACAGGTTATTTGGCTATCAAAGTGAGGGAAAAAAAATTAAGAAAAATGTTGGATTATGAATGGGAAAATCAATCTAGTTTTATGTTTACAAGTGATCAAAACACTCAAGAAGAAAATGACCAAAATAACAATCAATTTTTGGATCCTCAAGCACATTTTCCTCATATAACAAATTACCAACACCAGCAGCAGCAACAACAACAATTACAAAATCCGCATTTTCCCCAATTTCAAGCAACACCAAATAACACTCATTTAATTAGTTCCATGTACGATCCACGCGCTTATGGTGTTCCGTACACGCAAACACACGACACATCCATGCTTTCTCTACAACCAACTGGTGGATTTATGGTAGTGCCGAAGAGCGAACCGCAATTTGGAGGCGGAATTCATGATTTTTCAAGTAGCAGTAGTCGGATTGGGTTGAATTTGGGCGGGAGAACGTATTTTGCTTCATCATCGGAAGATGATTTTGTGAACCGGCTTTACCGACGGACTCGCGCGGTTGACGCCGGTTCAGTGAACTCGCCCAAGTGTCAAGCTGAAGGGTGCAATGCCGATCTCACTCATGCAAAGCACTACCACCGACGGCACAAAGTGTGTGAGTTTCACTCCAAAGCCGCTACCGTTATCGCCGCCGGTTTGACTCAGCGATTCTGCCAACAATGCAGCAGGTTATGTTAATAATACTTAATTATTCTTAAATACGGGTGTTTATTCACCAAATCAGGTTAATTAAATTAATCTCATATAATTATAAATTTCAAACTAGTTTAAAAAACGAACCATAATCAATTACATAGACAAAATTTACCCAAGATTTAACAAATGAACCTCTTTCAGTTCTCTAGGTCTGCTCGTTACAATAATACGATTATACATCTCATATTTTCGTTGAATTTGTATAAAAAAACGCAATAAAATGTATAATACGTACTTAATGATATATTAATGTGTATTAGAATTTGTTACGTTTGATACAAAGGTGATCAGGTGCAAATATAATGGGAAAACTTAAAATGACGAAAAAGCCCTTGGATGTGTTAACGAGGTAATGATTGGGGAGTAGAAAAGTGGTACGTTGATCCCGAGGGCAATTGTGTCCGTAAATTTATGTCCCCCAATGAGTTTGCTATTCCCCGTTTTGGTTTGTTACGTACTGGTTTGATTGTGCTGCTTATAGTAAACACAGCTTCTTTTGTTTTTTCTATTTTGGCTTAATCATTAAAAAGAATCATACTGGGAGTATCAGCTTTTAATCAACATAGAAATTTTTTAGCAGTATAGATATATACTGTATTTCTCTTTAAAGAGTTCATTTACATGTTAAGTTATATAAAAAAATATCAGTAAAACAAAGCATTGGTTTTTTGTTTTCATAACAAGAGAATCATTCATGCACCATACTAGAAAACACTGAATTAGCTATGAAATTTATCAGTAATCTTCGACTAATTCGTAGCAAAATACTCCTGGCTAATTGAATTTTTAAAATAATAACTGCTACGTTTTTTATATATATACAATTTTAATTTGTAGCAAAATAGCTCCTGGCTAATTGAATTTTTTAAATAATAACTGCTATGTTTTTTTTTGTATATACAATTTTAGTTTGTAGCAAAATAGCTCTTCGGATTACTTATTTCGTGAAAAATAGGCAAAACATGAGTGATTTTATTGTTATAAGTAATTAATTCATTTTTAAAATTAATTATTTCATGAAAAATATATATAAATCTGATCATAATTATATTTTGATAAAAAAAACAGGTTTCATGTTCTGTCGGAATTTGATAACGGAAAAAGAAGTTGCCGGAAACGGTTAGCAGATCACAACCGGAGAAGAAGGAAGAATATTCAGCAAGAAAACAACAAAAAGCAGCCTCAACCTTCATCAAGTAACTTTATTATCTTTTCTTTGTTTTGATATATATACCCGTATTAGAGTCAGACTAATTCTGAATTCGATATAAACTTCTTTTAATAATATGTTTTATTAGAGTCTGAATAATTCTGAATTCGGTATAAACTTCTTTTAATATGTTCTTTGTTCTGATGTATATATTAGTGTCTGACTAAATGAATTCGTATTTGTTTTTTTGATATATATTTTTTTTTGTGTAGAGTCTCCAGCTGAATCAGGAGCACAATCATCAACAGTGACAGTGGCTATATCACCACCAAGAATTCCAGTGGATGGATTTAGGCAAAGAGCATACCAGCAAGTTACAACAACTACTTCTTCACCAGTCTTCTTCTCCAATGGGTGACTAAAATATTTTTATTTTTCAATAATTAATTATTAGTATGATTATTATTTCAAACTTATGCTTTAATGGCCATAACAATCTAGTATATGTTAGTACTAATTACAATATAGGAAAGTTAATTTAGATATCAAATTATGATTAATGATGTAATGGAGAGGATTAGGTTTATGTTAACCCTTTCTAGCTTGTGTGCTCCACCTAATTCATCAAATTATTGCTCCATCTTTTTAATTTATTTGTCATTTAAAAAAAAATCTCTCTTTTTTTTTTGACAATTCTTCAATTTCAACTTTTTATGTGGCATGTTTCAAACCACAGAATTTCGAAACATTTTAGTATATTCTATAAATATTTAATTTAGGCTCACAAAATTCAAAATCTTCTTTATTTTTTTCTTAAATTTCGTTTCAATTCAAAATCACAAAATACAAATTGAAACGGATTAATTGTTGGTATAAAGAAATAAACTTTATCTTATTGTTCATATGCATGCATGTACGTAGACACTGATTAATGTTGAATTGAGAAAGTTTGGATAAATATTCCAAATTATCCCCACTCTTTGATTTGCATTTTGGCCTAATTCCAGCCCAATTTGTAGTACGTACGTAATTAAATATTATGGGTTAAAGAAATTAAAAACCAAAAAAAAAAAAAAAAAAAAACAGAAAGTGGTTTCTGTTTTGTTATATAGTTATAGGATTTAATTAAGTTAATTACCTAACACTCTTAACAAATGTTTCATACCAATCAGAGTAATTAAACATGTATAGCTTGTGATTTTAGTACATTCACTTTGGATTAATAATAATCGATACCCTAATATATTAGATGTGAAATTTACCAAACTACATTTTTAGGACAAGATGTGAAATTTCCAGTAGCATCTAGGGATGTTCATTAGATTTTTTGTTTTATATTAATCAGTGTGGATTTTTTGGTTTTTAATATTGAAAAAGTGTAACCTAATTTGAATCAAAATAAATTTAACTTGATATGATTTTTCTCTTTTCGGTTCAGTTTGATTATTCGATTATGTTAATAATTTATGACATGATAACAAATATAATTTGAAAAATAAATAAATATATATATACATACATTTAATTCAATTTTTTTGGTTTGTTATTTTGGATTTTTCTAAATCTGAAATTAAACCAAAAATTCAAACAAATAAATTATTTATCCAAAAATCAAACAAAAGACAAAAAAAAATCAATCCAAGTTAAAGCTCAGTTCAACTTAATTTGATTTTTCCATTTAATCCGACCAATAACCTAGCTAGTATCACTGCATGGATGCTATTTTTGTAATAAAAAGAAAATTATGGGGGTGAGGGTCCACAATAGAGATTTTTAATGATCAAATTCTAATGAAATAAATAAATAAATCTCTACTTTAATAGCCTTTCACTTTTCCTTTTCAATTTCCCCTTTTCTTTATTGTTTTTTTCCTAATAAATGATATATTTCTATTTATTTGGGCATTGTGATGTTGAGGTGGGGTGAATAACTGCCTGAACAGCGATATTTTTATGAAAGGAGAAATTAATTTAATATATATACTATGGGTAATGCTAAATAGCTAAAAAATTTTGGTCAGAATTTGGCAGAATATAAAAAGACTAAAATAACTTTATTTTAAATTTTACATTTATTTCCTCAATACTTTTCCCTCCAAACAAAATTAATTTTTGTCTATTTCCCAAACTCCTTGGACTACTAAATATTAACTATTTGGCTGCCAATGAAAATGATTATTTTTTTTTTGTGTGTAGTTTATCTTTAAAAATAAGTATTGTTTAATTAATTAAAAAATGTACACTTTAATTAAAAAAATATTTTTGTAATTTTATTTTTATACATTTATATTTTTTTCATTATATAGCAAATTATGTTCTACATATACCCCTCCTCCAAACTCAATTATGATCCTAAGGTTTCAACTTTGAAAAATTATTTTTTCGCTTAAAATAAACCTCTTTATTTAAAAAAGACAATTAAATTTCTCATTAATAATAACTACAAATGACTATCTTATCTACTAAAGATTATACTTAATTATTTTATAATAAAAAAATTGTAAAATATAGTAATTAAGCATAGATTAAAAAAATTAATTAAATTCTTCTTTAAATATAATCAACTAAATAGATAAGTCTATATAATGGACATATTTTGGGAGAAAAATTATATTGAAATTTTGATATTTTTAAAAATAATTGATGATAAGACATTCAAAACTATGTCATAAATAACACATTATTTTTTTTATATTATAATCATTCCGTATAAAAATTAACATATATAGAAAATGGTAAAATTATTTCACTAATTTTAACAATGAATAAATAATCCAGTTATTCGAATAGTATTAATTAAGTGGATATTTCAAAACAAATGAATAAAAGATCACTCAATACCTACTTATCAATTATAATACTTTAAAATAGATGTATTTTATGTATATATTAATTTACAATATGTTTAACATGTATAAGTAAATTATAACATAACTAGGATATATATGTTTTAAAAATTATTTTCATTTATCTAGAATTTTTATATTTCAATAACGACAATCAAATCTCAAAATACTTTCGAGTTGATAGACATCGACACATTATAAAATCCATAATTTAATTTTCTTAAAACATAGTAATCAAATATGTAATTTAATTTTTTTAAATATGTAGTTTAATTTTTAAACATGTTGTTGTAAATATGTAGTTTAATTTTTTAAAACATAATAACCAAACATAAACTTTAAATATGTAATTTTTCAACATTAATGTGTAGTTATCTTGGGTTGTTGTTATCGACACTTATAAACCTTATGATTTTTAGTATTTCTTTAATGTGTTGATGTTTATCAATTCTAAAGTATTTTAATTTTTGATTGTTATTATTGAATTATTTTACATTATATATATAAAAAAAAGTATTTAAAATTTAATTTAAATAATTATTTAAATAGGTAATTTAAATTTATTTATATAATAAATACAATAAAATTACTTAATTTTAAAAAATATTAATCCGTTCAAAACAAATATTCATTTGAAAGAAAAAAATAATATTGTGACTACAACTATGTATACTTAATATTTTTGCAGATCATTTAATAGCAAACATTTTTAATAAAATAACAAATAATACTACTAAAGAAAAATATATATGTGATGAAACTTAAATCTAGTTCATGTTAAATTTGTATTGTCATTGTCATCGGAGAACTATAAAGATGTTTTTCTTTCAAATTTTCTTATAAAGTTTATTTTGAAATCATAAAAAACTCTCTATATCCTTTTTATGTTATTAAAATTTTTTAATGAAGCACCATCAAAAATTTTATAAAAAAAATTTGTATATGTCTCTAGTAGTGAAATAATAAATAAAAATTAATTTTAAGGAGTCTTTTTTGTGTATGAAATGATTCATATGTTATCGAAAATATGAAGATAATCACATAATAGAGGAAACATGATGATAATTTTAGTTTTCTTCTTATTTCGCTCACATAATTTTGAGTATAATTGGATAAAATATATTTTTATCATTAATTTTTTTTTAGAAAATCGGTGTATAACAATAACTCCTTTGAATAAATAAGAGTAACTCTTTAGCCAACTCGGCTAATTTCATATTTTTATATTTTAATATTTTAATTTAGATATAAATTATCTTTTCGCGATTAAAAATTAAAAATTAAAATAGATAATTTAACCTTAGTTCTGTTTTATCCTTTTAAAATTTTTCTTATCATTAAGGAATAAGAAATGAAAAAAAAATAAACTAAAAAGAATAAGTAAAAAGGAGGAAAATTGAATTATGTTTTTTTTTGGTGAATTTTTTGGTTCTTTTTCCATGTTTAATTAAGAAATGATCAATAATTAATCTCACTAATCATTTTTAATGTATTGAAAACATAATTAAATAGTACATTTAATATTTAATTTAAAGGGCAAAAATGTCTAAAAGTAAACTAGATTATAGTGTGAACATATCATTTTACTATTCTGGCCAAATTCTTGCCAAATTTTTCTGGCCAAAAGGACTTTTCCATATAGTATGCCATAATTAATTATATCAACGGTTGTATATGAAAAGTATTAGTTGGGATACGCTTAAAATATAATGGACCTGAATTATTATTGGCACGGTTAAGTTATTTAGTAATTTTAATTATCTTTCTCAATCGCTATTTGATACTAGTTTTTATTATTAGTAATTTTAAATTCTTTTTTTTTTCAAATTTTATAATTATTCTTTTTCTAGTTAAATTGGTAATAAAATAGGGTAGAACTTCACTTTTTAGAGAGAGGGTGGTGGGATATTTTGTTTGGCTAAAATAATGAATTTCAACCAATTGTTTTTTTAAAATTTTACCCGAAAATAATAGTAATAATCATTACATCAAAATAAGATATAATAGAAATTATATAATTAATATTCAGTATTATTGTAGACTTTTTATTTTTAGTTTAATAAAAAAGAGTTCTAGCTAGTTAGTTTTTAAAAATAGATTTGATTTGATAAAAAATAAATCGAAATAGATAGTAACTGTATCTAAGGTAGAAACAAAAAAAGTACACAAGTGAACTCCAATATTTTGGTTAATTGAATCTATTTTTATTTGACTAAAATTAATGAAATTCAGGTTTTTTTTCTGATTTTCAGATTTTGGTTTGAAAAAATGTATGCTATTAAAATAAATATTAAAGAAGAGATACAATTGGTATTTTGTTATATGTGAAAATATACTTCTATTTATTTATAATGATAAAATTCGATTCTAAGTTTTTTTTTCTCTCTCTAACAAATTGACTTGGAAAGGATGAATTAATGTTAAAACAAATAGTCACTAGGCTAAAACAAACATGAGTATGAGAGCATTAATTTTTTATATTTTAAATATTAATTAAGTTAAAAAGATGTTTATTAACAACTTTAAAAAATGACGTAGGTATAGATTGGCTTATATAACTTTTTTTTGTGCAAATAGTATACTAAATCAATAGCAGTTGAATTATACTATGATATTCATTTTATATAGGTCATATATCGATAATGTATCATAAAATAATTGGTTCATTTTCTTAATATCAATTCAATAGATTTTATATATTGACATGCAATTATATATGGGAGGTTTCATCCTTAAAAAACACTACTTAATTCTCTATGATGTCTACATTTTTTAAACATAAATAATTGGTTTGTTCCCTCAAAAGAAGATACTTTTCTGTATTTTGTGATATTCATATGATATATCTAATATACTAGTAGAGTATTATAGAGGACTAATTTATTTCCTAAAATTATAATTTAAAAAATACTCAGTTCTCTATAATATAATAATTACATGGATGACTGTCGTTCAAAATTAGTTACATCAAAATCTAAAACAATATTATATATTGACAAAAATAACTTTTAGCGGCAATAAATATAGATACTAATAAAGAGTGCTAAAGTTTTTACTCATATTAGTTAAGTGTCATTATTAATTGTCGCTAATGATCATTTTTGCGATAGTAATAGATGACTGATTCGTATTATACATTATATATGTCAATATATGATAGAAGATTGTTTATTCATCCAAAAAAGAGATTTAGACTTTTTATTCATCCAAAAAAAGAGTTTTAGGCTTTTAATTATGTATAACACCCACATGGTGTATTACATGGTATCATTAAAATTGATAATTTTTAATTTTAAAGTAGTATATGACATCTATATTCAAGTTAATGTCAAATAAGACAATATTGATATTTATCTTTTTCAATATACAAAATAGAAGATCTTTGCATTTTTTAAATACAAACTAATAATATGTAAATAATAATACAAACTTTTTACGATGGAAAATAAATTTCAACATTATATTTTATGTTTTTAAGAAAGTGAAAATACATTTCCAATTCAAAGGTTTATGGAGCAACATGCTCTTTAAGGATAGGAAACGAGTTGGGTCACAAATGAAACTTGGATCTTCCGGTCCTTCAATATCACTAGCCCAACTGAGGGACCAAGAAAGCTAAAATATATACCATATTTAAAAGGAATAAATAATTACCTAAATACATATATTGTTTCACTATAATATCTAAAAAAATTCACTATTTTAAAAAAATCAAAAAATAAATTCTTTCAGATACTTCACTCCCCTTTCACTGATACATCGCTATTTTCCTCTCTGATACATCCCTCCCCCTCCCTGTGTATTGAGATGTCATATCCCTTCTTTGATACATTCTTTCTCTTTTGGATACATTTCTACCCTGTGTATCTGGATAATTGTTGATGTTTCCAAAAGTCCAATGATATACCAAAATTCATAAATTTTAAGGAATTCATATATATATACTTTAATACAGACAAAAAATATATCCTAGTACACTCCTTACTCCTTTCTTCAAAACATGTCCGACGTTGTCCATTGCATAGAGTGTGTCGATTGATGTATATAGTAGTAATTTTAAATTTAAGAACTTGAATAATTTCAAACACATAAATTTCTAAACTTCGAAGAAGTGTCTAATTGGTAGACTGAGACGAATGATTTTCTAACTCTTTACCATTTGTCTTTGGCTTTTAACTTTGCAAAAGTGTCTTATAGTTAAAATCGACTGAAATTGTTTTCTAGTTTTTTTATAAAAAATTTCTTTTTATATCCTTTTTACAAGAGTGTTTCATGAAAAATTTTATTTAGCTTAGTTGATTAGTTATCTGAACTCTTCCACCTTATTAGTGAGAGTTTAATTTCCTCTCCAATTTCTCCTTTCCTAACCCCTATTTAAAAATCTTCAACTTTACATTTAAAAATTTTGAAAAAATCATATAACAAAGGGAACATAATCATCAATTATTATTCTATTCAAATTATTAGTATGTTATTGTTAAATTACCTATTCTATTTTATTTACCTGTCCTTATTCAAAGTATATAATCTTTAATATTTATTATTTTATAAAATTAATCTATAAATGACACTATTTTCGAAATCTCGAAAGATCCCTAGAAGAAGAAGATAACTCATGCTTAGAATTTTGACTACAAAATACAAATGAATCCATTTTTAATAAAGTGAACATACATAATTATCATCGATTATTGCGTTACCGCAATTGTCTCCAATACTAGATTTTACAGATTAATTATTGAATCAAAAAGCTTATAATAAAATGTAGTCTATGGGTCGTTATCATCGTTGCCCTCAAGCCTCAACAATAACTCTCATCACTGATGATGCCGTAGACATTGCCTTTAATAATTAAATTAATCGACCTATGGCATATGGGATGACGATAAAAATATTTAAAATTTATTTTATTTTTTATTTAATTTAAAAATTAACTAATATTAATTTTTTTATACTGAAAAATAAAATATAACTATGTCATATACAAAATAGAAATGAGAATTATTAATTTTATTATTTACCCCAACCATGACATGTCTTACTATCATTATTAGCAAACGACCCATTAAGAATGACAATAAATTTCAAAGTTGACATTTTGGCTAGTAAATTCCAAGTTTCAGAATGATAGAGACTTAAAAATTAAAATATTGATTGATGACATAGCAACCTAAATTGGAAGTAAGAATTTTAAAATTATTATATAATGGTACAAATTTCTGCATGCACTTCTTTGTAAATTTAATGAGTTGATTTAGTTGATGCTTGATATATAAAAAATTCATTATTGCCAATATTATTAAATTATCAATAAAAATAATTATAATATCATCAATAAAAATAATTATTTTATGGCAGACTACGTAGATGACTCTTTTAAATTATATATACATTAATGATCAAATAGACATTTTGACTTTATTAATGACTAGATACCTATTTGACAGTAATATATCTCGTAATCTAATATGCTGGCATATTTGTCTTTCACCCAAATTTAAGCACGTAACTCTTTTAAAATTTGAATCTCCATTCAAAAAATCTCAAACTCTGAGAAAAATTTCATAATATAATATTTCTAAATAAAAATTCAACCAAATTTGACCCTTAGATTCTAGATAACCCCAAAAAAATCAAAAAGGCCCAAAACAAATGTACAAGGTAGAGTGAATTTGGGAAGAAGGAAGATGTGGGAGGAAGCGAGAAAGTCTATCTCGTAAAAATAGAAAGATTAATTTTGAAAAACCTGGTACTGAATTGACACTATTCTGATAAATTAAAAATGTGTATAATTAATGGCCGGCTTGTCATCATCGACGTGCTTATTAGTGTAACATTGAATAAATTATTCAAGCATTTGCATATATTATGTATAGTACTAAGGTTTTTCCAAATAAACTAATAAAAAGTCGAGTAAACTTTACAAAAAGACACGTACTTGCAAAAACTAAAAAGAGAAACAACAAATGAAAAGCACATATGTAGCTTGAAAAGAGTGAAGATATATATATATATATATACCACGTTAGCAGACAACATTGAATGGATGGAAAAAGAATTGTCTGCGGAAAAGTTATAATTAAAATTAATTTGAATTTTGGCTGACTAATAGTAGTATTTTTTATTTTTTCTAATATAAGAGCTACACATGTACGTTATTTTCTTGCTTAAATAATACATTTTAGTAGCTGAATTAGAGATAAAAATATATATTAAATCTTGCATTAATAATATTACATGTGTTTAGGAAATAAATTATCCGTATAGTATGATATTTTGCTTTGTCATATTAAAATATGTATAAATTATGAAGGAATCCATATATATGATAAAACAATGAAAAGCAAACTAGGTAGAATATTGCATGCAAATCAGTGTTGCTTGTAATAATAAAAAGTTGTGATTTGTGAAGCCAAGCAAGCCCACCATGTGGCTTCTCCTTTTTCATAGTTTACAAACCAAGAAAAGTGAAAATAGACACTTGGACATCCACAACTACTAGTACACATAATTTGTTTTTATTAATTTAAATGAATTAGTGGAAATTTTGTAATTCTAAAATAGTAAATGTATGATATATCAAAATATTTTTAAATTTTATGATCTTATTTATATCATATCATATATTAAAAATGTTGAATATTAAAAAGGAGTCATTGTTTCTTAAATATGCTTTCAAAAGAAAGATGAGTTTGGATATTCTTCGTTACAAAACTATATAGGTTAAATAAATTAAATATCTTCCTCTTAATAACATGTTTTGCGTGAAATGAAAAATATCTTGAGTATGTTATGTAATACAATTATAGTTTCGATTACTTTTTATTTGTGGTGATAGTTTTGCGAAATTTCGCTATTTGATTTTTTAATCGTATAAATTAAGAATTTGTATAATGTGATTCCTGATTGTATAAATCTAGAATTTATAAATTCGATTGCTGACAGTATAAATTTAGAATTTATATAATTCGATTGCTTACGGTATTAATTCAGAATTTGTATACACAAATTGAGTTCTAAAAAATGTATAAATAGAGAAGCTGTAGATATACTTACCATGTTTATATTCGCAAGTGAAATAAACAAAATGCATCTTTATATTACCATGTTAGTATTTTTGCGAGCTATATAAAAACCACAACCTCCGTAACAAATAAAATATAGCTTTAAAGCATAATTAACAAAGTTATTGCTATAAAATCTTATTATGTCTATCATCTTTGCTGAAATTTTGAAGTTCATAGCAAAAAGAAAGTACGTACTCCCCTTTTTCAATTTATATTACTCCTATATGATATATTTTTCGGCTTTTTACTTTTTAAAGTTTAATGTATACTTAATTACCAGATAATCTTGATTAGCTAGCAGATAATGACACTTTATTTCATATCAGTCTTCTTAAAATCCCATATTAAAGCACATAATATCACTTTATTTATTAAATCATACCGATCTTCTAACTAAAACCCCATACTAAAGCAATTCTACTGGAATGTCACTCAAAAAAAAAAACTTTCACATAGATCTAAAAATAATTATATTATTTTTCTAAATGTTTTCAATAAATATAATATAGATGTCTCATAAATAGCTTCAATGAACCTGGAAAAAAAAGTTATGAGCTTTAGATACTATGAATTCTTATGGAAGAAGGAATCAAAGGTGCATTCAATTCTCCTTTTAAGAGACTCAACTCATAGAGTGTACAAGTGCAACTTTAGCCCCACGAACCTGGATCGTGGTATAATGGTGTAATTGTTTTATTTTTAGTGAAATTTTTTTTAAGTTCGAGTCTTGATTATGAAAAATATCATATTGAAATCTGAATTTTAGTTAGGATTTCAATATAGACTTCGAACACCAAATTAAAAAAAAATATTAAACTTTAGCCCCACCCACTACCCACTACCCCCACCAAAGACATCTATCAAGTTGTAAGTTCACATATAGACGAAATCTCCAGCCCCTACCATACAAACCCTACTATATCAACATAGTAATCCCTACTCTATAACCGTGATGTATACACAAATCAAGTCTTTGTATAATTAGGTTAAAGAAAAAAGACTCATCACGTTTTATACAAATAACTAAAAATAACATTAAATATACCATTTATACTCATATCGTCTAAATTTTGAATCGATTAATCAATATAATGGATGTCTTTCTCGTATGAACTACGTTTTTTACCATGTATAGCGAACCCACCCTTATCGAAGGGATTTCAAACGTCACCATGGGAATTCCAATGGCGGGATAAGAAATTTATAACCCCCTTAAACTTTAGGGCATTATCATGGGAATTTTAAGAAATTTATAACCCCCTTAAACTTTAGGGCATTATCATGGGAATTTTATCGATATAATTTGAAATACGATATGAAATTTCGAGACAATGATGCGATTGATATTTTTACACGATTATTTCATGCAAAGTCTCAATCCAAGTTATAAATACATCAAGAAAGATATTAGGCGAAATTAGAAAAGTGAACAACTTTAGATTTTTTGTAGGGTTTCTTAATGTTCAATATAGTCGAATTAATCTGAATTCACATCAGATAGCCCATTTGTAAATAATGCAACTTATTTAGAGTTCTTATATTCACGGTTTAAACTTGACACTTATAAATTAAAAAAAAAAGAATAATTTCATCTACCCAAACCAATCGTTTGATGATAACTAAGAAATTAGATAAGAAAATTGAAGGCTAGGTTATGGTTAACCCATAATTATCACTACTAATTTGTACATATAATATATATAAAGAGAGAACGCTACATTGAGAACTTATTCAACTAGCTAGCTAGGTAGCACAGGCCATAAAAGTAGTACTCTACTAGTCAAAAGTACAAAAAAAAAACAAAAAAAAACTTACAATTATCCATAAGGAAGATAATTTCCATAATATTAACATATGAAAAGTTTTTATTTAATTTTTTCCTTTTAATTTAACACATGACATCCTTAAGAAGTTTGTACCTACGGGTGGACGTACGAGGAGATGGTGCACCACCATGATTATTCTTTGGTTTTTGATCATGAGCCGTTGATTCTTCTCTATGATTATGATGATCATGGTTTTGCTGTTTGATTTTGTCGCCACCTGGATATTCTGATCTGCTGCTGCTCATCATGATCCCTTCAGCTGATGATTTTCTGGAAGAACTTCCACGCCTTGAACTGCTGTTTCTTTCTTCACTTTGACACCAGTCACACACCTCTATTCCATCTGACAATTCACTATAATAATTGCTACAATACCTGTAACACCACGAATTCAAAATTTAAATTTTATGAGTTCCAGTTATTTATGCATGGTCTACTACAACTAATTAAGTATCATATAAAACAACGGTTTGATCACTCAATTTTAAGATAAAAGGATCTGCGGTATGAATTGCGTTGATTGATCAAAAGACCTTTGTTTTACTCAATTTAAGTTTGTGTGTCGTACTATATTATCATATATAAAATTAACATAAACATAAAAAGTAGAACCAGAAGTAGTTGTGTATCTTTTCTAGTGATAGATAAAATTTCTGACATGACTAAACGGTTCATAGAAAAGTTAGAAACATGACCTAATTACATAAATTAATAATAATAAATCATTAATTTATTAAAATTAATTAATCTGTTGAACATCATGAGAAATAATAATAATTAGTACAAAATTGTTGGTAGAATGTTTGTTGCCTCTGATAGTGTATGGTGGCGGTGGGTGGACGAGTGTCATGTTTGGTTTGCCACAAAATAAGAAAGTGAAAAAAATAAATAAAATGATAGAGTGGAGTAATAATACGGACAGAAAATCAGTCAAAAAGACTCTAATGAAAAGCCTGACCCAAGACTAACCCAAACTGTGGACTAAAGTTTTACAAGAAAACTACTATTTCATGTAGGATAACAAAAATAAAAATAAGAATAGGTGAATTGATCATCAATTGTAAAAAAAAAAAATCATCATTCACATGAATGTGTGCGCGGATTCAAATTCAATAGTTTTGATGTAAATTCAAAAAAAGTAAAAATAAATAAATTATGATTCAGAACTCATAAACTAAAAATTTCGAGAATTACTTACGAGTGTTGGTAACGGTGGTGGCACTTGGAGCAACGGAAGAGCTTTTCCGGGAAGCCAACGTCGCCGCACATGGAACATACTTTCTGAAGATCCACCATTTTTTCTTCTTCTATTTTTTTATTTTTTTATTTTTTTTAGTTTCAAAGCAAAAAAGAAAGAGAGAAGCAAATGCCTAAAACAACCAAAACAAAAGCACTTTTGAGTCGGTGTTTGCGCGTCATATCTCATTTATATAGAGGGACACACTCTTGGTTTTTTAATTTTATTTTATATAATAAATAAAAACTTTTATGTGTATATTATATTGTGGAGCTAGTCTCGATATAATTAATAGCTTATTTAAGATTTTATAAGTTATATATGATTTTTATTTTGATTATAATTAAATATATGATAATTAATGTGAGAGGGATATATATATACAGGTAGACCACAGGTTGCTTGCAGTCGTTTTCAGTTAAAGGGATAGAAGATGTGAACCTTAAAACACTCTGAGGTAAAATTACCTCTATACCCCTGTACTTGACAAGGGTGTGTTTGTTTAAAAGAAAAGGTTTTCCTAAAATATATTTTGTTGGAAAATAAGGGTTGGGATAATACATTTTATTATATATTTATTTTAAGGGAAAAGGCTCAAATATCCCATCAAACTTTTAGAAAAAGTTTATTTATGCTATCGGTTAAAAGTTTTGTTCATTTACGTCATTATCGTTAAAGAAAAAGGCTCATTCATGCCATTATTATTTAACGGTAGTTTTGCAAAAACATTTCTGACACGTGACCAATTATAATTCTGTCACGTCATCAATTTTTTTAATTAAAAAAATCATAATTCTGGAGAGAAAAAAATTGAATTATTTTTTTATTAAATAAATTGATGACGTGGCCGAATTATAATCGGTCACGTCATCAACTTTTTTAATTAAAAAAATTAAAATTCTATTAAGAAAATTAATGACGTGATCGAATTATAATCGGTCACGTGTCAAAAATAATTTTGCAAAACCACTGCTAAAAAATAATGGCATGAATGAGCATTTTCTTTAACAGTAATGACGTAAATAAGTCGAACTTTTAACTGATAGCATAAATGAGCCTTTTCTGAAAATTAAATGACATATTTGAGTCTTTTCTTATTTTAATCCAATTTTTATCATATATTTTTGTCATTTTCTGTCTGGTACTTTTTCAGGAATAAAGTATTTGATTTACGTCTTCTGTTCTGAGTAGCCATGTTAACATCAAACCCATCTCATCTAAAAAATAGTTGATATATAATCTGAATTGGTTTTATGAAAGACTTTGTTAAAATATTTTTAGAGAATTGTTCTCATCAGTTTGCTTTGTTGTATATATTTATAATAAAGAAAAGAAAAATTTATTGGATACTAAAATAGTTTTAACAAAAAATAAAATAATTTAGTAAAAATTGATTAGGTTGGATCTTGATATGCAATTATGCAGTATAACCTTTACCTAATTCATTTTACTTAATGCATTTTGACCTAAGCAAATTTAGATTGAATTAGATTTTGATTCAATTATTGTTTTGACTTATTATAATTCGTCCTAATTTAATCAAAATCACTCAATTACCACTCCTAATTTTGAGATCTTTCAAAGAGTGAGGAACAAGGAATTTCGACTGGAAATTCTATTTTCACCTTCTTAAGAAAATCATAATAATCAATAGAAAAATGGCGATGAAGTCTTTAAATATATTATATCAAACAAGAATGTGGAACACAGTAGTTACATTTTCTCTTATATGAAACAAAATAGACTTAACATACTCCCTCACCTATTTTTATTTGTCATGTTACATTTTTCGAAAGTTAATTTAACTAATTTTTAAAGTTAAATTAAATTACATTAATTTAATTTTTTTAAAAAAATTAAAAAAATATATGAAAAATACCATAAATTATAACTTTTTAAGATCAATATGATGAAAAAATATATTTCAAGATATTAGTCAAAATTCATATAGTTTGACTCTAAAAATAACAAACAATAGTGAACGGAAAGGAGTTTTAAGGAGCAATATATTAAATATCAATTATCTTCATCAAAATATATTAAATATCAATTTTACTAAAATCATTCTTTAATGAATATAATAAATGTAATGTTTTAAAAAATGATTGTAGATAATAATTGTAAATTAAAACTATGTGGCAAATTATTTTTTAACTTATTAGATTGAACAAATAAAAATCAACACCTATTTTCAATACAATAATAAGTAAA
Source organism: Solanum lycopersicoides (assembly GCA_022817965.1). Lineage (NCBI taxonomy): Eukaryota > Viridiplantae > Streptophyta > Magnoliopsida > Solanales > Solanaceae > Solanum > Solanum lycopersicoides. Next base: position 116,253,828 of record CM040618.1, read on the forward strand.
AAAAATTAACACGGGAAGTAATTCATTATACATAGTATTAAAAGCTCGTATCTGTTGTACTGATGCATTCTCTTTCTCTCGGCTAAAGTATTATTCCTTCATTTTTAATATATTTGTTAAATTTTGACTTGATACGAAAATTTTAAAAATAAAAAAGTATTTTATTTCTTTTTTCAAATTAAATATATGGAATATATTAAAATATTTTTTATTTCTATATAACTCTAAAATATATTATATACAACATTAAAATTATAAAATTATGCAAATGAAAAAAGACATATTTTTAAACTAAGTAAAAGTAAAATAAAACAAATAAATTAAAATAGGAGCGTAGTATACACAATGAGTTACAAGATACAACCAATTAGAATTTAGTACGTACCTTGTTTCCATGAGAATATACATACAACAAACTGTACAGTCCATTATTTCACTCACCACATGTAAATAACAGGTGTAATCCTTATCTAGTTCTATCAAATCAAAAATAATGTCATATTCTGATTATTATTTATTTATTTATTTATTTATATGCAGATTTCTTACCTTGTAGGCTAATAAATTAAATTACTGCCCATACAAGAAAACGATCTCATCATTAGACTTAACAATATTCTCACATAATAATTACTATATAGTTAACTAAAGAATGACAAATATAACGCACCACCTATATATAAGCTTATTCTAATGTGTAGTACATTCTCTGCCCAAAATAAAAAGAATATATGCAGTATAGCTTGATAAGAAATATTCTTTATTAATAATTCTTACCTGATATAAATTGATAATTAATTTGAGCTATATATAAAAAATGAATGGAGTATGACGTTGCACTTAATATTATGCAAAGACGTTAAGGATATTGAGCCTCTATCGGTTGAAGAATTTCGATAAATATGTCATTGATCAAAATAACGAGAGGTAATTTAATTAGAATTAAACTTAATTACTATTATAAAAGAGATTAATTATAACTATAACCTGATTTTCAACTCTTTTCTCATTTTTGAAGTTATATTTAAAACAATCAACTATGAATATTATTTCAAATTATTATTTATATAAAATCTCTGGGAAGAACATGAACACAGATCAGAGGGAGAATGTATTCACAAAAATGAGAGACATGAACACAGAAACTATTATTGGATTTATTTTAGAGATTTTCGTTAAGATTCTTACCACACGAGATCTCTTTCGTTGTTTATGATATTACATTTATTTTAATATTTTGTAAAAAAATTAATCTACGTATTATCGCTACAAAAAGATTATGACACCACTTTGCTAAAATAAATTCTTATTTAATTAAATTTATAAGAACTTTTTCCAAAAATAAAATAATAATTCCTTATAATTTATTAAATATAAATAAATAGTGTGGCTTAGAAATAATTGAAAATAACAAAATAATATAAAGATATATATATAAAATATCTTCCCTATATGTGATCAGTTCAAAACTTGTAAATGAGTTCACGTTTTTCTTTCATTTTTCAATCTTGTTTTTTTGTGTGGGTTCTTGGAAAATGAAATTGCGTTATTTTTCTGTTTTCTTGCGTTTCTTTCCAAATTTACTTGTTTAAACTTTACACTGCCCCCTATTCATTAAGAAATAATACACTCTTAGTACATTATTATTTGTTATAATTTTTATTTTTAAAATCAAATTATAAAAAATTTAACTGACATTTTAAAATGTATTTTTTATTATATTAATATGCAAAAAGTTACAATTTATAGCATTTTTCATATAATTTTTGAATATCTAGATTTTTTGTTAAAAATATCAAATTAATGTAATATAATTTAACTTTAAAAATTAATTAAACTAATTTTTGAAAAACGTAACATGACAAATAAAAGCAGACGGTGGAAATATATATTTTATTATATTAATGAAAATTAGGTAAAAGAAAGAAAATTTACATTAAAAAATTAACTTAAACCACGATAGCGGCTAATGTGCTGCAATAAAACTTGAATAGAAGTTTATGAAATATTTCTTTTTTATCAGATACTGAACTAATATTATTTTTCGTTGACTAGTTTATAGTAATAGGACAAAAATAATTAATTTGACTATCGAGTTCCATCACTCTTGATTTTAAATTTCTTTTATTTATTTAATTATCATGATCTATCACCTCGTAACTTGCTAGAACTTTTAAAATATTTTCCTTTTACTTTGATTAGACAATTGAAATGAAAACGACCTAATGACAATAACATATAGAGAATAGAAGTTCTCTTATGTCGAGCATCGAAATAATTACTAATTATTAAGTAGAGGAAGTCATGGTGATCGTGGGATGGGAAAATAATAATTTTTAATTAGAAATTTCGAATTCAAGTTAATAAATATTTTTTTATAAATCTTTTTATGAGTTTTATGTTATGGAATTCAAATAAATCATAATTTAATTTGGATATTAAATATTGAGCATAATTAAAATAATAATTCATGTGTCCTAACATATATTTTAGTCAAAATAAAATGAATGACATATTTTATATTTAATTCTCTTTTTGTTTGACTTACTTCTTTTTTAATTTTGTTTATAAAAGACTCGCCCTTTTCTTTTTTAGCATCTTTTTAGTTTTAATTTTTTTTACATGACATGTTTAGGATCATACAATTAAATTTTTTGATATATTTAAACATATATTTAATTTTAGATATTAAAATTCAAAAGTCTTTTTTTAAAAAAAAAACTTCATGTCAATTCAAAATAAGTCAAACAAATTAAAATAGAAGAAGTAACAATTAACTTTAAATATTTAATTCTTAATGGAATGATTTATTGTCGTACAAACATCAATAAATTGATTAATATACAAATATGAAAAATCATTATTTCTTTCTCAAACTTTGTTCAAGCCAGATAATGTCATAATTATTCAGTCTAGCTCGTCATGACTCAATCTGAGGGATTAGTCTCGGCCGGATGAACGGAAAATATCAATAACAGAAAGTATATATCAAATTAAATAATGTCACGTAAATTAGATAGAAAAAAAGTGAATATTTTAATTAGGTGAGCCTAGCTAGCTAGCTAGTTTGTGAAGGGAGACAAAATAATGGGGAGCAAAGAACATGTTCTGTCAGTTTACTTTTTTCGATTGGTAGCTTTCCTCTGCCCTTGGGGGGAAATAAAGGTGTGATTTACTTGTCACATAGGGAAGAACCCTAGAGAATATATCACCACATTTTTAGAGATTTTAAGTACTGATTCTATAGAAGATTAGGGAACAGATACTCCTAATTTAATTTTAATTTTAATTTTAATTTTAATTTTATCATGCAAAATACTCCAATAAAAATACTTTTATGGTGTGGTAAGATGGAGGCAGAAAGATCATAACTTTCCTTTTATGAAATTAATGATTCTCTTTAATATAAATGCTTTGTTGGTGGACATGATGAAACAAATAGACGTTTTAGTATATGCTCAAAATATTGAGTTACGTTACATCTTTTAGTACCAGAAAAGAGAGAATCGATATTTAATGATATATAGTTTTTAAGTTATATTAGATTAACTATGTAAATATTTTTTATAATATATGGCTATCATATCAAGATTGTGGAGTGTGGAAGTGTGGTGTATTAGGGTAAAAATAGGCAGTGGTATCTTGTTTTTTTAGAGTAATTTAGTATTAATTATTACTATCGTTTTTCTTATTTATAACAATATTGATGTGTTATATTCGAGTTAAGATTTTTTTTTAAAATAATCTATTCATCACTATGAGTAGAAATATAGTCTATGTATAGAATATTTATTGTTGACTATAATAACAAGTTCGCTATGAAAACTGAAAGTTACATTTATGTAGTTATTGATCAATTTAACATATATAGCTAAAGGTATCAAAATAATTTTCATATGAGTACACGTAACATAAAGTGGGAAGTTGGAATGCATGATGAATAAAAAGTACACTCAAAATCAATAAATCAATTTAATATGAACACTTGTTTGATAGGACTTCTTTTTATATTTGTGATTTGAGTATATGATCAATCAAATCTTCCTGTGAATATTTTAGTTGGCACCTTTAAAAAGTTTCTTCACTTATTCTTTATTGATATTTGTTTCTCCTTATATGTATCTAAATTCTTTTGCATTGCCAAAAATGCCATGTACAAGTTGTTTAAAAAATACATAGTATATATATATTTAAGAATTACCTCTAAATTGTCCCATCCACAAAAAGTTTTTATCCTATAAAGTGATATGATATTAACTAGTTGTAAAAGATTTGCAAGGAGAATAAAATAAAATCGACATACCACTAGGGATCGCACCTAACACAGATTGTTTCAGAGTTTATAATTTCATATTCTCAATTTATACTCTCTTTTTTACCATCTGATATCTGGTAATCATATTAGAATTTGATTAAATTTGTTTTTGTACACTGAAGAATATATTATTTTCTAACAAAGGTGAGTTCGTACCTAGGAAAACTCGAATTTGAGATACCCGGTGAAGCATGATTCTCAATTTATACTTAATAGGTCCTTCACATCAATATAATGTAGATATGAATCAGTACTATACACTAATTCACTGGTATTTTTAAAGTATCAACATCATCTTTTTAGATTGAAAATGACTTAAAGGAGTACTGATTTTAGCTCCTTTTTTTAATTCCTTTTTAAGGAACAGGACTAGAGTTAAAAGCGGAGTCTTCACGCAACAGTAAAATTTATGATTATACGATTAGAATGTTTACTTTTAAGAAGCTTAGTACCTAGCTCCCTCATATATATAATAAGATTTGGTAGAAGTGAAGTTGTATGGTCCATCACCTAGTTATCGTTATCGCTCGAGAATTAAAATGAATAGGCATCCTATATATCTGGTATATATATTTCCTTCTCCGACATCTTACTGATTAACTCCACGATGACAAACTCTCATCTTGTGTGTTAATCGAGTTGTTTTACTCCTTATAGACAAATCAATAGTGGCCAATACATAAAAAAAATATCTTTAGCAGCGACTAATTAATGGAATAAGATCAATTATCGCTAAACATTTTTTTTAGTGGCAATTTCCTTATGTATGTCCCTAAAACCTTTTATTACATTAGATCTAATAACACTTAACTAATGCTAATTAAGATTTTAACACTCTTTGTTAATGTGTCTTATGTACTGTTGCTAAAAGTTGTTTTAGTTATAGTGATAAAAGAGAATGAATTAATGGTTTTGATTGAAGTCAATAAACAGTCTTATGCGCAAATACAATATACAATTTAATATATTTTGATTATTTTTGAGATTTCACATATAGCGAGAGCTTAGTTAGGATGCTACTCATTTTATTATTGGAGTAGTTTTTAAAAAGCGTTTGTGGTGGGGTGGGGTGGGGTGGGGGGGCTATATTAGGGACAAGGATTTGATGTTAATCCAATGAGAATTGTTGCTTTAAGCTAGAATTAGTATAAAGAAACCAAAGGACAAGCTTTAGTACCTATATACAAGGAACATTAGTGTATATAGGTTTTAGTTAACTAATTATGATTTAGAGTACATAGTGAGTATAGTAGATAAGACACTTTATTCAGATTTGTGCTCAAGAAAGACCAAAAAAGAATGGCTTGAAATTGGATTCCATCAACTTTTGCAATTTTCTCATGATTCCTAAATTATATCTTAATTAAGCTCCAAACTTCAAACCCTAAATTATATTAGCTACCCAATCAATCTCCTTCATTACTCAATCGACTACAGCTGGAACTCATCATATTAGTTGGTGCTACTCTCTATTACAATCGAACCCTAGCTAGGATTTTGCTTAAAGACACACCCCACTATCAGCGGACCCAAAAATTCTGTCAAGGAATTAAATTATATAATGAAATAAACTCATAAAAAACATTTATAAACAATAATATTATTACATACTAGTTTAATTTTTTGTTATAGGGTCCGGATGAACCCCTCACACTCATATGGCTTTGCTCCTTGACCCCATCGGCCATTTGCAAATTGTTCTTTTTTAGAGAAATCCTATGTTTAGAGTACCATCACTACCGTATTTGTTTCTCATGTAATTATTTTTTATGTTATTTCTACTTTTTAAAAATATAATACAATTATATTTGTTCAAATTTTCTAAAAATGCTTCAATTTTGAAAAAAAAAATATCAAATCATTATGCATCCAACGACACATTTGAAGAATCTAAGCAACATAGTGTAGCACTGCATTAGTATATTATTGGTTTGACATGATTTATCAAATAGTTTCCTCTTGTGATCCTAACTCGATTTCTTTCATGGACACATTTTTAATCATAGACTACATACATTGCATGTGGTTACATACTAGCATCATGTAGCATAACAAGAATTTTACACAGACGTATTCCGCTTTTTAATATATTCACAATCGAATTAATTATACTCATCACGCTTTTCATTTGATATTTGATATCCTTTCTATAGTTCGACTAATAAAAATTTCCACCAAAATAATCTAAATGATAAAATAATGAATTATACACACAAAGAGAAGGCATTTCACCCCACCACCCACTCCTTATCTCGTTCTTCCACCCCATACCCCTTTTTAGGTCCCCACAAACCAAATTAAGCCCCTATACCATATAATCCTCTTTCAACGTTTTTGGTAAGAATATGTTTGAATGGATTAATTTTAAGTGTTTTTAAGGTGAAATGATTTTAAAGTATTTGAATAAATTAAAAATGAATTCGTAGATACTTAATTTTAAAAGAATAAATTTATTTTAATTTATAAGTTAAAAAATTAAAGTCAATTTAAACAGACTCGAATAAGAATGAGGAACCTTTAGTAAAGGGTGATTTTTTTCCCTAAAAGAAGTAGAGGCCCAATTCTTCTTTTGTTTGGTTTCGTCCTTTACAACCCTTAGTGGGTCCACAAACCCACATTAAACCACCAAGATTTTCCGTATGATTTTCTCTCTATCAGTACAACTCCCAAACGAAACCTTCATGTCCATCCACGTGCCTTCTTTTTCATATTTCCAACTTCCAACAATAGTTATTTAAAATTATATTCCGTTGGTTTGTAAGTATCTTGATTAATAATTTAATTGACATATGAAATAGATCATTGAGTGTTTTAGTCTCTATTAGAATTTAAATGTAAGATTTCATATTAATGGCAAGGGCAGACTCATATAGAATTCGTGGGGTGTTTGAGCACCCATTAATTTTATTTTGGAATATATATATATAGAAAAAAAATTAAAATATATTTGTATAAAATTAACATAGAGCATCCAATGAATAAATAATTTGATTGATCCATCGGCTCTTGTATGGGTGATTGCTTAAAGCTCTTTTATTATTGTTGAGTCTGAGTTCAAATTCCACATCCTAAATTCGCCACTAATTAATGGTTAACCACTTGGTCACATTAATTTAAGAAGAAATTTCTCTAATTTTGACCTTGACATTAATGGGAGGGGGTCTAGTATTGATCCTCCTCAATGTCTTATAAGTCGAGTTCGTTACGTAGGACTTGACTAGTGCGATTTACATTTCATGTGTAATTTACAGGTTATTAATAACACAAGGGAGGTGTAACAGAAGTTATAACGACTACAAATTATTGTGATTTTTTTTATAAAAAAAAATATCTCCATGTTGAATGAAGTAAAACATGATAAGCAAGCATTAGGTAGCAATTTAATGAGCTGAAAGATGATTTTAACCATCCAAAACATGAAAAGGACAACCAGATTTTAATTTCAAATAGTAAATGAATAAGATTTGAGCGTTTTAGGAGATAAGATGTGTAAAAATATGAGGTCTAGATCAAGCCTCAAGCACAAAGGGAAATATTGATGTGAAATGTACCTTAATAATAATAATGTACCATTTGCAGTAGCTGTAGTAGGCCGCAGTTTTTCTCTCCAATGATCAAATAAAGCAATTTTAGTACTTTAGTTACACGTTATTTTCTGTGTAAGATATTTATCATTCCAAAAAATCATATCACACACCATTATTCCATTATTAAGTACATTATTTTTTGGTTTTAGGTAGTCATTATCTGTAACTCACAAATTTACAGATTCCACTACATCATATTTGTATAATTTGTAGATTTTTGTTGTAATAAAGTGGTAAAGTTCTACGTTCAAATAGTTCTTCATTGAAACGATTTAAATTTGAGATTTCTGATTAAATACGAAAAAATTTAAATGATTTTCATTATGTGGGGGCATGAGAGCCACACAAATGGCAGGTCTGTTTTTGATTTTGCCGTATATGATTCATGTAATGACAAGTACAGCATACGGACCATTTTGCTCCCTTGTGGGAAAATTACATAATTAAGACTCATCATATTTTTGGGAAAAGTAGTAGGGACCTTTTTGGATGTAAAATGGGAACTGCAGGTGGGTTCCATTTACTTTGACCTAAAGTTTAGGCCATTGATGCAATTTCATCATCAATGAGGGACCATCACCTGCAAAGCATGTGCTTCACACTTTTCTTGCCAATGGACCTTTCCTAACTTTGGCTATCTTCTGCACCAAAAAAAAAAACTAAAGTATATAAAGTTGCCCAACCAGCACAAGTACATGACATAAGAAATAGTACATGATAGAATAGCAAAAAGAATATCGGAATTTTGAATTTTAATTTTACGAGTTCTGAATTAACGAATTCATTATTTGAGCAAAAGCCTCTAGCTTCACCTTTGACTAGAGTACAACCATTTCTATCCCCATACAACAACCATAACTACGTCTTATACTAAAAAAAAAGAGTCAAAGTTCTAACCTCATGTTGCTCAGACTCCTCCCAAAAATGTTATCAGGTGTGTGGTGGATCCTTTGCAATTTTGGAGAATCCAAACACGAGTGCAGTAACATTGTTGGAGAGTCCGAGCAACTTAGGTTATGACATTCAGTGTTAATTAAAGTCATGTTTTGAATTATTACTATGCCAATTACCAAATTTTTACAGTACAAAAGAGGATATGGTACTCCAAAGTCTAAAACTCACATGATTATTCATGGCTTGAATTGTGCATAATTGGAGACAACCCATGTACAAGGTTTGAGTAGTGGAGAAAAGGAACAAGACAATTAGTGAGTGCTGACTGCCTTGAGAGTTTGTGACAGACGAGAAAAGTCCAAAGACTAATGGATGAAATTTTTAACAGAACAAAAAATATCCAAATATGACTTTTCTGTTTAGCTACTAGATAGAAGATGCAAACAAAGATATAAATCTGTATACCAAAAATATCTTCAGCGTCAATTAATTAACAATAATAGATTAATTGTTTCACCCAAAATGGTCAAAGCAGTGTGTGTTGCCTTGTCTAAACTGCATTGTGGAGCTAAAACTAATCCTCTTCTTGCTAGAAGTCATTTTAGTACTAAATTAACTAGAAGTGAACAATAATTTTATAAGGTAAAGTGTTAATTCAAAAGCCACTTTGCTGATCCAATTATGAGACATTGGGAAATAGAGTAGTAGAACTAATAGTGTTTTAGTACACTATTAGTGTGAATGACTCAATTCGAGATGGAAACATGCTTTCAATGTAGGCTAAAATAGTTGTAATAGTTCCAAATATTGATGATCAGTCTTTGCTAGTAGCGCCTGAAATTTGGAACTGTTTAAAGGAGATTGGGCTAGTCGGGATTAGGGGGTGTTTGGTACGAAAGGAAAATGTTTTTCAATTTTCAAAATTTTATTTTCTCACCTCACCCCGCCCTTACCCATGACCCACCCATCATCCCCCCACCCCCTCAAAAAAAATTTAAGGTTGTTTTTAAAAAATATTTTCAATTTCAAATTTTTATTTTTTCACCTCCTACCCCCCTCACCCCCTAAAAAAAATTAAGTTTGTTTTTAAAAAATATTTTCAATTTAAAAAATTATTTTCTACTCTAGTAAAAATAAAATATATTTCTCAAAAACACTTTCCATTCATAAATCAAACACTAAAATTCTTTTTCAAAAAATATTTTCTATTCACCTATCAAACATGAAAAAATAAGTCAAGAATCTACTTGTTTTTCATAAAAACATTTTCCTTCATGCCAAGCACACCCTAAAAGAAAAATCGAACTTGTGAGAAAGATGAATGTTGTAATGAATAAATTGTTATAAATATATACATATTTGATACATAGGTATACACTATACACTATACAATATCGATATATTACAAACACATATGACTATTTTAGTTGAAAAGAATTTTGTACCGTAGTACATTTCTATAAGAAACCCATTTTCCCTTATTTATTTTACTATAATCTTGTATGTCTTTTATTTTAGTAATATCTTTGCAGACAGTCATATTAACAAAAATGGAGCTCCCCTTCATCTCAATTTAACGAGATATAAAAATTTAAAGACTTTTTATCGATTCTTCTGTTAAAATATCACATTTGAATTGACTTGGTGGTTGATCATGGTTTGGACCTAATATTTTCTTCAGCCCAATTTGAATTGGATTATTATTGCCATAACTTTATTTGGAGTAGCTCAGAGTGCTGTACTCTGTTTGTTTTTCAAAAGAAACAATTATTATTAATATTTAATTTGACCTAAAGTAACTTTTAAAAATGTGACACTGTAGGTGTGTTTTAGTGGAAAATATTTTTCATGAAAAATGTTGTTTTTTTAAAAAATAAGTAGATATTTAACTTATTTTCTCATTTTTGATTGGTAATATAAAATATTTTCCCGAAAAAACTTTCGTGTTTGGTTTTAAAATAAAAAAAGTTTTTGAGAAATATCTTTTATTTTTTACTAGAGTAGAAAATAATTTATGAAATTGTTAAAATTTTGTGTGGTGGGGGGGTCGAGGATAGGGGTGAAAAATTAAAAATCAAAGTTGAATTTTCTTTTTAAAAAAACAATATCAATTTGTTTTTGTTTTTGTTTTTTTTTGGGGGGGGGGGGGCGCTAGTGAAGGAAGGGGTCGAGGGTAGGGGTGAAAAATGAAATTTTGAAGTTTAAAATAATTTTTAAAAACAAACTTAATTTTTTTTAGGGGGAGTTGGGGTGGGTGGGTTAGGGGCTCGTGGGGTGGGTTAGGTGGGCTGGGTGCGGTAGGGTGGGGTGGATAAGGGGGAGGTTGGAATAGAGTTTTGGAAAATATTTTCCTTAAGTTTTGAAGGAAAGTCATTTTCCTTAAATTTGAGGAAAATGAGTTGATTTGAAAAATATTTTCCAAAATATTTGACCCAACCAAACATAAAAAAATTGAAAACATTTTTCAAAAAATGTTTTCCTTCGTACCAAACACATAAAAAAAAAAAGTTGACATTTCACGTAAGAATGAGGCGTAATATTAGCACTAATTTGTCTAAATTATTTTTTATATTTTGCTTTTCATTTCACCCTTTGTCAAATGTCATAGAAAAAATAGTGAATATATAATTTCTTGTATATGTGAGAGTGAAAAAAATCAAATTCCATTTAACATATCGAATTCAATTTACAAAAACTTTTTATAAGATTAAAAAATAAATTTATAGCAATGTATGTGTTGATAAGGAACTAAAATTATGCCTCTCATCTATCAAGCATCTTGAGCCAAAATGAAATATAGGTTTCACTCTTCCAATCACCATGCTTTCAATTATAATCCCTTGCAATACAATTACTTTTTCAAATTATATTTTTATATTAAAATTGTTGACAGACCTCAATATGTAAAGTATAACAAAAATGATAAGGTGTTTAGAAGTTTTGAGTATAATTATACAACTACATTCAAATTTATCATTTTAGATATGATATTTAATCATAGGCTATATTCTAAATGAGCAAGTATTATTATTTGAAAAGGTCTTTCATTAATCATTTGATTGATACTTTATTTATATGTTCATACACATTTTATCTTAAATAAATAAGTAATGTTTAAATTTCTCAATACTTAATACAAAAACTATTTAATACCATCAATTCAACAATGAATTGCTAAAATAGTACTACATGACAAGTGAAATTATTGAAAATAAGTAAAACATCGTGGTATAAATTTGGAGAGAAAATATGTGAAAATTAAAATAAAAAAGAAATTTCTACTATTATAGGAGTATGGGTGATATCAAGATGGCACCTTAATGTCATTAATTTTACTCATGGAAAGTTTTTAACTTTTCATATCTTTAATGTGTCTTCTAAGAGAAAATCCACCGTTCATAATTGTAACGTCTCTTCTAATAGAAAATTTAATACATTAGTTATTTTACGAATTTATTTTTATTTTATTCTTCACATACAATTTTTAAGCTTTCTAATTATCTTTGGAAACGAGAACATACTTGGACAGGTATAAGATATCTTATCAATAGGATTGCGAAGATCAATGATTGCCCTTTATTATTCATTTATTTTTCCTTTCTCAAATTGAATTAATAGCTGCTGCAAAATCTGTATAGAAATCTAAAACATAGTATTGTCTCTTTAGAAATATTCTCAATTTCTTTCATCCATTCAAGTTTGTAAAGCGGTATTACAAGTCAAAGTATGTGATCTCTTAAGTATTTGTCTAAATCTTACTATGTTTCCCCCCCCCCCCCCTTTTGTGTGTTGTGCTTTTTTATATAGCATATAAAAGAGAGTCCGGAGCCTAAATGATATAAAATATTAATAAAAAATTTAAAACGGTATATAAAATTTTATATTAACTAAAACGGTAAAATCGCTGGAACAACAGCGATTTCCTCCGTCGGAAAAAGCAAAATCGCTGCTACTTTTGCAAAATGTGATTATTTAAAAAAAAAAAATCAACAAAATCGCTGCCTAGGCAGTGATTTTCATAAAAAAATTTGATTTAAAAAAAAAATGAAATCACTGCCTAGGCAGCGATTTTCATAAAAAAAAAACTTTTTTTTTTAAATGAATTTGGCAGCGATTTTTCATTATTTTTTTTTAATAAAACGCTCCAAAATTTAAGAAAAAAAAATTATGAATATTGGTGCCTTGGCAGCGATTTCATTTAGATTTTTTTTTTTTTTATGAAAATCGCTGCCTAGGCAGCGTTTTTGTTAAAAAAATCACATTTTGCAAAATAACTGCAGTAGCAGCGATTTTGCTTTTTCCGGCGGAGGAAATCGCTGTTGTTAGAGCGATTTTGCCGTTTAGGTTAATATAAAATTTTATATACCGTTTTAGAACTTTTGTTAATATTTTATACCCTTTAGACTCCGGACTCATATAAAAGACTAGATTACACAACCTCAAAGAATTAAATGAAAACATTTGTCAGATTACTTGATCAAAATATATTGTGAGTTGTGATATTTTAGGAAGCGTAGGCACTGGCACGTTGAATTACGTCTTTGAATAGTGAAAGATAACATTTGATAGTCCATTGAGTGTACATTCAAGGACGGATAAAATTGCTTCTTATCTACTATATAATTTCTGTAGACTGAACTCTATTTCAAAAATTGATTTGCCCATAAATTATATTGCTGATACAAAATACAACAAGATTGAAATAATTACGACATGTTTGTTCCATTATTTCGCTTATTTTGTATCTTTCCTGTCTATACTTAAACTATCACGCTTTCGCACGAGTCTCATACCCCCATTCAATATGTTAATCAATAAATACATCATTCAGGTGCGAACAATGAACAACTTATTTATATAAGTCTTCTACCCCATCAGTTTTGAGAACTGCAAATAGTTTTTCCGTATTGCCTCTCTTGCTTCTCTATCTTTTTCAAAACTCACTTGGTTATTTGACTAGCCAAATTAAACTAGTATGTAATATAGCAGCATAATCACTCATTCAATATCTCCATATCTTCTTTTCTCAAATATATATTTTTAGCTCTTAAATTTTGTTGCGTTGAACAAGATTCCATAACAGAACAAACAGTTGAATCCCATTGTAGATAGAAATATTTCGGTAATCATACAAAAAATTATGTAAAATAGTATACTAAACATTCTTCAAATTTTTGTTGTTGAAGTATGGATCTTCTTAACATGTTTTTCGACTAGTTGTTCTGGCTCTGCCTATTTGCACATTATTTGGACATAACCCTGATGTAAACCTTCTTAAGGGCCCGTTTGGCCATAGAATTTCCAAATAATATTTGGGGAAAAACTTGGCAAATAGTGTTTGTCCATACACTTTGCCATTATTTGGCAAATATTTTTGGCAAATATCCCAAATTCCCAAATACTAGTTTTTTCTAGTATTTGGGTCAAATCTCAATATTTGGGATCTTTTAAAAATTAAAATTTTACCCAAACTTTTATCTTTTACAAAAATGCCCTTATAGTTGTTGCTTACGTTGTATTACATAAATTTTTACGTTAATTCCAAAGTAGTGATAAAATATTTTGTGAATGTTAAATGATAATATGGTTATTGATGAAAATGATGAACAATCTGCTCAAAATAACAAAGTAATGTGTTTTGTCTACTTCACGATGTATGAAATGATGCTTGTTGCACTCACTCCATATTACAACATTGCTCTAGTGTCATGGACACTATTTGTTATCTTTGTAACAAAGATCCAATTGACTTGTATAATACAAACTTATGATTAGTTTTGATATTTTTAAAACGTATGGGTATGAATCATATTTTTTTAAAAAAGTGAAATATATTTTCCAAATACTATGGCCAAACACATGTTGAAATTTCACCCAAAATTTATTTGCCAAGAATATTTGAAAATCTATGGCCAAACGCTAGCTTAATATAATGGCTTTTTAATATAGTGGCTTTTTGATAATAATTTAAATGTATTGAATGATAAATTGATCATTTATGACATTTAACCTTTTTGGCTTATATAAGGTGATGCTTGAATTGCTTCTAATAACATTATCCTATTTATTCACTTTAACTATTTATCAGTAGAAAATTAATGAATGTTATAATATACGGAGAATATGAAATAAAATTAGGAATATCAACTCTAATTTAATTCTTATGTTGGGTCGTGCCCAGCACAGGCAACCTCATCTAATAGCACAATAAATTTTGATAATTATGTAATTTATATGACTAAGAAAATGATTCATTAAATCTTTGAATTTGGCTTATTGTAGAGAAAAATTATATACTGCTTTTACTTAATAAAAAAGGTGAATGTATCTCCGAATTAGACAGAATAGATCATTTTTACCTTTTATTCGCACGGTGAAAAAAAAACCACTAATCCAATTGACACATTAATGCATATTTTTACTCAAAATTTATATCTTTTTCACTTCTTCGTTACCACTTCACATAAATCCACACATTAATTCTTATTAATACTTAATCATCAAGTCTAATATCACTCTAGTATTTTCAGTGCATCCTAATATGCCTGAAGAACTCTCTAATAATTTTTTTGTCTCTCATAATATTTTATCTTTTATTTTCTGTATTTTTTTAAAATAAAATTTCAAAGCATAGTAATTGTCAAAATTATTTTTATTGTCCTCACCTATTCTAATGGAGTCTCTAAAAGCCGCTTTAGTGAAAGTAAGTTTAGAATCAATTTAAAGATATAAATATATCTTATTTGGAGAAAAAAATTGTGAAATTAATTGTCTCGTTAAAAAATAGAATATTTTGAAGTAAAACAAAAGAGATGAAAGTGAAGATTAAGAAGTGAAAAACATCGCAGAAAAGGTTCGTGATATTAGAGAAGCAAGAGGTTGGAATTTTAGCAAAGAAATATAATTATAAAAATCAACAGGGTTAGAAGGACGTTATTTGATCCGAAGCTCGCATATATATATATATATATATATATATATATATATATATTTATTTATTTATTTATTTATTTATTTTCTTTTTTTTCTAACTTGATCAAATATGAGCTGAAATTGTGAGGACAAAAATATGTGGTTCATTTTACTAATTACGACATTAATTTTGATTAAAAAAATAGTGGACCATAAGAATAAGGCTTGCTTACCTAGTTGTGTAGGCAACAAAAATAGTCTTATGGATATTTAATGTATTTGTATCGTATAACTGTGTATATATGATGTATGATTATGTATCACAAATGAATACACATCAATATACACTTCTTGATATAATTTTTATATATTGCAGATTCTTTTTTTTTTTTTAAATTTTGTCCAACTCAAATTTCCTCCAAAAAATCTCAAATTTTAGGTATGAGCTTTTGTCGATATACATGTTGAGTTTTTTAATATATTATTGACTATAAATATTTCACGTGTGCAGCACGTCGTATTTTAAAATCAAGTTTTGAAGAATCTTTAATGACTAGTGAAGTCTTTTCAATCCCAACCAATTCAAATTCTCCTTTTAAAAAATTCAAATTTTCTGATATGAGCCCCTCTCAGAGTTTTAAATTTCTGATAAATTATTCCCTCAGAACCATCCACATTGTAGTACGTCGAATTTTATGTTTGAGCTTTAAAAAATCTTCAATAGCTGAACATAGAATCTTTAAACTAATAAACTCCCATTCTGTTTCTAAGTCTAAAACACGACTACCCAACTTCAAATAATAGGTAAGCATGAACGTAATCAACAAGCTTCAATCATAAAATAATATTTAAGTTTTTTTTTTTGGAATAATATTAAAGTACAAAATAGATTTTCTATTTTTTTTCCAAATTCAAACTCAACCAACTATTGCGGAGCATCTACGTTTTCCATATTTTTCTTCTCAGATTTTATTCAGTTATATAAACAACTCTAAAACAATAGCACTCAATGATTTCTAAATTTTGAGATTTCAAAACTCTCTAATCCTCAAGTTAAACCACACACAAAAAAAAAGATAAAGAAAAGAAAATATCGTGAACTTTGCCAATAATAACAAAAGTCGAGTCGCTATTTTTATAATAAAGTAATAATTAAATATTTTGAATAGAAATTTGTTGATGCAATAAATATTTTGGATAATTTTCTCTAAAAAGTATTCTATTTTCCATAGTTCAAACTTCAAACAAAAGTATTTTTCATTTATTTTGTAATTTGTTTAAATATTTTTATTTATGATTAGTTAGAAACTAAGAAAGAAAAAAAAACTTTAGGGCCAAAATATTATTCTTAAGGGTACAACAAACCTAAAACCCTCACGAACGAGCAGTATATCCCACTTTGCTGCTTCTCATTTTTGTACTCAAAACATTCCACACTACAAAAGGGCCTTCGTATTCTTCGAGAATCTGCTCTCTTCTTCACTCCATAACCCGATCTAGGGTTTTCTCTCGTTGCCGATCTCCTCGCATTCCCATCACTTTCCCGGCCAGATATATAGTCGGAAATGGCGTATTCAGCACAAACTCTTGATATTTCCGGCGACCGCCAGTCCGGTCAGGATGTTCGAACTCAAAATGGTACAGTCATATCTCGCTACCTTCCCCCCTTTACATGTATTACTTTACTCTTTCTACTTAGTGAAGTAGTGATTGTGTGTTGTATATCGGGATTTCAGTGATGGCATGTCAAGCAGTAGCCAACATTGTCAAATCTTCGCTTGGACCTGTTGGCCTTGATAAGGTTCGTTTCTATTTTTCGTAGCTCTTGCATCTGTTTGTGTACTCGTAGTGTATTCTACGCTACTAGTAATTGTTGTTGAAGAAGTTTAACTGCATCTGGTTTGCCTTAATTGTCAAAGTTACTAACTATTTCTCTTGTAGTTATGTATCTGGTTGCCAGTTTTAGGAGGATGTACATACCTTGGGTTTTGAGGTGTTTATCATGTGAAATTTCTAATTTAATAGATAAATTATTGATTATTGGAATGAGACAGGCTCAAATTTAGAGGAATGGTGTTTTAATGAAGTGGAATCTCTACTTAGTTGCTGAAGTGAGCTAACTAGCACTTTTACGGATAAATGTGCGGAGCAATTTAGAGAAGTGTATGTGAAACCTCGAGTTCTGTGGAGAGCCTCTCTGGTGGTTGTTATTTGTATCAAATTTGTTAGTCATTACCTGAATGATTTAAGGACTAGAAAAAAACAAAAATGTAAGTGAGCATATTTGCCAAGCTTGCTCATACTGAGAGCATTTTAGCCTGCAATCATCAATAATCCGGTAGACAGGTGTAGTATAGTATGACCATGGCTTCTGCTCAAACTCACTTCAGTTTATAAGCATCAGACTTGGTTAACCAGTCAGTTGGTGGGCTTACAATTAGTTCAGAATCAAAGCTGAAGCCTAATGCCCTGATTTGTGACAAGTCATAATAGATGTAGAATGATACCCTTAAACATTTATTACCAAAAACGATTGTGTACCAGACTCGTGAGGCGGCATAAATACTTGAACAGAATAATCTGCCCTGTTCTCATCCTGACTGTGGACATCAGGAGTAAGTTTAGTTTTGAAGTACCAAGGCTGGCTAATCATTTGCCAGCCCAATTCATTATATTTGACATTGAACAGGATGTATCTGCACTCAACACTTCTTTTATATCTTGAAGTATGGAACGGATTATAGTATTATACTTATTACGTAAAATTGCTCAAATTAATTATCTTAATACCCATCATATATCTATTTGTCGTGTTTTCATGGAGATGGAATCAGTCACTACCTCAAAATTTTCCGCTTCTGTTTCTTACAAAAACTAGTTGATGCATATATTTATAGACTTGAAGGATGTTTGATATTACACAATTGGATCTGGTCACATTAATGTAAAAGAATAAAATGGCTTTGATTCAACATTTCTAGTGCCCTCACCCCCTATCCGACACATATTTGTTGCTTGAATGGTCAATTGGTTGTTGACTCATGCATTACTATGAATCTCAGATGCTTGTTGATGATATTGGCGATGTAACAATTACTAATGATGGTGCTACTATTCTGAGGATGTTAGAAGTTGAGCATCCAGCTGCCAAGGTTTCCACATGAACCTTCTATTTTTTCACTCAGGCGTACGTATAAACTCTTTGTATAAAGTGATGAACCATTGTAATGCACTATGTTACAGGTTCTTGTTGAGTTGGCTGAACTCCAAGATCGAGAAGTTGGTGATGGAACAACCTCAGTTGTTATTATAGCTGCAGAATTGCTTAAGGTATTCTTGCTAACGTACTGTAATGCACACACTTCTCTAAGTATTTTCAATTCAAACAGTTTGTGCTCATAATTTTGGTTGATATTCTGTGTATTAATATTTGCAGGGAGCAAATGAGTTGGTGAGGCACAAAATTCACCCAACTTCTATTATAAGTGGATATAGGGTAACTATCTGCATTCAGTTCACATGCAACTTAAAAGAATAATGACATCCCTTTATTTGTGATTCCAAAAACAGAAAGCCTTTCTAATTTTATACTTCACTTGTTTCTGGCAGCTAGCAATGAGGGAAGCATGCAAATATGTTGAAGAAAAATTGGCTGTTAAGGTATTGATTCCTGGTATTTGGCCTTCACGTGTGTAATACTGTGTTTTATGGTGATGTGTCTACCACATGTGAAGTAGTTTGTTCAAATACTAATCTAGCTTGCATTATCTTTGAACTGTATAATATACCTTGTGGACCTTATAAGAAAAGGAGACCGTCTTAAATCTATGATTATTAAGTCAGTCTAGGGAAATTGCAAGTACAGGTTGCACTTGCAATTTTGAGTATCTCGTGATTTATTTCATTGCTAAGGGTAAGAACCATTTAAGTCCTTTATCCTATCAGGTTGAAAGCATGGAAATGGTTTTCATTAATCTACTGCATTATAAACCTTAGACTGAACATTTTGCCTCCTTATGTGGTGCTTTAGTGATTAACACGTCTTTCATCCCTCATGGGCTCTGCTATTAAGAGCATAACGTTGGACAATATATATTATTGGCAGAATGATATGTTTGTTGTTTAGGAAATGGCATTAATGGATCTTTAGTAATCAGGTTTAGCATCAGAAAACTAGTTCCTGGACACTTGTAACTATATCTTTACATCTAATCGGAAATAAATAGTTTTGAACTTTGTTTATGTGTTTTTACTTCATAAAATTCAATGATTTATTAGTTTGGGACTTCCATGTTGGAGGTCTCAAGTTCGAAACCCCTTGTCAGCGAAAGCAAGGGGTTTGCCTTCTGGGTCGAGCTCGTCGCACCAGACTCGCCTAGTGCGGGTTACCTCTCCTATGTGGTTGCGAGCTATTGCATAGGAGTGGGGTTTTTATTCAGTGAGCACCCAAAGGGTGGCAGCTGCTAGCTGCTGGTTTCCCTTGTCATAAAATAAATAAATAAATAAATTCAATGATTTTTTTTTCAATTCTTAAATCTTACTAATATATATATATATTGTTCTTTATTAAAACCTTTCATTGATATAAAACTTATATTTAACTGTGCTTTGCACTTGAAACCCTAGCAGACCATGGTGCATTTCAACGCTTTTCACTTTTGATGTCTAATTTAATGCAGTTCATGATCTTTACAGTTTGTCCACTGTTTTTTCAGGTCGATAAGCTCGGAAAAGATTCTCTTATAAATTGTGCCAAGACAAGCATGTCATCAAAGTTGATAGCAGATGATAGTGACTTCTTCGCAAATATGGTATGGTGGTTCTTGAAATTGGATTATCTTGAATAAAATGCCGGTTCTTGGAAAAAACCTAAGGATAAGCTTTTTGATTATTCAAATCAAGTGTATTAATAGTGCTCTGAGCTTCGTCCCAATACAAGTACAAGAGGAGAGTACATCAATGTTCAAATAACCTAAGAAAAATCTTATCTCACACTGTTATCCAAGAAAACACACTAGCTTTTTTCGAGACCTGTTTAATCTGAGTGATCATTTTGTGCAATCTGCATATGCAGAACATTATAACCCATGTATGTGTTGTGTAATGTTTTCGTTATATTACCTGCTTTAACCTGAACCACAGCTTAGTGTCTCTTTGATGTTGCTGCATTTAGGCAATTAATTACTAGTCATATGTATGCTTCCTGGTTAGTAACATTCTCATACTTTGCTTTCATACAATTAGTGTCGTATTGATGGGAAAAGAATGGAAACCAGGGGTAAGTTGTTATTTCCTATTGTTTGTGATGCTTTGTAAGGTGGATAGAGTGGGCCTAACACTCTACTAAATTCACTGCTGTTTTGTGTATAGTGTTTTGAAATATCGTAGCTACCTAATTTAGTATCTTGTGCCATTTGAGCTAGGTTGATTATATGAGAAAAGTTGCTTCTTTTTTAACGCTTCCTTTCCACATAAAATTTCCCAAGATGTACATCTAACTTTAGTTACTGAAATTATGTGGGATTAGCAATATTGACCCTTTTAGTCGACTTCTATTTAATTCCTAATATTGTGATTCTCTTTTTTGGGGCTAATAGAGCCCCAACTATGCTTGTATTAACAATTGTATGTTTGCTCCTTGCATTATTTTTCATACTCATTTGTGTGTCAATGTTTGAGATCTTTTCTTGTTGCTAATCCTTTTCCAATGTCAATTTTACATGCATGGGCAGCTAAATTATCCATCTAATGTGTTTTGCTTTCTAAGGGTCTTTTGTATCATATCTTTTGTGAAGCATCATTCCCAGGTACCATAATCTTTAGCAATTGGTCTTTTGTAGGTTGTTGAAGCAGTACAGGCAGTCAAGATGACTAATGTTAGGGGTGAAATCAAATACCCCATAAAGGTGTGTTGTTAGTTTAAGAAAACTTGTTTTGATAATTTGGAAGGTCGTCTTTATAGTTTTGTTAATCTGGAAGCACATTAGAACAATTTTGGCCTGTTTTTGTTTCATTTAGACTTTCTGTTGCTTTTTGAAGGTTGCCAACATACCCTTAATGTTGAGGAATACAATAGTATCAGTTTTTAAAAAAATAATTTTGTGCAGTTCGATTTAGTAGATTCCCTAGATTGTTTCACATCTAGATCAAGCACTAATATAAAACAAAACGTTACTTCTATCCAGGGTATTAATTTACTTAAAGCACATGGGAAAAGTGCAAAAGATAGCTATCTATTGAAGGGTTATGCACTAAATACTGGCCGTGCTGCCCAAGGAATGCCTCTGAGAGTTGCGCCTGCACGGATTGCTTGTCTTGACTTCAATCTTCAAAAGACGAAAATGCAGATGGGTGTTCAAGTGTTGGTAACTGATCCTCGAGAGCTTGAGAGGATTCGCCAAAGGTGATTTTTTTACTGGACCATTGAGTCTATTATGTTTCTATCGATGTGTAACATCGTTCTACTTGTCAACTGCTCAGAACTGAAACCAAAGAAATAGAAACTAACATTTGCCATATATGGCCATAATCAGTGCTGGAATTTTTTTTATTCAGAAATTTTATTGCGATCGGTGACTGTTATCTCTAATGATTTCCCAAGACTGTTAAATATTCCTTCCCGATAGATGTGGATTCCTACATTTATGTGACAGTTCAAATATGTTGGGTATTTGACTGCTTACAACAGAGTACATAGGATATCTTATTGCTGGTACTGAACGAGAGATGAGGCCTAGGCTGTTGTTTTTGACATAACTCTGTTATCTCTAATGATTTCCCAAGACTGTTTGCGTATATAACTTGGTAACTCTGTTGTCTCGAATGATTTCCCAAGGCTGTTTTGCTTATATAACTTAGGATAACCGATGACATTCTGTAGCTATAATTTACAACGTATTGGTTAAACCACAGCAGCATGTTGGAATTCAGCCCTAATGTAAATTTATGCTTACAGAGAAGCTGATATGACGAAAGAACGGATTCAAAAACTTTTGAGTGCGGGAGCAAATGTCGTTTTGACTTCAAAAGGAATTGATGACATGGCACTGAAGGCAAGCTGCTAACTTTGGTTTTTACTTTTCATGTTTTGCTGTCTCCTTCACATGCTCTACTCAGTTGAGAATGAGTTCCTATATCTAACTCATACTAAAGTTTCCTTGAAAAGGCAACAAATACTTTGTTTAATACTGGGCTTTATTTTGTACATTCTAGATGTTCTCTTAATTTTTCCTGGCATGTTCTTGATAACTGTTACCCTTATTGTGCCAGTATCGTGGCAATCAACTTCGATGCATGCACCCAAGAGTGTGCTCACTGAGTTGTTGGGGTCTTTAAGTTTAAATTTCAGCAGAAGCAAAAAACACTAGGTGATTTCTTTCCATCTGCTGAAGGTTGGTGGGCATAGCTACTCGGTACCTGTTTGCTGGTGGGAGGTAGCAGGTACCTGGTGCTGATATAAAATTTAGCCCTTCTATAAATTATTTACTTTAGGATAAAACAAAAAAGGTTAAAAAGACTGGCTTTTGTTGTGGTGGTAATGGTAATGCTTGGTTTTGAAGCTAGCAATGCTGATATCCGTCATTATTTGTCTCTGCTAGAGAAATTCCAATTTTTGGGTACTTCTGTTTGTTTCTTGTTTCTTTCTAAAGTGTGATTGCAGAAGCTGGTGCAGTTATGATCTAATTTCATATTTTCCGGTTTCAGTACTTTGTGGAAGCTGGTGCCATTGCGGTCAGACGTGTACGCAAAGAAGATTTGCGCCATGTTGCCAAGGCAACCGGTGCAACTGTGGTATGTCAAGTAGACTGGTCTGGGAATTTTCTTCTGCTTTTTTATTTTTTTTGGGTCATGAAAATTCCTACCCCTTATTGAGGATCAAAATTATCTCTTCCCCACCTTTCTTCTGTCTCGAATTCTCAACCTCTTGGTTTGACGTAGAGTGCTCTTCCAACTGGAGCAATCTCACCTCATCATGCTGTTTCAAAGTTCTTTTTAATCCTTCTACGAAGTTAATGTTTTACTCATCAGAGAGGAAAAGACTTCTAGCTTTAGCATGCATTTTTCATGATCATGAATGCCGAAAAGATACAATTTGTGTGTAGAGTTCTCTTACGTAATCCGCAGTAGACTTTTAAGATGAACAATGAGTGTCATATGAAGGACAAAAAGGTTAGAGATTTCGACTTGAATGGAGTTAGGATCAAGAAGAATGGATAGAACTAGCTTTCAATGAGTTTGTACTTGGTTTATCAATTGTTGGATTGAGATAATTTTGGGCACATAACAATAGTGATTTCTGGTAATTACTAGCATAATCATTTCTGGGAACATGACATGGGCTCATGTACTGTGCTCTACAGGTCTCAACATTTGCTGATATGGAAGGAGAAGAAACTTTTGAACCATCATTTCTTGGACATGCTGATGAGGTGGTGGAGGAGCGAATAGCTGATGATGATGTGATTATGGTTAAAGGAACCAAAACCTCAAGTTCGGTATGTAGTTGCCTGAATTTTGAGTTTATTCTAACTGTGCTCATTACTTATTTAAAACTGCAAAATAGTTTGAGCCTATTCATCCTGTGACTCTCATTTGTTGTCTTCGATAGAAAATGTTGTGGCTCTTGTGTTTTTTTTTTCCAAAATGAAGATTGCATTGAAACTCAAAGTTTATGAATATGGACTCTAATCCTGCTGCTTTTATCAGGTTTCATTAATACTTAGAGGTGCAAATGACTTTATGCTTGATGAGATGGAGAGGGCCCTCCATGATGCTTTATGCATTGTGAAGAGAACACTAGAGTCAACAACTGTAAGTCCTTGTATCCAGACATTACTTCTAAATGCAGTTGTTGTTTACTTTGATGAAGTTATACAGATAACAAGTTATGTTGGGGGCATCAAAAATTTTATGCACGCTGTAATGAAGATTATTCTCTTAGACTATGTTTAGATCAATAATGGTGTAGGTTATCAGTTTAACTTGTTTGATGAGCTAATGTATTACTGTAATTACATGAGCATGATTAAGGGGTGTTTGATGAGCAGCATACTCAATGTGACCTCACAAGTGGTGTATGCAAACCTTATCTTTCTACCTTGTGTAAGGTAGAGAGTCTGTTTCCGGTAGACCCTTGGCTCAAGAAAAGTGTCTTCAAAACATGTTTGGAGAAAATACACAAGTGAAAAAGCTATGATGAAAATACCAAAAGTTGCAACTCCATATATTAATAATTTATACTTTAATGACCTTATACTTCAACAAGGAGAAGCGTGCATCCTGATTTTACTGCTAGTTGTTTGTGGATATCTTCCAGCACAATATTTGATTTGGCCATGGAGAAAATTCACTACCATAATCTCCATTTCCTCTTGGCTATAGGAAGTAGCTGTGAAATTTTGTAGACGTATAAATGCCTGATGATCAGTTTGTTACTGTGGTAAACAGGTCGTTGCTGGTGGTGGAGCTGTTGAGGCCGCTCTATGTGTCTACTTGGAGTACCTAGCTACTACTCTTGGGTCAAGGGAGCAGCTGGCTATTGCACAATTTGCTGAATCCTTACTTGTCATACCAAAGGTCCTTGCTATAGTTGTATAATTTAAATGGATGATACTATTGCACGACTTATATCTTCATGATCATTTTTTATGAATTTTTTCTGGTGCAGGTTCTTGCAAATAACGCTGCAAAAGATTCCAGTGACTTGGTATCTAAACTACGTTCATGCCACTACCTTGCACAAACCAAAGCTGATAAGAAGCATTTGTCAAGGTATTCTTTTTACATCTTTGTGTCGATTGGTCAAGGCTTCTAACCAAAGCTGATGCACTACTTTTCAAGTTTATACTTTATATGTTACTAGGATTTCAAGTTTTAGTTTCGTAAGAATCTGTTTTTTGTGGTTTGCTTGGAGATCCTTGTGGGTTACAGTTTTCAACATTTTCAAAGCCTTCCTTTGGTGAAGAGACGGATGATTGCCTCGAGTAGGATAAAGCAAAGACTACTTCTATGAGATGCAATATTTTCTTACTATGCAAGGTGTTCTTCTGGCTGGTCGTCTGACCGTCTTTCTCAAACCTCGTCAGACCCCATCACTGGCATACACATCTACAGTTTCTCAAGGTTGATGGGTAGAGTGAAAGAGAGTTGGCTATTTTTCTTTACAACCAGCTTATTGTGTGAGCCAACTATTTGCCCCAAAATTTTGTGCTATCTACAGTTTGGACCAATTTTAAGTTTCTAGATTCATGGCCCAAATGTTTAAAATGGCATTAAATAAGAGGGATCTGAAAAGTGATCAGCTCACCCTTGAGGCATTTTACTCATATCATGCCGTCACTTCACCAGAATGAAAATGTCTGCTAATGCCTTTTGCTTTTAATTTTGTTTGGGGTCTCTACACATTGCTTCCTTCTTTTTTTTTTTGGATGATGAAGCACTGCTAAGCTGAATGAATGGTTTTAATCAATACATCTACCATCCTTCCTATGAACTATCATAATCAGGTTTTGTTGTGTTTACAGCATGGGACTGGACCTATCAAAGGGCACTGTGCGAAATAACATGGAGGCTGGGGTGATTGAGCCTGCAATGAGCAAAGTAAAAATTATACAGGTAAATCTACACTAGAATGCTGATCTGCTGAAAATTTAGGTATTTGCCCTTCTAATACCGTGTAATTTCTTACCAGTTTGCTACAGAAGCAGCTATTACCATTCTGAGAATTGATGACATGATAAGGCTTGTCAAAGATGAGAGCCAGAATGATTAGTAGGATTAGGCAGCCGACAGACCTGGACTTGTTCTAATGGAGCCAATGCGAGTGTTTGGACTTACAGTAGCTGTGTTGCATTTTTCATTGCTCTTTTGAGAATTGATCCCACCAGCTCTTTGTTGATCCAGAATGGGTTTTTGTTTTTCCCATGAAATTATTCCTTGTGATTTGTTGTGAGTTTAATATTTAAGGGATTTGTTAACACTGTAGGAAAATTTGAAGTAAAATCTTAGGATACTATCGGTAAATTTGAAGTTTTGTTTTTTGCTTGTTTATCTTTGTGTTAAAAACGTTGAGACTGGTCCATATTCTTAAGTACTACATTGGTATATTCGCTTTAAAGAACGTCAATCACATCTAGTGTGTTTAAAATGCCAACAGTATCACCAAGGAACATGAACTGTTTGAGTGATATGAGTAAACTGTGAACACTTACGAACGAATGTATTAGAGTGATAAACTACAGAGTTCGTTTGACCTTTGTGTTGCTTGAAATTTCCATCTGCATTAACCAAAAAATAAATATAAAAAGACAGCACTTGGTTTTTTTACCTTACGAAGGGGTGGGGGTTTGTGCCGAGGCCATTGTTTTGTGTATCAAATTAGTTTTTAAATAATAGAAGGTCAACTTGAAATGCAGAAAATAATGGCTTCTCCATATGGGCACACGTGAATTTGCCAGCCTTGTTAATATATGGTCTGTCACATGACCCATTTTTTTAGTGTGTGTTTTCTCGTTCATACTTGAGCACAAATGACATTTTTTTTCTTATGTATAACTAGTAAGTAGTAACCTGAAAAAATGAGGCTCGTTACTTTCTAATAAATGATCTGTCACTGATTCAGTTGTTCTTTTTACTATAATGGCATGGAAATATTGCCAACATTATAGTATATCGAGAAGAACAAAACTCTGAAGATGCCAAGCAACTACTTTTTTACCCATTTGGATCTTAAACCATTTGGTCGGAGGAAGAATTTTACGAATGGTTTTAATTTATGTACATTGATAGCATAAATTTATAGTATATATTATCAATTTAAGTATAACATGTTACTTCTTTTTTTGAAACTATTAATCTATACTAATTTTCTTAGAAATGAAAGTAATAGAAAATTAAGTTTCAATTTTGTCAAAGCTTAGCAACTCGTGTCATAAATATGGGCGCTGAATTATTGAACATGGATGCTCATCTCTCCGTTTCTATTTATATGTCATCATTTTAAATTTTAAGTCCTTTAAGAAATTATCATTTTTATTATTGTCTTGAAGTCAAATTTTAATAAATGAACATATATTAATTTATTGTAATTAATTAAATTAACCAATAGACATGAATCAATTATATGTACTCCTTTTGTATAATATTAGTTACTTTTTGTCACACTTTGACTTGACATATCCATTAAAAAAAATATTATTGATATATATATATATATATATATATATATATATTGCCAAACTATCGTACTGAACGATATCTTGAAAAATGATTTGAAAAATAATTATTTAATGCTGAGAGTAAAATATGAAAAAAAAATAATTTCTTTGTCAAGCAAAAATGAAAATTTATTTAAGAATAAGTGATAAATAAAAGTGGACGGATGAAGTATATTTAAGTGATGTAGTTATATTTGATATAGAGTTTAAGAAAGAAAAAAATACTTTGAAAACTTATGATATTAAATAAGTTATAAATCATTTTATATAAGAATAAAATTAAATTCCTACAATAAACTTAAATATGTTATTTTTTAAAAAATTAACTAAGTAGGCATTTGGCCATGTGATACCATATCACGATTTGGACATGCGATTTTACGCTGATTTCATCTCATGATTCCATATCATGGTATGTGATACCATATTCTCCAAAACCCATGATATGGAATCATATGGGAATACCATGTCATTATCTGAGTTATTTTAATATAAAAATTGATCCACAAGTTTATATTTTTTTAAAACAATCCCACATTTATATCTACTAACCATTTATTTTACATGTAAAAAAAATTTATAATCACATCATTACTTTTTAAAATTTATTATTCTCACCGACATACAATTTATTATTCTCACCAACATATAATCACTTTAACTCACACTTCACGATTGTTGAGCAATAAATTCTTGAAGAAATATATTGATGAAACAATTACTTAAGTGGAGAACAAATAATTTTATAATAATATTTTATACGATTTTAGGATTTTTTTTATTTATTTGATAATATTGAATAAACAATTGAGGTTATTCTAATAGTTTTAGAACTTATAAGATTTTTATGTTTATGAGATAATATACAACACCCAAATTCTATATCGCATGTTCTAACAAAATTTTAATTTTATCTCATAATTCCATATCATGATATTATATCGTATGACCAAACGGACCCTAGAAAATAGTATAAATTGAGACGGAGAGTAATGAAATGTAAATGCACGAATCCGCCCCTCAAGGACGGAATATTATACAATATCCAAAGTCACAAAATTTTAATTTTAAAATAATATATATTTAATTGTTTTTAAAAAAGAATGCACATGGACGATGCACGTGCCGAGCATTTTGCTTAGGGATCAGCACATCCCCCACCCCTTTTTCCCAAAAGAGTATTTATTTATTTATTTTTATTTATTTCTAAAAAAAATAAAAATAAAACTTTGATGTATCCTTTCTTCCGTGCATGTCACGTGCTTCAGTACTGTCTCATCCCCCTCTCTCCCAATGTGTTACTGACACACTCTTGTCATCTCTCTTTATCTCCGTATTGGATTCTTTTTCTCTTTAAACACTCGTAATATACACTCTTATTAATATTTTTAGATTTATCGAATGATATTATATAGATCATACATGTATAATTTGATTGAAATATTATTGAACTTTATCGAATCGGAAAATTTAATAATAAATTTATTACTTCCTTCATTCCATTTTATGTGACAACATTTGAATCGAGCACGGAGTTTAAAAAATATTAAGATTTTGAAATATTTACCAAATTACCTTTCAAAAAAGTAAACTTATTTTTGTCTTTCCTAATAAATGTACTAGAATACTATCTTTAAAATTAAGTGAGACCAACAAAGGTAAAAAAGAAATTATACCTTTAAATACTTACCATATAAGAAAATGTGACATTCTTTTGGAACTGACAAAAAAAAATAATGCCACGTAAAATGAGACGGAAGGAGTACTAATTAGTGTAATTCTCATAGAGGAGTGAGTGAGAGGCTAAGGATCTCCAAATTAATGGCCTAAAAACCCTTTGACCTTTGTCACCGGGTGTAACCTAGTAATCAATAAAGTGAATTCAGTATTATGAATTCATATTGACAGTTTAGTAGATATAAAATACTAAATAATTTAATTTTCATATGAATGAAATTAGACGAGACACGCTTAAACACCATGATTATTAAAAAAAAATGAAGGAAAGGTTTGTCATGAATGACAAAACAATGACAAGTTGGATGCATCATTCTCTTGTCTATTATTTTCCCTTTTTTTTTTCTTTTTGCTATTGTCTAGTAAGTATAGTAGTAAAAGTGTAGTACTCACAAATATAATACTAAAAACTCTAATATAAAGGAGAAAACTTTTTGCCTAGCTCCCTCTATAGAGGTACGGACTGTACGTAAATTTGATTTCACCCTCAAATTCAGTACCAACTGCACTTTCATTTTTTTTCACTTCTAATTTGTTATGTATATGAGATTTAACAAGTTTTATTCTCCAAAAAAATCATCATTAATGGCATTACATCACTCGTTCGATCATAGTGTAAAGTCAGAACCACCTAGCTGGAGCCAACTGTCACCACGTATGAGGCCCTACTCTCAATCCATAATATTCCGTCCGTTTTAAATTATTTATTTTTAAAAAATTAGTAACTATTTATATTTAATATTTTCTTCGTTTTAAATTATGACATTTTATTCACTTAACACAAAATTTATGGGAATTTTTTTTTAAAAAAAAATTATGGTCTAAAATGTTTCTTAATTATCTATGATATAATAATTTAAAGTTAAAATATTTTTAACTAATGACACATGGTATTCTTTTTGTTACTGATTAAAAATGAAAGTTTATCACCTAAATGAGCACAGACAAGTAACTCTTTACATCATAACCTTACATGAAATATTTAAAATTACAAAATTCAAAAAATATTTTAGTAAATTTAATACTTTTTTAATTTAAGACTAGAAGATTGAAACTGAAGAAGTAAAAATTTACTACATACATGTTTTTAATATCTAGATTATAGCATATGGTTCACTAAACCACGATTGTTAACTATCTAAATATTTTTATCTTATTTTATAAGTTGATAGTGTAAATTGATGAAAATAGTAGATACAAGTAACTTTGATATAATAGTATGTGACCCTATTAATTATTTCATAACGGGAAGAATAATAAATTCGTTTATTCTGGGGAATAAGGACAATCCATGCAACTAGCAGCCAATGTAGACAAATACATGCAAACGGGAGGTTGTGGTGAATTTAAAAAATCTAAATCAATATATTCAAAATTAATAAGATTTTATTTCACATATTCAATTTAAATTAAAGAAGAAGAAGAGTGAGCACCGACAAGGGGCAAATAAAAGATTTTTTTTTAATTTTTCTGTGGATTGGTTATTTATTTATTAGTAAGTAATTATAAGTACGTATAGTATAATTGATTGGTCATGTGATTTGATTAAATGGTCACATGACAAAGGAGGCAAACCAGTGTGCTTTCTGCAACTGGGTTACTCTTTTTAATTAATTAATTTTAATTTCCAGATCTTCTTTTCTTTAAATTATTTATTACTACTATTATATATATACCAAAGTGATAGGAATTGAATATAAAATTTTAGTACAATAAAGAAAAGGAAATGATACCCATGGAACTAAATTATTGATGATTCCTCTGCTCATATATTCACTACACTCCAAAGGAATCCCCAGAAAATGAACCACAAATGTTTGGTTCTAAAATTAGCATTACAAGTGCTCAAGTAATAAATGTGAGAAAAATGAAAAGACTTTTGCCCCTTCTGTAATGAGAGGTTTTCATTTCGAAGTTTTGATATGGAAAAATCTTTGGTTATAAACACAATCCTCTAATGATCCCTATCCGTTGCAAATCTAGATTAGTCAACTTTGGAATTAAGAATTAAAAAAAATGTTAGTTAAGAATTCCAACATCGAAAAAAGGTGTGTGTTTATCTTTTCATATAAATCTGGAAAATCCTTACTTCATAAACTAGCTTTTGAGATTGAGTTAGACCTAAGATTTATTTTTACATGGTATCAGGGCTAGGCTCCATCCCAATTCTTCGTTCACCTATGGTTAAGAAGGAAAAAGGATGAGAATTTGATCTCTCCTTATATGGACTCGAAAAATCCTCCAAAGCCCAAGAAAAGTTTTGGCCAAACACCTATGCTTTAGTTTAATATGTGAGTTAGATTCATGTTAAGAAGTAGAATTGAAGTTAATTAGATTTCATGTTTCCTGTTCAACTATTTGTACTATGATCAAGAGAGAGAAAAAATGTTAGAATTTTGTTTGGTTTTTTTTTATCAATACAAATGCACTGTATAATATGTGAGTTACATTTTGAATTGTTTCAATGTTTCATGTTCAACTATGTGTGTGATCAAGAGGGAGGAAAATATGTTGGGATCTATTTTATTTTTTGACATTATTACTCAATATATATAGTCACAAATATTGCATAATTGGAGAGGTAAAAAACATTAGTGAGAAAGTATTGTGGATAAGAATTGAGGAAATAATTAATAGTGAAAATAGAAAAGAAGAAAAAAGTATTATGTCCGTATCTGAAGAAAGTGCAGTGGTCACTACTCACTAGCACGGAAGGACCACAATCGTCTCATCTAATTGCACATGAAAGCAACCATGCACTCATATATTTATTTTTCGATTCAACCGTCTCACCGACGTTGTAGCAACATACCGCTCAAATATATTAGTGATTTAAAATTAAATTTTAATCAAGAGTTTAAATTATTAATATTATTTTTGTAAAGTATATTCTTCTAACTTTCTGAGATACAAAAATTGTTATCACTTCATTATACAATTAATTTCTATTAATAATCCTTATTCAATTGATTAATAACTAATCTGATATTTCTCCAACTTTATTTTCCTTTTTACGAAAGGATTAAATTATTTATTTTTTCAAACTCTTTAGAGCCAAAAGTGATCGAAATTCCTCTACTTTTTAATTAGAGATTTTATATTTCAGCTCTAAAAATCAAATAAAAATATATAAATTTGACATATATAGTTTTTTTATTGGATTGTGCAAGTAGAATAGGTGAATAAAATAATTAAAATGGATAGGCTTTTATTTCTTATAAATTTAATATTGAATAAATTTTTCATATGAGCAAAAGTAATGAACAATTATTTACTCCATTTTCTTGTTTTTGTCGTTGATAGCTTTTTCATACACATTTTCTCTTTATTTCTGAAAAAGGCAAGATTATTTTTTTTTTACAAAAATGGATAAGTTGTTGCGATATTTTATAGAAGGTTAGCTTGAATCAAATATTCGCTGGTGAATATTACAAGTATAGTCTTATATATATATAAAAAAAAATTCTTAGAGAATTGGATGATCATCAAAATTAAAGTTAGCTCCCTAAATATTCTGATTTCTGGGTTAAAAGTTATTGTAAAATCATTCCAGAATAGTACGTCTCAAGGAAATTTCTCCATAATTTCTAAGTCACAGAATATCGAAAGTTACGTCGTCATTTTTAGTAATTAAGAAACTTCCACAGATAGTTTGCAATGTAACAGCTAGAATTAATCTATAACATCAAAGGTTTAAGAACTACATTTGTTCACTAGTTAGTCTCTTCGTTTCAAAATAAATAATGATTTAACTAATTTATTTTAAAAAGAAGTAGTGTTTTAAGATTTTAGGAAGGATTTGATCTTAGCTTTTCAAAATTACTCCATTAATTAGCTTTCCTTGTGGTTAGGGTTTAGGGGTAAGTTAGTCAAAATGCTTCTTAATTTTAAGGTGTTCTCAAGCTAAAAGTATCTCTTACTTTAAAATGAATAAAGAAATATTAGAGAATTTCGTTCAAAGTAAATATATATTGAATTAACGACTCTATTATTTGATGGAAAAGAGGATGACTACTGAAATTAAAAATTTATTGCCCAAAACATGTTTAGTTTAAGCCTTTGAGGGATAAGTCAAATCACTAACTTACTTTTTTTTTTTATAAAAAAGTAATGTTAAAGAATAACAAAAGTCTCATATTGGTGGTTATGAGATGGGTAGACTCCTTATAAGGCTTGGACAATCCTCTTTCCTTTGAGCTAGCTTTTGGGGTGTGAGTTAGGCCTAAGACCTAATTTCACATGGTATCAGAGCAGGGCCTGTCTCACCCGATGTTGGAACCCCCGAAATCAAAATTGGCTACGTACCAGATGTTAAGCACTGGGCGTGAGGTGGGATGTTAAAGAATGACAAAAATTTCACATCGGTGATTAATGGGATGGATGGATTCCTTATAAGTCTTGGGCAATCCTCCTCCCTTTGAACTAGCTTTTTGGGTGTGAGTTAAGCCTAAGACCTAATTTCACAATATATATGCTAGACTATAAAATCGTTTATAGAAATATTTAATGGACGGTTAAGACTAATTTAAAAATGAAATAATTAAGTAAAGTTGTGACCTAATATCACGAGGAAAACTGGTGATTTTTTCTTCACGTTGTTTTGTCTCCCCTCTTGCCAACCTTCACTTGCACTCTACTCCTTTATATCTATTACTATCACACTTCTTCCCCTCACTCTCACACACTCTATTTCTCTCTCTAAAACCCCTTCTCTTATTATTAGAGAGAGAAAAAAACTCCAGAGAGTCGACAATAATGGATATCTACGGTCTGCACTCTGCACCTGACTTGTTTCGTATCGATGATCTACTTGATTTCTCTAACGACGAAATTTTCTCCATTAATAACAACTCCTCCAACACCGACTCTAACCACCACCATCAACCTCACTCACACAACTCCTCAGCCGCCGGACCCGCCAATTATTACGATGCTCTTCTTCCTAATTCTTCCGACGATTTCACTGATAACCTCTGCGTTCCCAGTGATGATGTAGCGGAGTTGGAATGGTTATCGAACTTTGTAGAAGATTCATTTAGTAATTTTCCGGCTAATTCGGTAACCGGAACGATGAATATCACTTCCAATACTGCGTCGTTTCATGGAAGGTCAAGAAGCAAACGTTCTCGTTCTACTTCAAGCTGGACATCCTCACTACAAAACACTAACGCTACTACTTCTATGAAGAACAAGGAGAGTTCAGTATATACCAGAGAAAGGTCGTCTTCAATGGATGAAGATGTGCCACGGAGATGCACACACTGCGCTTCGGAGAAGACGCCGCAGTGGAGAACTGGTCCTCTAGGCCCAAAAACACTCTGCAATGCCTGTGGAGTTAGGTACAAATCAGGCCGGCTAGTCCCGGAATACCGACCCGCAGCTAGCCCAACTTTTGTGTTAACACAGCATTCAAATTCTCACCGGAAAGTTATGGAGCTCCGTCGACAGAAGGAAATGATCCATCAACCGCAGCAACAACAACAAATGCCGCCGTCGACGGAAGAGGGAATGTACGGACATCACTTTCGGGTCTGCTGACGTCATATAATGAGAGAAGATACACGTGTCTTCACCGCCGAGCTAACCGTGGACTCCTTTTTCTTTTTATTTATTATTATCATCATGCTAAT
Organism: Solanum lycopersicoides; assembly: GCA_022817965.1. NCBI lineage: Eukaryota > Viridiplantae > Streptophyta > Magnoliopsida > Solanales > Solanaceae > Solanum > Solanum lycopersicoides. The sequence continues at coordinate 116,289,118 of CM040618.1, forward strand.
TTTACAATCTGAAACGTTTTTTTTTTTTTCTTTGTTTAGTTTTTTTAATTTCGGGGGATTTTCTTGAGAAAATAGAATTTCAGAATAATTATTATTGTGTTGGTGTAATTTTTGGAAATTTGAGCAACGCATTTTTATTGAATTTCGCAACTGCCGATTTGGGTTGCGTGATGGGAGGTGGACTAGGCATTGCACGTGATTCGTATAGGCTTTAAAAATCAAAATATTTTACATTTTACGTCACGTTGGATTAAACAGTAATCACATGGCTATCGACTCAATATAATCAAACTTACGCTTATCAAGTCAGCAGATTCAATGCATCCCTGTACTAATAAAATGAGTACAAATATATTTGTCTGTGTGTGACAGCTAACCATAATAACATATTTAATATAATTTTATAAATAGAGTATCGAGAGGGTGAGTTGTACGAAAGTTTTGTAGTACAAATATTATTTTTAATAGATTTTTGGTATTGAGAAACTCGTTTTCCCAAACAAAGTTGTGGATATGGTCTAGTGTTACTTACTCGATGAATTGCAGTAATAAGTTGTCATGTTTACCAACATGAGTCGTAATGCACTGGTGGAAGTGTTTGACACTCCCACTCTTAATAAGAGGTTTCGAATTTGAGTCTGAGTATGAAGCAAATCATGTTGGGATCTCTACTCCTAAATGGATTTGCAGTGCGTGATTCGACTTTAGTCGGAGTTCCAGACGGTGAAAAAAAAAAGTTGCCATGGTTGGAGTTGTAGTCCAATTATTGAAGCTTCATTTTGCATTACTTTGCTACTCTGTTTCTAAGCTTTTCATTAGCAAGTTCACTCCCAATTACGGACAACTGCTCTTCTCTAATGTGCAAGAAGTTTAACCATATATTTCTGTTCTGTAAAAATGCAGATATTCTGAGGGTCTGTTTGGCCATGAAATAGCTCTATTACAGTACTTTCTTAAACTATCATATCTTTGATAAAAGAGTAAAGGACAATAATGACATATTTCGAGTTAAAAGTAAAAGTCGTGACACAAATGTTCTTGAAACAAGTTTCACTGTACTAAAATTACATCTTTCACATGTACTTGTCACTTTTAGCATAATAGTATATTTTTTCATGTTTTACTTTTAACATTCATTACTTATTCTCATAGTATTATGATCATCAGATTTTCTAACAGGTCAAACCTAGATATCTGAATCGTTATTTTTCACGGCAATATCTTATCTTCTATTAACTTCACTTACATTCTTCTTGTGGGGGCTAAACAATTGGTGCACATGAACCATCAAAAAACACTACAATGTTACTTCTCTTATTAACTTTGAATTTGCCCACCAGGTTGCTTAGTACAAACAGCATAACTAGTAGTTCAAATTGGCCACTGCTAGAATTTAATGGCACATAGCAGGAATATGATAGTCGTGACAAAAGGTTTTTCGTTTTTTGCTTGTAAATTAGGGTCTGAAGTTGTACAAAGCAAGGGTTAGATTCCAGCAACAGCGATCTCTAGTCAGTAAAAAAATCCATGCCTCAAAACTTCAACACTCAAACCATCACTTATTCAGAACAGAAAAAAAAAAAACAAGCAGAATCCCTGACTCTCAAGGCTGTGCAGCGAAGTCAGAGTTGATAACTGAACTATAAAATGACCAGAACCGGAGCTTCCTGAATGCTCTTTCTTAAATGAAAAGGAAAAGGAAGCAAAGTGAAGGGAGACAGAGAAACAGAATTTGGCGCCTGATGTCCACCATGTGTTGGATCATATAAAACAAGAGTGCAGTTCAGTCAGATGGATATGCCATAATTGCTTATCTTTGTAACTTCCTTCGTGAGAACATTCCTTTCCTTTTTTGCCTCTGAAGCAAGGTTGGAAACCTGATGACAGAAATCAATGTCATCAAGAGAAGATGGTATAATTTCCACTTTTTTTTAATGAAGTATGGAGATTTCATTAGAAGGCATCATGAAGATGCAAGGCAAAAAATTATGGTGTATATGGTCAAAGTCCGATAATATCAACTTTTACTTTTTTCTTTTTAGAGTAAATAAGTGGGAAATGGATAATCTCCACTTATTTATTCTAAAAAGAAAAAAAGTAAAAGTTGATATAATCGGACTTTGGCCACATACACCATAACATCACAGCATTCCCATAGCATGTTAATGATTTGGATCATTTAACTGAAGGAGCAAATATCCAAATTGAAACCCTCATTTTGGATTCTAAAAACTAACACTTAAAAATACATCATTTGAATCTTAATCAGTTGAACTTCATTACAATTTAACCCCACCACATATCAGATAAGTGAAATACGACTAATGTCAAACCTGATACCATATGGTCAAAGTATTATCATCACTAGTCAGAAGCAATTTCGGCAATTTTTGTAGTAAGTTTTTCTAATATTATTTCGACAGAAGTTCATACAGGAATATTGGTTCAAATAATTGTAAAGTAATATTTTTGAAGTGCAACATAGTTCTGTGAGATGAAAGAGAAATTATTTGGTAGTCATGCCACATCTCAAAACGTACCAAAGTGTGCATTCCAGAATTTCTCTTTACTCTCAATCTGAAATATATAGAATGTGCTTGGCTGCTGGTGTGTATTACATGTGGCAAGAGAGGAACAAATCCTACTTCCTTGCAATGTATATTTCAACGCAAATCACGGCCAGTTGAAGTGATTGTGAAGATGATAGTTCAAAAAGTTTACTTTCAAAGGAACTTGAAATCCAGGGTAGCTAGGAAATTGCAAACTTTGAACTTCTATCCTAGTTAATAAATAGGTCCGATGCTAGAAGTTTTTGGTTGTAACCTTAATCAATGGGGCTCTATGTATTATAAGGTTGTTTTTCAGCACTGCAATTCTCATTTAGGTAATGGAAAAGTTCTTAGTTACCCAAAAAAAAAGGTGGTTCATATGTGTTAAATAGGCAAAGCAGCCAAAACAAAGTCAGATTAAGATTGTACAGGCATTACATTATGCTTGATTTCAATTCTTAAAAGTTACTACATATTGCAACACTGTTTAATAAACAATAAGCATATTTATATTAGAGGAATGGGCAGGTGGTGATTATAATATCAGAAGGAAAAAAAAAAACTGAAGTGGAGTTGGCTTTCGAGGATGAAAAGATCAAATTCCCAATTTCTTGTAACCTGTGTCTCCTCCCAAATTTACATTGCAAGGAAGTAGGATTTACAATTCAAAGACATATGAGGTAATAGTCAACTAACTGGCTCAATCAGTCATGCTTTCCCATTTTAATTTTCTTGTAAGGCCAAATCTCAAATTCATAGTTCAACAAGAGCAAATATGTTTTATCTCTTATTTTTTTCATAGCAAATTTAAGGTCTCGAGGAAATAGTAGACGAACCTATTTGATATTTAGAAAGGAGCAGTGTAGGGAACTTACTTGTGACCGGAAGAGTGAAACTTCTCTTCGGGGAAACTCTTTAAGAACATCTTGAAGACCTAGAGAAAACATATATTAATCAGAGAATCACTTATAAATAATACTTGACTTCATCAAAAAAAAATAAAAAAATATTTGATTTGCTAAGCTATGTCTCGTCCATATGACAAGTGAGGATTATGGACTTCCTTCAACAAGGATAAACAGAGAGAGTTGATTGCAAACCTGTAGCTTGCCTTTCTATCTTATATGCTGACTGTATGACACTACGGATTTGTTTGCCTGCCTGCCTGTATAAAGCATTAAGATTGAACAGAAAATCCAGTCTGTTAAGAAATATTAGTCATGAAGCATACACAACAAGGCAGCTGGAAATGCAAACCTGAGTTTTGTCCTTCCCCGTATCATCTCTCCTTCAGCTTGTATCGCTTGATTCTGCAATGATAAGCTAAGAGTAAGATTCAATTCACTTCTAGAATAGATTTGTCTACAAAGTAATGTAGTTTATTGAACTAATCAAATAGGCAATCATCACTAACTTTTACAGCTTGACAAACATTTGTTCCCCCAGCACCAGTTAAAATGGATCCGTCCAAAAAAAAATAAAAAATAAACAAATCATAACCTTAAATCGGGGAAAAGAAAAGGTCATACCTCCAATTTTGCACTTTCAGCCTTCAGAAGGTCAATTGACTTCTGTAATTCTTTGACTTTTGCATCTGCCCTAGAAAGCAAGGCCTGCTCCCATGATAAAAAATTAGAAATTCATCATTAATGTGATATTCTTTGTAACAAAATAACCTGCTACTGGTAATTGTCACAACAACTCAAGCTACTCTAACCAGACAGTATACTCATGAACAATGATTTCAAGTGTTACACAAGCCAAATCAAAATAATCTCACACGAGATATAAAGAATTAAGCAATTTGTCCTCTTTATCACTGGTTCCTAAGCATATTATGAATCTAATGTCCTCCAATTTGTAACAATACAACCAGCTATTGGTAATTTGTCAAAAGAACTCAAGCTATTCTAATCAGACAGTATACTCATGATTCATGAACAATTATTTCCAGCATTACACTAGCCACATCAAATATCTCACACTTGATATAAATAGAATAAGAAATTTGTCCTCTTTTATCACTGGTTCGTAAGCATATAATGAATCTAAGATCCTAAATGAATTTCAGATATACTCCTGTCACATGGAGAACAACATGAAGCACTGGTAGTTACCTCTTCACGCACAAATAGCCGCATAGCACTGTAGTACAAAAAACGCCTTGGCCCTGCAAGAGTAAGGATCACTCAGGCAAACAGGAAGACGAAGGACCAAACAGGTTGGACATACATATGAGTCTTATGTACAAAATTTTGAAGGATAAATTACATTGACCTCCTTTCTAGTTATTTCATAATAGCTTAGATCTTTAACCTCTTTTTTAGTCTGCATAATAACATAGATCTAAGTTAAGTTTTCCCAATAATTGCATTTACCTTGCCTCAGTTTCCACAAAGAAGGCCAAGTATTAACAAGACGATTAGCTTGACACTTCTTGCTGATCTGCCCATGCTATAAAATGTGACAACTAAATAAAAATGAAGGGCACAAGGTAGACATCAAGAAAACACAATTTTTTGCAAGTTCTCCTTATTTTTTGACACGTCATTCCAAATGAAATTGTTACAATAAACCTCAACTGCCAATAGAAGACCTGATACATCAGCAACTTTGGCACATAAAAGAACAAACCTTATGACAAAGGGCAGACTTTTGTACCTACTATTTGAAGCCCAATGCTGCAGCATGTCATCATAAACCAAATAAGAGGTTTCTCTAGTTTTAACAAAGTACAAGGGAGGTTAATTAAATTATGTAATGATATATTGTATACATACCTATGATACTCAAGTAAGAAAAGTCCAATCCAAGCAAGATGATAATAGAAAACTAAAGCTAGGCTAAAATGAGCCAAATGCACAATAACACCCTTTGAGTCCTTTATCGTGTCGGACCCAAAGGGAATGAGAATTAAGTAGATAAGACTTTGAGTCTTTGACTATGTCAAACCACATGTGTCCATCCCAGAAATATCATTCAGCACCTAAAGACTTGAATAAACTTACGTTTCAGACCCAAGACTCCAACACCAAGAACAGCTCCAGTAGTTGCTAGGGGGTGTGAAGCAGCAAGGAGAAGACCCTCTGCAACATATTCTCCATTGATCAAAGCTAAGGCTATGGAGAGAAATTAAAACACAACATAACAATTGGATGAATGGTAAGAACTAACCTTTGGTCTTCCCAAAAGCCAAGTCCTCGTATACACTATATTCAGACTTCAAATCTTGCAAGGTATCCTGCAACCAGCATGCCCAAATTTAAGTAACTTATGCAATGACCAAAAGAATAACACGTAATCATTACTTAAAAGAAACCATCTTATTTGAGGTTAGCATAAGTAAGGGGTTTTCCTAGGAGGAATAGGTCTCGGAAACACACAATAGGGTTGTATCATGCATCATCTGCTCCAGTTTTTATGCAATACAAGACAAATACTCCACCGTGGTGGAAAGAGATCTGATAGAAGGGAAAAAAAAGCAAAGATGATAGGGATGGTATAATCTTCTCATTCAAACGTGCAGCATGTCATCCGACTTCCAAAGCAGATGAGGTTGATTCCTCCCAAAATCCATAATACCGTAGAGAGCATCAAGAACTAAAAACAACCCAACAATCTCAGTAATTGTTGAATAACGATAATATATCATTGCAGTTTTGGTTTCCTCAAGAGCCTCATTATTTTTCCATGAACCGAAATTATTGACCAAGTCAGTGCTCAAAGTACTGTATAAGCTGTCTATACGATTCAACCCTAGCCATCCACAATCATCTCAATCTGCCAACAATCCAAATAACACATTTTTCTCTCTTTAGGCCTAAAACGCAAGTGAAATAAAAGGGATCTTTTAATGATTTCTACATCTCTCTCTATTTTGAAACATTTTTCTGTTTCTTTCATTAGATGTGAGCCAAAGGGGGATAGTGGTGTTGGACATTGACAAACTAAGATGTGGTAGTTTAATACTATTAATTCCTATAATTTATAAATAGGACAAACTTCAATAATCTCAGCAACAGTGCTCCGGTTCTCAGGTCTTAATTCATCAAAAATAGATGCACATCTATGGTTGTCCAATTTCAAGAATTGGATTGAGATAGTTGTGTTTTGGTAACTTGTTCAACAAATTTCCAGTTATTTACTTTTGAGTGTTGGGAAAATATAGCCACCAAAGAGGAGCTAATGCTTCCTTCTGATAAGAAAATCTACCCTCACTTACAAACATCACACATCTTTACATATCACTTACTTCAATCAAAACGCAGAGATTGTTGTGAATATAAATATTATCCTACCCAGTACAATTATCATATCTCATCAACTTTCATATCGAACAAACCATGGAAAATGAATCTCCCAAGGTAGCTTAAAGCATTTGGACTGAAAGTTGCAGCAATGAAGCGAATTGTACTTGTAATTAAGTTGATATGGAGCTACAGGGTCAAACTGCTAATTTGGAAGCAAATACATACAATAAACACTTGCATTGGGAAGTCATATGATTTCTAACGTGACATGAAGGAGGCATAAAGCATACATATGAAGCAATAATAATGGAACTTACAAGTGTTTGATTGAAGTGCGCAGAGGAGGTGGTTAAAATCCGATTGAGACGAGATTTGGTCACCACAATTGCATTCTCGAAGGTGTCTTCTGCGGTCTTCCGGGCAAGCTGCGCCTGTTGCACTGCGTTGTCGATCCATGGGACAATCTCTCCCAAGGTATTTGACTTGTCTTCGTGATTAACTCTTTCTGGTGGTAACGACGGCGACGGTGAGTTTACATTTGCTTCCGATGATTCGGCGATTGCCGCCATTGTTGAGTGATAGCGTTTTGTGAAATAGAACTTGGCGTGAAGGTAAAGGACGATCTTCCGTCGGACTGTGTGTTGGACCCGAATTTGTTGCAAGGATCCAGGTTGAGGTTATTGGAGCAGGAGAGTAAATTGCCAGATTGGTCCCCAAATTTTCACTTGGGTTGCAATTTGTCCTCGTTCGAGTACTATTCTTTATTTATCCCTAACAATTTATTGAATTGAAATTATACATAAACAAGGTAATTTTTGTGTGGAGGAAATTATATTTTTATTACGAGCGTTTGAATTATACGTAATTACTATGTATAATAATTCATTGATCGTATATTGATATATATATATATATATATATGTTGTAAGTATTTAATGTTGTTTATTTAAAATGAGATATGTAATATAGTCATCAATTTATTGTCTGAATTCATTTTAATATTTAAATTAAATATTATTTTTTTAAAAGTGAGTTGAGGTAACATAAATTATAGTAAATGAGATTTAAAATATTGATACGTGAACATTTAATTTTTTTTTCTATCTCTTTAATATATGTGTAACTTATAAGATGAAAAATATATAAATATATATCGATAACCTTATTTGAATATATTCATTATTTAAGAGGTTTCCTCTTTGCTCATATATCAGTTGGTGCATATGAATTGTTATAACTAAATAATATCGAGTTTATATAGGTGGAACAAATTGGCATAATTTTTTTTTATTAACTAAAAAATATATGTCATCTACTTATATAATTGTCTCACTTTATATTAGGTGTTCTTTTTGTAATATGCTATATATTAATATGCTATGTATTCATTTTTTTACTTGCAGTATTATCTTCTTGTTTTTTACATTCTATCTTTTTTATGGGTTAAGCAATTTATATAAAATTTTAAATTTATAGTAATATTCTTAAATTTATATCTTGATTTCTCTCCCACAATCATAAAAAATACACCAACTACGAAGCTAATTGAATATTTAGTTCTAATTTTAAATATTATTAGTGAATAATAAATGACAATGTACAAAAAATTATATAAAACATGTTTAATATGAAATATATTGCTATATATTTTTTTTTGTAGTAGATCCTCGACCAATAAAATAAACTATCAACATAAAGTGAATGCTCAACTAAAACATGATAAATAATTACATTTCAATTTGCTGAAAAGTTCTAATTAAATAACTCATAATTAATATTTATATTTTATATTAATAAGTTTATTTTAATGAATATATCAAGTGTGAATGATTTCAAGAAAAAATATTTCTTATATTTTTCCAAGATATATGGTATTAAACGAAATTCAATTAATATTTTTTATCTTCGTGTGTTACAAATAATTTTAAGTTGTTTAAATTACAATTTCAAGTGATGTAAATTACAATTGATCATATATATTGCTACAATCAATTTTTATTGTATTTACATTTACATGCAATATTTTATTTTATTTTTTATTAAACTAACTTGTATATCGTATGAAATGCCATATTTTATGTCATTAAGAAATAATTATTGCCAATAAGTCTATTAATTTAAGTTGAATAAAAGAAAAAGGTAAGAATTCTTGATCTTACCTATAAAGATATTCGTTATGCATGATATTGATATATTATCATTATCAAAATCATACCAGTAGGTGTATATTCATGTATTCTTATTTCTTGTGGATATTTCAACTAATTACTCGTAGTAAAATGAACATCTTTCTAAAAATTTATTAAATGGTTATAAAAAGTTATTTCAAATGATAAATTTAAAGAATTTTTTTAATCAACACGATAAAGATAAGTCTCTCCCTAAATGACACTGAATGGACTTTTATGAACCCATATAACAAGTTAAAAGACAATTTAATATAAATTTTATTTTATATCACTATTAGTCATTTTTTCCTATTTTATTTGATATTATATTTTTAATCAATGTTCAGGAGAAGTGTTCATAATCACAAAAATGTTATAGTATGTTTAAAAATATTATTTTTAAAGAATTGCAAAAAACACAAATATTATAACATATTTAAAATAATAAAATTTTAAAATATCTATTTCTATATTAAACTTATTATCAAGCCAAATTATAACTAGCAAAATAAGAAAAAATATCATTTACACACACACAAAAAAAAAAGTCATTATATTCTCCACGTTAAGGTATAATAATAGCAAAAAAAAAAAGGAAAACTTTCACATATAGCCACTTAAAAATAATTAATTACTCTCCACAGCTATAGTTTGATAATTACAATTTGTAGCTACATGTTGTATAGAGGAGAGAGGCGAGCGAGACTGGGAGAGAGAGGAGAGAGGAGAGAGAGAGGGGGAAAAGAGTGGGAGAAAGGTGAATTGTATATGTATATTGGTTAGATAATTGTATATTATACATATGTAATTGTATATATGATAAGAGAGATTGATAGAGGGAAGAGAGAGGCGAGAGAGACTGGGAGAGAAAGGAGAGAGGCGAGCGAGATCGAGAGAGGCAAGCGAGAGAGGACAGAGAGCGAGAGAGAGGTGAATTATATATGTTTATAATTGTATATAACTGTATATTATACATAGATATTTGTATAAATGGCAGCGAGATTGGGAGAGAGGGGAGAGAGGCGAGCGAGATTGAGAGAGGGAAGAGAGAGACGAGCGAGAGAGGGCAGAGAGTGGGAGAGAGGTGAATTGTATATGTATATAGGCTAAAAATTGTATATTATACATATTTATTTGTATATCTTGGCGAATTATACATATACAAATATGACTAATTATATAAACTCGAAGTCAGCCCATGTAATTAATGTATAATGTTAGTTGTGAGTGGTAATTATAGCAAACTATAGCTATGATGAGTAATTAAATAGTATAAGTTTACTTATCCGCGTAATTTTCCAAAAAAAAAATCTTTAATCCAACAATTTAAAATCTCATGAAATTTTAGGTGCACACACATACACCTTCAACTATAAATATAAATATACATTTTATTTATTTAGTTCAGTTAAAATGATAAATAAATATATGCATATAATTATTGTATTTATCATAACAATTAATTAATTAAAGGAAAAAAAGGCTTCATAGTCGAAATTTGAGGTGTGCAAATGAACGTTACGACAACTTTAGGGGCTATTTATGTTTTTGACCAAGAAAAGACCAAAGGGCAATTTGGGTAACTCCGAATCAGTTCACCCCACCCACATATAAAAGCCCTTCTCTAGTAGTCCATTTGTTCTCGCCCTTCATATTTTCTCTCTTTTCGATCGTTCAGCAAATCTCTCCGCTCTCTCTCTCACAGTCTCCACCCCCGCTCTCTTGCTTTCTCTGCTCGTTGAAAAACCCTAGCGTTAATTTCTCCTCTCTTCGCGATGATTCCTTTTGGCTCCGCTGCTTCTGCTCAGATTCGGTTTCTGTTCCAGAGCTTGAACGGTTCCAATTCTGACACTGTTTTCCATGAGCTCCGTCAGGTATAGTAAACCCTCCTTACCCCAATTCTGTTATATACGTATCTACAGTTGAGTCTTGGTTGTTTCTTGTACAGATTGGAATTATCTTGGAAAGAACGATTTTCAAGATTATCCAGTTGTTATTAATTGCACTTCTTGAGTAATGGTTTCTGTTTCAAACACCCAAAATTGTTTCTTTCTTTACTAGTCAGTGCTATTAGTAAAAAGATATTTAATTGGAATTTGTTTATTAGAAGGCACAATCTTCATGGTGATTGGGTGATGTAGTTACACTGAATTGCCTTACTCTAATAGTTTTTGTTTCCAGTATCCAGTGGGGCTTCATGCAGCCTTTTTTTTTGATGAATATAATCTATCAAAAAATTCTATAAATTGTAGCTAGTGATTGACTAGGTCGGTGTGCTTTAACTAAAATTGAATTAACCCTTCAGATGCTCTCTTCCCCTGGATGATTAGGTTGTATGGGGATTCTTTTATGGTGTAGGAACTTGATTAAGATAAGGAATGATTGATAGAATCAACATATCTTAGAAGAATGGCTTAGTCTATACAATCCTTTCATACTTGCACATGCGGTTGAATATATAAAGAAGTTTAAACAGTTCAAATACTTTTAATAATTGTACACTAGTGGATGATGTGCATAATTTAGATATAGTAATCCGTGCTTGTGAGTATACATGCATTTACCAGAAATTTCACGGTTGTTTCTATATGTTTGCGCCGGGGTATTGAGTTAATAAGTAATTAAGTAGTGACTAGAACAATGACTGTCAAGGTTATGTAGTTTGGTTAAATTACCCTTCTTGAGTAGTGGTTTTGCTTCAAGTATCTAAAATTGGAATTTTCATTTGCAAATACTGCAAGTAAATTTATGCTGAGGAATACAAAAAGTTACAAGTTTCTTTTAAAAACAATGCAGCAAGTAAATTACTTAATTGGACTTCATGTATTTTTATGCATCTGATGAGAGAGAAGTGAGAACCATAGAAAACACTATCTGTAATTGCCCTGAGTTGCCCTTCTTGAGTAAATGTGGTTTTGCTTTTACTATCCATATGTTGATTTCGATTGTAAAAATTGATATTAAAATTTACGTAATTTGAGTAAATGTAGCATAGCAATCTGACCATTTTTGTGAATTGCATGCGAGAGAACTATTGGTGATTTCTAGTACGTGTTTGTGCAAAATTGTCCTTTTTGAGTAATAGTTTTTCCGCGAGGTATTTATTAATATTTTAATTGTATTATTGTAATTTTGTTTTTTAGGGGAAATAAAAGTACTTATATAAGGGTTGCATAGATTTTACACATCTGGTGCAAGATAGTTGTTGGTGATTAAAAAGCATGAAATTTGGTTATCGGGTAAAGGATTTCTAAAATTTTGGTAACTTTTTGTAGTTTCAATGGAGATGTAGATGCATTTGACCACCATCAATGGTTCTTTTGCTGCTAAACCTAGAATTGATGGGGATAGTATGGGTAACAGACGTGATATCCTTTTGGTTTGGGTAATTAGATTGGGGATTTGTATTATAAATCACAAGAAATAAGGATTCAAAATGTTCTTGCCTATCCTGAAAAGAAGATCCAAACTTTTTCTAGGATAAATGGATCACTGCAGTTCATATATATATATATATATATATATATATATATATATATATATATATATATATATATATATATGAGGATTCAATTCCCAATTGTGCTTTCCCCCCTACATTTTTTTTTTGATTGGTGGAGTCAAAGATTAATTTGTTTCCTGATTTTATGTATGGTGTGTCAGTGCATTCTTTTTCCCTCTTGGGTAATAAGAGGGGGGAAATCAAGTAGAAGCTAAGTACTAAAATCTTGACACTTGTCTTAGAATGCTTCTTATATAATCCTACAATACTCTATAAAGAGAATATAACTTTTGAAATGGGAGATGCCTTGGTAGAAAAATTGTTAGATTGTCTGTTTTTGAATGTACCAATCAATTTTTTTGTCTTTCTTGGATAAGGTTCGGTTGACTCACTTACCATATGCCATGCATCATGTTGTGGCATTATTGTTGCCCTAAATTATTATAGCCGTTCTGTGTTGTCACAACAAGCTTGAGGTGCTTATGCTCAGAAGTTGGATGCAATATAGGCTAAATGTTTCCTCAATGTTTTAAATAAGGATCAAGATACTGAGTTGCACACTTGAGCCCTGAAGTTCTTATAATTCTGACTTGGTGACTAGTCTTGTTAAGCGGTGCTACTGTGCTGACACGAAGCTACTACAGCATGTGCCTCATGCTCGTTGGGTGTCTTGAAGAGGGTGGCAATAAATGACCATATTGTTGGCGAGGAGAAGTATTAACTGTCAATATAAAATGTTCAGATAGATGTGTTAAAAAGTATGCCAGAGATTATCAATATGAAATTATAAATATATAGTATATGAAAATTAGTAACTGTATTTGAAGTTTTAAACTAACAATCAAAACAAGATCTTCGCATCTGAATCAAAAGCGGATTTGAATTTGATTGGTCTGATTTTACTCCATATATTTCACTCAGTTGCATTTTCTTTGTCTGTCTTTTCAAATTTTTTTTTTGTGCGGGGGGGGGGGGATTGCATTACATTTATGTCTTTTTTCCAAGCGCTTGTTTTGATTGTTCAATTGTACCTTGTGCTTACATTTCTAGCAGATCTTAGCATCTTCTAACTTTTTCCTTCAACAACGCTTGGTCAGTTGTCACTCTATCCTTTTTGTTTAAGACCTAAGCAGTGTATATGTATGATATGAAACCTTTTATAGATGATTCTTACATAACAGTGTTTTTTGGGGATGTAAAGATGGCGGAATTTCCGAAAGTTAAACGAGATATGATACCTTCTCTATAGCTGACGTTCTTACCTGTACGTTATCTTCATTTTGCTCTGGATTATACCATTTGATGAAGAATATAGCTCCATGAGCAAAACTGAGCATTCTTCTTTCCTGATAGCCTGATAGGTTTTAAGCTGATACTTTTATACATGGTTTATAAAAGCCTACAGAAGTAATGCATAAAGTAGTGAGGTTATCTGGAAGATACCTCATAATTTATCACTCGGTATGTTGTTGTATTCGGAAAATGCATCTTAAGTTCCACGTTGAATGAATATTTGCCTGATACACTGCATTTCAAAATCTGAGTCAACACTGTTCATCTTAAGGTGGGTTTTGGCTGTATGCTTTTTTCTTAGATCTTACTATAAGTTTTCCCAAGTTGTGTCTCAAGTTCTTTTTTTGTTTTTTCCTTTCAAGAAGTTTCTCCAAAAAAGTTTATAATGTCAAAGATGGTCTTTTTCAAAAAATTTCAGTAAAATCTTTTTCCGTTGAAAGAACTGCATCTATATCCAAACTCAAGACTTTCTGCTCAAACATTTTCCCAAAGTATGTTTTAAAATCCTTTTCTTGAAGTGGTTCAAATGACTCTTATGAGAACTGTGTATTGCATTCTTTCCGGAATGCCTATTATGTGAGTGCATTGCTTTTGTTTTGATTAGTTTGCATCAATAATAGCATCAGTGTTCTCTGTAAAAGCAACAACTGCAAGGAAGGTAAGTTTCGTGGATGTTGAAGTGGAAAACAGACTGAAGTGGACAGTATATTAAATATTTAAATAGCAAGCATCTATTAGTAATATAATATTAACTAATCAACATCCAACATACAATAATGTCTACATCAATTCAATTCCTCAAAGTTGAGATGAAAGAACTACAACTTTTCAGTGGAATCACTTGGGCATCATTGTTTGTAGCACTTCCCTAAGTGTACTGTGAAGAAACGATAGGTGTTAATAACATTGAGTTTGCAACATATTTAATGAATTGAGTCAGACATGAGCCAAATATTTTGAGCTGCTTCAAATATGAAACTGACAGACCATTCAGTCTAAGGTTATAGCAATTTGCCAACCCTCTTATGTGTTATCTGTATTAGATTAACTTCCGAACTGTGAATTACACCGGAATTTCTACAGGCAGATGTGCAATTGATTTTCCAATTGCTTTACTGGGAAAGTGCAAGTTGTCTTTGAAACTATGCTGTGGATATTTCAGTATGAAATTGTCTTGTTCTCTCCTCAGCACAGTTATATTGCTTTAAGTGCTTTACATTTTTGTTCTTTCCTTCTATAGATAAGAATGACCCCTTTAGTGTTGAAATTCCTGTTAAAATAAGCCTTTGCCATTTAAATCTCCGTTACTGCTACAGAGTTGTTCTCGAAATGGTCTACCTTGATTTCGTCACTTGATGTCATGTTGCCTTTTTTTTTTGTGTGTGGATAGAGCAGTGTTTAGGAAAGTGAGAAGTGAAGCGATGCGAGCCTTCTACGCTTCATAGACTAGAATGAGTATGTGAGCGCATCATCGCTTAAAGCGAGCACTTCATCGCTTAAAGTGTGAAGCGGGCCTTATCGCTTTTTTCCGCTTCACGCTTCCCTGAACACTGGGATAGAGTGAAGATTATGTTAATCTTTTGGTCATAATCTATTACGGAACTGGGCTGTTTCATTTTCCCAAATTTATAAGATGCAAATTATTGCTGACACTCTTCAAATACTGCTTTTCTCTCGGAAGTTTTTCCTCTCTCTTCTCAATGCTACTGTAATCAATAAGCATATAAGCTCAGGAAAAGGTATTAAGCTAGCGATTGAGATTGCATCTTGCTTTCTCTTCACCTTCTATGGCATACTACTAAGATCTACCGGATATCAAGTTCCATCTGTTACTCTAGAGCACAGAGGGTAGGGCAGGAGAAATAGATTTTCTTAAGAGAGAATTCCCAAGTATATTTTTGATCTTCTATTTTATTTTCCCTAACCATCATTGAACTGAGTGTCTGGACCTAACCTCGAAGTGTTCAAATATAAATGCTGAAGTTCTTGTGGCTCAATTTTTCCTTGGCTTTGGAGCATTTGTTTTGGTAATCTACTATTTTTTTTAAATAGCGGAAGCGCTTTCCTTTTTTCTCTCCGTGTTCCTCCTACTTATGTTTTGCATTTGTAGGAGTCGAATTTTTATTGTTACTTTATTTTTATAAACGGCTTTAGTTGATCTTTTGGAATGTTTAGTTTATCTAATCCTGTAATTGACCATATAGTGGTATTTTAGAAGTTATAACTTTTCAATTTGGGGATGTTATTAGTGTTAAATTATTTTTTCCCAATTGTTAAGTCGATTCTGCATGTTTTTAATGCTCTGCGCTAAAACTTGAGATTGTTTGTGGGAATTGCAATCCTCAGTTATATTTGAGTTAAAGGAAAAACATTATCTTAAGGATATAAGTAGGTATATTGTTGCAATCAGAGACTGTTTTGGTATGTTGCAACTAGATGGTTATCTATATTTGTTAGTCCCTGGGAAAAATATTAAAATAGCACCTCTACCCTCTCACTTTGTTTTCTTTGACATTTTTCTCCTTGCAGTATCTGGCATATGGAGTTGAAGGGAGCATATTGCTGCTTCGGACCTGTATCGATCATCTGAATGTTTATGGGAAAGACTCGAAGAACACACAACTGGATCCTGTATTTGCTTCCATTTTCAGATGCATCTTGAACAAGCCAAATTTCAGCACTGTTTTTTCTGAATCCCTCAAGGACACTGCAATCAGTGAGGAGTTTTTAGTGAATCTATCAAATGCTTTCCACTTGGCAATAGCTGAAAAAATTGGAGTTGGCCTTGCGTTGTCAGACTCTGAAAACTTTGATGTCAAGAAATGTGGTAATCCCATCTTTTTCCTACAAATGCTGTTAATAGTACTTGGGTCCTGATTTAAACTTTTATGTGGTGGAAGAAAGGAGGTAAAAGAATTGTGTGTTAAGTTGCCGTAATTCCTTTATCTAAATGTGTTTTTGTTACTTGTATTTTGCAGGAACCAACTATTGCATGGGCCAGATTGCAGAATTACGTTCCACCAACTCTTCTTTAGATGATGCCAAGCAAATTCAGAATGTTCTTTTATTTCTGAATCAATCTGAAGGCCTCTCTAAGCATGTAGACTTGTTTATGCATTTGCTATCACTCGTCCCGTCAAAAGAAGCCCAGTTCATTTTAACTCCATTGCTGTCTGACGAACTTCATGAAGCTAATTTTTTGAGGTATTATTATTTTAATTTAGGTGTGGTTCTTTATGTCTTTTGTCTAGTAACTGTGTATTACTATAAACATGACATGACCTTATCTTTTTTGTGGCAGGAACTTAGATTTCTTAAATGACGACGGGGAAGATGATTTTGATGGTCTTTTGGCAGATATGGAGAAAGAAATGAGCATTGCAGACATCATGAAGGAATTGGGTTATGGATGCACTGCTTCTATGTTGCAATGCAAAGAAATGTTATCCTTATTTTTGCCGCTGACTGAAGCAACTGTTGCTAGGATACTTGGTATGGTTGTACGTACCCGTTCAGGTATCGAGGATAACCTTAACATGTTCCCAACGTTCCGTACTGCTCTTGGTAGCATCTCTGCAACTGATCCATCACCATTGAATTCCTGGAATGCCGACATTCTTATTGATGCAATTAAGCAACTTGTGAGTTCCATCAACTTAACTGTTTTCTAGTTAGTATTTATTGATTGCAGTTATAGCTTGATGAGAAGCAACACATTTACCAACTTTCTACCTCTTTGTGTGCAGGCTCCAGAACTTAACTGGGTAACTGTTTTAGATAACCTAGATCATGAGGGTTTCTATATTCCCGACGGGGCAGCCTTTTCCTTTTTGATGTCCATTTACAAATATGCCTGTCAGGTACCTCCCTTCTTCCCTCTATACAATGCATGCATGTATGAGGCTATCCACTTTTCACCTTTTTAGTGTCTTTAAAAGAAGGGAACATGCAAGAAAGAAAAATTTGTAGACTCGCAACAGGGGGATTTGCACTTATTTCGTATAATAATGGAACATGCAATTTAATTTAGTTACCCCATTTCCCCGTCTCTAAGTAGGATAATTTGTTCTGCTAGATTTTTCTTTGGAACTTACAGTTCTGTTTGTGTTATTCGATGTGTTCATTTCTTTCCCTCTTGTTCTTGTTAAAGTATGCTCTTTCAATGGACTACTTACATTGTACCTTGGTCAACAAAAAGTAAAAATTTCCTCCTTGACATATTTTTGTTGTGTATCATGCCGGACTGTAGGATCCTTTTCCTCTTGGAACTATTTGTGGTTCTGTCTGGAAGAATGCTGAGGGTCAGCTTTCCTTACTCAAGTATGCTGTGTCAGTGCCTCCTGAAGTATTTACCTTCGCACATTCTATGAGGCAACTGGTATGATGCTTTTAACATTTAGCTTATCTACAACCTCATATCTTTTATGATTGGTCTGAAAAGACGCTGTGTTGGAGCAGGATTGCGCTGATGCGGTGAACGACCATAAAATCCAAAATGGACATGCAAATCACGCATGGTTGTGTCTTGACCTTCTCGAAGTTCTTTGCCAGCTGGCTGAGATAGGTTATGCAAGCTCTGTGCGGTCCATCCTGGAGCACCCTCTGAAGCACTGTCCAGAAGTCTTGCTTCATGGGATGGCCCACATTAATGTACCGAGCATGGATAGTGATTATGAATCTTTCCTTTATCTTAGTTTATCATCTTTATTAATCAAAATGCCTTTGAATTTTTTGTAGACTGCATATAATCTCCTCCAGCATGAAGTTGCCGCTGCTGCTTTTCCTGTTATGCTAAAAAATGCTGCTGCTAGGGGTATGATGATTCTTCATTTGTGGCATGTTAATACTAGCATCTTGTGTTGGGGTCTTGTAGAAGCATTGGACGTTGATCTGGACAACATGCACACAGTTTTGGATGCCTGTCAAGAGCTTAAGGTTGGATTATTTCCTAAATTCATGTATTTAACAGTGATGCAGAACAGCAGAAGATTGATACAATTAGTATGTTATTTGAAATGATCCGTTGTTGTATTCAGTTCTGAACATTTTAACTTGAGTATGTTATTTGAAATGATTGGTTGTTACATGCATCATTCATATAGCAGTCTATTAGTAATATAGTATTGAATGTCTTTTTGCATAGTTATCTGTTGCAGTCAGTAAGAGATAAAGCAATGCAAAATGAGTTGTCATTGCTTAGTGGATGTAGTGATGCACTTCACAGACAATGAAACACAAGTGATTCCACAGAGAAGCGGTTGATTTCTTCGATTATTAATGTAGAAGATGAAAAAGTGAAGGAGAAAAAGAAGGAAAAACATTGGGCTATTTGAATATTAAATTTTTTCTCCACATATGCTTCAGCATTCTCTTTGTAGTCCCTATCTTCTCCGTCTTCTCAATTTTTTATGCCTATTCTGGAACCACCTGTATTTCCTAATTACTTCTGATTTTTTTTCCTCTTTCACAGGAATGACTTTCTTTTTTATTTTATCCAAGTCTTATTTATTCCTGATCTTCTTTTCTTTTCCTTTTTTAGTACAATCAAATATGACTTCAAGTGTTGCAGATAGTTCCCTTTTTGGTTGTTTAGTCGAAAATCGAAAAATGTTTTGTGATTGAAGTTTTTGTTTGATGGTCTTGTGAAATTATTAGTGTTTACTTTAGGGAGGTGGGTTGATATCGTCATTACTGTATATTGGATGCTAAATTAGTAATTTTAGTGCGCTTTGATTATTAATTATATGTAGTGAATCCATATATGTAAGTGGTATCTTACAGGAAACAGCGTGCTTCATTTCCACCAAGTATGGGCTTCGTTTCTCACTCATCACTTTAGCCTGTGGATCTTATCACTTTTTTGCACTTTATGCTTTAAGAAACCCTGTTTGCAGTTTAAATATATTCTGGAAGATCCTAGTATGCCAGGTCCTTAACCCAAAAAAAGAAGGTTCTTAGTGTGGCAGGTGTCATGGCTAAATAATATTTGTAAGTTTGTTGTTTTTGAAGAAATCAAAGTGTGTTTTTGTTTCATAGTTAATTCTTCTAGTTTTGTTATTATATATTATTTATTTGAGGAATGGGTAGAATCGCGACCTTCCGTTCATTTTTGCTTATACGAGGAATTTCTTGTACTATACCAGTGGTTGCTTGAAATATATATTGATCTCTTCATGTACATCTCCCCTGTTATGCATATCCTACCCTTGGTCATACTTCAAGTATGTAAACTCATGATTTTTTTGTGTGTTGCAGATTCTATCATCAGTACTAGATAGGATACCTTTTGCTTTCGGCATCAGACTTGCTGCCCTTGCTTCCCGCAAAGAACTCCTGGATTTAGAGAAATGGTTGAGCAATAACTTAAACACATATAAAGATACCTTCTATGAGGTTTGTTTTATCCACAAATTTTAATTCGGAAGGTTCTATATTTTTGCTGTTCTTTACATTTAGTCAGCGATGTCACTGTTCACAATGTTGGAGAAAATTCTACTCTTGTGTTGTGCTGAACTCTATATGTATTTGCAGGCATGCCTAAAGTTCTTGAGGGAAATACATCTTGCTGCTCTAGATGATGCCTCCAACCATTTTGATCACCCCAGTGCTCTTTTGACTATTTATTCAGTAACTTCTTCTACCTTTTTAAAGGTCCACTTTTGAGATTGATTAGTTTTAGACAACTTCCAAATTTTATGTTTGCTCATCTTTGAATCTTTGTTGGGCAGGTCCTTAAGTCTCATTCTAGCTTAGTTTCTTCCTGCCACTTATCTGAGGAGCTGGACAAGTTGCACATAAAATACATGGATGCTAATTCAAGGCTTAAAAGTGTTGGTGGTGCTGATTCATCTACTTCTGATGGTGGTGGTTCTGATGCTATTGAAGCAGAAGCAAACGTATACTTTCATCAAATGTTCTCTAGTCAGCTGAGTAATGATGCAACAGTTCAAATGCTTGCCCGTTTCAAAGAATCAACTGAAAAGAGGTCAGTTTTGCAAAAATCACAGTTTTATTATTTTTAAGTGGCCTGCACTGGGGAAGTCGGTCATGCATATACTTTTCACTTCTCTGCTTCTTTAGTGCAGACAGAGTTGCAGTTGCTTTTCCGTTGGCATTGTGCTCTTTATGCTCTAAAAAGCCCATGTGGCTGTTACTTAATACTTGTCATTCTTCAATATATTATTTAAGGTGGCATGTGATCAGTGTCGGGTGAAGTGAAAATTCATATATCTCCCCTCATTTTTCTCTTTAGTTTGGTATGCTCAAAATATTGAGAGTTCCCATCCTAAACACAGATTCTTATTTTATTAATAATTTAGTGAATTTCAAGTTGGCATTGGGAAGTGGTGAAATGGCTCAAGTTATTGCACTGAGTTGTTCTAGTCTACAATCATGATTATTAATACTTTTCCATTTTAAGAGATATTGAAGTAAGTTGAAATTTGCAGGGAGCAAGCAATTTTTGAGTGCATGATCGCTAATCTGTTTGAAGAATACAAATTTCTCTCCAAGTACCCAGAAAGGCAGCTTAGAATTGCAGCTGTTCTATTTGGTTAGTTTCTCAGTGTTGATTTTTCAAGTTCTCCATTTTCAGTTGGATTGCAATAAACTCTGCTCGACTTCAAGGTGCTTTTCTTGAGTTTTCTTGTGTTCTTGTTACCTATACACCATGCACTTCTTTAAAAAATGTAAATCTGTTTGGGTTGTTAAATTAAATTTGAAAAGTCACATTCCCCTAATAACTTCTTGATGATGTTAGCCCTTTGAGGTGTTATCTTTGTTTTCTAGTTTGCACCCTATATTCTTTTCCTTCAGTTTTCAGGTATTGACTAATGATGGTGTTAGGCATTTGTGGCCCAATGGGCTCTGTTGCAGCTAATAACAGCAATAAGAGGTCATTTTAACTGCATATGCAAGAGGAGGACTAGAAAAACAATCAGATTATTCAACTGTTGGAATTGAATATCCACGGTCATATTCTTCATATGAACTACCTTGATCATAGGGAAAGCACAAAAGTCTGGGGGTTATTTGTCAAGAGAAGACGCTTGCCAGTTCTGATGGCGTTCATCAGAGTGCAGTTGGGTTTGACTTGGTTCTCTGTGTTATTATACACGAGATGAAAAGCACTGACCAAAGTCACGTAAAATATGTTGCTACTCTTGTTTGGCTACCTAATTAGATGTTACACTTATTAAGTCTTAAGTCGTCTAGACTCTAGACATCACATAATGAAACAAAGAGCTGATAGCATCTCAGATGAAATGTTGGGAACATCTTAATATGGAGGCAATACTCATTTTAACTTGACAAGAGTAGCTTTGACTTTGATTTGACAATGTGGATTCTATGCTCACATACAAATTCTCGCTCTAGATTATTTTAAAATGAGCTATATGATATTTTTCTTCTTTGATTGCTGTTGAAAAGGGTAATTTTGTTGAAACTTTTATCTTTCTACAGTAATTGTGATTGAGCTAAAACAGATGATTTATTGGGGGTCAAGCCAAGGGTCCATTGTAATTTCTATGGAAGACTACATGATTTTGTTCTCTTTTATATGCCGTTGAAATAATTGGGATTTTAGATGCTGGCCTCAAAGAAAACAACTTTTAAAATTTAGTGCAAGTGTACAACAACATACCCATCGTAGTCACACGGGTGGTGTTTGGGGAATTATCTTCCGTAGTTTTGTTATAATTCTTGTTGTGATGTGTATTTGGTTTTGCAGGGTCACTTATTAAGAATCAGCTGGTAACTCATCTTGCACTTGGTATTGCCTTGCGAGCTGTCTTGGATGCATTGCGCAAGCCTGCTGATTCGAAGGTTTATTTCAGTGATTACACTTCGTAAATGTAATTTCTGGTTCATATTATTGATAGCCCCTCTGCATGCAGATGTTTGTTTTTGGGATTTTGGCACTTGAACAGTTCGTTGATCGTCTGATTGAATGGCCCCAATACTGCAACCATATCTTGCAAATATCTCATCTCCGAGTAGCTAATCCAGATCTTGTTGTGTTCATTGAACGGGCACTTGCTAGGATATCACTGGCACATTCTGAGTCAGAGGTAGGCCACAGTTCTGCTGTTGATCAATTCCATGGTCCTATCCCATCTTCCACAATGAATTCCGAGGTAAGTTATTATTCTGGTCTGATTATTATTCGTTTTGAAAAAGATTTTAGGAAAAAATATTTTGCCGAATGGATAAGGTTTAGTGCTTTGTTTTGTAAGTGTTGTTTCAGAGTAGTTTTATCATTTTTGACTATCCTGGGCTAATCAAATAGTCGATGGCCTTTCAATTTTTTTCTTTCGTCAGGGTCCAACATTTCAAGTGGTTGGACAGAGTGGTTTGCAGCAAAGTATGCAAGGACCCTCTTCAAGCCAGCTTCCTCTGAGGCAACAAAGCCCCATAGAGGAGAGGAAACCCTCTGCTGCTCTCTCTGGCTACTTGAAGCCAGCTTTATCACCTGCAGTGCAACCTGCCACAGTTCCTTTAAGTGAAAATGCTGGCATTCAGAAGGTATACAATGAGCTTACTTGTTGCGTCTATGTCCATATTATGATTAGTCTATTGCAGGGTATGAAGTGTGACTCTTTTCTTGTTGAATTGTAGCCACAAGGTCCAAGCAGTACTTCAGCTGTACTGACATCTTCTCCTGGTTTTCTTCGCCCATCTAGAGCCATTACCTCAGGAAGTAATGCTTGGCCTATCATAGACTCTTTTTTAATTTTTTTTTCTTCCCTGCTATTGTAGTAGACAGAGGCGCTGATGGATGTGACACTGTTTTGTTATAGGGTTTGGTTCTGCACTGAATATTGAAACACTTGTTGCAGCTGCAGAGAGAAGAGAAACACCCATAGAGGTATTCTTGTTTATTATCCATTTGGTGAGACTACATGTTTTTTAGTGTCAGTTTCCTGCACCAACATGTTTTAAATGAGATAACTCCATGTTATTGCATCAAAATATATGTTGCTCTATTGTGAGTATTGGCGTATCAATTGGTTGCAGGATATACTATTTTTCCCCCTATTTTGCTCAAGACACACACGACATTGTGCAACAGAATTAATGACTTCTTCCTTGCAACACATCACGAATTTTGGTAGTTGTGTCTAGATGTATCAGCGAGTCTTTTGGGAATTACAGATGGCATGTTTAAGCTGAAGTGACTCAGTTAGGTCCTTGTAATATTGTCTGTCAATTTTTAAGTTAAAGTATCATTATTTTTACAGGCTCCTGCATCAGAAATACAGGATAAAATTTCATTTATTATCAATAACTTATCTGCGGCAAATATTGAGGCTAAAGCAAAAGAGTTCACTGAAATTTTGAAAGAGCAGTACTACCCATGGTTTGCTCAGTATATGGTGATGAAAAGGTTAGTTTTACATTATAGTTCTTGTGTTCACTATATTTCTTTTTCGATGAAGAAAGATCGTTGTAGGGGGATGGCTTTATTATTTTGTTATTAGAATTTGCACTTTCTTTCCCTTCCCCCTAACTTTGATTGCTCCGTTATGCCATGGCTTATTCATTGACAGAGCGAGCATTGAGCCAAATTTTCATGACTTGTACCTGAAGTTCTTAGATAAAGCCAATTCAAAATCTCTGTTCAAGGAGATTGTCCAAGCAACCTACGAGAACTGCAAGGTCTTACAGCTACAACTCGTGACTTGGTCACTGCTGCTGACCTGAAAGTGATATTCATTTGCTTCATGTCTGGTTTCGGTTTTCTTTCAGGTTCTTTTAGGGTCAGAGTTGATAAAGTCAAGTTCAGAAGAGCGTTCTTTGCTGAAAAACCTTGGAAGCTGGTTAGGCAAAATCACAATTGGAAAGAATCATGTCTTGAGGGCACGGGAGATTGATCCGAAGTCTTTGATTATTGAGGTTTTTTGCTTGTTAATGAATATCGATCTTTTTCAGTTGTTCAGATTGTGGAATTGGTGCATATTAATCTCACGATAATTTGTTTATTCTCTTTCTTATGCAGGCATATGAAAAAGGTTTGATGATTGCAGTTATTCCTTTCACATCGAAGGTTGGTCTTACTTGACTTATCTTTTTGTAACCCCCTCCCCCTCTTCTTAACAGCTTCTTTGGATTTTTGATGACATGGAGTTTGTGTTGTGAGCTGCAGATTCTGGAACCATGCCAAAGCAGTCTAGCATACCAACCACCTAACCCATGGACCATGGGCATTCTTGAATTACTTGCTGAGATTTATGCAATGCCAAATCTTAAAATGAACCTCAAGTTTGACATCGAGGTTTGTGTTTTACTTGTGGTTTGCGACCTTTTTGTTCTGTAATTGAAGAAGTATTACCTATATATTCACTTTTCAGGTCCTGTTCAAAAATCTTGGTGTGGATCTAAAAGAGGTAGTTCCAAGTTCTCTTCTTAAAGACCGAGTGAGAGAAGTGGAAGGAAATCCCGACTTCTCAAACAAGGATGCTGGTGGATCTTCCCAACCACAGATGGTGGCTGATGCCAAATCTGGCATTATATCTTCACTAAACCAGGTTGAACTACCACTTGATGTTGCCAGTCCTCATCCTAGTGGCCCTTCACGAATTTTAACTCAGGTTTGGGCTTTATTTGGGTTGTCATCTCAGAATGGCTTTTATGATAATTAAGTTTCCTGAACTAATTATGTGGTGGATTCAGTATGCTGCTCCGCTTCATCTTCCATCTGCTCCAATGACGGAGGATGAGAAGCTTGCTGCGCTTGGCCTGTCTGATCAGCTTCCTTCTGCTCAAGGTCTTTTACAAGGGCAATCTCCATTCTCTGTTAGTCAGGTTAGTTGGCAGTGTTAGTGTTTTACTTATTTGACGATTTTTTTTGGAGATGGTTCTAACTTATAATTTTTCTCTTATAGCTTCCTGCAACTGCATCCAATATAGAGCAGCAAGTTGTTGTCAATCCTAAGCTTCATGCTCTGGGCCTGCAGTTGCATTTTCAGAGGTTCGAAACTGTAATAGCAGTTGTTGCCCCCTTGGGGTTGGTTCATTACTTACGATTGTATTGTAATCCTCTATCATGTTTGATACCTTTCTGCAGTGTACTTCCTATTGCTATGGATAGAGCTATCAAAGAGATAGTGTCCAGCATTGTGCAGCGCAGTGTTTCTATAGCAACTCAGACTACAAAGGAACTTGTTTTGAAGGTTTTTTCTTCTGAGACACCTCTTACATAAATCTTGACACCCCCTTCGAAAGAGAAACAGAAAAAGTCAATTGTTTTGTTACCTGATTATGATGACAGGACTATGCCATGGAATCGGATGAAACCCGGATACGTAATGCTGCACATTTGATGGTCGCCAGCCTGTCTGGAAGCCTTGCTCATGTGACATGCAAGGTAGAGGAATGCCTTTTTACCATTCTCAATGTCTGATCAAGACATCAGATCTTTCTGATGATATCTTGATACTGCCAAATTTCCTAATTTTTCTTCTTTTTTATTGGGTGCAATTGTGAATTCCTTTTGTTTTAGGAACCTTTACGTGGTTCGATATCAGGCCAGCTTCGTAATTTACTTCAGGGATTGACCATTGCAAGTGACCTCCTTGAACAAGCTCTTCAGCTTGCTACTAATGATAATCTCGATCTTGGCTGTGCCATGATTGAACAAGCAGCTACAGAAAAGGTATGTTTCTCAATCTGCCTCGTGTTACGTCTTTTGATGGCCAAATGCCATTCAGGACTCTGCATTCTTTGTCTTGTTAGGTGGTCTTTATTGCATCATTTCTAACATTCAACAGATCAGAACCTTGTCCAATGATTGTTTGCTTCATGTCATTTGACTTCCGTTGCTTTTCTTTTCCGGATACAGTATCTCACAGATTGGGCTGGTAGGTGATGTTAGTTGTTGATTGTTCCATTTTAAAAACATGGGATCGAAACTCAGTGGTTTTTCTGTTCTCCACTAAAATATTAGGCTTTTGTCAGTGCCCATGTTTGAACAGAAATGTGCCTGTACCATACATCATGTTCTACGCTCTCACTACTTGACCAAAGCCCCAGGGGCACTTCTTCCACCTATTCTTTACCTTCTAATTTCATTAGTTGTGGCTGTGGAATATGGGAAGGATGAATCCCTTGTGTGAATACTGATGATTAAGCAGAATACATTTAGAGATTGTATTGGGGCAGAGTAAATTTTCTTTTTTGGGGGTGTGGTATGCACGGAACCTAATTTTGGAAAAAAATATGTTCGTGTGGTGGGAGCAGGGATGTTGGTTATTAAGTGAGTTTCAAGCTAACCATTCAATTTTGCATCACAGGTCAGCCAGTTCTGTTTCTTTGACTCTTTGAGTCTCGGCTTTATCTTTAATATGAATCATGTCTGTGAAAAAATAAGAGGGTATGCGACTGGTTCTGGTTGTTGGAAAAATTGATAGAAAGGATAAAGCTCCACGTGATTGATACAACTCTTTCGATGGAAAAGACACAAGATGCTTCCAAGCCCATCAGAAGCATTGATGTGATCTGTTTATTTTTTTCTTCCATTAACATTTCTTCAACTAGACCTGAAAGATCAGGATGTTGTGGATTGCTACTTGCTATTGAGGATTCGATGTTAATTTTCAATGCATGTTTAGATTACAATTAAAATGAAAAAGCTTAAAAAGTGAATGCTGGATTCTAAGAAAAAATGGAAAAAAGAGACAGAATAGGGTGGGGCTGGTTCGTAAAATGGTAAGGTGGGTAGGGCTTGGATGGTTTGGCCCACACATCTATGCATGAACTTTTTATCACAAATTTTTCTCTGGAAAGCACGCTGGAAGTGCTCTTAAGCCCAAGAGTTGGGGCAAGCACGCGTAGCTTATGCAGGCCTCTAGTGAAGATGCCGATACGTTGAGTTCTGCACCTTGGCAGAAATTAACTTTAGATTAGATTCATTTGTAAGGTACATAGGCTCAATCCTTTTTTTCCTTGTTTTAATAGGTATGCCACTGCTGTTACCTTAGTTAAAAAAAAATAGGTATGTCAATGTGCTCTATATTGAAAATGGTGGCGTCAAACAAGTTTTTAGCTGGTAAAGTGATGGATTAATTGATGCTCAAAATTCATGAAAAAAGATGTTGGTGACTAGGAGTTTGAGCCTTATAGACACTACCTCCTATGAACGCATGCCAGTGTTCAGAGTGCGATGATTGACATATCTAATTTCAGTGTGGATTCAAGCATCAATTTAAATCAGTTGATATCTAATTTAGATATTTATAATGCAGAGTCTTAAACACAAATGTATTTCTTTGCTATCCTTTTGGTGCAATATGGTCTTTGTAAATGTCGATTACATGTTAGATATATTTGGGGCTTTGCTTACTTTGTAACTTTTACTGCACTGTCTTAATGCTGTTATGCCATTTATGGGAATATCATCACTTATTAAAAAACAGATATTGAAGAACTTGATAAGTATCAAAAATTAATTTTTTTAATAGTTAAAATAATATAGGAAATATTTAGAGACACGGTAGGAAATTGGCATGATAATGCCAACCCAAGTTGGGATATTGGACTAATCATTATACCCGAGCTAGAATCTTAAAGTTTTATCTTTTGCATGAATCAGAAATCTAAAATTGTTTTTGAGGTGATACATTGTTTTTACTATTCATAATTGAAGTGAATATTATGATTTTGCAACTCATATTATTGTTGTTTATGATTGTATTCATGTTCCGCTTGCTCGTCTTTATTCATTTCTTCAATTTTGAGCCATCACTTTATAGAGTTCATGGTTTAATTGTGCTTTGATCTTAAATCTCATGAAACATGGTCACCTGTGCCTTTTTCAACATTTGATTGGATGTTAGACTATTTTATGTCATGGATATATCATGGAACTTGCTATTGTCTTTTTCTACTGTATTCTTCTAAGTGCAGCCAGTATAATCTGTATATCCCATGTATTTACAGTTGATTCCCTTGAGTATGAAAATCTGATTGTACTTCTGCAGGGTCTAAGTTCACTTATCCTCTCTGTCTTGGTAATGCATTTGCAGGCTATACAGACTATTGATGGAGAAATAGCTCAACAGCTGGCTATTAGGAGGAAACAGAGAGAGGGCCCCGGTGCCTCATTCTTTGATGCAAGCCCTTATACACAAGGTCATATGGGTGGGTTACCAGAAGCTCTTCGCCCTAAACCTGGCCGCTTATCCCATTCTCAGCAACGCGTTTATGAGGTGCTTGTTTCCTGTTGCTTCTTCTGTAAGAGGGTTGGCTGATTAACATGGACACATTGACTCACCTCCGACTTGTCTCACAGGATTTCGTCCGCTTACCTTGGCAAAATCAATCAAGCCAAAGCTCAAATGCTGTGACTGCTGTTCCTTCAACTTCTTCCAACAGTGTTGGTGTCTCCAGGGCGTATATGTCAGGAGCTGGACAAATGAACTCCAACCTTTACTCGTCTGGTCTTATGAATGCAGCAATAACTGCTGTTCCGCAGCCATTGGAAATATCAGAAGAGATAGATACTTCATCTCAACCTAATAGGTCTTTTCCCTTTTCTTGTTGATGGCCTCTTCATTACTCGTCTTTTAGATACTCTTCCGCGTTTGACATGGTGATTTTGGATTTCTTGTTCCTATCCTCCTGTCGGTTTTATCTCAGTGCTTCCTCTCCCCATCTTGGGACGGGTGATAATGTCACTTCTAGCAGTTTTGAATCGGAGTCTATTGTTGAACCATTCACATCGGTCTCAGCTCCTGAATCGCATCCAGTGGAACCATCCAGTCTTGCAAAGGTTGGTTATGGCTTTTTCCCTTTGTATGCGGAACACTCTAGATTGGGGTTAGTGGTTCTAGTTGTGTATGCATTTTGGTGGTTAAACCACCTCTGTTTAAATTATTTCTTACAGGAATCAGGAGCTTCCTTACAGCCATCAAATGCAACAGCTACCTCTGAACGTGTTGGAAATAGTATCTCCGAGCCGTTGCTGACTACTGGTGATGCGTTGGATAAGTACCAGATCATCTCTGAAAAGGTTTGAGACCCATTTTTCTGTTCTTAATCTGTTTCATGTTTCTAGAAATCAAACCCACTGTGTTGATGGCTGAGGTGTGTTGCTTTCCCTACAATTCTTGAAAACTATTGTCAGTTCTTGGTATAATTCCATCTGATTGTTTCCTGCAGATATGTTCTCATATTTGTTTCATGCCAATGTACTGTAGCTAATATATCTTGTTTGGTACTCTTGTTGTACAGCTTGAAAACCTAGTGAGTGAAGAAGCTGAAGAGGCAGAAATTCAGGTATCCTCCTCAGACATTGTTTTGTGAAGAAACCTTGAATGCTGTTACATTGGGTGATGTTGCACTTACTGCCCCCGTGTTCTGTACGTTAGAAGTATTATCGGTAAAAAACTTCTTGTACTTATTTCATATGTCCATCTGGTTCGAGCCTTATGCCAAGCAAACTTGGAGAAGGTTAGAGGGGTGGGAGCATCATCCTGAGTTTCAAAGGCTGCAGTTGGTCTTAGGGTTGGCTCCATAAATTGAATCCCTGTAGTTGGAACCTGGATTTTTTTTTTTCATAAACTGTAAACATGGCCTAGCATTTGTGCTACACATGTAATAGTGTTATCATTCTCAAAAATAATAGAACTCCCACATGTTCACATGTTTGCTTGCAGGCACTTATTGCTGAAGTTCCGGTAATCATCCTCAAATGTATTAGTAGAGATGAGGCTGCCTTGGCAGTGGCCCAGAAGGTTAACTTCTTCTGAATTGTATGGAAATAATCTCTAGATCATCATGATTTCATTTCTAAAGTATAAAGTGTTCTTTTCTGCAGGCTTTCAAGGGATTGTATGAGAATGCTACAAATAGTGCACATGTTGGTGCCCATCTTGCTATTCTGTCTTCAATCCGTGATGTTAGCAAGCTTTTTGTTAAGGAGCTAACTAGTTGGGTACGGAACTGACCTCAAGCTTCTTCTTATTTTTGTATTTATTTATTTATTTTGGTCTCCTCAGTATGTTTGGGTTGATAATTAAGTTAAGAGTGTACTTTCTCCTCTTTGTATGCAATTTGAATGCTTGCAGTCTAGTGGTTATCCTATTTCTGCTGTGCTGTGTTTACTTGGTAGAACAATGTCATCTAGTTTTGATCGTTGGAATCTAATGGTAGTTTGAAAATGAAGTTTTTGAATATGTTCTTTATTACTTTGAAAAGTTCCTTCTGCAAGCAACTCCTAGTAATTTGGAAACTCAGAGATTTGAATGTCTGCTTTGTTTCTTCTGGAAGTAATCATCTCCGTTTAGAAGTTGTAGCCATGTTTAGTTGTATGGTTCACCGTTCACCAGGAAAAGAACAGTATATTCAAATGAGTTCTGCTTCTGGATAGTGATCCATAAGTTATTTTTTTGTTTGACACCAAGAATAGGAGGTTTCAACCCTAATAGCTTTCTTTTGTGGTGGCTTCTAATTGCTGCCATGGGTTGTGGAAGTAGAAGTTGGGCCCTTTAAGCACCTTTTCGATGCTTGTAATGTTTCCAACTTAGCACCTCTCTCTGGGGTGGCCAAGTTTTTATTGAATAGAACTGTTACTTGTCTCAAAAAAAATGTTGGGTTCTTTAAATTCTTGAAGTTCTATTATATGTTTGAAAGTGCATTACAATAAAATATGAAGGTCTGCATGACGCATCAAAATATTCTAGTTCTTACCCTACAAAATTGTTGGAAGTTGGAGTACGACAGACAGTGATGGCAATAAGCTAGACAGGTTGATTTAATTTTTTGAAAGTATGAGGTTTCTGAAGTATCTCAAATGGTGGATGTAGCTCTTGAAAAGTGAACTTCGTTAATGCATTATATGTGTGAGCTTCTCTTTAAAATGAGTTGAAAATTTATGAGATCAATACTTGCTACAATATCATGTTCCGCAGCGGAAAGAATAACTATGAATCAACTTGTCATGTCATAGTGTTATGCTTGATATCACTGCAGACTTAGCAAATTTGTGGCATAATGGAAGGAAAAGATCCATATAGGTGATAACCACTAGTCAAGGATATGCTTTTGGACTTGTTATATTGTTATTAATAATATACTTTTATTTAGTATGATAATGATGAAATGAGGTTAAATGAAGAACTGGGGATTCATATAGCCGGGCCCAACTTGTTCGAGACTGGCGCATAGTTGTTGTTTTTATGCCATAGTGTTAATATTGGCTGATCCTTCCATTAAATGAATATGCAGATAAAATTGATTGTTTGGAAGTTGACCTTTTTCGTCACTACATTTGATTACTAATTTTTGGCAGGTTATTTACTCTGATGAGGAGAGGAAGTTCAACAAAGACATTACAGTTGGTTTGATTCGTAGTGAACTGCTAAACCTTGCCGAGTATAATGTGCACATGGCTAAATTACTTGATGCTGGCAGAAACAGTATGTAACTTGTCTTTCAATTTATGTTCAATTGAGTGTACAAAACACTAATTGTTTTTTTGTCTGACATGCAGAGTCTGCTACTGAATTTGCTGTATCTCTTATTCAAACACTGGTGGTAAGTGATTCTAGAGTCATTTCCGAGCTACAGAACCTTGTTGATGCACTTGCTAAGGTACCCGTCCTTTATCTTCTCTTTTGTCTTACCTTTTTTACTTCCATATTTTTCTTTTTTCTGCTCTGATATAGAGGTAGTTCTTTTTACCTATATTTTATCATGCTGCAGATTGCAGCCAGACCAGGTTCTCCCGAGTCTTTACAACAACTTGTTGAGATTGCTAAGAACCCTGGTGCTAATGCTGCTGCACTGTCTAGTGTATCTTTTGGGAAGGAGGATGGCAACAAGCAATCTAGAGACAAAAAGGTTTTTCAAATCCCTCCTTTAACAATATTGATTGTGCAATATTAAGTTGTGTACCCACTGACTAATCATAGAAGATTACATTGGTCAGAAAATTGCCATTTTTTGTACTTGTTAGAAAATGAACAGATTGTTTTATTTGTTTGTGTCTTCAAACAAATAAAATAATCTAAGTGTGCCGGCTGGCCCTCGAGGATTTTTCAGTTATCAAAAATATTATGATGAATAGTAGTGGAACTTACACCTACAACCTGTGAATGCCACATGCCATGTTAGATTGTGTGTACCCTTTCATTTAAAAGATTAAATTATTATAGAAGAACACTTTATTTACTTCACTATTTCTATAATATATAAAAATTTGTTTTATTTCTATATGCTAAGTTAAAAAAGCTCTCCAGTAGAGAACTTTAAACAACCCCATATAAAATATTTTGGTTACCTATATTTGCAGAACACATTCATAAGGTGGTGTAAGGTCCTTTTTTCCCTTCAATCTGGAGAATCTTTTGTATATGAGTTGCATCTATTATTTATGTAATTTTTATCTCTCTTTTAATTTTCCGTCTGGTTAATCATGTTGTCAGTGGTTAGTATATGCTGTACATTAACAATATAATGTACTACAATTTATTCTTTGAAGAATATTACTGGGATATATGTCAGAAAAGGAAATTTACTAGGGTAGTCAATATTAGGACTTACCATAGTTAAATTGTTGAGTGAGGTCAGTTAAATGATTGTAGCAAATGGTTCAACCAACCTTTTGAACTCGCCATTAGACCTGGATGAGTTGTACCATACGATTTAAAAGTAAAAAAAGGCATGTCAACTTCTGCTTTACATACGTTTTGATTTTACGTCAATATTTGAACAGATTGCCGTGACTGCTACTGGTACCAGAGAAGATTATGGTGTTTCTGAATGTATTGAACCAGATTCTGCAAGTTTCCGCGAGCAGGTATTTCCTTTTATGTAATGTGTTTTTTGGCTTTTGCCCAATTGGTCAAGACTTCAGTATAGTTAAAATTGGAATGAAGATATTGATAAAGGTTCCAGCAACTTTAACTTTTTGTTCAGTGCTGCTGTCTGTTTAGATGGTAAAGTAATTTTATAGATAATCTTAGCACTAAGCACTCGTTTGGTTGGGGAACAAGTTATCTCGGGATTATTAATAAAGAGGTAGATTTCATCTTTTCTTCTCAGTCTCTTTCTTAAAGCTGTTGGATCATGGACATATGTAGGTCTCTATGTTGTTTGCTGAGTGGTACCGTATTTGTGAAATTCCTGGAGCAAATGATGCAACTCATGCTCATTATATCTTGCAATTAAACCAGAGTGGCCTATTAAAAGGCGATGAAACTTCAGAGCGTTTTTTCCGCAGACTCACGGTGATTTTTACCTATTCCATTAGTCAAACTCTACTGATCAAGTGTTTAAGGTTTTACTGCAAGCTAATTACTTTGATAATTCAGGAACTTTCTGTTTCACATTGTCTTTCGTCTGAGGTCATGAGTTCCACCCCTCAGTCTCACCAAGCACAGCCACTATCATTCCTTGCAATCGATATCTATGCCAAATTAGTGTTCTCAATTTTGAAGGTTGGTATATCTTTCTGAAGAACTTTCTACTGTCCTCTCATAGATTAGAATAGGAGTTGTTGCCTGATTTCTATGTGTCTTCTTTCTAGTTTTATCCTGTGGATCAAGGATCTAGTAAATTATTGCTGCTGCCAAAGGTATGTGAATGATCTATAACTTCTTGGGTAGTGCTTCTTATCTGGTCTCTTGACTTATTGCACTTCTCTTTCTTTGACAGGTTCTTGCTGTCACTGTAAGATTCATCCAGAGGGACGCTGATGAAAAGAAGATGATCTTTAATCCTAGACCATATTTTAGGCTTTTCATTAATTGGCTAGTGGATCTCAGTTCCCTGGACCCTGTTTTTGATGGTGCAAATTTTCAGGTAATTTTTTTTTCTAATATGTTCATGACTGGATCTTCCGTTACAAAACTGATCTCCTCTGGGGCCTTTCAGGTTTTAACAGCTTTAGCCAATGCTTTCCATGCTCTTCAGCCCCTCAAAGTTCCAGGATTCAGGTATATTGTTTCTGGTATGGTAGAGTAACAATGTTAAGTAATGCTGCATATTCAAGACAGATAATTGTAATATACTGCACTGTTAGTTCTCTCCAGATATGATAGGTATCTAATTTAGTTTGGACATTTATTTTGTTATACTAAAGATAGTACAGTGTGTTGTAATATGAGTAGTTATTGGGTTTTTTCTTTGTTGTGTAATCTACTCTAAGGTACAATTTTGTGCTTGTCTGAGTGACTAACTTAATGAGTTCCTTTCAGCTTTGCATGGCTTGAACTTGTAAGTCACCGAAGTTTTATGCCTAAACTACTTGCTGGAAATGCTCAGAAGGGGTGGCCTTACTTTCAACGACTATTGGTGGATCTCTTCCAGTTTATGGAGCCCTTTCTGAGGAATGCTGAGCTAGGAGAACCGGTTGGTTTTGATTTTGATTTTTTTTTGTTTTGTTCTGTGTCGTGTGTTGTTGTTTAAAACCTGGATATCAATTTAAGTTCTTTCTTTTTCACCTTCTAGGTCCAGTTTCTGTATAAAGGGACTCTCAGGGTTTTGTTGGTCCTCCTCCATGATTTTCCGGAGTTCCTCTGTGACTACCATTTCAGCTTCTGTGATGTTATCCCTCCAAGCTGCATACAGATGCGAAATATAATTTTAAGTGCATTTCCTCGCAACATGAGGCTTCCTGATCCATCAACTCCCAACTTAAAGGTAATAAGTTTTGTGAATCTTGTTCACATTTTTCTTTATTGTTGTTAAGTTTGACATTGAACTTTTTTTTTGTGTCTATAGATTGATCTACTAGCAGAGATTAGTCAATCCCCTCGCATTCTTTCTGAAGTTGATGCAGCTCTTAAATCAAAGCAGATGAAGGGTGATGTAGATGAATACCTGAAGGTAATCCTAACATAATCAAAATCTTGTTTCTTCGCTGTACACAGCATGTGTATAGGTTTGGGGTGAGAGGACTAGGAGAATGAATTACACTATAATATGGCTTTTCCTGTCTGCTCATCTTGTTTTATACTGTCCTGAATGATTGCAGACAAGGCAACAGGGGTCTCCATTTTTGAGTGAATTGAAGCAGAAGTTACTGCTCTCTCCAAGTGAAGCCGCCAAGGCTGGGACGCGCTACAATGTACCCCTGATCAACTCCCTTGTACTCTATGTTGGAATGCAGGTAAAATCTTGATTTAACTGCTTTCTTCGCTTGCCCTTACTCGTGGAAAATTTGTGTGCTAGTTAAATCAAAATGAGTGCTGTCATTGCATTTTATTTATTCCAGGTTTGTATCATCCTATCATCCGCTTTTTGTAAGGCTTTTCCTCTTCTGTAATTGCGTTGCATGTTTTTCTTTGGTTTATTTTCATTACCCTGTATTTATTAGATTTGGTGGGTTGCTGTAGGCTATCCAGCAGTTGCAGGCAAAAACTCCTCATGCTCAGTCGATGCCCAGTAGTGTTCCATTTGCAGTATTCTTGGTTGGTGCTGCTCTAGATGTATTCCAGACTTTGATAATGGACTTGGACACCGAGGGGCGTTACTTGTTTTTAAACGCAGTCGCTAACCAATTGCGATACCCAAATAATCACACACATTACTTCTCCTTTATTCTGCTCTACCTATTTGCGGAATCAAACCAGGTGCTCAAGTGCTTTCATTTAGTTTTCCAAACTTGTTGATTTTTTTTTCTTTTAATGGCTTCGATGATGATGTTCCATCTTTTGATTAGGCTGTCTTCTATATGTATTTATGCACCCGTCTCAAGTGCTCAAGTGTTTTCAATTAGTTTTCTGATTTATATTTGTGGTCGTCACTTGTTGATTTTTATTATTTTTTTGCTCTCAATTGTTTCAATAATGATGTTCATCTTGATTAGGTGGTCCCTCTATATGTATTTATGCACCCGTGTCAACTATTCATTTTGTCTCCCTCCCGTTTTATATGGCAAGGTTTGGATTAAGAGGGTTAAAGTGTTTATATATGTACATACACAAACTCTCCCCCTCTCCCTCTCCCTCTCCCTCTCCCTCTCCCTCTCCCTCTCCCTCTCCCTTTTTTCATGGGATGGAGGTTTCAAAGTAAGAAGGCCAAAAACATTTTTTTTGTGATTTTTGACATACATTTTCATGTTTTTCAAATGAAATTACATATTTGAGAACTGAAAGTGATAGGCTACAACAGTTCAATTAATGAAAATATTTGAAAAAATTGTGGTTATAGATAAATCTCTCTATAACCACATAAATCTCTCTCTCTCTCTCTTACACACACACACACACACAGAGGGAGGGCAGAGGCACATATATCTGCATATAGCTGCACAGCAGAACAGATGCAAAAATGACCATTTACCTGAGATCCCCTAAACATCAAAGAGATCACTGCCCCTTTCCCCAAAAAACGGTGTAAGCTTGCTCCTCTTGTGTCGCTTTTTTTCTTCTTCATTAGTATGTGTTATTACATTCCAAGTGAGTGCGTCCTAGGATATGTTTGAATTGGTTGCATTCCCCCTCTATTGGCCTTATCCTTATTTTACGTAACTGACTCATTATTTTCTGCAATGCTGAATGAGTACTTATTGTAATTTTGTTTTTATTTATAATTATGCACTAGGTGAAGACCGGTTAGACATTTGATTTGCTTAGTTATGTTTTGGATTGTTATAAGTTACTAATTTTACTGTAAATGGGCAGGAGATGATCCAAGAACAGATAACCAGGGTTCTATTAGAACGCCTGATTGTAAATCGACCTCATCCATGGGGTCTTCTGATCACATTCATTGAACTGATAAAGGTATTTTGTGTACATTTATGCTGATGCAGTCTTCATTCCATTTAGTGTCTTTTCAACTCAGTATTTCTTCTTGTTCAACAGAATCCAAGGTACAATTTTTGGAGCCGACCATTTACAAGATGTGCCCCAGAGATTGAGAAGCTGTTTGAATCCGTCTCAAGATCATGTGGTGGCCCTAAACCTGTGGATGAGAACGTGGTGTCAGGTGGAATACCTGATATCCATTAGATAAATTTTGTTGCCTGGTAGTACTTCTAGATTTGTGTTTTGCTGAATCTCTTTTTCTTCTGACCTGTTTATAGCGTCGGCATAAATAATTTGAATGCTGTTGTACTGAAATAATGTGATGCTATTGTTAATCTGTGTGAGATATTTGACCTAAAATTTTCATTTAGCTATGAGCTTTCAGAAGGTTTAACTGGTTGATTAGTCTCTTTTTTGTTAACTGGTGGATTATATTTGTTACCAAGTCAAAGTTACAAAACAAGCGTGGTTATAATACAATCTTGATACTTAAAAGGGAACAGCCCGGCCCAATTGAATTATACAAAGAGTTTCAGTTTCTGTTGCAAACTCCTTGGAGCTCTAACATTGCACAGATGCAGGCGATCTTCTTTGCTACATGATCATTGTCTGACATATGTTGAAAGTGATCAATCAGCATCTTCCAAATGAGTTGGCTGTCATTACCTGAAAGTCTATTTTTAGGCACATAAGGAAGATACTTTTGGTGTAGCATAGTTCTGAAATATCAGGTTGCTCCCTATCCTGCTGTAGGATAGTCTTTCTGTAGACAAACTCCTACTCTCTTGATCCAA
This sequence comes from Solanum lycopersicoides, assembly GCA_022817965.1. Taxonomy (NCBI): domain Eukaryota; kingdom Viridiplantae; phylum Streptophyta; class Magnoliopsida; order Solanales; family Solanaceae; genus Solanum; species Solanum lycopersicoides. Next base: position 116,327,427 of record CM040618.1, read on the forward strand.
TAACTCTTCTTTGCAATCCTTGTTTATGCTGTTTTTTTAAGGGCAACTTTTACATATAGCAAACAAAAAATTCATATTTGTATGCTATAGCAAAGTTTGCATAATTACGCTCCATAGCAAATATATAACTGTATAATTCGCTATACATATACAATTGTATAATTCGCTGGCCTAAATTGTATAATTCGCTAGCTTCGCTATACATATACAATTGTATGATTCACTGGCCTAAATTGTATAATTCGCTGGCCTATCTCGCTGCAATTGTATAATTCGCTAGCCTATTTCACTGTAATTGTATAATGCACAATTGTATAATTCGTTGCCTATTTCACTGCAATATTTGTATAAAATTTGCTTTGCATACAATTGAATCGAAGTAAAATGTTTGTATATTGTATAATTATAAGTGTATAGGAAGAAGATATATGTTTTTCTCTCGCTTTATACAAAAAAACAGAAACACAATTTATACACTTCTGTTGTATAAAGCGAGAGATAATTGTATTTCACTGCAATTGTATAATTCGTTCGCCTTTTTCGCTGCATTATTTGTATAAAATTTGCATTTGTCTACAATTGAATCGAAGTAAAATGTTTGTAAATTGTATAATTAAGTGTATAGCACGAAGATATATGTTTTTGCATGTGTAAATACAATTTTCTCTCGCTTTATACAAAACAAAAACACAATTTATACACTTCTGTGTATAAAGCGAAAGAGGCGAGCAGAGGGAGAGTGGCGAGCGAGATTTTTGGGAGTGAGACGACTGGCAAACTTTGGCGAACGTTCGCTATGGAGCACAATTAAATCAAACCGTAGCTACTCCATTTATTTTAGGTTATTAGTTTGCTATTATATATAATTATCTCTTTTTTTTAGGGAAAATTACGCGTCTAAGCAAACTTATACTATTTAATTACTCATCATAGCTATAGTTTGCTATAATTACCACTCACGACTAACATTATACATTAATTACGTGGGTTGACTTCGAGTTTGTATAATTAGTCATATTTGTATATGTATAATTCACCACGATATACAAATACATATGTATAATATACAATTTTTTAACCTATATACATATACAATTCACCTCTCTCCCACTCTCTCTCGCCTCTCTCCTCCCTCTCTCTCGCTCTCCTCTCTCCTCCCTCTCCCAATCTCGCTTTCCATTTATACAAATGTATATGTATAATATACAGTTATATACAATTATATACATATACAATTCACCTCTCTCCCACTCTCTTCCCTCTCTCTCTCGCCTCTCTCAATCTCGCTCGCCTCTCCTCTCTCTTCCAGTCTCGCTCGCATCTCTCCTCCCTCTCCCAATCTCTCTTGCCATATATACAAATATATATGTATAATATATAATTATCTAACCAATATACATATACAATTCACCTATCTCCCACTCTTTTCCCCCTCTCTCTCTCCTCTCTCCTCTCTCTTCCAGTCTCGCTCGCCTCTCTCCTCCATATAACATGTAGCTACAAATTATAATTATCAAACTATAGCTATAGAGAGTAATTAATTATTTTTAAGTGGCTATATGTGAAAGTTTCCCTTTTTTTTAAGCCAAATTCCCAGCAGATTTTAGTGATTGCAGGTCTCAAGGTTGAAAAACATTATGCCTCCTGCTGCTCTTGGAAGTCACATTTTGTACCATGAATTCGGTGCGAGTGTTGAACCCCAGACCATGTAAAGTTTCAAATCCCCTGCCTTCGCCAAGATCCATTTATGATACACTTGTAAGGGTCATAAATCAAAGGAAAATTTTGCAATTAGCAATATAATAAACTTAATTATGCTCCATAACTATAATTTGCATATTTACGGGTTGTAGCTACAATTCGTTTGTATATCTCGCAGGTACAATTTATCATTGTGCTATTTTTATATATATGAACTCGACATAACAAATTTATACAAACACAAACATATGGATTTTAAACAGTTATACAAATTATATTATATAAAATTTAAAAAGTTCTACAAATTCTGAATTATACTGAGTCCCAACCCACGTAATTATCACTAAATGTTGTCGCGAATAGTAATTAACTAAAGTATAGCTTAATAAACTGGGGCCTGGCCTTACCACACACTTATCGCGCCCAAAGGGAGAGTTCATATGCATACAAGGAATTTGATTTACATATATTGATTCTTAGGGTTCTTAATCAGAGATATTTAACTCTGATTTCTGGAAAGTTCTTCATCCAGTAAAGAATTCATACTCATCTCCTCTGTTTCTGCAAGGTAGTATACAATTTCTGATTCAATTTCGTGAAATTTGTTTATGCTTTTTCACTGAATGCTGCTCTTCGTACAATCATCATGAAGATCTGGTGATAATTTTGTAGTTTATCCTAACACTTTCATTTCATATAGTGAGATAGAGAGTACTTAAATAATGTTTTTGTCCGATACAACATTGATGCCATTCAATTTCGTTATGCTTTTCATAAAAATCAAGTTCGTTTGTAAAAAAATCATGGAGATCTGTATATTGAATAGATTCTTCGTACAAATTTCATCACAATACGCTGCTCTTCGTACACACAATCATGAAGATCTGGTGATAATTATTTAATTTATTCTAGAACTTCCATTGCCTATAGTGAGATAGAGAATATTCATGTGTTGTTGTGTCCGATGCATATGAACATTATACTGACATTGATGCCATTTAATGATGCCAATGAGAAGGATAACAGCTGCAGCATCATTTAAGATGAATTCACAAGGATTCCCGTCTAAGAATGCAATCGATTCTTTGGTAGATTTTGACCAGCCTGAGCAGGTAAAGCTTCTAAAAGTCCCGCTGTTGAAAAATCAATTGGAAAATTTAAGAATTCAGTTTCTGAATTTATTTTACAGGACACAAAAGGACCTAAACAATCTAAGAAAATGAAAACTCAAATTGAGCAAGAAAAAGAAGAGCAAGTTGAAAAGGTTAAAAAGTCAGTGAAACAGAGGCTTGTGGCAAAAAACAGGGAAGAGAAAATGAAGTTCAAACTTGATTTCATTCAAGAAAATGGGGTGTTCGATTATGACAACAACGAATCTATGGAGGATTTTAATCACTACTAACCTCGTGAACCATTGCTTATCTGGGTAAACTCCTCTCTATTTCACTATTGCTTTTGTTATGCACTGTTATTTTAGATTGAACCATATATGTTGATTTAGACAGTGGGAGAACATCACAGTGTTTCACTATTGCTGTAGCTGTACATTGCTATTTTAGCTATGAACCATGTGGCTCGTATTGATCTTTGATAGTGGGATTACTTTGCGCACTATCACTTGCAGATATATTTTGAATGCTTAGATACATATTCCAAGATATTCTGAGACCTTGCATTGTGGGCTTTGAATGAAATGTATGTGGGTATTTTGGTTTGATAATTTGTGGCGTATTAGAGTGTATCAGTCTATTTTTTTGTTTTGAAATGCTAGAATTTGATACTAAAGCCTACGTATATTGCTGAGGTGTCGGCGCATGTTCTTGAATAAATCATCTTTCCTCTTGTACATTTCAAAGCTTTATAGTCTTCAGTGGTGAACTGCAACCAATAATGCAATGAGTTTCTTCTCATACGTAGAAAGGCTTGATGTTTTTTTACTGAGTGTTTGGCTATTATGCTAACAGTGGTGCACTATACATAACCTTTTTAAGTTTCTTGCAATGTTTGAGCAGCAGTTCACTCCATTAAAATCCTCATTCCTCAACAATAAGTCAGGCTTACTGATTAATAGAATTCTTGACAAACTTTCTATAGTAACGGGTGAAACCTAGAAAACTTCAGAGGGTTTTGGGTTTTGGCTAGTGCACCATAGTTGTCACCTTATGAGGGCAAGTAATAACAGAATACTGGAAACCACCTAGGTAAAACAGATCAAGCAGGAAGAAGGGAAACTCATACTTCCAAACAGTATAAAATTAGTTGTGCATATAAATAGTTCCTAAAGCTAAAAGAGAGGATGTCATAAACCTTCATTTTTCTTCATTATATGTTCAAGATTTTGGGAAGTATTTCCACCTATGTGAGTGTTACCGACTGCCTATACACAAAATCTATCAACACAATCATTTTGAGTTGCAGAACCTTCCTCTCCTTTTCTTCAAACGTTTCTTGTTCCTTTCCCTTATAAGAGTCTAACAAAACTACCAGCTCCCAATCAGCATCCTGAGAAATTCTGGGGTATGTTAGCAAATTCCAAAGAATTTTATGTATCAGATTCTACAACACTAAAACAGGTATGTACAAGGAGACCTTTGGCATCCTCTTTCATCTTTTTTGAACATGTAGGACTCATTTATACATAGTTTTATGCATAAGATCCAACGTACATAAAGACATATTGTTCTTGAACAAATTATCTTTCCTCATTCCAAACCTTTAGTCTCCAGTGGTGAAGTGCAACCAATAATGCAATGAGTTCCTTCTCATATGTAGAAAGGCTTGATGCTTTTTTACTGAGTGGTTGGCTATTATGCTAACAGTAGTGTTTTTAAGTTTCTTGAAATGCTTGAGCAGCAGTAGCACTCCATTCAAAATCCTCTTCCCTCAACAACAAGTCAGGCTAACTGATCAAGGTGAATCCTAGAAAACTTCACAGCTTTTTGTGGGTTTTGGGTTTTGGCTAGTGCACCATAGTTGTCACCTTATTAGGGCAAGTAATAGCAGAATACTGGAGACAACCTAGGTAAAACAGATGAAGCGGGAAGAAGGAAACTCATATTTCCAAACAGTATGAAATTAGTTGTGCATAAAATTAGTTCCTAAAGCTAAAAGAGAGGATGTCATAAACCTTCATTTTTCTTCATTAGATGTTCAAGATTTTTGGGAAGTATTTTCCACCTATGTGAGTGTTACAGACTGCCTATCCACAAAATCTATCAGCACAATCAATTCTAGCTGCAGAACCTTCCTCTCCTTTTCTTCAAACTTTTCTTGTTCCTTTACCTTATAAGAGTCTAAAAAGACTACCAGCTTCCAATCAGCATCCTGAGAAATTCTGGGGTATGTTAGCAATTCCAAAGAATTTTATGTATCAGATTCTACAACATTAAGACGGGTGTGTATAAGGAGGCCTTTGGCATCCTCTTTCATCTTTTTTTGAATATGTAGGACTCATTTATACGTAGTTTGATGCATAAGATCCAACGTACATAAAGTTTATTTATTTAATTTTATCATCAATTGACCCAAAAACATCGAAACATCACTTCATCTTAACATCTTTTTACGAATCATCTCTTTTAATAAGCAACTTAGAGCCAAAAGACTAGCTCATCCTTTTGTGCATAAATCACTACTCCATTCATCTATTTCTTTCTCTCATCACTTAACTTAGACCTCAAACAATATTCTCTTTCAACTTCTTGCGCTGCAACTTAGAGAATAATAAGTTATGTGTTTTGCCCATACATCATTAACTCCTCACTATTACCATGTAAAATATTAAAATCAAGGTCGCACAAACCTAATGCTTGCCAACCACCCATCAAACTGAATTATGGACATAAAAACACCAAGCCAGAGATCTTAACTAGACTCTGTTTCTGCCCGAAGATGGCCAGGTATGCTAACAAGAGCTGATACTAGATGTTGAACCATTGTTACCGCACGATTGCCTAATAATTTCTGAATTAACATGACTGTTTGATAGATGACCGAGTTTTTTTTTTTTTGACGACAAGGGAAACCCGCAACCGCTACCCTTTTTTGGGTGCGCACAGGGTAAAACTCTGCTCCTATGCAATAGCTCGCAAATCACATAGGAGAGCTAACCCGCACTAGGCAAGCCTGGTACGACGAGCTCGACCCAGAAGGCAAACCCCTTGCTTTCGCTGGCAAGGGGTTTCGAACTTGAGACCTCCAACATAGAAGTCCCAAGCTCAAACCATTGGGCCCCACCCGAAGGGGTAGATGACCGAGTTGTTATTAACATGGTTGTTTGAAAGATGACAGAGGCTGCTACTGGGGACACTATATTAAAGGCACCCAAATTACTAACGTACTCTTTTGCGATTTGCTGAATTTTCTGTTCCTATATGATTACCGGGTGTCTTAATCATATATTAGCTGTGAAAAAACATTAGTAATAATGTACTTTACATATGCTTTTATGTGACAAAGATCTTAGGTAACCAAAAAGGAAAACTTGAAGTTTCGGTAAGTATATGTATGATAGGCATTTTGTAGCCAGTTAACATATTATCATAAACAAAGTACTACACCAAAGGTGTACTTCAGTAATAATGGGCAAGTCATATGAGCAAAACCTACCACCTAAACGTCATAAATAATCGAAAACATTAGGAATGTCCTTGGCCTCTTGAGGATATATTCATGAATACACCAAAAGTAGTATATGGATGATAGATCTTAAAAGAAGCATAAGCTTTGCAGAGTGTTATCTTCTCATGGAGATAAATAGACACTATTGTTGATATTAATAATATAAGGTGCATATAAATGTTAAGCTAGAAAACTTCTCACAAACTCAAACGTAATCACAAAAATGATGTTATGCATAGAGCTCTATCATGTATCACACACTCTGGTGCATGGAGAAGCACAGAGAATTACAGCATTGAGAAAGAATTTGAAGTGCCAGTATCGGTAGGAAAACAGAATACCTGTTTCTGTAGAAGTTAGGACATATTTCCTGGACAAAAAAAGAATACCTGTTTCTGTAACGATATTTTTGAACCTCGTTGCAGGTTCCAAGTTTTGCACCTAATCAAACCTTACCTTAGTCTAAAAAAACCTTACATTAGTCATTAAAAAAAAAAACTTACATTAGTCATAAAAAAAAAGTTTTGCACCTAATCAAACCTTACCTTATTCATAAAAAAAAAACAATTCTTAAATCCATTTGAGAGAGTCCATGTCATATATAGAGGCATAGTCACACCTAAATAGATTTTGATAGGATGCTGAAAGGACAAAGGTGTCCGATTCAGTTTAAACAAATTTTTATAATGACAATTGTTTCTAGGGTTAGCTTACCAATTCGACTATTTCCGACGGGTTATATCGGACCACAAGGGCAAATCCAATCAAGAGAAGTGAGAATTATTTTAGATAGATTCGAATACAATTTTTTCAATGGATGGATTCGAATTTTTAACAGTGAATAATTATGGTAAGAATTATTGTTTGCAAATGAAATATGAATGGAAGTGCAAGAACATGAAATATGAATGGAAGTGCAAGGAATGAAGGAAATACCGGTAAAGATATATAATCATTTTTGTGTTGTGCGAGAAAACCAGACGGTTAAATCTTTGGCCGCCTAAAATCTAAATCTTTCTCATCGATAAGCAGAAAGAAAACCAATGCTTAAATCATTCTCATATCTGTGGATTTCTTTGTGACCAACATAGGTAGATGGTTTAATCTTTTTCATCTACATCTGATGGGAAGAGACAAAAGAAATTTCAAAAATAAAAATAAAAATTGGTAGATCTTGAAATTATTGCTGTCAGATGGTTGAACACAATCCAACTTTATTGTACTTAGGTTGGTTTTGTGTGTAATACTCCCTGCTTATTTTGAGTTATTCCTATTAAGTCCCTTCCTTCTTCAATATTACACTTTTGACATACCCTACCCTATACTTGTCAAAACAGGCCGGCCCAAAACCCCATTCACGAGCCAAGAAATTTAATGGGCTAAATATCCACATCCTAAAAGGGTTTTGGGCTCGTCTAATATTAATTAGATATTTTAAGGCCCGTATCAATAATTTCACATATTTTGTTGAAAAAATTACATAAATTCACAACTTAAGATATTATAACCTTCTCTCGGATAAATCCCTATTTCGTCTCGGATACATATCTATACCCTCTCGAATACATCCCTTCCCCGAAGTAATATGTCATTTGCAATGTATTGGACAACCAAAGGAATGTATTCGAGAGGAATGAAAATTTTGAAATTATTGTAATTGAGAAAACTTCTCGGATATAATGTAATTAGCCTCCAAAGATATGAGATTTATGTATTTTATACCATTTTTTTCTTTTGTAAACAACTTCAATATATTACTTTATAATCTATTTCAAATGGTCATACGACATAAATGTGTCGTTTACAACCTAAATTGAGAAAGTTTAATTCTAAAAAATACTTTGCAGCTAGGAAATAGAGAATTGTGTTAGATTAAAAGTTAAAATATTTTGTGTTCAAGGAATATATAAAATGTTGATATCTTTGAAAAAGTTCATTGATCTTCATATATATTCGCAAGTGGTATCTATTTTTCACTATGTTATAATCTTCGTTTTGTGATATTTGCACCATAACCTTTGCATCTGATAAATACTAATCATTGATCAATCAATTCGTAAAGATCGATTTAAAGTCTTTCAAATATCTATTGCTTCAACTTAAGTATAATTTATTTGTATTTGACTTTGTAGATAATTTTTGTGATACATTTCATTATTGTCTTCGATAATAGAAATACTTAAAAAATTGATTTCTAACTTCACAACAATAAAAACAATCAAGAAAACAACATTATTCCTATATACAATAACAATTATCGTAATGTTATATCCTAGATATTGAAAGTATTTATTAAAAATATAATTTTTGCCTTCACAACAACAATCATGAAAGAATCTTTATTTATAAATACAATAACAATTATCGTAATGTTTTCTAAATTACATTAATTAATTTTTTTGATATTACATTTAATATCATGCCGTAAAGAAAACTCTAAACCTTACCCCCACAAAATAACCAATATACTTTTTTTCAGGTTGTTTTTTTCTAATTTATTTATTTTTTAATTTTTTTCTTCCTCTATAATTCTAAACAAAGTATTTTTCTATTGACATTTTCTTTGTTGTTCTTCTTTATTTTTTAACTATTCATTTTCTTTAGTTTGAATTTTAATATTCATTAGAATTTAAATGTTAGACGTTCTCCTTGTCAAATTTTCTCAGTTAAATAGTTTATCATATTTGACATTAAGAAAATATAAAAATGAAAATTTTATATTTTTAATCTTTCGATGAATACATCATCAAATTATTGATTTCTTGATAGTTAAACACTGTTCATTCTTTAGTCACGAAATTTGATATTTTCTTCAAATTAATTAAAAACTACTGATACGTCATTTTAAAGACTATTTTAATAATCAAAATACGAATTTAGTGGTCATATTATGTAACATATTATTAAAAATATATTTACGCAATATTTCTTTAAAGTATTTCTAGGAACAAAATATGAACTATTCAAACACATTTTATTTTAATTAGTTCAAATTTTCTTTCTTAAATATGTCAAAACAAGATTAGCATTTATTATTGATTGTAAGAAGTTAAGTAATAGAAACTCTTTATTTAAGCAAAATTACAATAATATTCTTATTGGCCCATAACATAAGTTAAGACATGTATGTATTCTTCTAGATTTTCATTTTGATCATTAATTATACAATTATTATTTTACCCTTCAATGATATTAAAATTACTAAAATGCCATTGGTTGCCTTCCCATTACTCTTCTATATAATAAAATAATATGTTAAGTTTTTAACAAATTTATATGGAACTATATAGAATTTAGTATTCCCTTTTTAAGGAAAAATTACATGAATTAGTATATTTTAATAAATAATTACTGATTTTAGTAATATTTTTTATTTATTATCATTTATAACAATACTATGTTAAATCTGCGATATGCATTAAAAGTGAATTATGTATGCAATATATATGAATTATATATAAATTATAATTGTTTTTTAAAATATATTATGTTTGTTTGGTAAAAATTTGGCACATTGTATTATAAGTGTATTAAAATGTGTGATAAATGAATTATCTATCATTAAAATCTGTATTATATGTGAATAAAAAATTGTTCTTTGTAATATGAATTAAACTTGTATTATAAATGAATTAAAAGTGATCAAGTGAAAAAGAAATATTATTGCTATAAATGGTAAATATTTTTTTATTATAGTATATTTATGTAAGTTTCCCATCCCTATTTTAAATCAAATTTTATATATATGGTTAACCAAATACCCCAACAATCAAAATAAAAAAAAATACAATCAAAATCATAATTAATAATTTATCAGTTTTTGATGGACTAAAAATGTTATTAACCCTTAAAATAGGTATGAGATCATCAAAAACATACATAAAAAAAAAATGACAAACTAATAATATATAATAAATATAGTAGCTACCCTTTGATTTATTTGTATTCTATAACAACTGTTTGACAGTCCCTCTCTCCCTCATATTCACGCTCGCCACTCTCCCTCTCTCGCTCGCTTCCTGTTGCTAGTTTCTCTCGCTTTATACAATAGAATTGTATAAACTGTGTTTTTAATTGTATAAAGCGAGAGAAAATTGTATAAACTCATGCAAATACATATATTTTCGTCCTATACACTTATAATTATACAATACAAATATTTTCCTACCCAAGTCTATTTTGCCTTTCTCCTTTTAATTATATAAATTCAAATTGTATATAATTTCTCTCTTTCTCGTTTTATACAATTCAATTCAATTGTATATTCTCTGCACAAGTCTCTTTTTACCTTTCTCTCTTTCTCGTTTTATACAATTCGATTCAATTGTATATTCTCTGCACAAGTCTCTTTTTTTCTTTCTCTCTTTCTCGTTTTATACAAATTCAAATTGTATATAATTTCTCTCTTTCTTGTTTTATACAATTCAATTTTACCTTTCTCTCTTTCTCGTTTTATACAATTCAAATTTTATATAATTTCTCTCTTTCTCGTTTTATACAATTCGCTTCAATCATATAAGTATAATGAATTATACATATAAAAGTTTTTTATGGAGCGCAATTATGCAAACTTGCTATAGCATACAAATATAAATTTTAAGTTTGCTATATGTGAAAGCTGCCAAAAAAAATAAAAATAGACTCACCTTCTCTTGCTTCCCATTCGATTTCTCTCCATGTTTTATTAAAAAATTATGAGATAAGTGTCAAAAACACACCTAAACTATATTTTTTTTTTAGTTTCATACCTAAACTATTGAAAGTTTGAGTTTCATACCTAAACTATCACTTTTTAGTTTGAGAAACACACCTCTCTATTTTATACCACTCTCATCATGGTATGTGTAATACACTCTCTCTTTTATTTTAAAGAATTTTCACATCACACTCCACATGGACAAAAATATCCAACCTTGACAAAAAATAAATAAATTATTACTATTAGTTAAAATTAAAAATTAAAAAACTATTATAAAAAAAATAATATTTTCTTTATAAAATAAAATGTAAAATATTTTCCTTACCTCACACCATTTTTTAAAGTTTTTTATTTTGCTTAAATTTCTTTTATAAAAGTATTTCATTTTTTACTTCATCTCCTCCCCCTCATCAAATATTAATTTAGATATTATTTTTTTTTTTTAAAAATATAATTCTACCCATCCCACTTAACCCTCCGCTTTCAATTTTTTTCTCAGTGTTTAGATATATATATTGAAAATATTTTCTACTTTCCGCCACAAGACTTTTTATATTTTTTAGTTGTTTATGTTATACTCGATACACTAGTAGAATACTTTTTCTAAAAATATATGTACGTGCATATATAACACAAAATAAGAAAAACGTAAAAAAAATAACAAATTAGGAACGAAAAATTATATAGTATGGTTAGATTTTTTTAAATAAAATAATATCAATTTCTATCGGGGGAGGGGGATGAGGGGGATGAGGGGGAGGGGGAGGATAAAATATGAAATTTTTAAAAAAAAATTATAAATGATTTTTTTTTAAAAGGATGGGGTTGTCGCAGGAGAGGGGGGATATGTAAAGGAGGTGGTGGAGTGAGATAAGAAAATTAATTTAATTTTTTATTAATTTTTAATTAATATTAATTTTTTATTATTTAATTTTTATCTAGATAAAATATTTTATCTATGTGGAGTGCCATGTGTCAAAGTTTTTTCATATAAAAGAGAGAGTGCACTACACACACCACTGAGGTGTGTTTCTCAAACTAAAAAGTAGTAGTTTAGGTATGAAACTCACACTTTCAATAGTTTAGGTATGAAACTCAAAAAAAGTGAATAGTTTAGGTGTATTTTTTATATTTATCTCAAAAATTATTCTCAAGCTTCTCTCTCATCGTCAATCTTCATAATTTTTATTCTTATTTTTCAGAAATTCTAAATTTATCTAGATTCAATCCCAAATTGTATTGGTCATATCAATTTGTATTTCTTTTTAATTTTGTATTCTTTATAATAGTTATGACTACTTTAGAATTTTTTTCCGAGTCTCTTTGCATTTTTTTCTTAATATTGTATTCTTTCTCAAATTATATTCTTTATTTTAATTATGTTGTATATGTAATCATTATAATTTCCATGCTGTATCTTGCGTACTACAGTGCATTTTTTTTAGATGAAATACGTATTTATTTATAGGTTGTATTCATTACATGAAAATTGTATCGATGCATTATTGTCACGATATATCTTCATTTATCAAAATTTAGTATCCTTTCTGATACTCTGTTTATTCAAGTTTGTAGACTGTTGGTATTTTGTGTTCAATCCAATTTTGCATATTGCATCTTCATACTGCATTATTATTTTGCATGAAATTTGTAATTTTTATTTTTTTTGTAGAAATAAAATAGTTTTATAGCAAATACATAGCAAAATAGTCATATAAAAAAGTTGCATAGCTCCATGAACAAAATTAGTCACATCTAATCAGATGTATTATTCTTGGTATTAACCAGAAATGATGAGATCAAGAAACTCTCCACAAAGCACAATACAGAATTTAACTAAACACTTTTAAGGAGGAAGGTTCCTCATCATTGATGACCTCATTTAAATGTTGTTTGAATACATGAAAATCCTAATCTTAAATTTGTATTCATATTAAAATCAATGTGATTTCATATCTTTAAACTTATGCAGAGAATTGAATTTCATATAAAAAAAATAAAAATTGTTCGTTCTTCATCATACGTTAATTCAACAAAACTTTTGACACAATACCTTTTAGAGTAAAGCTTGAAGATACAATTTTTTTCCGTCAATTATTTCAAACTGCTCCAATTTCGTATTCAGTAAATTCTTCACCAATTGATGGCGATGGATGATTCACAAGGAAGACATATGATTATCAAGAAGAAAGATAATCTCCTATTTTCAGACTCCTAATCTTTGAAAGTACATAATGAGGAAGTTAAGCAATTTTACCTATTTTGAGAGATTCTCTGTCTTGATTTTCTATTATAGTCAACCTTTTCTAAAAACCATACAACTTGTCTTTGTCTAACTGAAACTGTTATGAAAAACCATGATATTGTCCTATATTCTATGAGGCAAAAATGGATTTATTTTCATCACTTAAAACGTTGTTCTCAACTTCAGTAACTCCCAGAACAGCCCATCCATTTAATTTATCACGATCTTCCATTATATTGAGGTTTAAGACGAATTTTCAAACAGTGAAACACAAATTGAGAACTATAAAAAATGATTAGTAATTAATAAGTTGATCAACACGAGAAAAAAAGAGCAAGAAATTATGCCTCTGCTGTAAAAGAAAGAAAACTATTACAATATATAAGAGTAGAGAGATCAATTCCATGTCAGTTGACAGCGGATCCAAACACGATCTAAAAACTCTTTCTGTTGCGTTTTATCCGTACCATTGTCTTTCAAAACTTTGAAAGCGACATCTTCCAAAGAGTAGTAAGTATAGTCGTTACAAGTGTTGAAAGTTGGGAAGAAAACTGCATCATCCACATTTACGTTCATGCCACAAACAGCAACAGATGAGGCTTCGCTAGTGAAAAAAAGCCAATTTTTGACTTCTTTTACTAGTCTGACTATTAAGTTCCCTCCAAAGTCTAGTTCATAAACATGAACATCATGTTGTGGTGTCACAACCACCGAATGTAGCACGTTTTGATCCTTTTGAACTAAAAACAAACGGCAAGCACTAGAAATAGGAGGTGAATATAGTTGAATTAGTTGATGGATAAACCAGTAAGGGGTTCCGTCATTTAAGAAGCCAAATACACCAACATCACCGTGTTGGCCTATGACATAAAATTCTTCACTCAAGTAGAGCGGGCTAGAACATGAAAGCATGAAAGGCACCTGACTAACCCTTGTGATACTAGTCCATTTATCATCTCCTTGTTTCAAATATGAAATCCTAACTTGAAACATGTTTACGAAAGCTATACCAAAGATTAACCAGACAGAAGAATTAGTCGGAGAACCTGAGAATGACATAGTGTCACAGAAATAGTCGTCTGTTTTTTGTGGGAGATGTATTATATGCTTCCCAGAAGGCTCAAGTAAGAAGAGAGATTTTCCCTTAGACACAAGAAGCCATCCATCTTTGGCGTACCGAATTTCACATCCTATTAAATCATTGTTGCTCATATAACATGTCAAATTTCTAAAGGGATTATAGAAGGTACACAAACCATCTTTTTGGTTTAGATTAAGAAGCCACATGGAGTCTTGATCATGAGAAGTAGCTGCATGATGATCATCAACCACAACCACTTTCCAACGTAATGGAGGAGCAATGGATCTCCATAATTTACACACCAAGCGGAAACTCATGTATGCTTCTTGAGAAATTAGATAACGAGAAATTACCCTTTGAAGGTCTAGAGTAAGATGGATGCAAATGTTGCTCTCTACAGGTACAGAGTTAGTATTAATACCGGACGGATGTTTTTTCAACTTGTCGCCTCCAGTACTAGTGTTATGTTGAATTTTGGCCCTTCCTGACCTAATTAAGTCAAAAACAAATGTTATAAGTCAAAATCAATTGTTATATATGAACAAACACTACATTAAGTGTATCTAAATTAATCACCTGGCGAATAGAGGAACTGAATTGTGAGGACTATGAACACTAAATTGCTTAGTGATTGAGAAGCTTTGATCGCCAATGTGGAAGGCATATAAAGTGCGGTTATCATTGCACTGTGTAAAATAGATATGGTTTTTTTCTTGAGGTAGAGATGAAGAAGTTGCAGCAGAGAATCTTCCACACAGAAAAATAATAAATCCGTCCAAATCGAATACTCTGTTAAATTGATTTGTTTCAAAATCGGCCTCCCAAACCTCAAAGACGGAAGGTGATCCAAATTTTCGTTGAACTAAAAACAATTGGTCTTGCCAGGAAATCAAATGTCTGTGTCGATACATAGCAGTAGCATCTGTTGGTGCCTTGAATGTTACAGGAGACATACAAGTAGAAGTAGTTATTTCGGGAATCATATGTATTATGCCTAGTTTCCCATTCTGGAACAGAGTGCATATTTTCTCACCGTTACAGAACGTGACCGCATCGACTAACCTGTTATCGTCATAAACTGTTGCGTTGACCAACCTGTTATCATCATAAAGTGTTGAAAGTGTTACCTTTACCCAGTTTTTATAATAAGGAGGACCACAAATTAGACAATACGTTTCTTCGCGAAAGAATAGGGAGACGTTGCATAAGTAATCATCTTCATTGGGAAAATATTCATGTGTTGAAGGGGAAACAACACACTTACGCAGCTTTGGTTCCCATTCATCGCGGAAAGAAGGGAGCTTGATTTTGGTATGACATTTGAAGTGCCAAACGAAACAACCCCTATGCTTGATGAAAAAACCCCAATCATCCCAACGAGCCAAGCAATGTAAGCCCACCCTGTTAACATTAATTAGTTCCTTGGAAGTTCTTTTTGACAATAGTTTTTTGTCCTCCTCCTCCTCCGTCATAGATGAATAGTAGTGCATCTCCATGATGATGTTTTATTCATTGTAACAATCCCTCCCTCCCTCTTTATATAACGACTCAATTCATATACTAGTTGTATTAGGAAAACGTAGGCATGTTTACCCAAAAATAAGCCGCCGCTTTATGACTTCTGTTAAGACTCCGACTACCTATTTACTTTGGCAAAAATAATGCCAGCTTTTTATTTTAAAAAAAATTAAGCCAATTTTATTGAACGTTTTATTTTCCAAAAATGGTAGTTTTTTTTTTTCCTTTGCCAAAATAATAGTTTTGCTGGGATTCCTATTTGATTTATAATTTTCACCAAAGTAAGCCATTTTAAAATTCAATTCACCAAAATAATAGTTTTGTTAGGATTGAGACTAGTTTTGACCTCCCAGGGCATTGGTTGACGAGACCCACTACAACTAAAATACAAGTGAAATTGATCTTAAAAAAACTCTAATCCATGAGATTAATGTTGTAATTTGGAACCAGAAAGGGAATATGGGAACTTTTGCCAAGAAAGTTGAATATGAAACAACTGCGGCATGTTGTTTCCATTGCAAAATACAAGGTCACACCAATGATAGCTGCAGAATAGCTAATCCACCGATCCAATGACTTGTTAACGATGACAAGAAGGGGAATAACAATGTATCAGAAACTCAAGGAGTTAAAGAGAGCATCATACAACAACAACAATATTAGGAAACTATTATATCACCCAATATCCCAACCCAGAGAATAAGTACACAAAACAAACAACCACTTTGGGGAGTTTGACTGGCACACTAATCGTACATGCAACAATGTAGGTGATTTGCTCATGATAACCTATAATTGGTTTGCTTAACAAATTTACAGAAACATTTTCCTTCGTACCAAACACATCCTTAGAGTAACTTGTAATGCAGTAAGCTAACTTAAAGAAGAGTAATATCAAAATCTAGGCAGGTTATTTCTATTAGCAAAATCATTTTTTTAATGATGGGAGACACTGGGAACAGAAAATAGGTTCCATACCAGGGATTTTGTTGACAAGAACTCGAGCTTTCTCAGCTCGCTTCAAATAATGATGTGTAGCTTTTCCACCATGGTAACGATTTTCATCCAAAAGTAAAACATATTAGAAACAGAAGTATGGTGCAGAACATACTGGAAAAAGGTCGAAAAACAGAACATAACGTCCA
This sequence comes from Solanum lycopersicoides, assembly GCA_022817965.1. Taxonomy (NCBI): domain Eukaryota; kingdom Viridiplantae; phylum Streptophyta; class Magnoliopsida; order Solanales; family Solanaceae; genus Solanum; species Solanum lycopersicoides. The sequence goes on from CM040618.1 coordinate 116,344,436, forward strand.
ACCCTATTGTATTCCTCCAACCAAACACTCCGTCACATGCAGCCAACCACTTCTCCAACTTTATAATAAACTCCCTCCTACTAAACGTTTCGTCTTGAACCTTGGAAATCTGGACCTCAATTATGCTCAAGCAGATATAAAGGATAAATTGCGCCCACGAATTATAGCATTACTACTTGAGAAATACAACAACGTTCACGCATATTGGGAACTAAATAGATTTCTTCTTAGGAATCAATTTGCTTAAGCATACAAATAATCCATGAATTATCGCAGAAATGATTCAGTAAGAATGCATTTGGTTAGAAGTAGCTACGTGTAATATTGATGACTGATTTATGACAGGAAAAAGTTAGCAGATTCTATAGCTTCAACAGAAAAGTCGACTGAATTTTGTGTTACAATAACCAAATGCGCCTTCCTGCAGATCTCCTCCAACTCCAGCCTCTTTCATTTTTGTTGATTTCATTGCCTGCCATCTCGACAGTTCTGCCTCTACCTGCAGAAGTATTATAGAATCGCAATAATTATCATTACTGCTATGAAAGCATCACAACTAACCTAGAGAGCTCTCAATTGCAGCTAGAAATTAAACAGCCTAATATAATAATTGGAGAAAGTTTAGTTTATGTATTTTATACATGTTGAAGACTGTCAGCAGACAAAACTTTAGGCTCATTTATTTCATTTTCTCATCTGCTTGTGCCTTGTAAAATCATAAAAGTTTTGTTGCTCCTCTAGTGGTGTATCCATCAAGTTCCAAAACTCAATCAGGATAGTTGCAAGATCTTGAAGTTAAACAACAAGAAGAATTGATAGTTATCAAGTGGTCAACCAGCAGCTTCAGGAGGTCACTCTGAAAGTGTTACGAGATTCTATTAGACAAACAGTAACTCTTGTAATTCTTTGTTGCAGAGGAAATATTTCCAATTATAACATGAAAGTGGAATGATACTCCCTGTTTGTTTTTTCCTCTATTCTCAGTTCTGATGTGTCGGTGAAGTGACAGTTTACCCAACTCATTTTGCAACATTTTGTAACTTTTCTATCCAAGGCAGGAATCGTGAGCTAAAACATGCAGAGATAGAAGCAAGTAAAGAGAAAAAAATCTTCTCTTTTTGTAAAGCAAGCAAATAATTCTGCATTTCTTCTAGTCTTTTGACAGACAAATCATTCTCACCACTTAACTGGATTGTGCATTCTCTTGGAAGTGTAAACAAAGCTCGTTCAAGAAAGTCTGTATTTGACCGACAACAGCCGCAAACTGGTTCTTCCTCTCTCCCTTTTCTCCTCTTTATCTCATCTAACTAAGGCTTAATGGCCTCAAGCTCTTCCTTCAAACTTCTGAAACTCTGCTATGTAAGGAGGCTAAATGTTGAAAAAGTTGTACATACCAAGCAAAAGATCATACAGTTTTACTGAATGCTTCCAAAGGAGAGATTTTTTATTTGTCTCTAACATGCCTAGTACGTGATGATTTAGAGTAAAACGTTGAAGTATTTGCTGATTTAGCCCCTTCAATTCTTAAAATGAAAACAAGTACTAATACTTCTCACAACCTTTTTTCAATTGTTTCAAAAAGTGATGATGATCTTTCAGCACCTCTTGGACAGAATCTCTCAAATGATTTTGATACTATTCATTTTGATATTGTATCAGAATTTATCAATACAATCAATCAAGTATACCTCAATCATAAATTTTATGCATTTAAAAAGATACTGCAAGAAAATAAGTGCTTTTTTTTGTTTATCTACTCCAATATGTGAAGATTCCCCTATGTAAAATTCCAAGATAGATGAATTAAGTGCCATAGAAACTAAAACATATAAACATCTTGATCGTCCACGTTATCAAAAAGTAAAAAATCTTGAATATCTAAAATCTTCTGCTCCATGAACCATTCCTTATTAACCATTCAAGAAATGTCAAGCAACAACAATAAGATATCAAAGTGTAATTCCACAAATGAAACCTTAACCCGACTTCAAACTGTTGGGAATAAATCCGTAACAGAAATAATATTTGCGGTAATAAAGGCAATAAATGCGGAACACAACAATACGGTTAATCAACGAGAATAAAAGAGAAATAATGACACCAAGTTTTTACGTGGAAACCCTCCTAAATAAGGAAAAAAACCACGACCCGAGAAGAGCAACGAATATCACTATAGTAAGGATTTTACACTTGTAGGTCTGAGCAAAACTTCAAAGATCACTACACACTCAAAATAAATAACCCTCTTTTGATTTTTCCACCTCACTATAATATCACTCACATTCTCTATTTTTCTTCACTGATTATTTTCCTCTGTGATGCCTCACTCTTCTTTTCTCTCCTTTGTAATATTTTTTTTTGGTGCACTTAGAATGAAGAATTGTCCTCCCTTTTATAGAAAACAAATGCACTATCCTCCAAATGTGCTACAGAAGAAGAAAAACAATTTTTTCTTCTTCATAGCTTACCTACTATTGAAAATTAAGTAAAGCTGAAACATAATTCAATACCAAATCTGCAACCTTTGAAATTGACAGAGAGCTATTCAAAGTTTGGTACATGGAGATGGACCCCACACAAACAACGTAGAGAGACCCCGGCTAAACGGATTCAAGCCCTAAATAAAGCAAAGAAAATATAATACATTTCGTTTAGAAATAACAGCTTTCAACTTGAAAATCCCTTAGTTGTGAAGACTGATAACAAATTTCTGCCAAGTAGAAACGTGGAAATGAATTTGAGAAGCTCTAAAACCCACCCATCTGAATATACAAAAACAACAAGTAGTAATGATCAACTAGCGACAAATTGTTTCTACAGATACTGAAGAAAGATTAAGAAAACAGAGCACCAATATTCATCTATATAGTCTTATACATTTTTTTTTAATCCTCAATTAAAAAGGAAAAATGAGCTAAAAATATCTATAAGTTTGCAATTAAAAAATGAGCAACTTAAATAAATGACTATAGTTTAAAGGTTATTAAATTGAAATAGCCATAAGTGTATATTTTCATAAAACGGCTATACTTTCTAACTTAATATAACCGTATTTTATGCCTGCCATTTTTTTTGGTAAGATATTATTATATTAAAAATTACAAAGCACAAATAAGGTAAAATTTCTTATTTATAATTGACAGACCTTTAATTAATCCCTTTAAATTCTCAATTTTCCATTAATCAATTAACAAGTCATAATTATCAAATAAGAATGATCTACTTTAATTTTTTCGGTTCTTAAAAAATATGTGCTCTCCATTTTTCATTGCTCTTATTCATGAATCGAAAATAGTTGAATTCAATAGAAGCCTGACAGTATTGATCAGACATGCTGGAAAATGAAACGATGAAAATTGCTATATAGAATATAGTATTGATGGAATCATATTTAAAGAATATACATCATATTTTAATTTAGTTGAATTAATTTCGAGGCAATTGAACATTGATCTGACTACTACGTGTATCACCATCAAATAAAATATCAAAAATAATGATACTTCTATGAAAATATGCAACGATATGAGAGTATAAGTATATGTTCAAGTGAATCCAAGTGACAACGACATATAAAAATCCAAAACAAGCGGCAGTGACTCTTAGGGGTCGTTTGGTAGGCCGCATTAAATAAAATAGTCCATGTATTATAGATGGTATTATTTAGTACTACGTTTGGTAGGAAATTGGGTCTATGTATAACTAATCCATGGATTAGTTATACCTCCTTCATGGTATTATATGATGTATTACTAATACCTTCTATTTGGAGGTATTAGCAATACATGGGATATAATACCATGGGATAAGTCTACTAAAGACAAAAATATCCCTCAAAACATTTTATTATTTATTTATTTTCTTGATTTTATGTTTTATGGTTGTGCAAGTAAATTTATTTAAATAAATTAGCTTACAAATTATTTAACTCTCTCTAAATAATTTTTAAGCTAATTTATTTAAATAAATTTACTAGCACAACCGTAAAACATAAAATTAAAAAAATAAACAAATAATTAAATGTTTGTGCGATTTTCTAATATTTTATATTTTCAACAATTTATAACATTGAATATATACAAAAATTACAACTTGCAATTTTTTTCGTAAATGTAGATGGTTTATTCAATTTTACTATTGTTTACCGTCTTTTTAATTTTAAAAGTTGATAGTTTATCTTTTTTTAAATTGAAAATTGACATTTGTAAGTGATCAATTAAATAAGATGACAATTATTTATCCTCAAATAATTTAAGGAAAAAAAGGCAAACATGACGATAAAATTATTCTTTTCTTAGCTAGTTAGAAGGTCATAAAAAAATATTATCCGGCAATTATTTACCTTAACCCAATTGCATAAGAATTTAAGGGTATAATTGAAAAGAAGTTTTTTATAAAGTTTTAATCCAAACATAAGATGAGGTCGAAAACAATGAACCAAACACTTGATAAAAATAATCCATGTATTACTAATCCCTGCACTATTAATCTCTGCATTACTAATTCCAGCATTACTAATTCCTGCATTATCAATCTTTGTACCAAACGACCCCTTAATACACTATAGTCTATAGGTCTCCAATTGTATATGAAATTACCCAATTGTATATGTCCATTTTTATTTTTTTAGTAGAAATAAAATAGTTTTATAGCAAATAAATAGCAAAATAGTCATACAAAAAAGTTACATAGCTCCATGAACAAAATTAGTCACATCTAATCAGATGTATCATTCTTGGTATTAACCAGAAATGATGAGATAAAAAATGATAAAGATGAAACTCTCCACATAGCACAATACATAATTTAACTAAACACTTTTAAGGAGGAAGGTTCCTCATCATTGATGACCTCATTTAAATGTTTGTTTGAATACATGAAAATCCTAATCTTAAATTTGTATTCATATTAAAATCAATGTGATTTCATATCTTTAAACTTATGCAGAGAATTGAATTTCATATGAAAAAAAATAAAAATTGTTCGTTATTCATCATACGGTAATTAAACAAAACTTTTGACACAGTACCTTTTAGAGTAAAGGTTGAAGATACAATTTTTTTCCCGTCAATTATTTCAAACTGCTCCAATTTCGTATTCAGTAAAATCTTCACCAATTGATGGCGATGGAGGATTCACAAGGAAGACATATGATTATCAAGAAGAAAGATAATCTCCTATTTTTAACTCCTAATCTTTGAAAGTACATAATGAGGAAGTTAAGCAATTTTACCTATTTTGAGAGATTCTCTGTCTTGATTTTCTATTATAGTCAACCTTTTTTAAAAACCATACAACTTGTCTTTGTCTAATTGAAACTGTACGAAAAACCATGATATTGTCCTATATTCTATGAGGCAAAAATGGATTTATTTTCATTACTTAAAACGTTGTTCTCAACTTCAGTAACTCCCAGAACGGCCCATCCATTTAATTTATCACGGTCTTCCATTATATTGAGGTTTAAGACGAATTTTCAAACAGTGAAATTCAAATTAAGAACCATAGAAAATGATTAGTAATTAATAAGTTGATCAACACGAGAAAAAAAAAGTAAGAAATTATGCCTCTGCTGTAAAAGAAAGAAAACTATTACAATATATAAGAGTAGAGAGATCAATTCCATGTCAGTTGACAGCGGATCCAAACACGATCTAAAAACTCTTTCTGTTGCGTTTTATCCGTACCATTGTCTTTCAAAACTTTGAAAGCGACATCTTCCAAAGAGTAGTAAGTATAGTCGTTACAAGTGTTGAAAGTTGGGAAGAAAACTGCATCATCCACATTTACGTTCATGCCACAAACAGCAACAGATGAGGCTTCGCTAGTGAAAAAAAGCCAATTTTTGACTTCTTTTACTAGTCTGACTATTAAGTTCCCTCCAAAGTCTAGTTCATAAACATGAACATCATGTTGTGGTGTCACAACCACCGAATGTAGCACGTTTTGATCCTTTTGAACTAAAAACAAACGGCAAGCACTAGAAATAGGAGGTGAATATAGTTGAATTAGTTGATGGATAAACCAGTAAGGGGTTCCGTCATTTAAGAAGCCAAATACACCAACATCACCGTGTTGGCCTATGACATAAAATTCTTCACTCAAGTAGAGCGGGCTAGAACATGAAAGCATGAAAGGCACCTGACTAACCCTTGTGATACTAGTCCATTTATCATCTCCTTGTTTCAAATATGAAATCCTAACTTGAAACATGTTTACGAAAGCTATACCAAAGATTAACCAGACAGAAGAATTAGTCGGAGAACCTGAGAATGACATAGTGTCACAGAAATAGTCGTCTGTTTTTTGTGGGAGATGTATTATATGCTTCCCAGAAGGCTCAAGTAAGAAGAGAGATTTTCCCTTAGACACAAGAAGCCATCCATCTTTGGCGTACCGAATTTCACATCCTATTAAATCATTGTTGCTCATATAACATGTCAAATTTCTAAAGGGATTATAGAAGGTACACAAACCATCTTTTTGGTTTAGATTAAGAAGCCACATGGAGTCTTGATCATGAGAAGTAGCTGCATGATGATCATCAACCACAACCACTTTCCAACGTAATGGAGGAGCAATGGATCTCCATAATTTACACACCAAGCGGAAACTCATGTATGCTTCTTGAGAAATTAGATAACGAGAAATTACCCTTTGAAGGTCTAGAGTAAGATGGATGCAAATGTTGCTCTCTACAGGTACAGAGTTAGTATTAATACCGGACGGATGTTTTTTCAACTTGTCGCCTCCAGTACTAGTGTTATGTTGAATTTTGGCCCTTCCTGACCTAATTAAGTCAAAAACAAATGTTATAAGTCAAAATCAAATGTTATATATGGACAATATTGACAAACACTTACTGTGTACACGTATCTAAATTAATTACCTGGCGAATAGAGGAACTGAATTGTGAGGGCTACGAACACTAAATTGCTTAGTGATTGAAAGGCTTTGATCGGCAATGTGGAAGGCATATAATGTGCGGTTATCATTGCACTGTGTAAAATAGATATGGTTTTTTTCTTGAGGTAGAGATAAAGAAGTTGCAGCAGAGAATCTTCCACACAGAAAAATAATAAATCCGTCCAAATTGAATACTCTGTTAAATTGATTTGTTTCAAAATCGGCCTCCCAAACCTCAAAGACGGAAGGTGATCCAAATTTTCTTTGAACTAAAAACAATTGGTCTTGCCAGGAAACCAAATGTCTGTGTCGATACATAGCAGTAGCATCTGTTGGTGCCTTGAATGTTACAGGAGACATACAAGTAGAAGTAGTTATTTCGGGAATCATATGTATTATGCCTAGTTTCCCATTCTGGAACAGAGTGCATATTTTCTCACCGTTACAGAATGTCACCACGTCGACTAATCTGTTATCGTCATAAACTGTTGCGTTGACCAACCTGTTATCATCATAAAGTGTTGAAAGTGTTACCTTCACCCAGTTTTTGTAATAAGGAGGACCGCAAATTAGACAATACATTTCTTCGCGAAAGAATAGAGAGACGTTGCACAAGTAATCATCTTCGTTGGGAAAATATTCATGTGTTGAAGGGGAAACAACACACTTGCGCAGCTTTGTTTCCCATTCATCGCGGAAAGAAGGAAGCTCGATTTTGGTATGACATTTGAAGTGCCAAACGAAACAACAACCCCTACACTTAATGAAAAAACCCCATTCATCCCAACGAGCCAAGCAATGTAAGCCCGCCCTGTTAACATTAATTAGTTCCTTGGAAGTATTTAATGACAATTGTTTTTTGTCCTTCTCCTCATCCCTCATAGATGAATAGTAGTGCATCTCCATGATGATTTTTAATTCATCGTAACAATCCATCCATCCCTCTTTATATAACGACTCAATTCATATACTAGTTGTATTAGGAAAACGTAGGCATGTTTACCCAAAAATAAGCCGACGCTTTATGACTTCTGTTAAGACTCCGACTACCTAATTACTTTAGCAAAAATTAATGCCAGCTTTTTATTTTAAAAAAATTAATCCAGTTTTATTGAACGTTTTATTTTCCAAAATTGGCAGTTTTTTTTTTCCTTTGCCAAAATAATAGTTTTGTTGGGATTCCTATTTGATTTATAATTTTGACCAAAGTAAGCCATTTTAAAAATCAATTCACAAAAATAATAGTTTTGTTAGGATTGAGACTATGTTTACCCGTTTGAATTAACCTCTGGAATCTCCCAGGGCATTGGTTGACGAGACCCACTACAACTAAAGTACAAGTGGAAATTGATCTTAGCAACACTCTAATCTATGAGATCAATGTTGTAATTCAGAATCAGAAAGGGAATGTGGAAACTTTTGCCAAGAAAATTGAATATGAAACAACTGCGGCATGTTGTTTCCATTGCAAAATACAAGGTCACACCAATGATAGCTGCAGAATAGCTAATCCACCGATCCAACGACTTAATAAAGATGACAAGAAGGGGAATAAACTCAAGGAGTTAAGAGAGAACATCTTACAATAACAACAACATCAAGGAAACAATTATATCTCCCAATATCGCAACCCAGAGAATAAGTACAAAACAAACAACCATTTTGACTGGCACACTAATCATACATGTGACAATGTAGGTGATTTACTTTCTAGTATGTGTAGTCTTAGAGTAACTAGTAATGCAGTAAGCTAGCTCGCTTCAAATAATGATGTGTACCGTCTGCACCATGGTAACGATTTTCATCCTAAATAAAACATATTAGAAACAGAAGTATGGTGCAGAACATACAAGAAAAAGATCGAAAAACAGAACATAACATCCAACCCTGTTGTATTCCTCCAACCAACACTCCTCATCACATGCAGCCAACCAATTCTCAAACTTTTTAATTATCTCTCCCCTACTAAATGTATCCTCTTTAACCTTGGAAATCTGGACCTCGACTATGCTCAAGCAGATATGAGGGATCAATTGCGCAATACAAATGATAGCATTACTACTTGAGAAATGCAACAAACATTCACACATATGTTGGGTATGTAGCAAGAATTGATGGAAAATAGATGGAAAGAGAGGAATTTGAAAAGTTGGAACTTGAAAAGTCTTGTTATGCTTTAATGAAAATGTATTTGTCCCTCATTGGTGGTGGAAAAGAAAATAGGAGAGTTTAAAGATAGAAACACTCCTACGGCTACAGCTTTCGCAAAGGGTTGGAAAGAGGGACCCCCCTGCGCAGTCATCGTCGCTTGCTCGGCTACGGCTACAGCTTTCGCAAATGATCAATCGAGAGAATATTTTTGGACAAAGTTTATTTTAATTATATATAATTAATTATTTATTTAATAAATTAAATGACCAATATATTTTCAATTAATTTAGTTGAAATTAACCGAAACGTTTCAATTTTTCAGTTGATTAACCCGACCCAACTCGGATCCATGCGTGACCCGTTTGCATTTAACAACTTTCCCGTTTTATTTTTTCCGCCATGACTGTTCTGAAAGGTTGCAACTTTCAGGAACAGTCATTACCATTTGAAAGGTTGCAAACTTTCATTATTGGTTCTGAGGATTCTGAAAGGGTTGCAACCTTTCGAAACTTGTTCCTCTTGCTTATAAATACCTTTCACTCTTCAGAATTTTTCCTTACGAATTTTCTGATCTCTTCTTCTTCTTCTGCACAACAAATTATTTCGTGTATTTTACTGTTGTTGATTGGTTCGCTGATACCAGAGTTTTTGGTATCTATACTCTAGTGATTGAGATCATTTTACCATGCGAGGTCATATTCCAAATCAAACCTCGGATACTAGAGGGGAATAACTGGACACTGTGAGTTCAGTGGACTTGATCTTTTTTCTATTCAAAATTTCCAGATTCTGGTACATGTTTTTATAGATTTTAATTTACTTAATTGATTTCTGTTCATCTTTTGTACTGATTCTGAAAACTTTAAGTTATTTCGTATTTCTGTAAAGTTTTATCAGAATCAGTAATTCTATTTTTCAAACACAGACTGTCAACAGCATATTGGGAACTAAGTAGATTTCTTTCCAAGGAATCAATTTGCTAAAGCATACAAATAATCCATGAATTATCACAGAGATGATTCAGTAAGAATGCATTTGGTTAGAAGTAGCTACATGTAATCTTGATGGCTGATTCATGACAGGAAAAAGTTACCAGATTCTATAGCTCTTCCAATTTGTTGATCATAGCAGAAAGCTTAAAGATCATATCTTTGCTTATGTTTTTCAAGACACAAGAATTGTCTAAGGTTGGATCAACCTCGGCAATAGTTTGTTTGTAATCAACCCCAAGCACCACATATAACGAATTGATAGTTGTCAAGTGGTCAACCAGCAGCTTCAGGCGGTCACTCTAAATGTGTTACGAGATTCTATTCGACAAACAGTAACTCTTGTAATTCTTTATTGCAGAGGAAATATTTCCAATTAGTATGAAACTCTGATACATGAAAGTGGACTGATACTCTCCGTTTGTTTTTTTCTCTATTCTCAGTTCTGATGTGTCGGTGAAGTGACAGTTTACCCAACTCATTTTGCAACATTTTGTAACTTTTCTATCAAGGCTGGAATCGTGAGCTAGAACATGCAGAGATGGAAGCAAGTAAAGAGACAAAACCTTCTCTTTTTGCAAAGCAAGCAAATAATTCTGCATTTCTTCTAGTCTTTTAACAGACAAATCATTCTCACCACTTAACTGATTTGTGCATTCTCTTGAAAGTGTAAACACAGCTCTTTAGAGAAAGTCTATATTTGATCGACAACAACCGCAAACTGGTTCTTCCTTTATCCTTTTCTCTTCTTCATCTGTTCTAACTTAGGCTTAATGGCCTCAAGCTCTTCCTTCAAACTTCTGGAACTTTGCTATGTAAGGAGGCTAAATGTTGAAAAAGTTGTACATACCAAGCAAAAGATCATAAAGTTTTACCGAATGCTTCCAAAGGAGAGATTTTTTTTTGTCTCTAACATGCCTTGTACGTGATGATTGTTCTCCTAGTTCGGCACACATCTTTGCAATTTCTGCTTCAGAGTCGGAAACAGCTTGCTGCAGTTGAGCCCGGCAACGACTTGCCTGATTCACTTTTCTTCTACATACCTCCAGGCACTCTAGTTGATGTTCAAAAAGCATCTTATCCCTTTCGATATCTGGCTCTCTTATCTCATCCCATATTCTCTGATCAAAATGCAAGGTAACACACAAAAAAGAGTACACTCTCAGAACACAATGTAATTCTTGTGTTTCTAAATAACGATTGAAGAGCCTAGTTCGAGCAAACCTGCATCTCACTTTGGCAGTTATTCATCTTGAAGCATTCACAGCTTGAGAAAGAGAAAGAGATGGTAAAAGGAAAATCGATAAAACTAGCTAGAGGCGATCTTGAAGCACTAAGACTGAATTTAGATGAGCTACATAGGAAGTCCCAGCTAAATTTAGAGTAAAACGTTGAAGTATTTGCTGATTTAGCCCCTTCCAGTCTTAAAATGAAAACAAGTACTAATACTTCTCACATACCTTTTTCCAATTATTTCAAAAGTTATGATAATCTTTCAGCACCTCTTGGACAGAATCTCTCAAATGATTTTGGATATTATTCATTTTGATAGGCAATAAAAACATAATATATTGTATCAGAATTTATCAATACAATCAATCAACTATACCTCAATCATAAATTTTATGCATTTAAAACGATACTGCAAGAAAAAAGTGCTTTTTTTTTTGTTTATCTAGTCCAAATTGTGAAGATCCCCATATGTAAAATTCCAAGATAGATGAATTAACTGCCATAGAAACTAGAACCTATAAACATGTTGATCGTCCGCGTTATCAAAAAGTGAAAGAGCTTGAATATCAAAAATCTTCTGCTCCATGAACCATTCCTTATTAACCATTCAAGAAATGTCAAGCAACAACAATAAGATATCAAGTGTAATTCCAGAAGTGGAACCTTAACCCGACGTCAAACAAGGTAGAGAGACCCCGGCTCAAAGGAATCAAGCCCTAAATAAAGCAACGAAAATATAATACATTTCGTTTAGAAATGACAGCTTTCAACTTGAAAATCCCTTTTATTTGTGAAGATTGACAACAAATTTCTGCCAAGTAGAAACGTGGAAGCGAATTCAAGAAGCTCTAAAATCCACCCACTTGAATGTACAAAAACAACAAGTAGTAATGATCAACTAGCGACAAATTGTTTCTCCAGATACTGAATTAGGGAAAATATTCGGTTTTCTTGGCAAGAAAGATTTAGAAAACCGAGCACCAAAGTTCATGTAAATACTCTTGTATATATATTTTTTTAATCTTTGTGTTAGAAAGGAAAAAATGAACTATTATAACTAATACATGCATAATTAAACTCTACATAACTAATATTTGCATAATTGAACTCTGCATAACTAATATCTGCATAGCTAATACCTAGATAACTCTAACAAGTTACCAAACGACCCCTAAAAGTATCTTACAAGTTTCCAATTAAAAATTTATGACTAGTGGGTTCCTTTTATTTTTCTTTACTTTTTTATTTTTAATATTAATAAAAGGACTAAACTAATAGTTGTATGGACAACTACTGAAATTGTCGGACGACTAAAATAAGTTATCCCAACAACTACGACAGTTATCAAACGACTAAAGAAGTTATCCCGACAACTATGATAATTATTGAATTAAAGTATAAAAGTTAAATGTTTGGGACTATTGAGAAAATATCTTTCAACCTAATATATTATTGAGAAAATACATAAAAGAATTCTTGAACTTGGTCGGATGGTACTTAAACTACACGGGCGTTTAAATACCCCTTAACATCTTTGAGGTGATTTTTTTCCACCCCGAGACTATAACACCACTCTCACCCGCCACATCGTAGCCACGTAAGCATCAAATTATAACCATGTAGGCACTATGTCATTAATTTTTATTTCTTTTTTACTTATCCACTATTTTTTCTTAAACACTTTTGAAAATTAATTAGATCAATTGATTAATTTATAAATGCATACCACATCCCTCTCTTTCTTCTTCCTTGTTCTTTACCATTATTCCAACTTTAATACTTTTTTTTTTTCATCTTCTTCACTATTCAACAATTTTTTAAGTCACTTTAAAGAAGAAAATACACTATAATATTCATTATCTTCTTCTAACCCTCCCAACGAATTTACCCACTTGGAGAATGAATTTTTTTGAAATCCAACATTTTCTTGACAATTCAGGTAAGAAATGAAGATTGAATAAGAAAGTTGATAAAAAAAAATATAAATTTTATGAGAAATATTTGAATGGATCTATAAATAAAAATGGATCACTCAAAATTTAAGAAAGTTTACATTTGTCAAATCGACACCAATAATATAGAGTGAAATCGACGTCAATATAATGACCATGGTATTGAATTTTACAGATTAGTAAAAGACTAGTGAAATGAAAATAGTAGATAGATGTGGGGATAAAGATGGAGGAAGAGATGCTTCAACGGAGAATGATGTATATTGTGGAAGAAAACAAAATGATTTTTTTTAAGAAATTAAAAAGAGGACCCACTAATTTCATTTACCTCTTATTAAGAAAATTTACATATTTTAAAGATTTAATATGTAAAAACAACTATTTAAATAATTTGTTATATATAGGCCAATAAAAAAAAGGCCACGTATAGGACTTTAAAAATTCAGTTTTTTTCTCTCTGTTTTCACTCATTTTCAGGAGAGTGCGCTCACTCTCTTTGCCACATCATTTTCAGGAGAGTGCGCTCACTCTCTTTGCCACATCATTCCTTAAGGGGTGTTTGAATCACTTCAAAGATATTAAAGGGGTATTTAAACGCTCGTGTAGTTTAAGTACTAAAGTAAGTTATTCGACCAAGTTGAGATTTTTTTAAAATGTATGTTTCCTATATTATTTTCAATACTACCCAATTTTTAAGACAAGAACTCCTAAGTCCTGCCTAATTGACTAACTAGTTTGTCCCTTTTAGTAAACGTTGTTATTTCACTTTCAGAGAACGGTAAAATAATACCCTTTAATTATCTAAAATAGATTATATTTACGCTTAAACTATATTTCAGCTCAAAATTACCCTTCCCGTCAAACTATTGGGTCAAAAATGCTCTCCTTATTAACGGAAGTTGTTAAATGTCATGTGAATGCCACGTTGCACGCCAATAGGGTTCCACTGCCACATAGTTTTTAACCAATCTGACGGACTTGTGACACTATTACCATAGCCACAACAAAATGAATGAGATCACGTGTCCTTGTACGTAATTGTCTACCCCTCTAAATATATCTCTTTAGCCTTTGCAATCAAAAAAAAATCGTGTTCTTGTACTACATTCCACTATATTTTTCTTCAATATAACTCTAGCTCTTTAAAATTCTATTCGAGTGGTGTCCCACCATCTCTTAAAACTTTCCATAAAACTATGTTGCTCACCAAACATTAGAAAATCACCAATCTAAGATACTCACAAGTCGTAATTACTATACGAAATTCGCTTAACCAACAATCTTATTATATAGTTGCATTTCATCTCAATCCATCACAAAGTCATACTACCATTAGACTCGGTTAGCCCTGGCTATCAATTCAAAGTCAACTTTTTCATCGACATGACACCTCACATTCAGGTATACCCATCAAATTAAAAAAGGGCTAACCTAATTTTATACACATTTACTTACTAAACGGAAAAGGGTCATATTTGCCCTTGTACTCTTAGAAAAGGGTTATATTTACCCTTTGTTATACTTTTTTGATATATTTGTCCTTACCATCCAACTTAAGGTACATATTTACCCTTAGACCGTTAAGTCTCATATATCTACTTTTATCATCCTATATGGCATCTACATGGCGTCTACATGGCGCTTACACAAATATTTATATTTATGCTACATTATTTTTTATATAAAATTTAATTATTATATCCAACACAATATTATAATCAAACATTTAACCACTAAACCCAACTCCTAATATTTATTTTACGGTTACTTCACGCACAAAAAATACTAATAATTAAATTTGCTTAATTGAACAAAGATTTTATTAAACACAACTGATGAAATATATCTCAGAAAGGATTCAATGTTATGGTTTTTCAATTTTAAGTACTTCTTCAAGCATGTGAAAATGGCTATTCCCAAACAGAAAATGTTCCAGTAATAGTTGTTTCTTTACCGTTCTAATGTCTATTTTCTTTTGGTAATAATTTTCCCTTTTTATGCTAATGAAATTAATGCCTAGTATATTGATGCACACCCATCTCAAAGATTTAAAGTAATAGATGCATTTAGAGAAGCTTCGAGCCAAGGACTCACTATTACTTGAACTTTGGGGGAAGAAACAGTACGTAAATTCAGCTTTGTTAGTGAAATTAATTTTGCATTATCTTAAAAAAATTAAACAAAACAAGAGAAGAAATGCTAATATTTTCAGGTGGGTTTATTTGTTATTTTCTTGTGCAAAGGTGACAATGAGATTGGGTTTAATGGATGAGCGTATAATATTTGAATTGGATTAGCTAAGTTAATTTTTTTAGTAAAATAAATATAAATATCTATGTTGGCATGCCATATAGGCGCCATGTAGATGCCACATAGGACGATAAAAGTGGAGATATAAGACTTAACAGTTTAAGGGCAAATATGTACCTTGAGTAGGATGGTAGGGGCAAATATATCAAAAAAGTATAACGAAGGGCAAATATAACCCTTTTCTAAGCGTACAAGGGCAAATATGACCCTTTTCCGCTTACTAAATTGTTCAATGATCTTCCGCCAAATATACTCATTGAGACTTTCTTTATCCAGAAGGTTGTCATTTTGATATTAGTTCACTCATTTAAGGCTTAAGATAAAATCACTAGTCCTCATTCTACCCTCCTTCTTCTTAACAAATAAGAAAGGATCACCTACGGGAAAATACTAGGACAGATAAAACCATTATCAAGAAGCCCTTGGATTTGAGCTTTAAGCTCTCTCATTTCTGACACCACACGAATAGACTCAATCGAGGGGGATTCGACCTAAATATCTTGAATATGAGCCAGTTGCGCCAAACAATCCTGCCCCACCAGTTTCCTACCCTCCAAGAAAGATATGACCTTAAATGACTTAGGCGTGTACCCCCCTTTCCAATCTAATCTTTCCCTACCAAAAATCTCTAGAGTTACAAGGTTAATATTACATTTAAGTCCGGTATAATAGGGGGACAACCAAGTCATGCTTAAGACTAAACCAAGGCGGTCACATCCAACATAACCCAATCAACCATAAATCTGAAGAAATCCTTAACCACAATAAGACAATACGATACACATGAGTAACTATGACTGAACTCCTCAACTTGGATAGAAGGGGCATCAAGTATATCATAAACCATATCAAATTCCAAGGCAATTGAGCTGACACATACAAATAAGTAGAATTCGGATCAAACAAAACAATAGTCATCCAGGCACATACAAGAGTAGCACTTTTGACCACTACATCATACTCTCAAACTTGGTCTTGCCCGAAATATCATAAAACTGAGCTCTGTCATCTTGACGGGAAAACTCATTGCCTGGCTGCACTGCTCCGCTACTCGCATTACTATTTCCTCGGGCCTCTACGACCTCACTCATTTCCTCTTCATATGCCCAAGTTCTCCACAATTTTAACATACTTTATAACTTATATTCGATTGTTGAACACTGAATTAGATCGCGAGAGTTAGTACAGGTACGATTTGAGGTCCATAATTGTGACTAAGGGAAAATAGAGGAGACAAGGTTGAGATTCTATCTCGCCATGTCCCTCTTTGGCGGAAGAAATCCCACCCCTGCAGTCCTGACGGTAACAAAATCACTGCAACCAATTTTATGGAATTCTTCACTTTTCAAGATCTCCCTAGATTCCCCGACTATAACTAGGCATTTAGGACAATACCCTTGGCTTAGGACAATCATTGTCTACCCACGGTTAACGCAATAATACACTCCAAAATCCTGTCACATTACTTCAGCTCCACAACAAACTCGTTCCCATGATACACCCAGACATTCACGCGATTATTAGTTGGTCGCAATGTATGTTCAGATTTCTCGCTTAATTTATCAAGACCCATGTACCTAATCTTATGATGAACTTCTTTTCACGACACTGCCATACACATAAGCCCAAAGTACTTTTCAGATCATTAGTTAATTCAAACACCGAAAACAGACTTACGGTCACAGTTATTTCAAATGACAAGAAACATGCATTCATAGTTACAAACTACGCATCACAATAATTTCACCTTATTTATTAGTTTGTTCCATAAACGATTATTACTAATTATCTATTCCTTATGCAACCCTAAGACCAGATACCAATTGTAACCTTCTCAGTTTCAACTAACTTTGCTTACGTCCCTTCGGTTGTAACAATGACGTCTAGTTCACTTCGTTTAGATACATATTGGACTCGGGAGATATCAATTGGACTCAACCCATACCATAAGCAACAGTACTAGCTAGCAAGCCCCACAAAACTTCTAATTTCGATCATAGAACTTGGTCGAACCCAATTCTTAATTGTATCTATCTTTAACCGATGATAACCAAACCTTAAATCAATATTACAGTAAAATGATACACCTTGCAATTGGTCAAAAATGTCATATATTTGAGGCAATGGATACTTGTTTTGAATGGTGACTCAATTCAGATGTCGGTAGACTATACATAATCATCTTTTGCTATTGATGGTGTTACCACTTTTATTGCTCTAGTTCGGACCATAGAGGGAACGAGGAAATATACCAATTTGTATCACGCAGATACTAATTGGATTCAAGTTATAGCACAGATGAGTAGAATAGAGTGGGCTTTTCCTAAGTTTTATAGTCCCTCAAAGAAATATAAACGTTATCGTACCATTTCGCATGACTCTACCAAACTCGTTTTGGTACAAAAATATCAACAAATCTAGGGCTCTGATACTAACTTTGTCACTACCTAGGTCGTCGTGATTGGCACCCACACTAACCCTCTTGTGGGAGAACCATTTTTACAACCAGAAATGAGGTCTCCTTCTCGGCGTACCAGCAAACTCCATCGCGGCTTCGTATTCTGGCGGAAAAAGAACAAACATCACCTTCATTCTAGCAAAAAAGGATCAACGTCGCCTCTCTCCCTCTCAAACCACTGCAAACCGGCGAGCACCACCATGAAATCAATGTCGCTCTCTCCCTCCAGTGATAATCTCCATTAAATTTAACATCACGAAAGTTTCAATGTCAAGATCGGCTAAAGAAGATAATGATAGGGTGCATAGAAGAAAGAAAAATGGCGTGAGGGTTGGTGAAAAACAAGGTGGTATGGCCATGTGGTGGAAGAAGATGAATTATTTTCTTTTTAAAATTTATTCTTTAATTTTTTATAATTTTAATAATTTAATATTTAAAATATTATGTGCACTTGCCTTAACAAGCGAGTATCTACACTCTCTTGCCAACTCATCTATATTAATGTCACATAAGTATGGTCAATGGTCAGAAGGGTTTAATATGTTGTGTTTATTGAGTTCAAAGATTCAATTGACAAAATATTAAGTAGAAGTGTTCACAATATAAATTCATACAAGTATAAGGGTCCATCAGACCATTTTGCCTTATTTATTACTTTAAGTTACGTCTGGTCCGCTACATCGGCACCCACCCCCTACAGCCACCCCGCCAAAGCGATCAAAACCTCCGCCAAAGCAGCTTGCACGAAACAATAAACTATTAAAAGAATTCCAAAATCCTTATTTCACAACAAAACTTCAACCAATGACACTCAGAAATACCCGTCAATCCAAATTCAGTTTTGGAAGTCTACTCACCCGAATTCAATTCCGTAAAGTCGTACCGATTTCCTAACGTGTTAGCTAACTACTCATGTAATCAAAATTACATTTAAATCACCCAACTATTACCAGATTTTCCACACCTTAATAAATCTGATTCGTCTAAATCTGGACTAATCTGGAAAATTTCAAGTTACTACGAAAAATATTTTCTTACCCCAATTCTTTTGCCATTGATTTTTCCCTAACGACAGAATCATGTTGTTACACTACTAAAGAATATGTATTTGCAGACTAAACCACAAAATACAAACTATTTTTTATATGATATATACGTAGCTCATCCAAAATTACATCGATCAAATAAGTCAAACTGTGGCTGTAAGAATTGCTACTACAGTGTTGAGAACTTAAAGATAATTAGCTCATTCAATTACAAAAAAAGGTAATGGTCAAACAAGAATAATCTACAATTACTGATAGTCAAACTTTATAAGCTCCATCAAAGGGTGATCCTTTGAACTAAAAAGCTATACGATTATCTACTTGGGATAAAATGTTAATGTTTCACCAAAGTTGTCCGTTTTCTGCAAGTCGTAGAGCCAGGTCAATATCTTTTTTCATAAGTGTAACACGTTTTGCATAAATAACACATAATATTACATCTTCAAACAAATGAAATAAAAATCTTCAGCAACCTCTTGAATAGCAATTAACACCTCAACTTGCCAACGAGTTATCTCAGATGCAAAAAAGGTGACTAACTTCTCTAACATTGCCGGTGTAGTACTTATACTTTTTTTTGTAGGCGTCGATTGAGTGGTTGAAGGTACAGCTTCAACAGAAGGTTTTGTGCGACTTCGTTTCACTAAGTATTTGGTTCTTGCCATGGCTGTTGGTGTTGTTGCAAAGAAGAGCATATTTGAGTAACCCATTAATGTAGAAATTTAATAGTTTGAGAGATAAATTGAGTTCTCGTTTTTAAATTTTTATTTTATTTTTAAGAAGAATGGAGAGATAGGTAACTTATACTCAACCCCTATCACCGCGACTGACACTGACATAATATACCTTTGTTTTTTCCATTAAATGATATATCTAATAAATGATAATATGAAGAAAAAATGAGAAAAGAATAAAAGAGAAAATAAAAATAATTTATTTTATTTTCTTAGAAAGGTGAAAAATATAAAAAGATAGAAAAATAATAAAAAGAAGATAAACTAAGAAAATAGTAAAAATAATAAAATTAATACCAAATGAGATATTCAATAAAAGATAAAGTAATAAAATATAGGAGAAAATAATATAAAGGAAAATAAAAATAATAATTAAGAAAATAAAAATAATAAATAAGAATGAACAAAAGAAATTAATGATAGGACTAACTGAATAAAATGAGGAAAAAAGGGAGGAGGAGAGGTATGGGCTGTAATTTTGTTTTTTAAGACAAGTGATATTTTTTTAATTACTTTAGATTGAGCTATGGACATATAATTATGTGAGCTATTACAATTTTAATCTTTTTCCATTAATTATGAAACCCATAAATTTTTTGTATATCGAACAAAGGAAAAATTTTCTCGGCGTTGGTATACCGAACATGTTTTTGGGGTTTATTTATGATTTTAAGTAATGTCGGGCCCGCCACAGCGTCACCCACTCTACTACAACAGTCCAGCTAGAGTGGTCAAAACCTCAGTCAAAGTGGCTTACACAAACAGTGAGCTATATAACGAATCCCAAATCCCCATTTTACAACACACTTTCAATCAACGACCCTCAGAAATACCCGTCAAGCCAAAATATGTTTTGAAAGTCCACTCAACCGAATTCAATTATGTAAGGTCGTACGAATTTCCTAACGTGTTAGCTATCTATTCATGTTATCAAAATCACATTTAAATCACCTGATAATTACCAGATTTGCCCACACCTTAATAACTCTGATTTCGTCCAAATCTGAATTTACCTGGAAAATTTAAATTACTACGAAAAATATTTTCTTTCCCCATTTCTTTTCCATTGGAACCCTAACAACGAAATTATGTCGTTACACTACTAAAGAATATGTATCTGCAGACTAGATCATAAAATAAAGACTACTTTTTGTATGATACATATGTAGCTAGTCCAAAATTACATCGACCAATCAAGTCAAACTATGGCTATAAGAATTGCTACCATAGTATTGAGACCTTAAAGATAATTAGCTCATTCAATTACAAAAAGAGGTAATGATCAAATAAGAACAATCTACAAATACTGATAGTCAAACTTTATAAACTCCATGAAAGGTTGATCCTTTGAACTGGAAGCTATACGATTATCTACTTGGGATAAAATGTTAATGTTTCACCAAGATTGTCTGTTTTATTCAAGTCGTAGAGCCATGCCAATATCTTTTTTCATAAGTGTAACACGTTTTGCATAAATAACACAACATTACATCTTCAAACAAACAAAATAAAAATCTTTAGCAACCTCTTGAATAGCAATTAACGCCTTAACTTGCCAACGAATTATCTCATGTGCAAAAAAGTGACTAACTTCTCTAACATGTTTGTTGAAAGAAATTGGAGTGTCTTATAAAAGTGTCTAATTTCTCGAAGTGCCACTGTCTCTGGCTTGTAACGTTTCTCCTGTTTTGACTTATGCACTGAAGTTGCCGACGAAGTACTTATACTTTTTCTTGTAGGCGTCGATTGAGTGGTTGAAGGTCCAACTTCAACAGAAGGTTTTGTGCGACTTCGTTTCACTAAGTGTTTGGTTCTCGACATGGTTGTTGGTGTTGTTGCAGAGAAAAGTAGATTTGAGTAACCCATTAAAGTAGGAATTCAATAGTTTGAGAGAGAAAATGAGTTCTCGTTTTATATATTTATTTTATGTTTTTAAGAAGAATGGAGAGGTAGGTAACTTGTACTCAACCCTTGTCAGTGCTACTGACACTGACATAATAAACCTTTATTTTTTTCCATTAAATTATATCTCTAATAAATGATAATATGAAGAAAAAATGAGAAAAAAATAAAAGAGAAAATGAAAATAATCTATTTTATTTTCTTAGAAAGGTGAAAATATGAATAGAGAGGAAAAAATAAAAAGAAGATAAGCTAATAAAAATAGTAAAAATAATAAATGTAATACGAAATGGTAAATTTAATTAAAAAATAAAATAAAATAAAAAATAAAAAATAATAAAAAGAAAAATAAAATAATAATTAGAAAATTATAAAAGAAAATAAAAATAATAAATAAGAATGAACAAAAGAAATTAATTATACGACAAACAAAATAAAATGAAGAAAAGGGGGAGGGGGGTATGGGCTGTAATTTAGTTTTTTGAGACAAGTGATATTTTTTTAATTACTTCGATTGAGCTATGCACATGTAATTATGTGAGCTATTACAATTTTAATTTTTTTCCATTAATTATGAGACCCACAATTTCCTTCTATACCAAACAAAGAAATTTTTTCTCGGCCTTGGTATACCGAACACATTTTGGGGTTTATTTACGACTTAAGATCGCATCTGGACCGCCACAGCATCACCCACCCCACTTCAGCGGTCCCACAAGAGCGACCAAAACCTCCACCAAAGCAGCTTGCACGAAACAGTGAGTTATTTAAAGAATTTCAAAACCTCCATTTCACAACACACCTTCAACCAACGACATTCAGAAATATCCGTCAAGCCAAAGTTAGTTTTGGAAGTCTACTCACCCGAATTCAGAGCCCGTTTGGATGAGCTTAAAAAAAAATAGCTTTTAAAAAGTAATTTTGAAAGTGCTGGAACTTATTTTTAAAATAAGTAGTTATGTATTTGGATAAAAGTGCTGAAGTGAAAAAAAAAGTTGTTGATATGTTTGGCAAATAAGTGCTGGTAAACACTTTTTTTAATCAAATGTCTGAAATACCCTTACAAGTTTTTAACGTGATAAAAGTTGATTAATTTAATGATGATAATAATAATAATATATAATATATAATATAATATTAAAATAATAATAATAAATAATAATAATAATAATAATATAAAAAGAATAAAAATTATAATATATAATATATAATAATAATAATAATAATATATAAAATAATAAAGAATAATAAAATAAATAATAATATATAATATATAATATATAATAATAATAATAATATATAATAAGAATAAAAACAATAAAATAAATAATAATAATACTAATAATAAAATAATAAAATATTAATAATAATATATGATAATAATAATAATAATAATATATAATAATAATAAAAATAATAATAATAAAATTAATTATAATAATAAAAATAATTAAATATAAATAATAAT
Organism: Solanum lycopersicoides; assembly: GCA_022817965.1. Taxonomy (NCBI): domain Eukaryota; kingdom Viridiplantae; phylum Streptophyta; class Magnoliopsida; order Solanales; family Solanaceae; genus Solanum; species Solanum lycopersicoides. Next base: position 116,367,585 of record CM040618.1, read on the forward strand.
AATAAATAATAATAATAATATAACAATATGAAAATAAAAAAATAAAAAAAAAATAATAATAATAATAATAATAAAATAATAATATATAATAGTAATACAAATAATAATAATAATAATAATAATAAAATAATATGAAAATAATAATAATAATAAAATAATATGAAAAGAATAATATATAATATATAACAATAATAATAATAAATAATAAAATAAACAATAATAATAATAAAAATAATAAAATATTAATAATAATATTAATAATAATATATAATTATAATAATAAACAGTAATAATAATAAAATAATAAAATATTAATAATACTAATAATTATAATAATAATAATAATAATAATAATAATAATAATAATAATAATAAAAGAAATAAGGGCAAAAAGGTAAAATATTTGGTCAACTTAAAAGACCTTTTAAGCTAAAAAAAAAAAAAGCACCCCTTCCCCAGTTTTTAACTTTTGACTAAAAATAAGTCTTTTTTTTAACTTAAAATAAGTCACTTTGATAATTGTCAAACACTTAAATAAGTCAAAATTAACTTTTAAGTCAGTTTGATCAGCTTTTAAGCTAATCCAAACAGGCTCTCAATTTTGTAAAGTCGTACGGATTTCCTAACGCGATAGCTATCTACTCATGTAATAAAAATCACATTTAAATCAACATGTTATATCCAGATTTGTTCACACCTTAATAACTCTGATTTTGCCCAAATCTAGACTAACCTTGAAAATTCAAGTTACTATGAAAAATATTCTTGCCCCAGTTCTTTTCCATTGGTTTTTCCCTAACGACAGAATCATGTTGTTGCACTACTAAATGATATGTATCTGCAGACTAAACCACAAAATACAGACTACTTTCTGTAAGATATATACGTAGCTCGTCCAAAATTACATCGATCAATTAAGTCAAAACTTTTTTTAAAACTTTTTTTCCAACCAAACATGAGAAAATTGAAAAACATTTTTCCAAACACACTCAAAGACACAAATAGTTTTTATTTATACAAAATATAAAATATGTGTATAAAAGTATATATTTGTATATAGTAATTAATTTATATAAATATTTAATTTACACATTTGAATATATTTTCTTCATGTTTGTATAAGTAATTAGATTCATGTCAAATATATATCAAAGAATGTACCCCGCATGCAGTTTTATATACTAATAAAGATCATGCATAAGTTAAAGAAGAGATAAAGTCAGTACAATAATTTAAGTGGATCATCATGCTTTGCTTACTTTAATTAGACGATGTCATGAAAGTTGATTTTACAATTAAGAAATTTGCAGGTTTTCTAGGGTGAATTATTCTGAAAATGAATATGATTTTTGCTTCAATCCCAAAAGAGTTCTTCATGATTATTTTTCACGCAAAAGTTTTATCTTTAAACGAGAATTGATTGCTAGTTTTAAAGCTAAGGTATTGAAAAACAATAAGGACAGTGCATATATTTGGAATTATAGTACACACATTCATCATGTCTATTGGACCTAATATAACATCAATAGAAACGCTACATTTTGATTTAGTTGAATCAGATAAATACAAGAATCATCTTTGGGGTAATAAAGCATTTGATGAACTTGCTAAAACGATCAACAACAAGATAAAATCTAATGGATAGTATTCATGGCCTCCTATTTGCACAAGTTCTTTAATTGTATAAACATAAAAAACATAATTAAAAAATAAATAAAATATCTTGAGATTTATTTCTACATAAACGTCTATTGTGACCTGTAATTTCACAAATACTATATGTATTATTTTCCTTGGTCCTGAATAACTCTTTCGATATTTTTTTCGCAAGGCTTCTTTTTTGGCCTACCATGAGGTCTCTTGAATTTGGAAAACAATACTTCATCAGACTGTATGTATAGTGATATCACCCATTCAGTTACATCTGATAAAGAATGTATAGGTATGTTATAAATCTTCAACATAGTCTTTGATCTACATAAATCAGAAAAATATTCATCTGGTTCTAGGATTTTCCATTTCGATACAGCGTAATCATGTTCGTAAGACATTTCTTTATATTGAAATCTGCGACGGGTGTATATTTTTTTCTAAGTTGAACTACATAAATTCGTCCATCATTGTTCACATAGTGCACATATTCAGTTAAGAGGACACAACTTGGTCGTGTGTATATATATATAAAGGAAAAATTACCTTATTACACATCCTTTTCTACCCTTTTTTTTATTATTTTCCGTCATTCTAAAAATTACAAAAGTCCCTCAGGCCTCATTTTTCATAATTTCTCTGACTTTTTTAGATACATCACTATAAACTATCACCTTAATTTATTTATTTTTCCTCTTTTCACACCTAAAATAACTTTATGGTATCACAAATTATCTTCATTTTACTTTATTTAATTTTTTAATTTCAAATCTTTTATCTTTTCGATTTATGATTGCAAGTTATTGAAGAGGTAATTCTTCTTCATTTTTTTTTTATCTTTATCCATTTTTTTCTTTCCACTTCATAGATATCGATCTTTTTTTTTTAATTCTTTCATCAACAAATTTAGTTGAAGAAGAAATATGTATTTTGAACTTCAAAATAAATTGTGAAAAAAACATTTTAAAAAAAAAAGGAAAAAAGATCGAGTTGTTGATAGCTCCGGTAAGAAATTAAATTTGGGTTGAGATTCATGGGTGCCATTGTTGAGAGTGAAAAAAGACAACAGAATTCGATACAAAGGAAAAGAAAAAGTGTAGAATGATTTCTTCATCAGTTTTTTTTTTTGCTTTCAGCAGATAAGATTGTTGACTTCTTTTCTAATTTTTTGTTATTCATCTTTTTTTAATACATATATATAGGTTCACTTTTTAGTGTGTCTAGTTTTCTTATTTCTTAAATTAATGTATATATTGCATTTGTTTCAACATTATGATGTATTACAATTTTAATAAGAATTGTTGGTGGCTCTGGTAAGGGGTTTGGGTCGAGATCCATGTGTGACTCCTTTATTGAAAGTGAAAAAAAAGCTACAAGAATTATACAGAGCAAAAGAGAAAGTGTTAAAAAATAATTTCTTTATCATTTTTTTGTTGCTTTTAGCAAATCAAATTGTTGATTTTTTAAAATTTTTTGTTGTTTTCAGACGATCTTTTAATGTACACACTTTATTTGACTTTTTAAGTTAATGTATAATTATTTTGTTTCACCTTTGTGATATACAATATATTATTTTCAAATATAAATTTTGATACATAACTCTAATTTTTTGAAACACAAATTAGGATATATCATGTTCATAGTTATGTATAAGATATACAACTATTATAATTCCCGCCATTTTTTACTACCGATACATACACCCAACTTTATTCAACTAGTATAAGGCTATGTACATAGACACAATCAAATAGTAGAATGTTATGTATACGTAGACACTATCAAATATTATTGTTGATACATAAACACTAATGTTTTATAACAAAATTAGTTTGTATCATATTCATCATAGTTATATATATGAAATATAACTTTGTTATGTATTTGGCATAGTTATGTATCAGATGTTGAGATGTGTCACACGTTGTTATGTATCTGCAACACTTTTATGAACAAATCAATATATTATATACATAGTTTTTTTTTTGTATGTGATACAAAACTATACAAAATTGTCTATTTTTTTTAACTGTTATGATTTGGGAGAGATTTGAAAGAAGAAAATTTGAAAATTGAATTGTTTGGAGCTATTATTCGGGAGAGATGACATCAATTTGATTTGCATGATTTGAGAACTGATATTTAATTTTATATTAAATTTCATTTTTAATCTCAACAAACTAGTTATATAATGTATCAAATGTGATGTATACAGAAGAATGAGGTGTATCTCGATGACAACAATTTTAGGAGATTTTGTAAATTGAAAAAAATAGGAATAAAATGTAATTTGCTCCTTTACACTATGAAATTGCTAAATTTTTTTACTAATTTTTACTATTTAGTGTTTAGTAAATTATAAAAAATGCTCGCCCGTTCCCATCTTCTCCATTGTTGTTGTACACAGATGATTAACAACTTTTAATATTTCATATTTGTATGTATTACTTGTATAATTACCACTATTTTAAGATTAGCAAGTGAAAGACGAAGTGAGACAATTCTAAGTATTAGGGAACATTATGTTAACAACTTATAACAATAATGATATATCAAATGTAATTCTACTGAGTCATGTTGTTATGACTTGCTAAGAAAAATGTGTGGAGCTTTTCTTCTTTAAAGGATTGAAGAAGTGAAATTATACCAACCGATGCATAATACAATCTTCCTTTTAACTTTTAGTGCAATGCTTGTAATATATAAATAAATATAAAACTGACATATGAATATCAAGCGGGGATAGCTCAGTTGGGAGAGCGTCAGACTGAAGATCTGAAGGTCACGTGTTCGATCCACGTTCACCGCAATATATTTTTTATTTTTTTTAATCTTTCTGAATTGTATAACACGCGAGACTGGGAGAGAGAGGAGAGAGGCGAGAGAGAGGGGAAAAAGAGTGTGAGAAAGGTGAATTGTATATGTATATTGGTTAGATAATTGTATATTATACATATGTAATTGTATATATGGCAAGAGAGATTGGGAGAGGGAGGAGAGAGGCGAGCGAGACTGGGAGAGAGAGTAGAGAGGCGAGCGAGATCGAGAGAGGGAGGAGAGAGGTGAGCGAGAGAGGGCAGAGAGTGGGAGAGAGGTGAATTGTATATGTATATAATTGTATATAACTGTATATTATACATATATATTTGTATAAATGGCAGCGAGATTGGGAGAGGGAGGAGAGAGGCGAGCGAGATTGAGAGAGAGAGGAGAGAGGCAAGCGAGAGAGGGCAGAGAGTGGGAGAGAGGTGAATTGTATATGTATATAGGCTAAAAAATTGTATTTTATACATATTTATTTGTATATTCTAGCTAATTATACATATACAAACATGACTAATTATATAAACTCGAAGTCAATCCATGTAATTAATGTATAATGTTAGTCGCGAGTGGTAATTATAGCAAACTATAGTTATGATGAGTAATTAAATAGTATACATTTGCTTATCCGCGTAATTTTCCCAAAAAAAATTAACAATTTTTTCCAAATTGTATAACACATTTTTTTAGTAATGAAAATTTGTTATATAATCAACATTTTTTAACATTTAATAAGATGGAATCAAAAGGATTCAACAAAAAATAGAAAATGGTTTAAAAAGTACAATATATATTTTTTTTTTTAATCTTTCTGAATTGTATAACACAAATTATTAATTTTTTTAAACCTTTTCCCAATTGTATAACACAATTTATTAGGAATGGAAATTTGTTATATAATCAATATTTTTTAACATTTAATAAGATGGAATCAAAAGGGTTCAACAAAAAATAGAAAATGGTTTAAAGTACAGAAAATTGTTGAATAAATTAATCCCTATATGAAAAGGAGATTGTCTTTAGAAAAAAGAAATAAATTATTCCTGGACCCTGGTTGAGGGACAATATATGGATAAACATACTAAAGTTTTGGGGACTCATTGGTTCCCCATCGAATATGAACAAAGAATTTTAAGTATTAAAGAATCGAATATTCGTATATATCTTGTTACTCCTTTTTTAGGGAACAAAATCATAAAGTTGTATAAATATAAAAAGAGAATAATACCTTGCAAGGAAAAAAAAAATCATACAATTATATATGAGTATAGATTATTGAAAATATTTAATGGCCAACAGAATGCAATAGAGATAAGAGAGTATCATAAATTTAAAAAGAGGAAAATATCTACTATATAATATAATTAATAATAGGTGTTCCTACCTTCTGAGGAGCCGTTTGGTTATCGATTAAACAAGAATTCAAGTTTTAAATTAGCATAATTCGTGAACTGCTTGTTATAAATAGGGGAAAATAATCTTTACGTAGAATCTAGTATAACTTACATGATGAATTCATATCTTTCTCTTTTTTCACATAATATATAACATTGCTAATATATACAATATTTGGTTCATATTTTTCTTTTTTTGCATACCTAAATACATATATATAAATTACATATTATTATATGCAACATAGAAGAATGAACAACTAATAGTCTCTCTATCTTAATTTATGTGGCACCGTTTAATTTGTCACAAATTTTCTTTTTAAAAAAAGAAAAAAACTTTTGAAATTAGTGGTATAAAACACATTAATATCAACTTGTACTATGACTATAAATCATTTTATCAAGGATAAAAGAAAAATTTAAAGTTAAGTGACAGAACAAGTCGAAAGAGCTTTAATAATTAGTTAAGTGACAGGACAAATCAATAGAACTTCGATAGTTAACTTACAGGACAAGTCGAAAGGGATTCCTTTCATTAACGGAATATTAAAATTAACCTTCAACACAAAAGTCTTAATTTTGTGGCACTAGATGCGTTGATATTGCAAGGCAGGAATAAGTTCACAATATTTGAAATCATAAATAAATGACATTAAAAGACGTGCGGCATAAATAAACATATAAAAATAACTAAAGAAATTGCATCACTAATAACTATCTAGTACATAAATAATCATTATATTATTAATATACATATATCTAATTTGTATCTTACTACTCTAACCCAAATTAATCAACCCTCTTTAATTCTTGTTAAGTTTTTTCTTTTTTTGTTCATCATAGTAATTGAAGCAGTACCACTTTTTTACAATAGTTGAGTGTAGTTCAATCAAAGAGGGACCCTGGCAATAAAACTTAGAAATTGTGGATAAGTTTGATATAGTACTTGTATTATTCTTATACTGAATGAAATGACATAACCAACAAGAGAAGACAATTAGATGCAGAGATTTTTTATAAAGGAATATGTGGTAATGCCACACACCAAGCGTTCCCTACATTCTCCTCTCATTTGGAATGCCCATTGGTGGATGCACCATAAATTTATGATATCAAAATAAAAATATCGGTTCGTGTGGTAATTTTATTAAATATAGAAATATGAAATTATTAGTGTACTAACAGTTGGGTAATGGAAACATTTTTCCTATGACAAAATTCAGGTGAGGCTGGATGGCTTAAGTCGTGATCTTATAATAGAACATGACGCTTGCTTTTGGTAGGATAATAAAATATAAAATACAATTAATTCTGAATTGTAATAGGAGTAAATAAAATTGGATGTTTTATTATCATCATTGGAATAAAAAGGGAAAAGAGAAAGCAGCAATAATATGAATTGTAGAAAGCGACAAGTCAAATGATTCCTCCCACAAATTTGTGGTTCCAAAGCAGTTATCAAACATATAGGACCAACAAATATCTTTGGTTCTATTCCCTCCTGCCATTTTTACTTATAATTTCATTTTTTACAAGTACTAAATATTTTTTTATTATATTGTAATGAGTAAGATGACTTAGAATAGTTAGAGGTGATGATATGATAAAAAATTATTTTTTTACGGGGGGAGGAAAATCAAACATGAATAGAGAATATATTAATAAGAATTTAAGTGTTTTACTTTTACTTATAGAAATTACAGTGAAGTAGATTAGTTTTATATTTTATGAATTACAGTGAAGTAGGTTAGTTATATATTTTATGCTTAATACGTATATGAACCTTTTAATTTGATTTTAGATAACTATATTTCTTAATTTTGCGTATGTTCAAGTTATAAAATTAAGCAAGTAAATCTATGTTACGTCTTATGTAACAATGCGCGTTCTATGCAGTGTGTCATGTATTATATATTATAACTCAAAGAATATGTATGTCTACCTAATATAACTTTAGTGTTTTATACATATTTAAAATTGAAAGACAATAATTATGAGCTCAAATTATAAGAAGACAGTTTATTTCCTTTTTATTTTGTGGCTCGATGTTATCATGTATGCATGATGATGTTTAATTATCACCAATTCTCTTTAACTAGTGATGAGCTAGCCCTTTAACCTAAGTTTGACACGACTTATAAAAAAATGCCAATCATTTCGATGTACAACTTTTAGCAAACATTGCATGTTTTTTGTGTCTCCTATCTTGTGAAAATCTAAAAGCTTTAGGTCAAATACAGTAAGTGTGACTGGTCAGGTTTATCCTAGTTGGTCCTTATTTTTCATTTTAGAAAAAATAATCTACTACGGTAAAGTTTCATATAGTGGTGGAAGAAGAAATTTTACTAGAGAGATTTTAATAAAATGCTGGTGTGTAGGGATTTCAAATATACATAATATATTACACTTATACGTAGGTATAATTCTTTGTTGAAAATGATTCGATTGAACCCCTTTAGTAGTAACTCGTTTTTTTATTGTTACTTCATAGAATCTTATAGATTTCAAAGGAAGAATCACGATCTATAGCTTTATGAATTTTAGGTTTTTTATTATTGTTTTCTAAATAAGTAATTTGTACATATGTTCAATAAATATTTTAAAATAAATAGTAAGAAAAATTGAATCAAAGCTATTAGTTTTAACTTAATCTGTTATCTAAGCTCTAGCATCGCCCCAGCCCATAAGTAACATTTTTTTTTTTAATAAATATACATCAAATTAAAAATGCTGAAACAAGTGAGTTAAAGATGGCAAGTTGACTTGAGCATATTTTGTATTAATATAAAAGCAATTTGAATTCTTGATTATGCTATTTAAATACGTACCACCGACGCAAAATATTTGTCATAAAAGTTTCAGTAATCAAGAGTGCCTCAATTTGAATCAGTGAAATCAATCTCCTCCCGTACGATCTCTTTTACTAGTAACTTTTTGATTCTGAGCGATCAATTTGATTTTTTTGTAAAGCTAGATTAAATTAAATTAATTTTAATATTTTATAATCAAAATTTTAAATTCTTGAAAACTAAGAAGTAAATTAGAATCGCTAAAATATTTATCATCACTTTTTGTCAACTACGTGGAAAAGATTGATCAACTTGTCTGAATTTAGGGAAAGAAAATTGTTGAAACAAAATGTGGGGGTCCTCTATTTGATTGGAAATCTTTTCAAGAAAAGAATAGTTGGGAAAATAATCCAACCACCTAGTGGATCAATTGTCAGTTTTATAAGACCTTAATTGTTTTTATTTTTTTGACAATTATAAGTACTCTGATTTGCTTTGTTTTGAGCAAAATAATTAGTTGTTCTGAAGTTAACGGAAAAGATATTTTTACCTTTTGAAAATCAAGTGCCTACTTTACCTTTTGAAAATCAAGAAATAAGTATCAATTATTTCATAAATTACACTTATTATTAATTATAATTATTTTTCAATGTATTTCTTAGGATATTCATGAATTTATTATATTTATAGGGTGATAATCTATTTATCGTTCCTTTAGAATATGCCAAGAAAATTCTGAACAAGTAGAAATCATGAAGATCAAAGAAATTAGGTGAAAGATAAATTTATTGGCTAAGAAAAAAATTTAGAAAATATATATCTCCCTTTTAATTAAGTCTTATTCCTCTCTACTTTTTCTTTTCAAATGAACTTTCATGCACCTCAATAATAAATAATAATTCAGTATCCATGCATGAAAAAGATACTTTTATTTCAAAATTTGACGTAATCAAATATCAATAATTGTTTATACTCACTCAAACTATTGACTAGCAATGAAGTATAGATCATAAAGATCTCAATATTTACATATATACTTGTCCACTTCACAAAGGTAACAATCTATTCAACTTTGAGATGAAATTTGAAACACAAAGTTGTAACAAACTTATGTATTTAGTTGGCAAAGTCAAAAGTATACAAATAAAAATGACAATCCGAAATAAGTAAAAGGGTCTCTTAGTCATTTCAACCGTATGTAAAGAAAACTAGGAGATGTTTACAAAATGAGAGTAACTATTACTATATGGTATATACACTATCAATTTTTAGGGCCAGAGCCAGTTGGTGGCTGTTGGAATTGCTGGTACAATGCTGCCATCCTACTATACGCATCCATGTTAAAAGGCTGTATCCATATAAAATTGACAATTACTTGTTAGTATTAACAAAAATCGTGAAATAATTTATCTCGTATAATAATTAATTTAACCTTGTTTTGAATCAAACGACTTAAATTACCTGTGATTGGCAAGCGAGTAAGGCAGCTAAAGGATCAGGCATAGCAGCAGAGGGAGGAGGAGGGGCGGCGTTGGAGTTATCCCAGGAGGTGATAGGCTGCATGAAGGCGGCAGAAGGGTGGAGAAAGGAAGGAAGTACGGGGATATTGGGGCGGCTAAGGTTGTTGATATCAAAAACTCCGGCAACTCCCATGCCCATACCCATACCCATACCCATACCCATCATAGACATTTGTAATTGTTGTTGCATAGCCAATGGTAACATCATGGCTGGTGACATGTTCATCCTACTCATCATGTGCACTTGAGCTTGAAGTTGCTTCAAATATTCTATCACTTCGTCTAGCATTGATGCTTTATCTGTCTGCGACACAAAGACGAATTTAAATTTTAAAAATTTATCACACGCGCTCAGTATAAAAGGTTGGACCAAAATGGAACTATTGAATTTGTATTTTTTATGCTAGCTTCATTTCTAAAGTCATATCAACCTACTAAGAGGAAAATTCTAAGTAGGGCTAAACAAATTTCAACCATTCCATTACCACCGCACATTTTAATGGTGGTAAAAATTCTATTTCCTACCAAACATTATGACAAGTATGAACATGATAAATAGATTTACAAAGCCCTAGAGAAACAACATAATGAGATATATAAACATTGGTTATGACTTATGATTTTAATTGTTACATATATCCACCCCCAAATAAAGTACAAGGGTATCATAAATGCCATCATTATTATTTATGTACATATAAAAGACACATTGTTTGTTTTTGGTTGTTTCTATTTATTTTTTGAAGTTTTCTTTTTTGTCGAAGTAAATTTCTTTTGGTTCTAGTTGTTTCACTTTAATAAGAAAAAATTATACACATCAAAATGTAGATGACCCAAAGTTATGATGAAATGCATATGATTTCTCCATACTTTATTATTTAGAGATCTAGAATTCTAACTCTTAAATAAAAAAAAAATATTAACAGGAAATATTTTTCTTTTAATGGACCATATGCAATAAGAATCTGAATCAGTCGGATCTCAAAACAGATAATACCAAATATGTAAGTAGAAGATAAAAAGAAGTAAATGTAGAAAGCTCAGCACAAGTGATTGAAGTCAAGACAACCACAAAGAGGGTTTGTACTATTGGTTTAAGGCCCTCAAGGTTGGATTTATGTGGTTAAATAAGATTGTCTTCTCAACCAACAAACGTTTGTCGATTTGTCTCCCTCACCACAATATTTATGTGGACTTAGATCATTACAATTTTGTTTCTTCTCCTAGATATTCACTTTCATATTTAATTTGTTGCCCTTTCAAAAAGTATTGGACCACTTACCACTAAATTGTCTCCAACTCCCATTATTTGAACACATCTACTATTGTACCTTTTTGTTTTCTATCTTAAAGCTGCTCACTTATAGCCAATCTTCACTGACACTTCCATTGAAATTGTTGATTTTTTTAGTAACCTTTTTTCCCTAAGGGGTAATAAAATTAAGACACTTTTCTATCAGTACCAATACTTACTGAAAAAACAAGGAAAATAATTTTTTAAAATCTCTTTTATATTAGCTATTAATAACTTGAGGATAGCTAGACACTCTATTTAATGATAAATTTTGAATATGATGAATAACCAAATATACTATACTATTCCTTTAATGCAAAAATAAATAAATAATAACACACGTGAAATTGAAAATACTTAATAATCTTTAGATTCCCATTACCTTACTCGAATTTGGAACCAACTTCTGAAGTGTCTTCATCCTTTGATTAATCTTGTCTCTTCTTTTCTAGAGATATTAAAAAAAACATAATTAATTCATAATATCACATTCTATTTGTTTTTTTAATTTAAGCAAAGACCACAAAAGAGAGATTTTTAATAGGCGTTTGGACATGAATCGAGTGATTTTTTTTAAAAAAAATAGTATTTGATACTTACAAATGATATTAAAAAGTTTGAGTTATTTTCAAATATGTATTTCATTTTTTAAAAAAATATTTTTTTATGAGAGATAAAACAAAATATACACCACCAATTTTTCAATCATCTTCAATACTCCCTCTATTTCAAAAATAATAACCTAGTTTGACTTGGCACGAAGTTTAAGGGTATAAAGAAGACTTTTGAATCGTGTGGTCCTAAATTAAAGTTAGGTCAAATATATTAAAAAGGAAAGGAGGTCATTCTTTTTTAAACGAAGGGAGTATCAAACTATACAATATTTTGAAGAAAATAAACAAATTCATGTCCAAACGGGCCCTTACTCTTTCAGACTGGTTGTGGATGGCGGCTGCCCTCTTCCTCTTTGTAGAACATGAGGAGTTTTTAGACCCTTTTTTGTTGTTATTATCATCCTCATCATCACCTCCTTCCCTCTGTCGGTTAACAAAATATTCACGAATATTAGTAATATTATTAATTATATAACTTTCTTAAATAAAATTATGTCACGTCTCAACTGAAAAAAACATGCATTTTATTTTTATTATATACTATGTGGCCCTATTAAGTTTTACTGTATTTCCTGAAAATAATTTCTGAATATTCTTAATGATAAAAATAATAGTAACATGAGATGTTGCATGACTTCTATTTTTTATCATTTGATTTTCTTAATAATAAAAATCTAGTCTCTTTTTTTTAATTTATGTAGCACAGTTCAATTAAAATAATCTAATAATTTAACTTTAATAGTAAATATGACATATGAGATAATTTTAAAATAAAATATACGTGTTTAAAAATTGTACTCCTATAAAAAAAAAACATTAGTCGCAGGCGTTTGACATTATTTAAAAGATTCTAAAAATTTTATGGTAAAAAAAGAGATTTATTTGATATCAAAAATAAAAAAAGTGTAACATAAATTGGTACGAACCTGATCTCTGCTGTGACAAACGGAATCGTGATCGTCTCCCGTCCTGTTGGTGCACTGCTTGTCGGAGCTGGTGTTTTCCGGCGACCCCATGGATGTAGAAGTGTACATCGTCGTACCAAATTCTTTATCAAACGTGTCAACCGTCAATTGGCGGCTATCTCCTCCGCACGTTTCACTTCCACTTACACTAATCATATCCGCACGGCTACTCCACTCACGTCTAGTAGTGGGCCGTACTCTCATGCGTGGCGCCACCATCCAGTCTCTACTGTTTGTGGCGCCACTACACGACCCCACGTGTGTGGAGCCGTCAATCCCAGGCACGTGCACGGATCGGTGGTTGTCCGAATTCGAGGTGTTCCTCGAACACGGCACCAACGCATCCTTAGTCATTGTGACTAAACCGGTTGCCGGAGGAGCGTAGGCAACCGCGTTGTGGTTGTTGAACCAAGGAACCACCTCATCCCCACCGTGTTTGTTCCTGTCCACGGTGGACTTCCCGTGGAGATAAAGCGGAACGTCGTCGTAGCAACGGGTGGCTTGGTTCACTATAGATTCAAGGGTGCCACCGTAGCTCGATATGGGCTTATTATTAGCCCGTGGAGGCCCTAACCCATGCATTGCTAACTGCCCATTTTCCCACGTTAGCTCCGCTACTTCATAATCCAATCTGCGAATTCAAAATTTTGAGTCAGTAAATATAAATAAAAATAATAATTAAAAATAACAATTTTATATTGTGAAAGACTAATAGAAAGAGTACATACGAGGGGACATCAGCGGCTAATGAATTGGATTGAGTTTGTATAGGATTTTTTCGAGGAACGGTAGAGTTATCGAGGTCCCAATTCGGTACACACTGATTCATATCGAAGGTAAATAAAAGGGAAGTGTTCTTCTTAGTGACGAATGAATCGAAACAATAATATATTATTATTATTATTCTCAAAGTGTTTGAATTATAATTTTGGTGTTGGAGAGAAGATAATAGATGGAATAAGGGTAGATATAAGAAAATTAAATGTGTTTGACAGTTGGCTATAACTTTAAGTCATATTCAACATATACATATTATGTGGGTGAGGAGGGAGTAGACTTTTCAGACATGAAAAACAAGAAGAGAGAGAGTTAGTATATATATAATTTAATGCATTTTTTTTTATATATAGAGATAAGAAGATAGTGAATTTGAAAGAGAAAGAGGTCCATGGATGAGAAAAGGAAAGAAGAGTTTTTGATTGGAAGATATGTATAAAAGGGGATCTTTTAAAGTCATTTTTGTGGGCGGAGGGTATTTTTGAATAGATTAAAATTGAAAAGTACCACACATAAAAAAAAAAAAAAAAAAATTATACTCCTATTATATTGCAAAATCATTAGATGCCTTAACTAATTATCATCAACTTTATCTTGTGTGTTTTTCACATTCTTTCTTGCATATACAAGTGTACGTACATCAGTATGCCATGTATGTCAAAATTATATCATTCTTCCACGAGTTTTAAGTGACATGTACTACAACTAATTAAATAACTTTATTTGCCAAGATTTGAACAAATAGAACGAAATGAGCAAAAAAAGTACTATTTTTATCTATATTATTAAACCTAAAATTCTAGTATAATTCTTTACCTACTTTACTGATCATTAATTAAACCTTTTGGTTCATGTTGACATTAAAATTACTTCAAATTATACTATAATACGGAATATTTTATTCCATTTTTAAATATTTTTTAAAAGATTTGTCATACGTAGATACTTGTTACATGTAAATTTAATCTAATGGTATAGAATATTTATGCATTATCAGAAAGAAAATAGAAAGGAACATGAAATATGGGATATCTGATCTTCTAACTTTTATATGTGGCATTTGTTCTCCATTTTCAATTTACTTGGCCTATATTGAGCTATGAAAATCTAAATCTAATTATTAGTCACTAATTATTTAATCATTTATTGACAAGAATAATTTTGAAGAAAAAAAAGAATTTGTACATGTATATTCACGCACAAACATTAAAACATCATAAATTCTCAAATTTAAATATTAAATTATTATAATACCCCCAACTAAAAACATTTAATTTAATATATATTTTTATATTTTATATTTACTTATTTAATTATATTATATTATATTATATTATATTAAAAGGAGGACTTTCACATATGGCCACTCAAAAATAGTTTAATTACGCGCCACAACTATATAGTTTGTTAATTACGATTTGTAGCTACATGTTATAGGGAGAAGAGTGGAGAGCGGGATAGGGAAAGGTAGGAGAGAAGCGAGCGAGAGTAGGAGAGTGGTGAATTAATATGTATATCAGTTAGATAATTGTGTGTATATATTTATATATATAAAGCGGTATACATATGTATTTGCATATCTGGTGAGCGAGATTGGAAGAGGGAGGAGAAAGGCGAGAGATGGGGGGGGGGGGGCAATAATTTGTATAATTTGAATTTCGTTTGTATAATTCACATGTTCCTATATAACTAAGTAATATAAAGTCTGAAATTATACAAATAGGATAAAACTCAAAATAACGAATTAATACAAATATGAACTTTAAACAATTATACATATTATATTATAAAAATGACATTATATAAAGTATATTATACAAATCCAAAGCTACACATTTATACAAACTTTAAAAGTTATACACAAAAATATTGAATATATATGGTGATAAAATTGAAAACTAAAGGAAATCATCCTCATATAAAAATACAAACCATCGTATATAAATACAAATCAAACGAAGAATTTTTAGTTGTGAATTATACAAAATCAGCCCACATAATTGATGGTTAATATTAGTCGCGAGTGATAATTATAGAAAACTATAGTTATGATAACTAATTAGGTAGTATAAGTTTATTTAACCACATAATTTTCTTTATTAAAAATAGTCACCTTTTCACAGTAAAAGATTGTGACTTTTTCAATAAATTATGATTTCTTCGATGGGTTATGATTATTGTTATCCAATAAATTATCTGCACTTGTGTTTTCATCCTATAATGTTCATCACATACATACTTCAATATAATTTATATCATTTTGATAATTCACATACAATGCACACGTTGGAGAAGCGTAGGTCTCAATATAAGAGTCTAGCTAAAAGAAAAGGAGAGTATAAGAAAGTTTCTCTGGATTAGGTAGTAAATTCTGTCATTCTCATTTTTTAGAAGATAAAAGGAAAATTTCGACATTTTAAGATAAGTAGTACATATGTGTTAGTACTCCTTGACTTAATTTTTAGTTTGGTAGCTTTATAATTATCAATTCTAAACATTCAAGTAACAAAATGAAACTTTAATATTCTGTATCCAAACTTGATCCTAGTAGTCTTGAATCATGAGCAATATTAAGAGTTGACCCTCTTAAAAGCATGATTAACAGTACAATTAATTCGGATTCGAGGAATTTGTTAATCATGCAAGTATCTTGTTCATTTTTTTTTCAACACTTTATTTACTTTAGGGATTAATTCACCTCAAATAAAATAGTTTTTTTATTATAAATCATTTATATTACAGTAGAACCTTCCATAGAGTTAATTTTTTTAACTTTAAATTTTCTTCCTATTCAGAGTTTCGAACGATCCGAAACCTTTGATTAACAATATTCTGAACTCCAAAACCTAAACTTATTTCACTTTGTCGATCAAGTACATAGTTGTATGGTATATTTATTGGGGGAGTAAATTGACAATCTAATTCATCTCGTGTCATTATTGTTAGAATTCATATACAGAGACTAGCACTCTTCATCAATGAAGAACAATAACAGAGAAAAGAGAATGAAAAATATATTCCAAAAGCATCAAAAAAGTGTGTTTACAGTGATTCCATTAGATTCATTAATTATACTTTCTTAAATAATTTCTTTCAAGTAAACCTTAGAAGAATTAATAAACGAATATTAATTATTTATCGTGAATATGCCTGAGATTTTGTTGTAAAATAGTTCTGATTGCTTACTCAAGAAGAAATACAGAGAATATGGATTCTTTTTTTATATTGGCTATACAATTTTATCACATAAACTTATATAATATAATAATAATAATATGTGATCATTAACATTGTGTTGGAAATATATATATATATATATCTTGTGAAAGCAACAGGAGAACCCGTCTACTATAAAAAGTAAGTTTTTGGCATATGTACAGTATTCCTTTAAATAATATAAGGCCATTAATATATACACGTACATACACTCACATTGGAATCATATAAACAAAAAAAAAAGGAGATTCCATTATTCATGGTTTGTCTGCATTACTTTATAATTAAAATAATATGAGATACTCCAGTTTTCATCGCTCCTCTGGATTTCGTTTCATTTCATACTTTGATTTTTGATAAATACGACTTTTAATAATGGCACGAATTCATCACTCAATTTATTTTATCTGCCTATGTTGTTAATTACATTAATGTTTTGTAAAATACTCCCTCTGTTTAATTTTACTTATCACTAATCCTAAAAATAGATATTGACATACCTAGAAAAAATAATAAGGGGTGGGCGGGGGGATTGCGGGGGGCTGGTAGGGGATGGTGGATGGAGGTCGAGGGTAATTGTGAAAAAATGAAATTTTGATAATACAAATATTTTTTAAGAAGAAACTCAACTTTTTTTGGGGGGGTGGTTGAGGGGCTGATTTGACGGTAGATATAAAATAAATTGATTTTTTCAATCAAGAAAATTGTAATTTAAAGTTGAAAGAGAATTTCGGATAATATTTTCTTAAAGTTTTGACGAAAATAAATTAATTTAAAAAATATTTTTCAAAATATATAACCCAATCAAACATGAAAAAGTTAAAAATATTTTAAAAAATAAGAAAATGAGACAACTCTTTCTTAAACTGTATCACAAAACAGATCTTAAAAAAATATTTCTCTTTCCTACCAACACACCCGTAGTTAAAAAAGCTAAATCAAAGAGTATCAATTAAATGTCTTTAGTGGCTACCAAAATAAAAAGGAAAATGCAAAATACTAATATTTAACCCTGAAATTGGAATATAGGCTTGACTGTAACCAAACACCACAATCTTTTTTACTTTTAAAAATCAAAGAATCTTAAGTATTTGATGGTAAAAAAAAACACCACTTACATTTTAGACGAGTTTTTAAAGGCACATATAAATCTCAGGAAACAGAAGGTTGTATTTATAATGTGTTTTTGTGTTACGACAAATTAATCATGTTAGATCAATATGATTACTTGTGTGTCCTAAAGTAATTGTCATATTTCATTTCTCGAGAGTCAAATTATATAAGTTTAATTAATATTTTAAAAAAATTATTCTTATTATTATATTGATATATGAGTGATTAAATCTTATATTATTTTTTATAAAAATCTAAATATTAAGTTAATATAATCAAATTAACCCTATAAAGGTAAAATACGACAAGCAATATGAGACTAATACTTAAAAGATTATGTGGGGATATAACAAGATTTTTGGAATGTGGAAAAAAGATGACACGTGTGAATGCATGAAGAATTTTAGGACACGCCACAAGTTGGGAATCTACATTCAATTGTTAGGGTCGGGTCGGGCCGCGCGGATGTATTGGAATCCAGTCAATGTAGGGCTCGGGTCGGGTGACGGGCCAGTTAATCCGGCTGGCTATTGAGCTGGGCAATTGGAGGCTCGAATTGGGGTTGGGTTAATCACCATAGCTCTCTCTCTTTTTTCAATTCCATTTTTTCGTTCTCCACAAAATATTAAAGAGGACCACAGGTTTATGTAGACACTTCACCGAACTATTGTGGACATCTCTTAGCTCAAATACACATGTTTGATTTTTTTTTATTTTTTTTTTTTGTTGAGATTTATTCAAATTTATAAAACTTTGTACTATATAATTTTTGTTGACATTATTGTAACTTCAAAATAAATTTTAAATGAAAGACAATATGTGGTAATGGAGGCATAACATACCCAAGTCAAACAACCAGCTAAGAGAATCCAATAAAAATTCCACTATAAAGATAGGAGCATTATGCAGTTTTGCGCCTAATCAAAGTTTGCATTTAAGTTTTGTTTAGAAAGTGTGTTCATAAAAAAAGTTTAGCCATAAAAGGCAAACTAATAAAACTTGCATTTGCACCTAAAAAGTGTGCAATGTTGATGTTTAAAGCAGATTTCTTTCAACTTATTTAGCTAATAGTAATGAAAGTAGAATTTGGAAAAAAGTCTTATTCTTATTCTTACTAAAACATTACACATATAACTGCACTTATGAATTATGAATGTTAAGTTTGCATCACTTACTCATTCGTCAACGAATATTAAGACATCGGCATCGTTTGATCGCTGAGAAAAGGAATAGCAATTTTGTTATTTGTTTGATTATGTGTATGAATTAAGTATCGAAAATCTCTATAATCCCACGTAAAAGGTGAATGATATCTCATATTTTTGTCTAGACTATTACATCAACCGAAATAATTGGGCCTAGTTCAATTGCAGGTGATTGTCAGATTTAACATCTTAAAGGCCCAAGTCATCCGACCCAACTATGACAAAAAGTGGGTCTGGATCTGTAATTGGACCCATGTAATATTAAATTGGCAGCAACTGCGCAGAATAGCCAATTACCTTTACTATTGAGAAAATAGAGTAGTTATTTTAAAATTTTACATGTTGGTGATTATATTTTAATTATGGGAGTTGTAAAGTAGTAATTTTGTAATTTTTATTTCATTAATCGAGGCAAATGCAAATATTAGTGATTTGGGAACATCATATTTGATTTTTAAAAACATAATACTATATTTTATACATGTCTACTAAACCTCAAATGCTAGTTCCTCGGTGAAGTTAATTAAGTCTGAGCATCATATATTTACATGATATTAGAGTCAGGTTCATTCATTCCTGTTTGAGTTCCATTCAAAACTCCAATTTGGTCTAGGCACGAAGGGGGTTGTTAGAGTCCCACATTTGCTGGGGATCAGAGTGGATTGATGATTTGCTTATATGGACTTCGTCAATTATCACCTCAAAAGCTAGCTTATGTGATTGAGTTAGGCTCAAGGGCTATATGTTTACATCAAGTTTCCGGATTGCTGCTTGTTATTTCAATGCCTTGACTAGCTCAATTGTCTTATTACATGTTACGCTAAAATTTAGAATGAGAGACTTCGTTTCACATGGCAAGAGATGTATAGGAGACATGTCAAAATCTGCAAATTGTTCATCAGAGAGTGTGCTTATTATTGGATTAATACCATTACTGGCAAAATGAATGATTGGGTGCATTATATATCTTGTAATAATAAAATGGATTTTCCCATCATAGTCCCACTTTTAACAAAATAATGTAGTCTGATTATGTTCCCCCTTGGAAAAAAAAGAAAAAAAAAAGATTATGTTCCCCCAACAAAGTTTTTTAATTTTTTTATTCTTGTTTTCTTTTGGCAATTGATGTAACATATATACTAGGAGGAGTATTATATTGTTGGGCAAGATCTGATTAATTAGCTAGCTTACTCAAAGACAAGTATTAACGTGGAAAGAGTTTAAAATTTATTTATATACTAGGTTCTTTCAAGACAAATCTACACATTTTACTTGCTGATGAAACTTGGCTATTGAACTTACTGTTGATGTTTAGGGCTTGAAATTGGGTGGTCATAGATTCTATGGAGTTTTAGGTGTCAGGTTTGAGCCCTAGGGATGAAAAATATCCTATTTGTTTTGAATTTAGTCAGGCCTCAACTATGTATTGAACAACAGGTCGAAAATAAAAAAAAAAACACAACTTGAAGTATATATTTTAGAGAGAGAGAGAGAGGGGGGGAGGGGGAGTTAAGTTTGGTCATAAAAATTCTTAAACTATACACCATAACTTAAACTACATCCTTAAAATATTTTCTATCAAATTAAGGGGTACTACAAACACATGTACAATTCACTTGACTATCAATTAAAAAAATCCCTACATATTTCATACCCTGCTACAAAAGGCTCTGGAAAAAATATCTTAAAAATCTTTAACATCATTGCTCGCTGAAACAAAAAAAATATGAGGAAGGCATGATACATGATATGTTTATCTTCTCATTTATAAACAGAAAAAAGTTAAAGCTTAATTATCTTCATCTTTCTCAAAGCCAATTTGTAGTTAGATCAATAATTTTTCAGGGCAAGTCTCCAACAAACACCATTTCTAGCAGATTCAGTTGAGCAGAAACATATTTCCGATGAACAATTTTTTTAAATATTAAATTACATGGAAAAAAAACTTGATTAATTTTTTTTGTATAATGCTAAGCTCAATTGCCAAAAAAAGCTCACCAAAATATTTTTGGCGTATTTCAGAATAACAAAAATGAGGAGGTGACTTGATTATTTTTGTGAAATCTATTAGTTTTCTGACAAATTTTAGTAGAAGAATAAAAGTTGTTAACTTTCAAATACTTGAAAGATATTTTTTACTAAGATTGATATTTTAAAGTATAATTTAATAAGGATGATATATATATATATATATATATATATATATATAAGTTTTAAAAATGTGCATATACGCATATATTTAGTATATTTTATACAACAAGATGTTACATCTAATCTGAATTGTACTACTCTAAAATTTCAATCTGTTTTTAATATATGTTAGTATTTTCCATATATTAAAATAACGATTTATTAGTATTTAGTAATAGAAGTTCATTTTGAGATCCCAACATCCAAATTAATTATCTAGATTTGTGACAAAAAATAACTCTAGATGGCCAGATCAAATCAAATAACATTTCTTAATAATGTGCCATTATTATTATTTATATTATTGCTAAAATAATTGCATAAATAAATCGTAGCAATCTTATATATGTAATTGATTGCTTGGAGATAATCTTACTCCACGTTAAGTAATATATAACAATAACATCATATATATATAGGACCTGATTGTGGTGGATTTATTCATTTCTTTAACATTACAGCATCTTAAATGCCTATGCTTCATGTGTTCATGATTATGGAACTTATATTACAAAAATAATATTCACACGTGGATATATACAAGTTTTTATATACAAAAGTATCTTTTCATATATAACTCAACTTGTTTTTAAACCTTCTTTATATGCATGATTAACACATTGTTAGAGAGAGAAAAGAAGTAAAAGTTCAGCCGCACTTGACATTTATATTTACAAGTAACCCCTCCGATTATAATTAAAATTTTAGAGATAAAATGTGATATTCAAATATCTCCTATGTGCCTTAATTATGTGGAGTTACGGAATATATCACGTAATACAAAATGTGTACAAAATTACAAAAAATTATAAGTTCAGAGGGGGGGATAAGACCTTATTGTGTGTCTCTGAAATTTGATCATAGTCTTGAAATTTGATCATAGTCTAGAGACTACTTTTGCCTTATCCCGTTTTTTTTTTAAAATCACTTTACCAAATAAAAATACAGGAAATAATTTGTTTCTTCTTATAAAATCTCATTTATCATTTAAAATAGAATAACTTCATGTACTCTTCTAACGGATAATATATGTCGTATGTATAAGATCAGAGTAAATACATTGTTAATTTTTATTTATATAGGATAAAAAAAATTATAATAAAACCAGAAAAAATATTTTTTTTATTTTTTCAAATTGAAATAGAATAAACATTTGCTAAATTAAAAAAAAAAATCATTGGAAGAACGTGTTAAAATATGAGAAAATTACGCGGTAAAACAAACTTATACTACTTAATTATTCATCATAGCTATAGTTTGTTATAACTCACGACTAACATTATACATCAATTACGTAGTCTGACTTCGAGATTGTATAATTAGCCGCATTTGTATAATTCGCGATATTTATGTAATTCACAACTAACAGTTTCTAATTTGATTTATATTTGTATACGATGATTTGTATTTAATTTGTTTATGACAATGATTTCCTCTGGTTTTTTCAGTTTTATCACCATATACATTCAGTCTTTTTGTGTATAACGGTTGTATAAACGTGTAACTTTCGTAATTTGTATGATATAATTTATATAATGTAATTTGTATTTTGTATAATTGTTTAAAGTTCATATGTTTATGTTTGTATCAATTCGATATTTCGAGTTTTATCATGTTTGTTTAATTCGAGACTTTATATTACTCAATTATATAAAAACATGCAAATTATACAAACAAGATGCGAATTATACAAATTATTGCCCTCTCTCGCTCGTCTTTCTCCTCCTTCTCCCGATCTCGATTGTCATACATACAAATACATATGCATAATATACAATTATCTAACCGATATACATATACAATTCACCTCTCTTCCACTCTTTGCCCTCTCTCGCTCGCCTCTCTCCTCTCTCTCCAAATCTCGTTCGCCACTCTCCTCTCTATAACATTTAGCTACGAATCGTAATTAGCAAACTAAAGTTATGAAGCGTAATTAGACTATTTTTGAGTGGCTATATGCGAAAGTTTCTCATTTATTTGAAAAAATCATCTTTTTAACCATTAAGGAACAATAAGGTATTTCTGAACCAAATTATTAACAACAAAAATATTTTAGATCAAGAGTGTGTTTGGTATGGAGGAAAAACATTTTCTGGAAAATGTTTTCCAATTTTCTCATGTTTGTTTGGGACAAAAGTTTTGGGAAATGTTTTCCAAATCAACTCATTTTCCTCAAAATTAAGGAAAATGACTTTCCTTCAAAAATTAAGGAAAACATTTTCCAAAACTCTCCTCCAATTTCAAATTACATTTTTTTATTGAAAAAATATCAATTTTAAAAAAAAAAAATTCAATTTCAAAATTTTATTTTTTCACCCGATTCCTGACCCCCTACCCCACCCCACCAGCCAGCCCCCCCCAACCCTACCCCCTCCCAAAAAAAATAATTTTGCTTTTTAAAAATATTTTCAACTTCAAAATTTTATTTTTAAACTCCTACACCCCACCCCCTGCCAGCCCCTAGCCCCCTACCAGCAGCCCCAACCCCAACCCCAACCCCCAACCCCAAAAAAAATAATTTTGTTTTTTTAAAATATTATCAACTTTAAATTTTTATTTTTTCACTCATACTCCCCTCTCCCCTGCCCCCCCTCCCCCTACCCCCCCCCCCCAAAAAAAAAATTATTTTTAAAAAATATCAATTTCATAAATTATTTTCTACTCTAATAAAAATAAAAGATGTCTCTCAAAAACATTTTTCATTCATAAATTAAACACTAAAAATCATTTCCGGAAAATATTTTCTACTCACCATCCAAACATGAGAAAATAAGTCCAAAATCTACTTGTTTTCCAGGAAAACATTTTCCTTCATACCAAACACACCCCAAATCATAAACATAAAATATTTTTCTCATTTCACATAATTTAAAAACACTTTTTTTTTAATCCTTTTCCGTATTTAAAATAATAGTACTCTCAATAAAACATATAATGTGGAAAGGGATTTATCAATATTGAAATCGACCAAACCAAAAGAAAAATAAACCAGTAAAATTATTTGTAGATTTTAAACCCATCCACACATGGACAAGTGATTAACAAAGGTCGAAAGGTCTAAAAGCTGTTTGGATAGTTAGTTTTAAGTTGAAACATAAAAGTCAAATTTTAAATGTTTTTTAAGTAAAACAAAATAAAATAGGAAAGTCTTATTTTTAATTTTTTAACCCTCGCAGTAATAAATAGATACAATAATAAAGAGTGTTAAAACCTTTATCGACATTAGTTAAGACTTAAGAGTCATTAAATCAAATGTCGCTAAAGGCTTTAGGAACATGTACAAAGAATTTTAATTACTGCTAAAATACATATTCAGCGGCAATAGAGCTATTGTCGTTAATTAAGGGATGCTAAATCATTTTTTAATCTAATACGTTTTGAGTCATTTTTAACTTTATCAAACACTTTAAAAGCTAAAAACTACTTAAAAGCAGATTTAACTAATTTATAAATAAAATCAAACAGACTCTAAATTTAATCATAATATAGTACTACATATAAATCAAATCCCTAAATCAAATACAGGGACCATTTTTTTTTCTCCTTTTGTTTTTAACTTGTTGGAATTTTCTGTTTCCTCTTCAACTCATTGGAAAAAGACATTTGGAGGTGTTTGGACGTGAGTTTGAAATTATTTATTTAAAAATAATTTTCTATCTTATAAAGGTATAGGAAAAGTCTAATTACATTCCTTTTTTTCTCAATTTTACTTGTATAATTATAATGTATATATTATTATATTTATCTGAGCGAAAATTGATTATAAGTTAAAATTGTGTTTGATCTTAAATTTCATAAGCAAATACTTGGAATTGAATTATATTTTTTCTAATAACCAAAAAATCTATAATTTGTAAAAATCATATTAAAAATTTCTTTAACTCGTATATAATTTTATCAAATAAGCAACATATCTATATTAAATTACATGTTCGGACAAGACTTTGAATTATCAAAGGGAAAGACAATGAGATACAAGTTACCCATACACTGAAATCCTATGCAAATTTCTGATCAAATAAAAACACATAAACTAATAGGAAAAAAAAAATCGTACAAATATTTCATTTATGACCATTTGACCAATAATAGACACTATTGTACTAAAGTTGGCCATTTGATAACATGATTTCATAATTTCAATTAATGTAACCTTTTGACTGAACATAGGGATGAAATGTCATTATTATAGTCAAAACTTTTGGTTAGGCCCAAAGTAATTAATTATAATATAGGTCATACCATACACAGCCTGTATGGGCAAAAATCATGGAGTAATGTAGTGGGACCTAACCCCTTTAACCTTCAACAATTTTGGTACTCATGATATTGTACAAAATCGTACTTTTAAATCTTTTTGATTTGATCAGAAAATCTTATTCTATAGTTTTTATTTCATTTTCTTTGGTGTATATGTGTGTTCATGATCTATCAAATAGATCTCCTTTGGTTTCCACTTTTCAATAGTATTCTCATGTCATCACTTTTATTCAATGTGATGAATGAGTTTTCACAAAGGCACATTAGTAAAAAAAAATTTGTTACTTTGGAGTGGGAGAGAAATGATCGAAAGGTGGATTTTATTAGCTCAATCAATTGACTATCAAAATTAATTTCACCTCGATTATATGTTTGTATATCTAGAATATATCATGTTTGTACATATTCGCTATATGAATTTATTTAGAAAGACTATTTTCAAGTTGAATAATGAATGATATGTCATATGATCCTTTGAACATATTATGTCCGTAATGAGTTAATAGATAAAAATTTCAAACAATTAAAAAAAAAAGTTTCATCGATACTATTTAAGAGAGGTTTGTAATTTTGAAACAATATATACTTGTAGACTCATAGTGAGAACACAAGCATTTTGTCACTATGCAAAATGCATCCAACCATAATAAATGAGGAAGAAGAAACTCACATGAAAGCTTCCAACAAATCTCTTTGTACGTATTCGTTTATTATTATTATTATTATTTTAAAATAGCAAGTTGCAAAAACCAGAAAGATTTTCAATTTAATGTTTGAAGCTACTGCACGTGTGACTTGTACTAGTTTCTTATACTCACAAATTTTCACAAACTCCACTATTCTTATTATAAATTGATTAATATATTAAAAATAGATATTTAATTTCAAAATTAAAATTTCTTTTGTCACATTTATGTTTAGTTCGTTCTAATTGATTTTCTAATGAATAAGATAGAGTCATAATAATTCGAATGATATAATTAATTATTATATTTAAATAAATAAAAATAAACGGAGAAAATACGTAGGTTATTAGCTTAGCTGTGGGACACAAATCTCAAAGAAATAAAGACCCCTTTCTTAAATGCGTGGACCTTTTAAAGACCTAACATATTTGAATACCTCCTTCCCCACTCCTACCACTTCTTCCTACTGTCGGTGAGTGACTAATTTACCCCTCTTTTGGACTTATTCATAGGGTAACTATATTTCTTCTCCCTACTTTTATTTCATCATTTTTTTAAAAAAATTATCTAAAAAATTCAATTAGACAACTTAATCCAGTTTAAAATATATTAGAGTTTATTTTGGATGTAATATATAAAAAGCTTAATAATAAGAATCTAAAGGTTAAATCGAATACATTAGATTCATTTTATATAGTAATGTTTTTCAAATTCTGAATACGGCTCTGTTTAGGCTTGTATCACTTTATAATATGTTACTAAAATCTTATGTATATCTAGTATATTAATATTTCATCGATGTGAGATTTGTCTAGACCATATCACATATATCTTTCTTTAGAAACTCAAGGTTTCCACTGAAAATTCTCTATCATTATCTTAGATTTTAATAACTCTGAATATCATCTGTAATAACAAGCTCATGTTAGAAATATTGTTTGTTTTGAATATTAACCTGTATAACTTTAAAATGAAAATTACTTTCTTACCTAACAAGTATCTTTCTCGTATAGAATTTACTTAGGGTATCACAATTCATAGATCCTAAATATAAATAGCCTTGTCCACCCATAGTAAAAGGTATAGTTAAAATATTGGTGTGTGGAATAACAGTTTGACTTAGTAGCAATTGGGAGATTCAAGAACATACAGCTTGCAGTGATAGTTCTAGCTACAAGGCAAAATAGAGTATCATATAATATAAGAAATATGCAGATGACAATATAATATGTGATCTAACAATAAATTAAAGCATAAAACTAGCTGGTGTGTCTGGACTTTGCCTTTACAATGAGGAGGCAAATATCTTGTAATTTGATATTACCCCTCCTTTCCTACCCACCTTCCAAAAGTTTCTCCTACTTTATATAAAATTGTCCGTCTCAATTTATACGATTTATTTTTCTTTTTATTTAATATAACATATTTCTATAATTAGTAACTATTTTAATTTTAAATCTTCATTTTATTTATACTAAAATAACTTATAGTAGGAGGAATATATTTGAACAAAAAATATAACGGGAGGGATATAATTTGAACTAAACATACAAAGAGAGGCATATTTAAATTATTTCAGATAGGACATAGTATACTTAACCTTTTTCAATTTATTTAAAATCATAAGTATTTAATATTGAATTATATCATATAAATTGAGACAGATAGATATAACAGTGCCAAAAATTCCACCAAACTCTCAAATTTCCCTCCCTTATATAACCAATTCCCTTTCCCTTTGCCCATAACCAACCATTCATTCATTTCCCAAGAAAAACAAAACCCCTCCTCTGTTTTTTCCCCTGAATTAACATTCACAATCAAGAAATGGCCAACATATCTCCAAGAAAACTAAGAGATGATCTTTATTGTTACTCTTATGAACAAGACTCAAACATCCCATTAGTAATCTCAGTTCTTGCTTCTCTAATTGAGAGGAATTTAGCAAGGAATGAGAGAATAGCCAAAAATTGTACATGGGCATTGTCCAAGAATGTAAGAACAAGAGTATTTGATTGTCATGAAACACCAGACATGACAATACAATCTTATTTAGAGAGAATATTTAGGTACACAAGAGCTGGACCATCAGTCTATGTTGTTGCTTATGTTTATATTGATAGATTCTGTCAACTATATCCTCACTTCAAAATTAGTCCAAGAAATGTACATAGACTTCTCATTACAACTATTATGGTTGCTTCCAAGTATGTTGAAGACATGTAAGTGTCACTTTTTGGTTTTTGCTTCAATTTCAAGACTTTATATTATAAAAAGGCCAAAATTAATTAATTAACTTTTGTTGTCAATGAAGCAATTTAACTAATGTATTTGTGTAAATTTTTTTTTTTTTCAGGAATTATAGGAATTCATATTTTGCAAGAGTGGGAGGATTGACAACAAATGAAATGAACAAATTGGAGATGGAGTTTGTGTTTATGATGGGGTTTAAGTTTCATGTGAATGTGAGTGTTTTTGAGAGCTATTGTTGTCATTTGGAAAGGGAAGTGAGCATTGGAGGAGGCTATGAAATTGAGAGGACATTAAGATGTGCTGAGGAAATCAAATCAAAACAAATAGAAGAAAGAAGTTGTTGTACCCAAATTACTAGAGTTTTGTTGTAACTCAAATTTCACAAATGGAAGTTTTTTTGTTTTGTTTCAATTACAAAGTGTAAATATAATTAGTACTATGTAAAGGAGTTTTGACAATTTTTGCTATGTAAAAAAAAAAGGCATAGTAGAAGTTTTCAGATGTGACAAAGTTTTGTTGTTACTTTCTGCAGTGAAAATGTAGTGGCTATAGTGTGTTGAATTTGAAAATCAATTTAAAGTATGTCAATAAACATTTATTATTCTTGGTCACTATGTCAAAGTGGTAAAAATATAACTTCCTAACATTTTGATGTACTCATCGTGTTTATTAAAAATATAGTTATTTCATAATATTTATCGTTTTAAAAGATTAAAGAAAAATGAATCCCCACCACCACAATTCTAACTTTGGCATGAATAACTCTATTGAGTAGTTATAGAAAAGGGATTAGTGTGGTAAAACAAGAAAGAATAAATATGGATAAGTCGAATATATAAAAATGTCTCTTATTATTATTTTTTCTATAAGGATATGCAAAAGGCTAATATGAGAAGTAAATGAGAACAAATGAAACTATAAATTGTCTAATCTAAAGGAACCATGCTACAAATTTTAATGTAGAATGGAAAGTATGATTTCGATAGAATTCAATGGTTTTACTCCAAAATATAATATATGTATTAAGAAAATGACCAACTATGTATATAAAATATACTTTAAAACACATGAGTTAGATTTGCACAAAATATCAGACATGAGGGCAAAATTATCAACTTTTCTAATGAGAAATAAATTTGCAACTTTAGTGAAAGGAAAAGTGAGTAGAGAAGGAGCTTAATTAGTTCTTGACAGCTATAGTTTACAAAAGCTTAAGATAAAGTCATCACCTAATTAGTACATCTAATAATAACACACGATTGCAATTCCTTTGCCTTTTGATTTGCAATTACTTTTATATCATATCCCATGATGATGATATGTAGGAATAAATATAATTAAAGTGGTCATTAGAGAAACATTAGAACTTAAAATACAATTGAAGGACCTAAAGTATAAGAGCATCTAATTATGTGAGATCTGATCACTGATCACAAATCATAATGTCATGCCAACAGAAAACAATTTGAAAGAGTCAATGGAGGAGAATTAGGACAATGAAAATTATTGATACAAATTATTATTAAAAAATTAAGTATAAAAGAAAGTTGTGGTTTTAGTAAAGGTTCAGCTAATCAAAGGAGTACAATAATAATATATACTTATAAATAAATGGATTTTGTTCAATTTCCTAATCAAGATTCAATGTTTCTTTCTTCTTTGGCCATTATTATGATTGCTCCTAATGGCTGGAGTTTTTCTCTTTCTTGTATTATTATCAACAGTATTAATGTCCTTTTACTAGTATTATTATTAATTATAGCATCGTTAAAATCGTATTTTAGAAGGTCATATCAATTTTATTGTTGATATTATTATTGTGCAAGGCAAAATAGGTGATAATTATTCTTCCCTCCAACTTAAGTTGTGTAAATAAAAGATCAAACACCTCCTCATCTAAATTTATGCTACAGAGATTATCCCCTGTAGAAGGGATTCCGGTGCAAAATCATCTTGCCTCAGCAGGATTTCGAAAATGACCTATCTTATTAAGTAATTAGTATTAGTGATTTATTTCACGACTCGAATCTGTAACTTGTGGGTCCTTTTTTCTTGAATCGAAGTGTCAATAGACGATTTTTTTCTATAAAAGAAGTATCAACCTTGTCCTCTAACTCTAATTTGTTTTATTTTCAAATATACACTTTTCTTTTGGTCCATTTTAAAAGTAGGATATGTTTCCATATTTTATTTTTTTTATTTACCTTTTGATAATATATCTTACGAGCACATAACAGTTATAATATATTCAGTGTAACTCTATGAACAGAGCTTGAGGAGAGTGGTGTGGACGCAAACCTTTTTCACTATCTAATAAAGATACGCAAATTATTTTTTGATAAATCCTCGATTTTAAAACATATGACCTTATAAGCATATAAAATTTATGAAAATTGAAGTCCACATAAATTAAAAGGGGTACCTTTGTCTAATTTTTGTTTTTCTCTTTTTGAATTTCATGTCAACATCTCCATGTAAAATGAAAAGCTAAGGGGGGTAAGTAATTGATTTTGCACCTAATGATATAGATAAGAGTGTGTGGAAAAGGAATCTAATATCATCTCAGTGTCACTCTCATTCATAAAAGCTATAAATAATGAATATACATGACCTTTCTTTTCATCAAGAAAATCATTGAAGGATTAATTTCTTTTTAAATGTTATTTTAACTAGTAATATAAATTTTGTATGGATGATATTTTAGTATTAGTAGTTAGTTATATATTACCAAAATGTTAATCAAGATACTCATCTAATTAAGATCTTCCAATGACAAAGACCTCCTTTTTAAGCACCCACAATACATATATTAACAAGTGACAACTATAAAAATTTAGGGCCTTTTTTTAGGGGTGGAGCTAGAGGACGCTAAATATTAAGGCCCCTTCGTAGGGGCAGTGTTAAAGGCGTAAAAATTCATTTATATTTAATACTGTTGAATTATTTTAATTTTTAATAAAAAATCTAATTTCGCTATTAAACTGTAACTTTTCTCTTTTTGGAATAGTCGAACAACCAACAAGCTTACATTATCTGTAGACATGGATTTGCATAATTGAAATCTTTCAGGAATTACTGGATATATGTGAATTAACAACACCTAAGTACATTACCAAGCTAAGTTTGGTTAAACATGTCGGTGAGGGTTTTATAACATTTAATAGAAAAAATTTAAGATTGAGAGTTAAGTGTGTTAGAATGAGTGGAACCTTAATCGGGTAAATTGCAGAAATCTCACTAGTTTAAGAGTTTAATATTTTGATATACGTTAGCTATCGATGTTACGAATCTTGTCGAATTTTCGTGTGTCTATATATATTTATTTCGAGATATATAAGATTAGAATTTGGTTGTAATTTACTCTAGATACATACACAAATTTCGTGTGTCTACATATATTTATTTTGATATAGGTGTATATTTCATTTTTTTGTTATATACATACAATTTAAAATTCCGAATCAAAGATAGAATTATTCGAGCCCCTGCATACGGCAACAAAGACAAATCTAATGTCAAAATTTGACAAGTTCGACCTTTATATATATTGACATTAAATTTATTTTAATTTCAAAACCTTAGATTGAAATTCATAGTTTGTTGTAATTTTAGTGGGTCTTCACACATATATATATTCATGGTTAAAAAAAGTACTAGGTTCGGATTGTTGATATTAACGATACATTTAGATATAATATTTTTTAACAATGCATGGTTGAAAGTCTAAACGAGAGATAGTTAGATTATAAGTTATTAACTACATGTTTCGATACAATGTTTATTATAAAATTGTATTTTATTGCATTTTAACAAAGATTTAAATAGACCATGTACTCATTTGTGTATCATTTACCAATATAAATTATAAATGATATAATGTAAAAGAAATTAATAATAGGATATACACATAAGATTAAATCATTAATTTTTATAAGTATAAATTTTATGTTCATTATCTACACTATAGATACAATCCATATGAATGGATAAGTACTAGAAATCAAACTAAACACCTAACATAAGGGGACCCTTTGCCTAAGCAGCTTGGACTAATGATCCTGATCAGCAAAATTTCAAAACCTATAATTAAATATATGAAATGAGATTATGAGCATACACTAATTTAAAATTTTGTTTTAAGTATTACTAGAAAATTAATTTTATGTTCACAAATGATTGGAATGAGTTTGGCAATTGTTGTTTGATACAAACACAATATGGTATATAATCCACCTCCAGACCACTAATTAGTTCATGTCTTATGTATATGACTATATGTATGTACACATAATCATTTTCAACTTTATATTAATTATTAATTATTCCTAAACCAACTCAGCTTGTCACCCTTCTCTTCTCACCTAATTGCTACTTAACATTTTTTTAGGTTAATTGTGATAATTAATAATGTTCTCTTTTGGCAGTTAGCATGTATAATATGTATGTTCTTTAAGAGGAAATGTCTAAGTAGCTTCAAATTTTTGTCTTTTCTGAAATAATAAAAGGAGATTTCAAAGTCTACTTATGTTTTCTCCATTTTGTTTGTTATTATCCTTTTGTGGAAAGAATATTGGGTTAACATTGATAAGGATTTTGTCTTTTGATGTTTTGGAATTGGCATGACATATTTAACTATAATTAATCATATACCATGCATTGGATCATGTTATGAAATGCTAAATAATTCAAGATTGTCTTGTTTTTGTTGGTCCTGTGAATTTTCCCTAGGTTTCAAACATATATGTAATCTTATGCTTTATTGTAATTTAATTTAATTGGAATTCTTTTTTTTTATAAACCACATACTTCTCTCTTTTCCTCTTACTTGTCCATTATATGTGGCATGTCCAGCAATATTTATTCAATTAATAAAATTAATGAATTATTTATTATTTTGTGTTGATTTTATCATTTTTATTAAATATTGTTTATTTTTCAATGTTTATTTGACTTATATTTAGTAAATGGTAAGGGGCCAAAAATATTCATGTACTATTCGAAAAGGTTTAAATATATCCCTTATCCATCTATTAGATTAAAAATGGCAACTTTCACATATAATAAATACAAAATTTATATTTGTATGTTATAGTAAAGTTTACATAATTGCGCTCCATAGCAAACATATATATGTATAATTCGCAATACATATACAATTGAAACGAAATGTATAAAACGAGAAAGAGAGAAATTATATACAATTTGAATTTGTATAAAACGAGAAAGAGAGAAATTATATACAATTTGAATTTGTACAAAACGAGAAAGAGAGAAAGGCAAAAGAGACTTGGGAAGGGAAATATTTGTATTGTATAATTATAAGTATATAGGATGATTATATACAATTAAATGAGAGAGAAAGACAAAAGAGACTTGGGAAGGGAATATACAATTGAATCGAATTGTATAAAATGAGAAAGAGAGAAATCATATACAATTTGAATTTGTATAAAACGAGAAAGAGAGAAAGACAAAAGAAACTGGGCAGTGGAGTATTTTTATTGTATAATTATAAGTGTATAAGATGAAAATATATGTATTTGCATTTGTATATACAATTTCTCTCGCTTTATACAAACATAAACACAATTTATACATTTCGTTTCTGTTTGTATAAGCGAGAGAGGCGAGGGTGGCTAGCGAGATTAGGGAGAGTGGCGAGTGAGATCTGGGAGAGGGGAGAGAGGGAAACGAAAATATATGTATTTATACAATTTTCTCTCGCTTTATACAAACATAAACGCATTTTATACATTTATGTTTGTACAAAAAGCGAGAGAGGCAAGCGAGACTGCCACCAAACGAGATTGGCGAGCAAGGTTCCACCAAGGAGAGTGACGAAAATAGCTATAATTTGCTATAGGGTACAATTAAATCAAAATATATTTATAGCATTTAATAATTAATAGTTTGTTGTTATATACAATTTTCCTAATAAAAGTACCCCTCAGTCAACTTTTATGGTCCGTTATTACCTTTTAAATTAACAATCTTATATCTTTTAATTATTATGTGGCGTCTTTCTATTGGATAAAGTTATATTTCAACCAATCAAATTTTCTCCTACTCACCCGATCCATATTGACATTTCTTTGACCCAAATCCAATTAAAAGATTCAATCAAAAATAAAAAAGATATGTCTCTTCTCCATCACAGGAGCTGAAGGTTTTGCTGTTGGGTTCTTGAATGTACACGATTGTTGCCAACACTAATGACTCATTTTTGGTTCATGAAGATTTATCGAGCTTTTATCTTGTACTGAAGTATTTGTTTGCCAGTTAAAAATTTTCTTACCAATAATTCCTCACTTTATAACTCGCAAACTTTATTGTCTTTATTATTTACTTACATGACCATTAATCTTTCTGTCATATCTTTTTTATTTGTGATGGATCTTTTAATTGAATTTGAATCAAGGAATGTCAATATGGGTCAGATGAATAGGAGATAATTAGATGGGTTGAATTTTAACTTTACTGAATAGAAAGACGCCACAATAATTTATGAAATATAATAATTGAAAAATATAAGGCCGTTAGTTTAAAGGTTAATATTGGACCAAGAGGGTTGACTGAGAAGTATTTTTAACATAATAGGTGGATGAGAGGTATTTTATCCGCTTT
Source organism: Solanum lycopersicoides (assembly GCA_022817965.1). Classification (NCBI taxonomy): domain Eukaryota; kingdom Viridiplantae; phylum Streptophyta; class Magnoliopsida; order Solanales; family Solanaceae; genus Solanum; species Solanum lycopersicoides. The sequence goes on from CM040618.1 coordinate 116,402,958, forward strand.
TCAAATAGTACAGCGATATTTTTTGCGCTTTTCCATTTAATAAAGATAATTTGGTATTATCCCTATCGTTTGTTATTTCTTAATCTCTATATCAAATTAATAGTGAACGACCTTTATTGAACAAGAAAAGTATTAAATAAATAATAATTATTGTGTGCAGGATTAAGTTTTTCTTGATGAGTAGTCATCATAGAATCGACCTCTATGTTTTACTTTTCTTTCCACAAGAACATTTTAGGGGCCTCCTAGACTCGAGTATAATTCGTTTAGAAAAGGGTCATTTCGAGTAGTACAAGTATTTTAATATGGAAACTTACATAAATATATACTATAATAATAAAATATTTATCATTTATAGTAATACTATTTCTTTTTCATTTGATCATTTTTAATTCATTTATAATACAAGTTTAATTCATATTACAAAGAATAATTTTTTATTCACATATAATATAAATTTTAATGATAAATAATTCATTTATCACACATTTTAATTCACTTATAATACAATGTGTCAAATTTTTACCAAACAAACATAATATATTTTAAAAAACAATTATAATTCATATATAATTCATATATATTGCATACATAGTTCACTTTTAATACATATGACAGATTTAACATAGTATTACTATAAATGATAATAAATAAAAAATATTGCTAAAATCAGTAATTATTTATTAGATTGTATTAATTTATGTAATTTTTCCTTTTAAAACATTGGAGAATTTTGAGGTTACTTGGTTCAAGATAAACAGTCAACACATAAGCCCAAAGTGATGGAATATATTAGGCCCAAACACGTCTTGCCTTCAGTGGCCCAACCACGTTTTGGTTTTCGAATAGATAGATTATTCCCTTTCAAAATGATTCAAGTTATATGTACCAATAGTGTAAAAATGTTTTACAGTGTACCATCAGCTCAATTTGACTAGTTATGATATTTTAGTTTATTATGATGAACAACTACCGGTTATTGTTAAAGGGGAACTTAACATGATAATATATCTCACTTAACGATTAATGTATCTCGCGCATCAGATTACTATATCAACGCTTATATTATTGTATCATTTTGAAGGATTACTGTAATTATAAACTTATAAGGGACAAATGGTAATATTGCCTTTAAATTATGTGATTTATGTCATTTGCCCAAAATTAAATAGTCTCTTGTAGAGGTTGCTCATTTTATGGGCCGAACTAGGGCCTGAGAATTTACATCATTGCTTTTGGGCCAAATATTGTTGTGGGCCGGCCACAAAAATCTCTTATGATAAACTGAACACATAAACCCAAAGCGTTTGTTAATTGATTGGATGTCTAAGGGGAGGGGTCAACGATTATAGCGTGAGCGCAGTTGTCTTTTAAAATTAACAAATATTAATCGTTTTGGTGTTTAAGTTTTATGTACTAACGATAGAGTTTTTTGGGCTCAATAAGCCCTTTTGAAAAGAAAAACTTTCGCATATAGCCACTCAAAAATAGCTTAATTATACTCCACTGATATAGTTTATTAATTATGATTCGTAGCTACATTTTATAAGGAGGAGAGTGGCGAGCAAGATTGGGAGGAGGGAGGCGAGAGAGGGTAGAGTGAAGAATTATATATGCATATTTGTCGAATTGTATATATGTATCTGTCAAATAATTGTATATATTACCTAATATAGATATATATTTGCATATATGGCGAGGGAGATTGAGAGGGGGGGGAGAGGCGAGTGAGAGATGACAGAGAGTGGAGAGAGGCAAATTGTATATGTATATCTGTCAGATAATTGTATATATATAATTGTTATACATAGTATTTGTATGTATGGAAAGAGAGAGAGAGACTGCAGCGGAAGGAGAGAGGCAAGTGAGATTGGGAGAAAGAGGAAAGATGCGAGCGAGAAAGGTCATATAGTGGAGAGAGACTGATTGTATTTGTATATATGCCATATAATTGTATATTTATATATATGTGTATAATTTGTATTTGTATGTGTATGAAAGAGGACAAGTGACGTAATATAAACTAAAATTAAGTTGTGAACCATAACTATAGCTATATTAGCTAATTAATTAGTATATATTTGCTTTTTCGCGTAATTTTTCCTTAATTAATTAGTAAATTCGGAATCTCAAACTACTGTTCTCTTCTTCATCGTTTCAAGATGACTTCTTTTGTTATCTCTACATTCACAAGACAGGAATAAAGTTTTGTATTATTTATCCTTCCCAGACCTTGTGAAATTATAATGAATATGTCATTGATGTATACAATGTGTGTGTGGAGAAAATGGAATAGAAAAGTGTATGCAAAATATTAAAGTTCTATGCACTAACGAAATATAACATGCAATTTAAAATTTAGAAATGGAGTAAAAAATTGTCAGTATGTTTAAATTAAATTATCACACCTAATAATATACTATAAAAAAGAGACCGATAAAAAGGAAAATGTGAACTAAAAGTTAATTAAAGAGACAAAAAAAATTAACCTAGTCAACATTTTGTCTGGAATATGACAAATTGTTTTGTTTTCAGATCCCAAAACCAATGCGCACAATCTTTCTTTTTGTCTCACTTGGAATTTTTTTTAATTAGTAATCAATTAATGATAAACTGACGTCTAACAGTGACAACCACGTGCTTTCTTGCACTTCTTAATCTTCTTACTTAGACTTTAATCACTTCTTTTTCTTTCTAATTAATTTATGTAGCATCAAGTTTAACATATTCTCGAGCCAATTTTAATTTGTCATCAAAAGATTGATAAACTTACTTCATAATTCGATCATATGTTTGTCATCCACGTTTTATTAGGACTTGAGAGATTCACAAGGAAATAAAATTCATATTTTACACTTGATCTATAAATTTATATTTGTTTAGCATTTAACTTTATCAGAGTTTTAAGCTATTAGTATTAAGTTGTTTGCGAATTAGATCGATGTTTATGATAACATATCAACTATCAAGTATTCTACTTTTTGCTACATAGTATTTACTATTAGTAACTGTAGAGGTGGGCATGATATGATAAATATCGAATTATTGTATTATATCAAAAAATATTGATATTGTAATTTTTATATTATGGTATTTAGTATGGTATGTAGTATATTTAAAAAAAAATTGGTATATTGTATTGGGTGTTTAGAATAACAAACCAAAATATACCATAGCAAAGTATAAAGTACTAATGATGCAACCTAATATTAGTATAAACTAAATATTTAGAAGTTATAACTTTAACTATTCTATTTTGATTGAAATATATTTTAAAGTAATAGATTAACTAACATATAATTATAGATGAAACATTACCAATTAATTAAGATCCTCGATAGCAGTAAAAGGTTAGTCTTGTGAAATGTGAATACTAATATATATATCCTCCGTTACAAAATAATGTGCTTATATTCGTGGAAAACTGTATTAAGTATACAGGTTTAAAATGATATATTAACTTGCATGGCATTTAATATATCCTTTTGGTATCATCTCTCACATAATAATTCGACTTAGCACTTTAAATACTATCATTCAAGTTAATAAAATTACTTTCAATATATTAATATAATTGTTTAGGTTTTTAAAAGGTCAAAATTAAAATAGCTAAGTTGAATTAGTCAGGGATTACGGGTGAATTAGCGAAATATTGTCATAATAGTTGACATTTCATGTGGAAAACCCTTTTTCCTGTTTCCATTGAAAGAGAGACATTAATTTTCTGGGGTTTTTTATCCAAATATTTCAATGTTAACATGATCTTCTCTTCCGACCATTTGGAAAATTTACCCGAAATTTTAGGGAAAATACATTTACATCATTTTTTTATTCTTTGCATTGGCTAAATTATTTTTATTTCACGTGTTGGTGAATTCAAATGAACATTTTAGTTATATAAGGCAGAAAATAACAATAAAAATCTATTTGGTGAGATATAGTTTGAAGTTTCGAGGCCAAAAGTAGTGACTACTTTCATATGAATCTAAACATAAAATCTTTCTTTTTTTAAAAAATAAAATAAAATTTAGATGTCGAATAATACTATATAAAAGTATGGGCAACTTTCATATATATATATATATATATATATATATATATATATATATATATATATATATATATATATATATATATATATATATATATATATATATATATATATATATATATATTCAACTGAAAGTTATGCCTATTTCGCTATACATATATACAAAAAAACAATTGTATAATTTGTTGGTTTCTCTTCAGATTTGTATAATTCCGTTGTCAGGCCATTTGTATAAATTGTTGTTAGCCTCTCAATTTAATTGAATGCATTTGTATATCTGTATAAAATTTGAATTTGTATACAATTGAATCGAATTGTATAAAACAAGAAAGAGAGAAATTAATACAATTTGAATTTGTATAAAACGAGAAAGAGAGAAAGAGAAAAGAGACTTGGGCAGGGAAATATTTTTATTGTATAATTATAAGTGTAAAAGACGGAGATATATGTATTTACATGTGTGTATACAATTTTCTCCCGCTTCATACAAATAGAAACACAATTTATACAATTCTATTGTATTAATAGAGAGAGGCCTGCGACAGGAAGCGAGCGAAAAAGGGAAAGTGGCAAGCGATAATACGAGGGAGAGAGGGTCTGATAATACAATTTGCCATAGAATACAAATAAATCAGACGATAGCTACTGTATTTATTTTGCATTATATATTTGTCATTCTATATAATTATCCCTAAAAGTATTATAATTTATAAGTCAATTTAAAATGTTAAAAAAGTTCTTGAAAAACAAAAAGGTCTATAAAAAATTCACTTGACTCTCTAAATAATAGCATGTTAGGTAATTGTTTTGATTTTCTTAGATTTTGCTAAATCTATTGAGGACAAGGTTTGGGTTTCTAAAGGCTTTTTCCTTTCACTTTGCAATACCCACAATGTAGTTGGCTAAGGGGTTTGCGACTCATGTTTAGGAATTTGTGATACATAACCGTTACCTCTTTTTTTATGATTGAATTTAATAAGGTTATTTTTCTTAATATTTTATTTTATTTTTTATATAATGAATTGTTAATCTTTTACGTAAATCGATTGATCACATCATATATACTTTTAAATATGTATTTCCTTTTTATTGACAAGTTAATCATCTTTGAAAATTCACTTTCTATCATAACATAATAATAATCATCACATAAAGTGAAAATGAGAAAATAAATATTATCATTATTATTAAAGTTTTAAAGAAGAATATATATAGACCAAAATTTCATTATCATAGTTGAATAAAATAAGTGGACTAATTTGTAAAATATTAAAAAGGAATCCATCAGATTGCATCAACGTGAAAAATGAAAATGGAGAAAATTTGGAGTGTTGAGGAAATATAGGGACAAAAGTTGAATAACTCCAAATCTTCGCCACGTATTCCGGTTATTGAGTGCGACAGCCACGTGGGAAGTTACGAATAATTCCAAAATGCGTAACCGTCAGATTCAACGGCTAACGGCCATCATAACCACCATTAACGGCTCAGTTAACGCCCTATTTCTTTATGTTATCTTCAATTCGATTTGATTTTCGATTTGATTTGTCCACTCCTAATTTGTGATATAAGTGTATATAACAACATATATGTATGTCTTGCATTTATTTGCTTAGTATAAGAATATGACAAGGATAATTTTCTTGTATTACACTATTATGATACGTAAAATGTATTAGTATAATATAGATATCGTTAAAAATGTATTATTTAAAAACAGATGTAAACATTTATTATTGTGATATTAATATCATTTACCACCACCAACAATAGCATAATTTCATAAATGAAGTTTAAAAAGAATTATCGTGTATATATGTTGCTCTATTCCTATCTTATGAAGATAGATAAATTATTTTTAAATTAATCTTATAAACATAATATACGAATAAATTTTTTAATATTCAAACACCTTAATAATTTTCTTTCGGAAAGAATTTGAAAAATAGAGCGCTGGCCGTGCCATAGATTAAGCTAAGTCATGACATGGAATTTTTGAAAGGGAAATTTATTCTAAAGTGGAAAAGACTTATAAGTTATATCGTATGACTTTCTTGTATATATTGGGAATATTTGTTGCTAATGAACAATAATACCTTCAGCCAAACTTTATTGTGGACTTCAGTGAAATACCTAAAGACCTTCATCTTATAAAGTAAACAATTAAATATAAATGTACTGGTATAATTGACGGAGGATATATTTTTTATAATTTAAGTCAAACTTAATTGGATACTTAAAGTAATTATATAAATTTAGTAAAGTTAAAATAATTATTACTATAATTAATTGATTAAATGATCTGAAAATAAAAAATTACCCATAAGTATTTCGGTATAAATATTTTTAATCATTTCGACAATTAATATAGGACTATAGAGTATTGAAATACACCTAAGATATTTCGTTTTCTTTCTCAAGTGGACTTAATTATCAAATAGAATCAGAAGTTTTGTCTGAAAAATACTCTTGTATTTAGTAGCAAATTTCATTTGATAGACAAGTTATTATAATTTACAATTGTGCATGTCTATATCATCGACCAAATAATTAAGATCAATTTCCATCAAAACTAAACGATACAGTGTCGTATACACTAAAAAATTACCCTTTATAGTCTAACAAGATAACATACATATATATTGCTCGCTAAGGAGGTGTGTTTGTCAAAGATCAATGACATAATCGAAATTATATTATTCCTATTTTGTCCCTTCACAGAAAATAATCTTTATCTGTAATAATTTGACTGCATCTAAATATATTTCTTTTCCTTCATTTTTACTATTAAATTTTGACCTAGCAGGCTAGCAAACTGCACACCTATTAAAAAAAGAATGATTGATATTGTGAGTTTATCGTTTTATTTTTATTAATTGATAGAGATCTAAATATATTTACTCACTATATTTTTCAAAGACATTAACTCAATATTAATAAATTAAGGATAGAATAAGAAATTTTTTTTTTGTCAAAATAACAAGTAAAAAGAGAAATTAAATTAGGTGAAATTTGACTAGTAAATAGGAACTGAGTATGTTTTTTAATGCATTTTTACTGTAAATATTTCTCTGTCTATAGCAAAATTAAATTTAATGATAATTGACTGATTCCCATAAATGATTAACAATTTTAGCATATCTTTGTTGTCATTAAAGGAGTGATAATTTTGCAAAGAGATTTTGAATTCCATATATGAATAGTTAGTTAAGAATTTGAAAGACTTCAATATTATCTAAAAGAAATCTTATTGATCTTTTATAAACAAATTACAATATCATAAAATTCTTTAACTTCCATTTATTCATACCAAATTTAAATAGACCCTTTTCAGGTAAATGGAGCAGAATCTTATTTAACATTCTGCTGAGACCAAATTGAGGAAGAAATTATAAAAAACTGACACACGACCTTTTACTAGCACTGGTGGGAATTCGAATTATACAGTTAAATCGTACTATAAAATAAACTATTAGGATTCAGGAGTAATTAACATCTACTATCTTCAATCTATTTTTATTTGTCATGTTATATTATTTAAAAGTCAATTTAATAAATTTTAAAAGTTAAATTAGACTACAGTTAATTTGATAATTTAAACAAAAAATTTAAATATTCAAAAAATATACAAAAATTACTATAAATTACAATCTTTTTGTATATATCTATACAGATAAATTACATCATAAAATATTAGTCAAAATCTTATAGTTTGACTTTAAAAATAGACTGAGAGTATAAATAAAAGTATATACAAATGAACAAACCTATAGTTTTCCGGTTGAAGAGGCTAATATATTTTAATTACGTGAATAACTTATTTACGTAATAAATCTTTAAGAATACATAAGGAATCTTATCCAAAATTTGAGTTGAATCATGTTTACATAAAATTTATTGTCAAATTTGAAAACTTGTCCATGTATTCAGCGAAAAAGACTATAAAATTGAATAGTACATACTTCCTATCCTAACTTTATCTATAAATAGAGGCCTCCATTAACCCATTCAACTCATCCCAACACAAGAAATAAAGCTAATAGTACTAGTTGTTTAATTTAATTGAGTAGACTTTGTTTTACAATTCTTGACAATGAGTACTACTTTTATGGCTCTAAATCCTTTTATTGTCTTCACATATTTTACACTTTTTTCTCTTTTGACCATTTCTTGCTCTTGTTTCCACCCAAAACGTTTCAATGTATCAAAAGTTCAATCAAATTCCGACTGGTCCCCAGCCGGAGCTACTTGGTATGGAAGCCCTAGTGGTGCAGGAAGTGATGGTACACACCAAAATTTACTCGTTTATTAGTGTCTTCGTCTCAAATTATCTGTCGTGTTTCACTGAATATTTAATATGTTGACTTGTTTGTGTGTAGTGCTCAAAAACAAGTACTACTAATAATAAAGAGGAAAAAATAGTAACTAGTTCTATTTTTAAAATCACTACTCCCGCTTATGTACGACAAAGAAAAAGGAAAACAAAATATTGGTGCATTAAATGTCTCAGACCATTTTAATGAGATATGTACTTTTCTTTTTAATTCTATTTTTCTTACCGAGTTCAACTTATGTGAATTATTGGTGTATAATTATTTTACAGCAACATAAGGTAATTATCTACAATGACATGAAACTGTCTGTATATAATAGTCAATAGGTTAAAATATATTAACAACATAAAATTATTTCTTTATATAGTAAGTGTATATAATTAACTTAAATTGTATTTTGTTGTTCAAAGGTGGAGCTTGTGGGTATACTAATGCCGTAGACCAACCACCATTCTCGTCCCTAATAGCCGCTGCTGGCCCTTCTCTATTCAAATCAGGCAAAGGCTGTGGTGCTTGCTATCAGGTGCGATAATTTAATTTATATATACTGATAATTTTTTATTAAATTGCTTGTTATATATCGCTAGTGCATAGAACTTTAACATTTCGCATACACTTTTCCTATTCCATTTTCTCCCCCCACACAAAGTACGTACACCAACGACATATTTATTGTAATTCTACAAAGTCTAGGAAGGTTTAAATGTACGCAACTTTACTCCTACTTTATAAAAGCGGAGAGAATGTTTGTGATAATTAAAGAAGTCATGTTGAAAACAATGACAAATAAATTAATAGCAACAACAAATAATACAATCATTAATTGAAACCGAAGAATAAGATAGTATGTGAGTAATAATAATAATAATTGTTTTATATAAAATCAGGTAAAGTGCACAGGAAATAAAGCATGTTCAGGAAAGCCAGTTAGAGTTGTAATAACAGATTCGTGTCCTGGAGGACCTTGTCTATCAGAATCAGCACATTTTGATTTAAGTGGCACTTCTTTTGGAGCTATGGCTATTTCTGGACAAGCTGATCAATTACGTAACGCTGGAGTTATTCAAATCCAATACAAACGGTAATTTGATAATAATCGAGTGACATTATTATAGTATACATATTTATTTTTAACGTACTATATGTCATGTAACAGAGTGGAGTGCAACTATCCCGGAGTAAAATTGACATTTCACGTAGACTCAGGTTCAAATTCCAACTATTTCGCAGCTCTAGTTGAGTACGAAGATGGGGACGGAGACCTAAACAGAGTTGATTTGAAAGAAGCATTGGATTCAGAGTCATGGCAACCCATGCAACAGTCATGGGGTGCTGTGTGGAAGCTAGATTCTGGCTCCTCCCTAGTAGCGCCTTTTTCGCTCAAACTTACCGGGGAATCCGGCCAGACTGTGGTGGCTAACGGCGTTATTCCGGCAGGTTGGCAGCCTGGAAAAACTTATCGATCAGTGGTGAATTTTAAAGTCTAGGTTAATAATATTAAACTATATGTTTAAAAATTATGTACAAGTCAATTTGGTTGACTTTGTTGTGTTGTCAAAGTCAAAATGATTAAGGTGAGTAGAAGAATAAAGTAGAAAAATATGGCTGTTGAGTATTTTTAATGTTAATACCACGCCATTTGTTGTGGTTTAGTACTACCTTATATATGAGTGGTACTAAATATCAACCGTATGTTTATCCTATTTTTAGTTTGTGTATTTAACTTAATTTTATGATGTTCGAATATATATTTTTATGTTTGGCTATCTTATATCTGAAAAAAAATCACAAGATGGGGAAATTAGATGAGTATGAGCGGAAGTTATTTTTCTTTAATGCAAATACTCCAAGTACGTTTATGCAATCACACATAATTTAATCATTGCTTAATTTTTTTATGCTTGATATGATATTCGAGAAATATATTCTCATATTTGGTTATTTTAAAATACGAAAAATTACTTGGAGAAAGTAGACGGTTATAATTGACGGAAGTTATTCTCCACTGCAAATACTCAAGTACTTGATTAGACAATTCTCCTTTGCATACATAATTTAACTATCACTTAATTAGACAATTTTTACCTTTAATATTGAAAATATTATCTGAACTTATTTCATATTCTCGTATCACATGTTAATACCAGTACATTAAAAAATAATCTCCTTATTTTTTTCTTGCTTAGGGAGAATTAGCTACTATGGTGGAATTTAGGGTTGAAAATATATCAGATTAATGAACTAACAATAATTATCATTACATAATTCACAAAATGACAATTTCTCAATGGAAAAATTATATGTCAAATAATGTCTAAACTTTGAATACCGACCCAGATCCTAATTATGGCTTTGCTCACCCAATTTTTACCAATATATGTCTATCAGGCCCATTAGTAACACAACAGAAGGGCCGGGTTTATCGTCCAACGGCCCAATGGGCCTCTGATAAATCACTTCGAAAGATATTTTTATTTTATTTTGAAATATATAGCAGTTTTAAAGAAGAATCAGAAAAGATAATTATAATCTCTAATTTTTATGGTAGAAATATAATTTGTAGCAAAGTCAATTTTTTATTATTATATTATAAATTTATGGGATATTATATTGAAAGTATTTTTTGTACAAAAGAAAGTTTATTAAATATCTATTTATAGTATATGTATGGTGTATATATATATAGTAATGATTGATTCTCTTATATTTTAGAATCTGCTATTTGAGATTGAGTTAACATTTTATATGTCATAATTGATCATAAGTTAATGCTGCCATATATTTGTAATATATAAGTATTATGCTATAATTGAGTTTTTGAAGTTAATAGGCAAAGATATATCAAATAATAACATTTGATCATATGAAAAGTTATCCTCCCTTAATGAACTTACCTATTTTTTTTGCAAAGATCTTCTGCCTATTGTAATTTGATAGAAGATCTCTTTAAGTACTGACTAAATATCAATCAAGAGCTATAATTTTTTTGGTAATTAGCTATAGCATAATATAATATAATATAATATTGTATTATAAAATGGAGGATCACTAAAATCTTTTGGACATCATTTTTCTTAATTTTGTGGTAAGAGTTATATTTTTATCCACTGTAAAAAGAGCATCAATACCATAGTGTTTCTCGAAGCAAAAAATTAGTAAAAGAGATTAAGGACAGTAAACTATAATTTTTTATAGTAATTATTAATCAAGCATGGGTTATAATGTTATCATTTTCACCTTTTTAGCTCTATGTTTGCTTCAATGTTGTACTTGTGCACATGTTAAATCACTCAATGCTTCTATAGCTAGTCTTCAACCAGCAGTAGCAACATTTTATGGCCCTCCAACTGGAGCAGGATCTGGTAATTAATTGCTAATCTACTAGTAAAATGTTTTGCACTAATTCATCAGATTGTTTTCTTTAATTAATTAGTTGATTACAATGTATAAAATTGGTTTGTTTTATTTAATTTAAATTTTTATATTGACAAAAACATACATTATTTAATCATTAATTATTTTTTGTAATTTTGTCATTTTATTAGAAGGAGGAGCTTGTGGATATACAGATGCTGTATCAAAACCCCCTTTTAATTCCTTTATATCTGCTGGAAATGGGCCTCTTTTCAAGAAAGGCTTGGGCTGTGGAGCTTGCTACCAGGTCCATATACATATATTAACAGAAAAATCCCACACCGGATCGAAACGAGATTATTCCTAATAAGACTTGGGGATCATTTTAAGGTTTGAGTCATGCTCAATACTTAAATTAACATGATAAAAAATCTCGTCCTGGTCCGATGTGGAATTCTTTCCATCAACATTCTTGTCCAAATAAAACATAAGTAACATGTCACAAATCACATTTACGTCAGTGTATATGAGTTAAAGTTTTCGACAATAATGATGTGTACATTGTGAAATTATAGGTTTTATGCAATCTAGCCCCTTGCACAGGAAGACCAGTAACTGTCATGATTACAGATGAATGCCCTGGCTGTTCAGGCTCTATTCATTTTGATTTATGTGGAACCGCAATGGGTGCTTTAGCCAAACCTGGTCAAGCTAACGCGTTACGTAATATAGGAAATATCCCAATTTCTTACCAAAGGTACGTACGTAAAGTATGTTCTAATTATCAGTTATATAATTAATTTCGATTGATTCATAGTATGTTATAATATATTACAGGGTGCCATGTCATTACCAGAATTGGAAAATCGCGTTCAAGGTGGACTTAGGTTCAAACCCGAATTTCTTATCAGTAAATGTTGAGTTTCAAAATGGAGACGGCGATCTGAGTTTAGTCGAATTCTTACCAGCAAGATCAAATCAAGCGATAAGAGCGAATCATGTATTTGGTGCAACATGGAGTAGTAATATTAATCCTGGAGAACAACCAGCACCTTATTCAATTAGGCTTACAAGTGGGTCTAACAAGAAACTTACTGCCACTAATGTTATTCCAGTGGGATGGCAGCCAGGACGCACTTACTGGTCTAATGTCAATTTTTAATTCCTGTAGTATTGAATGTAAACTCGATAAAATAAATCTACATTCAAGTTAGATTAATAATATTGATGAAGAAAAAAAATAAAATTATTTAAGATTATTTTTGTCTACTTTTTTTTTCTCTTGTTATCACTTAATGTGCATCCATCTCGTAAAATTGTAAGAAAAATAAGGTTATAGAAAGGAAGACGCTAGATTTTTATATGAAACAATAATCTCACAAGATCCACAATTAAAAAAACATTTTGATATTTTTTTCTTGTTTCTTTTACAACTTTTAGCCAATATAATAACCATATAATATGAATATGTACATTATATATGTTATACCCCCGTTAAGTTTTTGTCAATATTCTATACGATTTAAAATTTTATGAGGCTCTATTGTTTTACTACATTTTGTGTGGAATGACTATTTAAATTCTTTTTAAGCCTTGTTATTCTTGAAATCTATTTAGATTGACTTATTTTAATTTTTAAGCCAAAACAGTTTTCAATTGTCTGGCTAACTTTTAAAAAAATGCTTATGGCTTAAGTTAAAACAGTAAATATGAGCCAAAAATTCTAAGTTAGGATTTTAAAAACTTTTTAACTCTATCTAATAAAGTCAATCATCCAAACAAGGTCTTAGGAGTTATGATTATGGAGTGGACAACAATAAAGTTGAAGTTGACCACAAATTGAAAGTGAATTAAGAAAACACAAAATATATTTTTCAAAACATTATTTTGGTATTAAATGACACGAGTAATAAATTTGAGGTATTTTTGTAATTTCTCTGAAAGGTTAAAGGTGATTGGGTAAGTTCATTAATTTCTTATATCCAAATTATCCTCAAAAGTAAAATCACTACTTTTTAAAAGTAAAACCACTTCTGAAAAGTCCAACCTATAATTATTATTTTTCAGTTCACACTGTCCAAGAGGTGGCTGGCAATACTTGAATGAGGCTCCATTTATATTGTATCGTATAGAAAGTGTTGTATTCCATTTCAGAAAATAACCCAAATTCATTTTTCTTTCTCTTCTTTTAACGATTTTTTTTTCTTTTTTACTTCTTTTTGTTTGACTTTTCTTTTCAAATTAATGTTCCAAATTTTTCTACTTCCATACTTCAATAATTTTATTCATGGTAAATATGAAATCCAAAAAGAAACTATTCATTCTATTTCTAACATTTTAATATTATTTTTCCATCTCAAAATTAATTATTTATATTACTAAGAATAGTTAGATAAAATTATTTTTTAATTTACAAAAATAATATTAATTACAATTTTTTTTTATTTTATTATAACATTTTTTTTCTTTTTGTAAGTGTAGATAAAATTTATAAATTTTAAAAAATTAAATGTAAATTATTAAAACTCTATTATTTTATTTATGATTTCTTAAGATATTTGTAAAAAGAATAGCATAAATTTTAATACTAATTTCAAAAAGAAAATATAATGGATTCTTGACAAATAATTACATAAGTTTTGATACTAATTTTATGAAATTAAAAAAATGGAAAGCATCCATAAATACCTATACAAATACATATTCTTTCCGTCAATTTATACAATATTTTTTATTCTTGAAATTCAAGCTAGGTGAAATTTTTCATCTCTTTAACTTTTTTATTTATTTATTTTGCTATTTAATTTTTGTGAACTTCTCAAAAATATACGATACAATAAAATTTTGATAAAGTACACCTATATAGGATCCTTCAAAAAAATAAATTACGCATTATCTAAGAATTTAATCATTTTAAAGAAATATAATAAATTATTTTCAATGATTTTAGTATTTTCATACAATATTAAAGATTTAACGACGATATATTAAGATGTCTTGTTAATATTTGATTTAAATAAAAACAATCAATTAAATTACGAGTCATATCAACAAGAAAAAACACTATCAACATTACAAATAAAACTATAAATCAAACTACGAAGTAAATGCAATAAAATTTGATTATCATAAAGAGAAACACATAAATAGTAACAAGGAGAAAAAAAAATTATATATATTTTTTTCAATTTTGAAAAAGGTTATATATAAAATCGATCATTTATTAATAAAATAATCGAATGAAAAAATTTATCCTAAAAAATCAATGTCTAATCTTTTATCAACGAACAAATAAATTATGATATATGCATGATCAAGTTATAATTGTGTAATATAATTAGTTAAGGTACATGTCAATCTTTGATCAATTTATCTTCACATTTTAAGGATTATTAAACTATATTTATTGATAATATCTCATTTTAAATTTACTTGTGATATTCATTAAACAACTGATATAACGAGACTAAATAATTTTTCTTTCGTAATTATGACCGAATGATATTGCAGCGCGAATGGTTAAAGTTTAAACGAATAGTCAATAGGTCACGAGTTCGAATCTAGATTAGGTCCCAATTTTAAGTATATTTTAAAAAAAAAAATTATACTCTTTGAAGCTTTTAGGATTTAAATAATTTTTAGTTTCTTATTTTTTTGGTAAATGAGATCGTAAAAGTATATATTTGACTATTCTGACTATTCGGGACGACAAACTATCATTCTCATCTAACCCCAAAACATTATTCAATAATTCGTTATTCTGACTATTCCGATCCATCTTCTTAAAATTATATAAATCTAACAACAAATGAATCAACAAAATAAAATCAAACGGATGAGTGAAGTAAAGAAGAAAAAAAAAAGTAAAGTAAAAGAGAGAGTAAATAAGAAAGAAAAAGTCAAGAGTGATTTTCTTTTTTAAGGGAAAAAATAACTGATTTTAGAGCCAAAATGTTATTTGGTCATTTACCCCTATCTTGCCAATTCATATCAAGAAAGTGTCTCGCCATTTAACAATACTCTTAAGAGAAATTTATATTCTAGTAGAACATATGTACTTTGATAGAGTGCCCTAGGAAGAATTATTGACATCAAAGTACTTAGCCAGTTCGCCCAATTCGCTCAATCCATTATTTAATCATTAGTACAATTTTAATTAGGAGTGCAATAATATCTTAACATGTCATTTGAATTTTGATGTCTACGCATTACATGATTTTAGACTTAATTTTCAAGAATTATATGCTCATGTGTTTGGATCAAAAATATACTTGTAATATTATATTATGGTTAGTATATCTCAGACAACGATTACAAACAATTATAGCTAGCCGTCTAACTAAAAAATATTAAAATTCAAATATAAAAATACTAAGAAAGTTCTACATCTTATAAATAGGGCATATCAGGGAAGAATGCAAAGTTGTGCTTCTAAGGCCCATTACTATTTCTTTCCAATTGGGCCTTGGGCTTGTACACCATTGATCCGCTTGATGCATGTCCCTGAACAATATTTACCATGATCCCAAGTAATATCCGTAGCATTATTTTATTTAACATTATATCTTTATATATTTCATCTTACAATTTAACTTTCAAAAATAAAAATCATAGTCTCAATATCATTTATTTATGTGGAAATTTATTTATTTATTTTAATTTTAAAGAAATAAATAGAACCAACCGAGATACAAGGAGAACCGCCTGAGGATATTGGTGGTACTAGTAGTAGAGTCAAACCATATAAATTTGTTCAATATTTTGAGATTTTCTTTTTAATAATATTGATTTAAGAAAATTGCAATATGTATTGTCTTTTTTCTATGACTTTTGAATATTTGAATTGTTAACTTTAAAATATTAAATAATTTAATCCAATTTAACTTTAAAGATTAGTCAAATTAACTCTTGAGAAATGAAACATGACAATTAATATGGGACGGAGAATCCAATTTTACTCTGAAGATTAATCAAATTAATTTTTGATTAATCATGACAAGTTTCAATATAACTTTGAAGATTAGTTAAAGATAGCATTTAAGAAGCAAAATATGACAACTAATACGAAATTGATGAATAATTTTAGCTCCCAACACTAAAGTGTATAGAAGTATCTTTCAATTTTCTTGAGCTAAAAAAAGATTTTTTTTTTTATTTAAAAAAAAAGGGCCTTTTCCCCTTCCTTCCACTTGTCACCTTCACTCCCTCACTCCCACTCGAACTCCTATTTTCCTCTCCTCACACAAACAAATTTAACCATTGGCTCTAACTAAAAAATAGGACTAACTTTCTTTTCACCTTACAAGCCCACAACAACTTCTACTAATAATAATAACAAGAACAACAACCCATGCAACTTTTCTTGTTTTCTTTATCCATATTAATTATCCTCATAATAACTCACTTTCACTTTTTTTTCTTTATATTGTCTTTTAATTTCTTACACATAGTTGACTAAATTAACTAGTGTTAAGGTCTTTTTTTTTCTTTTTTTGGTTATAGTCATGGCTTGTGTTGATGAAGAACAAAAGCCAAGTTTTAAGCATTATTGTAGAGTTTGCAAGAAGGGTTTCATGTGTGGGAGAGCTCTAGGTGGACATATGAGAGCTCATGGTATTGGAGATGAGAGAGCAAATATGGATGATGACGATGATGATGAAGAAGCTAGTGATTGGGAAGAAAACCATGGTGATAATAAGAGAATGTACCAATTAAGAGCAAACCCTAATAGGTTAAAAAGCACTAGGGTATGTGAAAATTGTGGACAAGAATTTTTGTCATGGAAATCTTTTCTTGAACATGGTAAATATTGTGGCTCTGATGATGCTTATGATGATCAATCCTTTGTATCATCACCTTGTTCTGATGGTGAGGAATATAATATTGGTGAAAGAAAAGGTTATGGTTGGTCTAAAAGGAAAAGGTCCTTGAGGAGTACTAAAGTTGGAACTTTTACTTCATCTTATAATACTAATAATACTTATTCAAGTGAACAAGAAGATCTTCTTCTTGCAAAATGGCTTATAGATTTAGCTAATTCAAGGGTGGACCCATTAACCATCGAGCCAGAAGAGTCATGTGCCTCCGCTAGTAAAGAGGAGGAGAGGCGGAACCCTATAATGACCTACCTTAGTACTTCGGGCCTCATGAACCATGACAAAGATCTCGAACATGATAGAAAAAGTGACTTTTTCATCAAGGCTAAAGGGGTTCCCAAAGGATTATTTGAATGTAAAGCATGCAAGAAAGTATTCAATTCTCACCAAGCCCTAGGTGGACATAGGGCAAGTCACAAGAAGGTTAAAGGATGTTATGCAGCCAAACAAGATCAATTAGATGATAATACACATGATCAAGATAATTGCTTTAAAGGTTCAAAATCATCATCTTATAATTACCAATTTGAACAAGGGTCCTCATTAACAGGAGCTTCAAAGAGAAAATCAAAAGTACATGAATGTTCAATATGCCATAGAGTTTTCTCAACAGGACAAGCTTTAGGTGGCCACAAAAGGTGTCATTGGATCACTTCCAACTCTCAAGATTCATCTATCTTCACACCAAAATTTCATTTTCACAATCCCCTTAAGCAAATTAATGAAAGATCAACATTGGAGAATCAAGATCCATTGGATCTTAACATTCCACCAAATGATCAAAACATGTCAAGAATAAAGCAAGAACCTTGGAAAATAAACAATCCCTTTGAGGTCTCCACAGATATACACATGCATCCATGGAGTAGTACAAATAGTGATCATACAAAAAAAGAAACAAAAGATGATGTTGTTTACCACAACAATAATGATCAACCCCGCGAAGAAAATGAGGATGACAACTTCAAGAACAAGAACAAGAACAACAACAATGTCCGTCAAGATAATGCAACACAAATCAATGTAGAAGAGGATGATGAAGCAGATAGTAAGTTGAAGTTAGCAAAATTAAGTGACCTAACTACTTCTAGTAATAATCCTTCACAATGGTTACAAGTTGGTATTGGTCCAACAAATAAGGTTGAGGCTGACTTATAAACTATTTGCATATTTTTTCCCTCTTCTTTTGTTGTTTTGTTTTCTCTTTTTTTTTTTTTCACCAGGGTATATATTTCTATGCACATATTGTAATTAAAATATTTCCCCCCAAAAATATAAAAAATTATACATAGCCCATTTGTTTAGTTATAAAGATACAGTATATATAGTTCATTTTTTTTTAACTTGGTTTTCTTGTAAACGATTAACAAACGATATAAATATAAACTTGTTCCTTGCATTTTAACTTTGTCCATTTTTTATTTTTACATTTAATTTATTTCAGAGTTATTTTTCATGTATTCAAGCTTTCTGATCATGACAATTGTCTTAGTCAATTAAAATATAGCAATAACCTCGATGTGTTAAATTGGAATGACATTTTATACTTAAACTCTTACGTAGTTATATTCTAATGTATAGAAGGTATAAAAATTATTTGAACGCTATCAAATTAAGTTAACCTACAGTAACAAAGTAATTAATTCGTTGTTATTGAACTATATCAAAGTCTGATATAACAATATGAAAAATAGAGTATGTATGTGCTAACTTAAGAATTATTAAACAATTAATATTCTTAGTCCAATCACCCCCACCCCCAAAAAAACAATTTAATTATGTGTGTGTAGAAAGAAAATTGCACATCAATTAGGCTGGTGGTTGACTAGACTTAGAAAGACAAGTCCACCAATTTTTAGGGATGAAGCAACTTTCTTGGTCCTCTTTTGCTTTTTCTAGTCTTTTTCCTAGCATTTTGGTATGGAATTTTGCATCCATGTGTCACCACTTGGTCAAAAGTATTAAATTATTTATATTTCTGTTTTTTGTTCTTTATCTTTGAGGTTAATGTTATTATTAATTTTCATCCCCATGTGTATATGTAAATATAAATTAATTATATATCTTATGAATCCCAAAAAATGATTTAGGTTTTCGAGTTTATCATTTATTTCCTTCCTTCTTTTTTTTATTTGCCCATGTCTACATGAACTTTTAGAAAAAGTATAAGAATTTAGGTTTGAATTATTTAATTAAATTAATTTTATTAACTATGTTATAGAAAATTAATTTTATTAACTATGCTATAGAAATTTAAGTGTTGAATGATTTGAAGAAAATGGTAAATCTCTTTTGATTTGCTAAAAGGAATAAAGGGAAAAGGAAAATATAATTTTTTATTATTATAAAAGTCAATAAGTATTCTTTAGATTAACTTTTACTTGTTTAGACCGAAGATTCACTTTTATCTGTTTAGATTGAATTTTACATATTTTTAAGAAATGTCCCTTTGTCAATTTATATGACATTTTAAAATCTTTTTAATCACATATTTTTTATTTGCGAAATATTTCATGACACTATCAATATTTCTATCTATTTTCGGTTTCACTTTTTTGACAAAAAAAATACCAGGTGTACTCTTTGTTTAAAAGTTTTCATTTATTTTAGGATATTTCTAAAACATTAATGCAAAATCGTTTCATATTTTAAAATTTTGTCTACCGTTAAATTATATCACATAAATTCAAACAGAATGAGTTATAATTGATATGAAAATTTTACCAATATACCCATATTAATCAGTGGCGGATCCAGGATTTGATAGTCGTGGATGCTCAATTTTTTTAACATAAAATTGTTAGTCAAGATTTTTTTTAATAGATGCTTACTAATATTTTTTAGTTAGTTAATGAAATACAAAAAAGAATAAGAAAAATGAAAAAACTAGAAAGAAATATAAGAAAAGGTCTGTGAAAAGATATAAAAAGAAGACAAAAACTATGAAAGAAGTTTCATTTTTGTCAACAAATATTAAGGGATTACACCAGGATTCGAACCCCTGTATATTCAACTTCACGATCAACGCATCCACAGGCCATTTTGTTTAATGGGTGCTGAAGATATATTATACAACTTTTTCAGAATTTTCTATATAGATATATAAAATTTTCGTCAGGGTCAACGGGTGCTCGAGCACCCATATCTCAATACGTGGGTCCGCCCTTGATATTAATTGATATTTAATAGTCTAAGGTCATGAAAATAATTTGAGAAATGAATAATTAAATTCAAGAATAAAACATGAAGAAAAAAATGTATGATGAAATGAAGGAAAACGGAGGGAATAAAATGAAACGGGTGGATGGAAATACGTGATAAGACAACCATTTCTATTATAAGTGATTCATGCAAAAAGAATTGAGAAAATGAGATTCTTACCCTTTTATAATTTGAATAAAAAAATGGTTTCTTTTTAAATTTTTTACGTATAAAAATAAAGATCTTCTATATGAAAGATAAAAATATCTTATACATAAAAGTAAAGACCTTTTTTAAAAGACATAAAAAATACTTTAAGAAAATTAAAAGTATAAAAGGGAAATATCTCCCAAAATTTTCAATGATACACGTAAATATAAACATATAATATAAGACATGTGTAACAATAAAAAAATAAGTACGAATCGACATGCAATTTTATAGATGATCTGAGAAATCTTATTTAATCAATCGATTAATTAATTATCTAAATTTTTACTTTATTATTAAAATTTAAAAATTCAATTTTTCCCCTCTAACAAAAAAAAAAAAAAATGTACATAATTTAATAGAGAAGAAAAGTGCCGACAAATTGTTGATGTTGAAAGTAGTTTAATTAACCCAAGTAACGAAAAGGCATAAACATTATGCCCCAATTTCCTCTTCTCAACATTTAAATCGCTTGACAACTACTACTACTTGATTTGCTTTCCCAACTAAAATCAAACCACTTATTGGATTTATATGAACTCGTAGTTAAACACAATAATATTTTGGGTCCCTCATTTATTTAAAAAAATATGATTTATAAAATAAAAAGTATTTTCAGATAAATATTTTTAGTTATGATATTGT
Organism: Solanum lycopersicoides; assembly: GCA_022817965.1. NCBI lineage: Eukaryota > Viridiplantae > Streptophyta > Magnoliopsida > Solanales > Solanaceae > Solanum > Solanum lycopersicoides. Next base: position 116,424,629 of record CM040618.1, read on the forward strand.
TTGAAGAGGGAGTATATTTATACCATTTTTAGATAAACATAAACGATTGTGAATATTCATAACAAAAAGATCATAAATACACGTTTCAAATATCACAATGTTAAATATATTTAATCAAATATTATTTAAAAAATAAAAGTAAAATTTATTGATCATTGGTGAATATTAAAAATGACAACTTTTATTGTATTGATAAATTTATTAATAATCAAGTTAAACGGATCAAAATAGATTGACTAACTCGGATAAATTTTAAAATTGAATAAATCATATTATCATGAACTAATTTAATCGATATTAGAATGATGGAGGGCTTTTTATTATTATTAAAACCCCTTTTGCTACTTTGAGGTATAAAAAAGCAAAAACAATGACAGTTTGGATCCTTTTTATCTTCTTATAGAATCTTCTTAATGCATGCTTACTTCCAATAGTGCTTCAGAATTCAGATCTTGTCCACTCAAATTAAATAAAAGGAAAAGTATGATTAACATCTCAAATATCTGGTACTAAAATATCTTCACAAAATATTAGTACCTAGTACTTTTTGTTTTTGTTTTTATACACTCAAATCAAGATGTCAAATGAATGAACCGTAGTAAATAAATTGATCAAATCATATTATTATGAGCTAATTTTATCATCTTTAGACTATAATATTCGACAACTCTAATGGTATAATTCCAAACATTTCAAAGGACCGCACTTTGTACGTACAATAACAATAATAGACAAATTGTATACCAAAAAAAATAAATTGAGACTTTACCAGCTTAATGCAAAGCTGAAGTGACACCCAAGAAAAGAAAAAATTCTCTTTTTTCCCTCCTTGATAATTGAAATTAGATTGAGGAGTATATTGGAGTAATTTCATAAATAATACTTCAATCTTTAATTTATTTTATTAAAGCTGTAAAACTAATTTATCCTTAAAGAAATAAGTCGAACAAACATATATATCATAAAAAAAATATGTTATATTTAATTTCAAAAAATACAAGTGGTTCCATGTACACATAATCATGTAAGTATATATATAATCATATCAGCCATTCACATTACATAATATTCATGCAATATTTTCCATTTTTCAATCGAACTTGGAGAAAAATTAATATTTTTCGAAAATAAATTGAAAGTTGAGTAATTATCTAGGAAAACTAGGCTAGCTCAAATTGGTAATAATAAAAAAATTCAAATCTAATGGCAAGGTTTAGGTATATAAAACGTACTAATACATAACATAGTTTCCGATTCAATTATTATCTTGTTTTTATTACGTTATAAATTTTAGAGCACGTCTAGTTGATATAGGATCATGATTTGACATCATGTTATTTAATTTGAAGTTAAAGTTTTATTTGAACATAAAATCTGAATTATTTAAGTTGGTACTTTTTCTCACAAACATGAAAAAATTAAGTGGTGAAACCTATCAAAATTTTCCCAAATCTTATATATACAATCATACCAAACAAATAAATCATAGTTTATAACAAGATATCGGAATATCCTGATTAAGGTGACGCATTGATAACTCTCTCTCTCTCTCTCTCTCTCACACACACACACACACACATATATATATATATATATATAAATGTTCCGTTCATAATAAATGTATGTGAATTACAAACTCTCAAATGCATATAATATTTATAATGATCAATTAGTCAAAAATAGTTGTAACTAGTTATTGTTTAATATCATTCTATCACGAACAATTTCTTCACGCTAAGCATAAACCTTTTTCTTTTTCTTTTTTTTGCAAAAATTAAAATGACATGTTTTTATTTACAAAATATAATTTTATGGGTTAAGCTTTACATTTTATAAAACTTGAAATTTCAATCGTGCTTTTATCTCAAATTACATGTCTAGATACTAATTTAAAATTATAATTTCATTTCGCATGTCCAAACTCAATATCAAGTATCGTTCTCTCTTCTTTTTCTTTTTTATTTCTTTTATTTGCTTTCAAAAGAGATGTGGTTGCAACGTAGATCCATTATGTTTGGAACAAGTCATCTAATATTGTTGTTAGTGGATGGAGACATTATAGAAACTTTAATTAATTACAACAATATTCCTTAATTTTGACTTAATTATTTTTAGGGAAAAGGGTCAAATATGCCCCTAAACTATTCAAAAAGGTCTAGATATACCCTCCGTTTAAAGTTTGGTTCACTCATGCCCTCGCCGTCCAACTTTTGGTCCAAATATGCCCTTATGGGCGTTAGTTGCCATGCTGGACATATCCAACTCATTTTTCATTTCTTTAAATGCCACATGGAATTGCCATGTCATTTTGACCTTACCACATGACATTTATATGAAAATGAAAAGATATTCGAACTCATAAACACTTAATCCGACCCAAATCAACTCCTTTTAAATACACTATCCGACCATTTTTAACAATTTTGTTTAATTTTTATTTTTTCTGTAAATCCCAGAAAATGAGTAATTGATTAATAAAAAATAGGAAAATATGAAAAAAATTATACAATTAACGCCAAAAATTCACAAGTAAATATAGTAACCTTAAATCTAACATTTCATTTTTTTTTTTAAATTTTTTCTTTTTTCGGTAAATCTCGAAAATGAGTAATTTAGTAATAAAAAATATGAAAAGTAGGAAAAAAAATATAACAGTAACGCTAAAGTTCACAAATAAATATAGTAACATTTCATTCAACAATTTCAACATTTTTTAAATTTTTATTTTTTTTGACAAATCTCGAAAATGAGTAATTTATTAATAAAAAAAGGAAAATATGAAAACTTTTTTTATTAATAAATTACTCATTTTCGGGATTTGTCGAAAAAAATAAAAATTTAAAAAATGTTGAAATTGTTGAATGAAATGTTACTATATTTATTTGTGAACTTTTAGCGTTACTGTTATATTTTTTTTCCTACTTTTCATATTTTTTATTACTAAATTACTCATTTTTGAGTTTTACCGAAAAAAGAAAAATTTTAAAAAAAAAATTGAAATGTTAGATTTAAGGTTATTATATTTATTTGTGAATTTTCGGCGTTAATTTTATGTTTTTTTTTCATATTTTCCCTATTTTTTATTAATCAATTACTCATATTCAGGATTTACCGAAAAAATAAAAATTAAATAAAATTGTTAAAAAGGGTCGGATAGTATATTTAAAAGGAGTTGATTTATGGGTCGGATTAAGTGTTTATGAGTCCGAATATCTTTCCATTTTCATATAAATGTCATGTGGTAAGATCAAAATGACATGGCAATTCCATGTGGAAATTAAAGAAATGAAAAATGAGTTGGATATGTCCAACATGGCAACTAACGCCCATAAGGGCATATTTGGACCAAAAGTTGGACGGCGAGGGCATGAGTGAACCAAACTTTAAACGGAGGGTATATCTAGACCTTTTTGAATAGTTTAGGGGCATATTTGACCCTTTTCCCTTATTTTTATGTAAACTTCATAACATCCTTATTCCAAAGAGTTGTTGGAACATCTATCCAGCATGTCAAGGAACTAATCTTGGTACTTTATTTTATTTTATTCCACTAGTTGCTTTTTATTAATAATTGACTAATTTCACTACTAAGCAAGACTTTTACTACTGTATTAATTGCTCTCACGAGTTGATCTTCTTCCCCTCCACTTCCAAAATTAAAGAGAAAATTCGACTTAATTACTTATAACACATATATAATAAAATATAATATCCAGTATGTTTTTGTAAATAGTGTCTAAGAAAGATGTAGGGCAGTTAGGAGCAGATCTAAATAGGATCGGCAGATTTATTTGAATTATTTTTGGTAAAAAATTATACTACTTTTTATATATAGCTAAAATTATATTTTATATATTAGATGTTTGACTTTTTTAATTTTTTTTGTGTTTATTTCTTCATATGAATAAAAATTCAGGGGCTCATTTTTTTTTAGTAATAATAGAATCATTGTAAGTATTTTTTAACAAAAAAATAAATTATATTTTATCTTTCTTTTAATTTGTTTTGAAACATTAAAAAATATTTTTTTCCTTTTTGTCAATTTTTAAATTTAACTTACACATAACATGTTTAAGATCACAAGATTATAAAATATTTTGGTACACATATAATTTAAGACCACATATAAAAAGAAGCAAAACATTTAAAAAAAAAGATGGATTTCAAAAATATAAATAAAAAAAATATTGCTCTGCTAGTCACTAGCCTTATATTATGGCATTATTTCCTAGAAGGTCATTGAACTCAAAGTACAATTGCACATAAAGTCATATATATATATAAATAATGTATTTGAACTACATATTCGAGATACTCTTTAATGTATACGAGCTACATATTAATGTATCTGATTTGTGTTACTTTTTAAGGGATTAATGTAATTACAAACTAAAGATGGATAGTTTAAAATTTCATATTAAAACTGTATGATTTATGTAAAATTTACTAAAAATAAAGAGTAAGATAATATTCCCTCTATCCCTATTTACTTGTCCATATTTTTTCTTTTAGTTGTTTCTATTTATTTGTCCATTTTGACAAATCAAGAAAGAATAAAAAAAATTCTATTATACCCTCATTTAAATTTTTTGAAAACTTTTAAGTTTTAATTCATCATTTTTGAAATTATAATTACTAAGGGTAAAGCGGTAACTTTACTATGCTAATTATTATTGTCTTAATAGATATATCATCTCTAAAGTGAACAACTAAATAGGGACAATAAATATAAATATTAAATAATACTACTGAATATTCTAACTATTCAAATATCTTAGATATAAGATAATAATCCATTATTGAAAAGTTTTCTGTGCAAGTTTAATGACCTTTTGTGAAATTCAGTAACTTATTCTGAACAAAGTAAGAGTAATAAGCCAGAAATAAATACTCCACCACTTACAAAAAGTATGTAAAAAGGTCACACCTTGTAGGTGATCCTCATGAACTTGCAGATACAAAAAAGGTTAGGCACTTGTAATTATCAACTTTAATTATAGAGTAAATTTCCTTTGACCTTTTGTGTTTGAGAACTAACCCCCCTTAATTAATGGATTTTTCAAAAGTCATAAATAACCTTCAATACTATGAAAAATGAAATGACATTTGTTTGTTTTTTCAATAACAAAAGAATACTCCCTCCGTCCCTTTTTACATGTTAAATTTTGAAGATATATATATTAAAACGATAATAATTCAATTATAATAAAAATAATTTTTTGCGATATTAAATATTGATATTAATAAAGATTGTTAAAGTTTTTACCGGCATTAGTTAAGTGTTATTAGAATCAATGTCGCTAAACATTTTAAGGACATATACAAAGTATGGTAATAGTAATTAAAAATTAATTGCCGCTAATAATTATTTTTGGTGTAATGATTTAGTATGATAGTTTATCATTTTTATCCATGTTAATGGATAGAGTTCAAAAATATATTTACTCACACCACATATTTCAAAGACATTTAACTCAATGTTATTAAATTAAGAAAATAATAAAAAATTATTCTTTCTTGATTTGTCAGATATGATTATTAAAAAAAGAAATTAAATTAGAAAGAGTATTTGACAAGTAAATAAGAACGCAGAGAACATTATCCAATGGTCAGTACTCTCTTTTATATTTATATGTAACCATTTTAAATTTCACATTTCTTAAGAAATTAAATAAGCTTGCCATTATAGCCTTATTTAGTATTAGGAAATGGCCAGAAAATTATCATATTTTTTAAATTTTAATATAAATGGATTTTTCCCACTTTTTAGTTAAACGTGTTAAAGTTGAAAGGGTAATAATGTTTAAAAAGATAAAATAACATAATTCTGACCAAATTTTCTGGCCAAAAAGATTTTTCTTTAGTGTTATTAATATTGAAGTCAAGTTTTCAATAAATGAACATAATATTTTGATTAATTAAATTGACCAATTAACATGAGTTAATAATTTAAGTTTTCTATGTTGGTCAACTTCATATTTTTAAAGCTAATAACTCTCAAGAGTAAAATAGAAAGAAAAACGTTATTTATATATTAATTTTATAAAATGACAAATATTAAAAAACATTTAGGACGATATATTTATATATTAATAAGTACGATATATAAATAGAAATTGAGAGGTCCGAACGGATTTGGGGGGGGGGGATATAAGAAAAAAGTAGTATTTCAAAAAAAAAAAATTAAAATTGCGTTTCAACATGTTTTTTATTTGAAAAATGCATATATTTTGTGAGTGAAAAAAAAATCACTTGAAAAGTTGGTAAGAATTAAAACGTGAAACCCATCTTCAAAATCAGTTCAGTATAGAACCAAACGTTATTTTTATTTTGTTTTTGAAAAAAAAAATCATGTCTAAATAGATTCTTAGTATTACTCGTATAATTCCTAAGAAAAAAAATTCCACCCTCTTTTTTCCATTGAGATGACATGACATTATTCCCTTTTTAAAAAGTTATTTGACTCATGCTAATTTGATATATTTCTTAAGAGAAGTTTAACAAAATGTGTATTTTATTAAATTAATTATATTTTTAAAATCTAAATTTGACGATATCACTATTACTATCTTATATTGTTATTTAATATTATATCCATAATAACAAAAAATAATATATATATATATAATAACAACAAAAGCTTTTTGAATTTATTAAAATGAGCGAATAAAAAAGGTCAATAAAATATAACGAAGCGATATCATAAATTTGTTCCTATTCGAAAAATCAGTCGAGTAAAAAGTACAAACAGACTAATATAATTTCCCCAATCAGACTGCCACTACACTTGAAAATATCTTTATAAAAGAAGACATAAAATTAAAAATGAATTGGTTTAAGTATTGTAAAACCAATCAGATAAGTGTGTAATTAGGCTTGACAAATAAGATACTATAAAATTACATATTCGATTTTTTTTTTTTAAAGAAGAGGGCATTTTACATATTATTCCAAAAGATGAGATAACCGCTAAAAGATATAATGGAAGATATAATGGGGTGGATGAGATTTCCACATCGTTAATGAATTCTAGCTTGTTTAGTGAAAGTTACGTAGAGAAATTTTGTTTGGACATGCAATTTGAATTTTTTAAGTTGTATATTTGCTCATCAATATAAATTCATAAGTTGTGAAACTATTAAAAATTTCTTCAATTTATATAGTCTTAACAAATGAGATAACCATAATTCATACAAAAGATATCGGAATATCTAAAAGTGTTGCATTGATAAAATCACTTATCTCCATGCTCCTTAATGATAATAAAAAATGTGTGATTACAAACTTTCAAGTACACATAATTTTATAAAATTTCACTAGTCAACATTAATAAATTCTCTAATCCAATTCTTTCACATGATACAAACAATCTCTATGTCAGGCCTGAATCTTTTTCCATTTTTGTTCTTACTGAACTAAAATTATGATTATTCCTTTTTACAAAATACAAATTTTTAAATTAACGTTTACCTTTAAAATTAAATTAAGATCACATTTTAGAATCTCATATTATGATTTTGAAAAAATTGAGATATTAAATCATAATTTCAAATTACATTTCTAGACATTAATTTAAAATCATGAATTCAAACACATACTAAATACTTAAAAAAAGAAAATGATGAGAGATTGGATAAGTGACTCAATTATAATATTTGAAGCTACTAGAGATATCGAGTTTATGTGGTGATAACTTTACCCCCTAACAAAATATTTTTCTGCTAATTATTGCCTATTTTTAAAAAAAATATCTTTCGATGAGTACTGAACAACTAACAACATCAACTTTAATAGATGGAATCTAAAAAAAATGAAATGTACCCAATTATTGTCTCTACTTTGATAAACTTTTGATGTACAAGTATCAAATGAGAACAAAGAAAAAAGTGAATTATCAAATTAAGAAAACATAAATACATATAGTATAACTAATTGAAAATTAACCATGTTGAAATGGGGATCTAACAAGAACCAAAAAAATATAAATATATATATACAATACTAGGTCCATTATTTTTATCCCTAACAAAACGGCACTTAAAAACTCTATTTCTTAATGGAAAAAGGGTACAAGAAGTTAGTTCCTCACCATTCATTTCCCTATTAGACAATTCAACTCAAGATCCTTAATTAAAGGGCTTTAATTTATTTTTCCTTAAATAGCAACTCTTTATTAATCACAACATTAATTATTCCCCTTCCAACTAATAAAAATAAAAGAATCAAAATTTACAATTTGAATTAAATAAGCTGCCACACTTTTAGTATGTCCAGCCAGTACCATCCCAAAAATCTTCACTTTCTCCTAGCACTTATATTGGATTTTTATTTTTATTTTTTTCAATTATCTTGTCCCTCCAAATTATTATTTTAAAAATACTCTACTTAATACGTAGATATAAGAAAGTGGAGAGTAAGAAACATGTCTTCAAAAGCTTATTAGATAATCCGTGAAGTTCACTTTTTATTAAATAAATAAAAATAGAAAGGGCCTTTTGGTCTACATAGTATTTTATTATCGATTCGTCGTTACAACAACCCAACAAGTTTTATTGACTGATTTAAGTAAAGGTTAAACCTAATTTATTCTAGTAACCTTCAATAATTATTGTTCCCATTTTGCCCTACCTTGTCCACTAATATGAAAAGCACATATATTTAAATTTTATAAACTGAAATAGTAAAGAGGAAATTTATACTTTTGGTGCTACTTTTAACCGGTAATAGACTCCCTCCCTCTTGCGATGAGTTTAAATTTTGTAGATCGATAATTGATATATTTCTTATACTATAGAATTAAGTTAGTGTATAAAATATAAAACCCTCCATATTAGCTTGGTGTAGATACCTTAAAATAAGATAAATATTTAAAATGTAACTTATATTGATAAAAGTTTATCAATATATGTAATTTACTCTCTAGTTTGTTTGACTTTATTTGACCATATTACTACTCGAAGAAGTCAAATAAGTTTTTGTTTGACCATATTTATTCTTTTTTGATTTCTTAAATGACTTAAAATATAACTTTTATATAATTTCTAAAGAAGTTTAATATTTTATTTTTAGAAAAAACTTCACGATGTCATGGTCAAAATTTACACCAAGAATTAGTCAACTCTATACAATTTTTGGACTATAAATTTATTGGTTTGTTACTCTGTTAATAAAGTAAGGGTCAAACTAAGTTATTTGGAGGGTGTAAATTTATGAATTTATACTTTTAATCAAACAATTCATAGACATTTAATGGTGAATATCCAGTTTATTTCATGAAAAATAAATAAATAGAGAAAAATAAATAAAACTAAATTTAAGGGGTAATTTAGGAAATGTAGAGATGGGATTGAAATAAATGCAAAAGTCGCATGTTACATGTCCTTGCCATTCACTCTCTTTTGCCTTCATGCATACGCTTTAATTGAACTTTTTCTCTTTTTTCCTCTAATATTAATTACCTTTTGCCGTTTTAAGTTTAAATTAATTTACTCTTAATTAATCCAAAAAAAAAAAAAAAAAAATTCAGATTTGTTTAAAACTATTTCCATTTGTATATATCTGTTGGTGGAGGAATGCTTGTTACCTACTCCTTTTTATAGCTTCCTTCCCACTCTCTCCCAAAAACACACACACACAGTGGTGGGGTGGAGAGAAAAAAAAATGGAGAAACAGAAGATATGTAAGCTTTGTTCAAGAAAGTTTCCTAATGGAAGAGCTTTAGGTGGGCATATGAGATCTCATATGATGAATTTACAGTTACATCAACATGAAACAGAGTCAATTCCATCATCTTCATGCTCTGATGAAGAAGAAAAAGGTAAAATCTTGAATTCATCTGATGTTGATGCTGATGATTCGGTTGTTGTTCTTCCAGATAAAGAGAGTGAAACTGAGTCATCGAAAAACCCAATTCGTTTCAAAAGATCTAAAAGAGTAAGAAAATCAAGAAAACCCAATTTTATGAAGATAACAGAGTATTACTCATCAGTGGTTGAAACAGAGCCAGTGAGTTCGATTTCAGAGAATTCACCTGAAGAAGATGTTGCACATTGCTTGATGATGTTATCTAGAGATAAATGGAATAAAAATGAACAAGTTGATTTCTACTCTGATGAAGAGGAACAAGATGAAGAATTCAAAGAAGAGGATTCTGGAGAAGTTAAAGTAACTAGAAAGAGTAGTAGAGGAAGAGGTAAGTATAGATGTGAAACATGTAACAAAGTTTTTCGGTCTTATCAAGCTTTAGGAGGACACAGAGCAAGTCACAAGAAGATTAAACTATCAAACGAAGTGGTGGAAAGCGCGGCTAATAATAATAATAATGTAGTAATCGAAGAGAAAATACATCAATGTCCTGTTTGTTACAGAGTTTTTCCATCAGGTCAAGCTTTAGGTGGACACAAGCGATCACATACTATTGGTGCTGTTGTTGCAACAAGTGTAACTCTTCTTCCTCCTCCACCTACTGCTCCTGCTAAATTAGAATTATCAAGAAATGGTGGAACAAGTTTAATAGATCTTAATTTTCCTCCACCAATGGAAGATGAGGATGAAATTATCAGTCAAGTTGAAGTTTCTGCAGTTTCTGATGCTGAATTTGTCAACCCCATCAACAATCAAAGGTAAAGTTTTGTTCTTTCTTAAGTTTTAGTGGTATTAGGAAAAAGGGATTAATAGTGGGATTATGGATCTAAGTTAAAATTTTCTTGGGAAAGTTGGATTAGCTTTTACTCATTCAACAGTTTTGACTGTAATTCATATTTACTGTTGAAAATTGTTCTGTTAATCTTTTGAATGTAACAGCTGATTTTACTCATACAGGAGACAATCAAGATCACTTTCTTGAGTTTAATTAAATGACTTTTAATTCATTTTCACATTCTTTTTTTAGCTTATCAACACTGTGAAACTTTAAAAAAAAAAAAAAAAAAAAAAAGCAGCTACTGTAGTTAATGGTCTCTGTTTAAATTGCTGCTAATGGCCTAAATAGTGTTACACCTGTTAATTTCGAAGAAAGATCAATAATGTTTTCACTCGTTTCACGAATTTGAAAATAGTAACAATATTTAACTACTCGAGCAAACTTCACTTATTAAGCAACCATTTTGTGTAATTTTAATTTGAGAAGCAGCAACTAATTCTTTTTTCACTATTTTTCCCCCCCTTTTTCTTCTGTGTCTCACTCTTATAAATACATTTGTTGTTCTTCTGTGTCACTGTCTGACTTTCCAACACTTGTCTGATACTCAATAGTTAGAACCTTACAGATCTGAAATACTTTTTCTGAATACCCAAATGGTTCACATTTGACCCAATCGAGCTCAAGTTTGTTTCTTTTGACTATATTACCCTTGAAGAGATTTTTAAAAATTATTTATAGAAAATTTAATGTGTTATAGCTGATAACTTGTCTTATATCAATCTCATTTAAATGAGGAGTTGTTTAATTATTTTAAAGACGTCAAACATATAGTCTGACAGGAGTGGATATACTCTATATAATATGTTAAACTTTACGAGTTCTATATTCTAACTTATATTTTACGAAGTCAATTTTAGTGTCTTATTATAAAGCAATTTGATTGAAATACCCTTTTTCCCTTAAGGGGAATAATCTGTGAGAGAGAAAGTTTGCAAAAACACCATTGTTTTACTGAAAGAATATTGCTTGTTTGGTTTGGCATGACCCAAAGTATCTGGTTCATGCAGGTTCTAGTGAGAGAAAGTACAAAGGATATTTTAATTTTATGTGTAGACAATTTTGTTGTGTCACATTCATGAGAACATAATTTTAAAAATGGACCAGGGTTCCTTTTCTTTGTTGGACAAAAAACTTTTAAATTATGTGCTTTCGATTATTTATTTTTTCATGAATTATTATTTCTAGTTTTATATAACATCTTTTGATCATAATCCTACACTAAATTAAAGATCAAAAGATGAGAAAAAGTTGTATGAAGAGTAAGGCTTTCTATTTTAAGTATAGTAGTTACCAAAAGAGTTTTATTAATGAATGAAATTGTGGTTATTTGTACCTTATTTTAAGTAGTAGTATCAAAATTGTTCCTGCATTATTAAAATCTTTAGAATATTTAAGATGCGAAAAGAGGCGCAAATTTGATTAATAGGTGGAAGAAACACATTTTAAAACCTTTTCAATTTTATATATTTTATAATGTGAAAAAACCAAAATTGACGTCCCAACAAATTAAAAGTTAATATGCTTACTCAGATATTATAAGGAATAAAATCAAAATGTTTTCATTTAAGGAACTAGTAAAACTATTAACATTTTTATTTATCATTTGTAGAAAAAAAAGAAAGCATGGCTATTAGTCTGTTCCTAAAGGTTATAAAATCAGGTTTGCCTAATTAACAGAATGGGAGAAAAATAAGGTGCCTTTTGGGGAACGTTTAGGTCACCGTCATTTTTATTACATGCTGATTAACATTCTTAGAGAAGCTAATAATCGACTTAGAGTAATAAATAAAGTTATTTTTTTCTTAATTAAAGATTTTGATTTTGAGCTCTAATTTTCATAATGAAAAGTCTTTCCTCGGATGGTCATTACGCGATGATAAGCTAATAGAAAATATTTATTTATACGCAATACTTATATTAAAATCTAATAATTTAGTTATAAGCGCGTCACAAATTCATATTTAAAAAAAAAACATGATTTGTCATACTTAGTCATTCTTATATTCATTTGCTTGATATAGGTATGGATAAGTTCTTTTCGTATTAGTTATAAAAAATAATATTTTCTTATATTACAACCCCTCACCTAAAAAAAATAAAATGTTATTCTACTATTTTAATTTGTTCTTTAATTTGAAGTTGTGGTCTAGATCACATCGGACAATCATAGTGCCATGTCGGATTATGTGTTGTGTCTCAAAATTGTATTGGATGAGGAAGCTCTTCCAAGTAAAAATCTTTTTTAAAATAATAACAATAATATTAAAATTTTAAATAAATATTTAAAACTTTTTTTTCCTCTTATTTTTGAGATTCAATTGACCAATTCTGCATTTATCTGCTAGGGATATTTAACTAGGTTGAAAATGTATCTTTGGCCTTTTAAAAACACTCCGTTTACAAATTCAAATTGCATTATTTATTCTTCTTTCACAAAAAATAATTTAAAAAAATCTCGTTATAATTGAATTTGACCTTTTTTTGGTGAATTAAACAATACAAATGAAGTCATAGCCAAGTTGATTGAAATTTGAAACTTAATGATTTGAGTACTGCCACGAGTCACTTGACAAAAAAAAAAAAAAAATTATTACTGATCATTAGAAGGTGGTTTATTTTCTGGAAATTTTAATTAGATTATTACCATATACTTTTTGAGAGAAAAAAAAATAAACATTCAACTTGCATATAATGTCCTTTGTGTTTCATTCTTTTTTCCTTTAGTCCATCCTTTAATGTTTCTGGTTGTAAACAAAAGTCAACTTCCACCACTATAACCTCCATCAGAATCCCACTGTCAAAATTGTTTCTAATCATGTTATAGCACGTAATAACTTACTATGTAGTTAAATCGAATACCTGATATCTCAAATGATTGTGTAACTAATATATGTATACGTATTAGTTAGTATTTCAGAAAATCATCTTTATTGATAGAGTAATCATATGAGAAATTCACATAGTAAAATTGATTCAACACACATGAATTTTTTTAAAATTGCTAAAAACTATTAATATGATTATGTTTTCATCTTCTCGTACTTTTACATAGATTATGAATCATGAAACCACGACTTAAATAAATTTCAATTTTTAATAATAGAAACTTGTTAAAGAAAAAGAATGTTTAGTAGAATATAGTATAATGTAATACTAAGTACCTTAATTAATAACAACGTTTCCACAAAGCAAAAGAGAAAAAGTTGCACTATGATAATAACCAAAAAAAAAAGAAGCTAATTGGTGAACCAAATGAATTGCTTATTTATTTTATTTCTTGGAAGTGTAATTTCCACTAAGAATCAATAGATTCTTGGGTTCACATTCAAAAGTGGATAAGTCATCGTCAAGGACAACTCTTTGTCTCTTTTAATGGGTCTTAAAGAAATCTTAGCATTTGCTTATCTACAAATGACCATCTAATCAATAACCATACAAACACGCATCCACAATGTGGAGAACTCTTTCATTTTATTAATAATCGTGACGTTCGAGTCAGTTTACACATGCACTATATGGTACTTGCCACACGCACTTGCATATACGAGCATATACGAGAACAAATTATTTGGCATTTGTGTTTGTTTTCACCAATTTTGAAGATCTTAATTTTTTTATTTAGATCATTATGTGTGTTTGAATGTTTCAAACTTTCAACAATCATCATATACATTAATTGTGTACGTTGTCCCTATTTCGATATAAATTTCTTTTTGTATTATTTTAAAAAATTGATAATATATAAAAATATTTATAAAAGTTAAATTGACTGAATAATAATTTTGATTAGCTTGACTTGTCTTCCTAATTACTCATTGGTTTGGCCTTCATAGTTATGGCTTGTCATTAGTCGGTGGGTCGATTGGTTTTCTTGTATGAGAGTGAGTGCCCTTTTTCATATTCTTAATTTTTTGGTATATATATTGGTGGGGTCCTTTCTTTTTTTTTGGGTCAAGGTTTTGAATTAAAGAATTGACCTTAAATTTGCTAGCATGCAACTTCAAAATATGTGAGTCAATTGTCAATGTTGTGATGTATATTTGGTACACCTTTCTTGTCCCTTCAAAAGTTGATACAAAGACCAGAAACTTCACGAGAGTCATCATTATTTTCTCATTGCTTTGAAGAGAGTATTTACTGTATATCGCTCAATTAATGTAGTGCAGTGGATGGAGTTGCTTCTTTCTTAATCAGATGTTTCAGATTCAAAATATTTTTAGTATAAAGCGTTTTCCCTAAATGAGACTTTATATAGCTCGAATTCGAAATGATCAGACTTCATTATTTACTGAACATCAAGTGAAAAAACAAATAAACAATAGTTCAAATTCATGATGGCGGCGCTTAAATTATTACTATTCAAACAAAAAGGCACAAGGGATGAAATACCCGTGAATCCATAAAATTTTGACAAGAATTAAAATGTTGAATCACTTCTGCTGGACTTTTTATATTTGTAGTAACTTCCAAACTATGTATCACGTATGCAACCTTTGTTCTTCAATAAAATGTATAAGCCTCCGGGTGTTTTCACTATGAATCGAAATATTTTTCGATCTCTTATGTTTCGATTGGTCAAATTTTTTAAAAACTTTTTTCAAACTTATAATTAAAAAAAATTGAAACAAAAAGGAATGACTTTTCTAACGACGAAAGTAGGGGAAACAAAGTTCATTTAATAGTGGAATCAGGATTTTCACTAAAGGGCCGGAGTTCAAAAAGTAAACATACGAAGAAGCCAAAGAAGTTCAATATCTATATACAAAAAATATAAACGGTATAATTTTTTAGAGGAGAAGGTTCGGATGAACTCCTCAATCCTACCTAGCTTCGCTCCTGGCTCTACTAGACTACTAGTAACATTTCATATTAATTGTATCTTCCTCACCTTTCACCTTCCATAATATTTATCTAAATATTATACGTATGCTTTTAGAAGTATATTTTGTGCTTACCTACTGAATACCTAAAAGTAAATTGAAAAAATAACTTATTTTCCTTCCATATATATTTGAAGAAACATTTTCATACCGAATGCACCCTCAATTTCTCCTTGTTGACCAAGTCGTTTGATATAGAAAATAATTTAATTTTAATCCATGGTCTTCTGATCGAGTCTCTATTTTCCGTGATAATTATGGGGCAGTTTCTACTATGTTTCCTTGAAGTTTTGTTAGTGTTGTGTTGCACAACAAATTTCCAAACTCTCTTTATCAACTACTACTAGAAGAATGGAAGATTGGAGAATATAAATTCTTCATTCATCTCAAATTATCCGTGATTTTTAATAATAATAATAATAATAATAATAATATAATTTTTTTATTTTACAAATTCAGACAAGATATTATTTTTTTCTCATTTTATTTTTAATAGTGTAGTAATTTTTACTCCTAAGAGTAAATATTTAATAAAAGAAGATGATACCTTAAAATATTTGTAAATACCGATAAAATAATTAAAACATCATTTTAAAAGATGTGTAAAATAAAAATATGACAGATAATTTGAGACGTAGGGTGTGTTTGGTATGGAAGAAAATGTTTTCCCTGGAAAATGTTTTCTGGAAAACAAGTGGATTTTGGACTTATTTTCTCATGTTTGGTTGGTGAGTAGAAAATATTTTCCGGAAATTATTTTTAGTGTTTGATTTATGAATGAAAAATGTTTTTGAGAGAGATCTTTTATTTTTACTAGAGTTAAAAATAATTTATGAAATTGAAAATATTTTTTAAAAATAAATTATTATTTTTTTTGGGTGGTGGTGGTGGTGGGTGGGGTGGGGGTAGTGGATGGGGGCAGGGGGAGGGGTAGGAGTGAAAAAATAAAAATTTGAAGTTGATAGTATTTTAAAAATAAAATTATTTTTTTGAGGGGTTGGGGCGGGTGGGGTCTGGCCCGGGGGAGGTGGGGTAGGAGTTTAAAAATAAAAATTTGAAGTTGAAAATATTTTAAAAAGCAAAATTAATTTTTTGGAGAAGGGTTGGGGTTGGGGGGGGGGAGGGGTTCAGGGATCGGATGAAAAAATAAAATTTTGAAATTGAAAATATTTTTTTTTAAATTGATGTTTTTCCCCCCCAAAAAAAATGTAATTTGAAATTGGAGGAGAGTTTTGGAAAATGTTTTCCTTAATTTTTGAAGGGAAGTCATTTTCCTTAATTTTGAAGAAAATGAGTTGATTGGAAAAACATTTTCCAAGATTTTGTCCCAACCAAACATGAGAAAATTGAAAAACATTTACCAGAAAATGTTTTCCTTCATACCAAACACACTCGTAGAGAATAACTCATGATTCATTTCTAAGAGAAGACACTCTTGAGAGTTCAAATAGGTCACCCACAAACCTTTATGTAATGGAATAATGACCTCAACAATTTTGGTAAATGACTAGCTAAACCATTTACCTGCTGGTTTCATGACCCAAAATTTTTATATTCTAGGATGATCCACTTGTTTCGTAACATACCAAAAAAATTAATGTGATTCCGGTTTTTATTTAAGTTTTAGTATTATTTTTTTTAATTAAGATTAAAAGAATATCATTCGTTTTATAATATTATTGACTTTTGTTTTGACATTGTTATCCTTTGTACTTGGAATATATAGTTATCATAACTAGTTAAGGAACACTCACACATGTATGTACACAATACTTTTGAGATGTTTACGATCATATTTGATAAACTAGATGGATGAATATACGTATAGACATTAGAACATGTACACGCCATCAGCGGCGGAGCCTGAAATATCTAAAAGGGTGTCCAGAAATAGCAACTTGTTATGTTAAGGGTGTCCAAAATAGGTTCTTTACTCATTTTGTATGTCATTTTACTTATATATATGCTAATTTTTTCCCGACGAAGGGTGTCCAATTGGACACCCTTGACAGTATGTGGCTACGCCACTGCACGCCATGGATGTCCATGTGTATATGTAGTATATATTTTTTTATTTTGATAAACTAGATGGTTGAAAGATATTACGTAGTATATATTATAGAGGATCATCCTCCAATTGTACAATCTTCAATTACTTACAAACTCTTTTCATGGGAGGAAAAATATAGTCATTTTCCATTTGAAGGTAAGAAATGAATATTGAAAAAGATCTCTTATGTATATATATATAAATATATATATGAAAATGAAGGATTTTTTGAAGGACTACAAAATCAAATTATAGTTTTTTTGTGTGTGTCCGTAAGAAAAAAAAGACTAAAAGATGAGCATAAATGATCAATTTGGAATATTTAAAGATAGAGTACGTACTTAACTTAGCTACAAAAATAGTAATTAGTTAGACAGTAATACGTATTTCCGCACTAATGCATTTCCTCATATTTACGCTACAAAAAGTTAAAATTTCACTATCTTTCGTTCAATTATTAAGTTTTTTAACGGAGAAGGTGCACATATGTCTTACTGAAGTATTCAAAATTGAATAGATAATGCTCTTTGTTAATAGTTCAAACTCATATAGTCAATAACATTCAATAGTTGATCCAAATATATCTTTAATTTAAGTAAAGTCCTCGACTGACCTAATTAATTGATTTATAAGTGAAAACAAATTAAATATCTAAAATACTTTTAAACTATACGAAATTAAGCAGATATATATTAATATTTTTTAGCAAATGAGCAAGACGAAATGACGAAATGTAATAAATTAAGAAGTAGCCAGCTAAATGCGTTTAGCTCATCTAGACTATCTTTTTTGACATGGAAAGTTTATAATATGGAAATATGAGAATTGTCGATAATTTTTCCCCACTCAAATATTATATTATATTATATCATATTATATAAAATGGTGTTTGATAATTGTTAGTAATTAGTTCAGGACCACGACTATATGTTGGTACCAACTTATAAAGTTCCACCACATTAATTAGCCAAATTTAGTCAGCAACTTAAAATAAAGGTGTGCCGCACTCCTCCGTATGGTTTGGTTCATCTTCCATGTATTTTCAATCTTTCATATCACTTCCCATTAAGTAAATTTGACTTTTAAATTTCAATTAAAGTCGATAGTGTAATTTTTGAAGACTTCACGAACACCAAAGTGTGTCCGGATGAAAATATCTTTTATTTTTTTCGTGTTTGTTTTGATCAAGAAAAATTTTAAAACAAGTTATACAAATGACAAAAAAAAGCCGAAGAAATTACAGAAATACACCTTTTGTTTTATATATTTTCATTATACCTTATTACTTTTAAAAATCTTCAAAATTCTTTATTTCTTTAGCTGCATATTAATGTGTTCGAGCCAGTATTTAATGCATTTGAGCTACATATTATGTATCCGAGCTAGGTTTTAATGTATCTGAGCAACATATTAATGTATCTAAGCCAATATTTAATGCATCTGAACTACATATTATGTATCCGAGCTATATATTAATATATTCAAGATAGTATTTAATATATCCGAACTATGTATTAATGTATCCGAGCTTCAATTATTATATTCGAATTTTGTAATTTTTAAGGGATTAATGTAATTAAAAACTTATTAGAGATTGTAATTTTATATTAAAAATTTGAAATTTATGTAATTTATTTTTTTAAAAAAATTGTATCCTTCTCACTCTCCAATTAAGGACCGACCTATTTGGCTATAGATATTGCAAGTAGTTTTTTTGTAAAAAATTGTGGCAAAATTTGTCTCGACAATCATTTTTTGGGCCAAAATCTAATTTTTGGTTTTTCTTTTATTTGTAATTTTAATTCAAAGGAAGAATCAGACAAATGTCAATTGAGCTAAAATATCTTACAAAATAACAACCAAATATTGTTGTTAAATGGCCATTCAGACGTATTTCTTGTCGATGAAGTGTAATTAATGAAGCTCTAACAACGCATAACATAGTTCCTCTAAGTACAAAGTCATTTTATTAGGAAATATTTTATTTTCTAAATATATATTTTTTAATGCAAATTTAAATTTAATCGATCTCCAATACGGATAAAAAATCAGCAAGAAATAAATAAATAAAAAAATTTCCACACACCTTTATTATTCCATATTTTCTCTCACGCTACCACTTAATGAGTATGATAATGGAATTTATTCGCTTTCAAATTTGACATGCCGTAAACGTGAATAATTTTGAATGAATTATAAATTAAAAGACTCAAATTATCAAGAGAAGCTCATATCTAAAATTTGAGATTGTTAAGAGGAGATTTGAGTTGGTCGAAATTGAAAGAAAAAATTAACTTGTTGAGGAAGATAAACTATTACAATATATAAATGTTGTATAAACAATGTATATAGATGTATATACATTCATGACACATAGTTATACAACATTTATACGTGATTATACACTATTTATACAATACATTATACATATTGATACATTACATATACATGTGGTCATTTTCTTCAAAATAATTTTTGTTGCGTATACATTTACGTACAAATCTCATTTTAAAATTTATCCCAGAATTTATATTTTATATAAAAAAGTCCATCAATTATAACTCCAACTATAATTCTATCTGCCCAACACATCATTAAACATATTCTTATTAAAGAGAGTGTTTGTAAATTATGAAAAGATTATATTAAAGAATATATTTCGTCCATTATTGATTGTTATTCTTTGTATTTTTAGAGTTAAAATATAAAAAAAATTGAGTAGTATTTTATTATATATTTTTTATCATATTGATATGTAAAAAATATTATATTGTATAGTATTTTTTTTTTATAGTTTTTCAATATCGAATTTCTTGTTTAAAATATCAAATTAATGTAATCTAATTTAATTTTAAACATTTATCAAATTGTCTTTCGAAAAATATAACATGACAAATAAAAATGGACAAAAAAATAACAAATTACTAAAATTGTTATTATTTATTTTTCCGTGTCTTTGAATTTTTATAGGTAATTTTTATAAATTGTAATAGCTGGTGATTGTATAGTTGGTATTTTATTGAAGTGCTGTTATAACTTTTTTACAATGTATTGTCCAGTTCGTTATAAAAATGATAATTGTATTAAACTTATGAGTATATCACATTTCATGTTTTGTTTTGTTTTTAAAAAAGAAAGAAATATGTTTTAAAAAAATTATGATCAAACACATGTTGAAACTTCGTCAAAATAAATTATTTTCTAAAAGTATTTGAAATTTATGGTTAAATGTTATTTTGGTTTTTACCCCACTACCTCGTAACCTCTATCTTTACCAGAACATACTCTATCTCATTTCCACTTTTCACCGTAGTTGTCTAAATAATTATATATAATATTTCTAGTTCATTTCTACCAACGTATTTTAGACTCTTTTTATTTGCTAAGACCTCAGCCAATAAATATGTAAAATTATCATAAAATTTGACAAAATCAACATTGATGTATTTACTTGAACACTTAAAAACATGAAATTCTAAATCATTCATTTAAACGATCTTAATTTGATTAGAACAAATTTTGCATGAAAAAAGATTCACTCCAATAAATATGTAAAATTATCATAAAATTTGACAAAATCAACATTGATGTATTTACTTGAACACTTAAAAACATGAAATTCTAAATCATTCATTTAAACGATCTTAATTTGATTAGAACAAATTTTGCATGAAAAAAGATTCACTCCAATAAATATGTAAAATTATCATAAAATTTAACAAAATCAACATTGATGTATTTACTTGAACACTTAAAAACATGAAATTCTAAATCATTCATTTAAACTCTTAATTTGATTAGGACAAGTTTTGCATGAAAAAAGATTCACGCCAATTACATATGTACTATTGAATTATGATTTGTGGATTGTTTCATATGTGTTTATCCGATTTGATTAGAAAAAAAAAGTAAAAGTGGTCAAGAAAAGTTGTCATTCCCCGATAACGCTTGCAAATGTATAAATTGTGAAAAGTGAATTGTAAAAATATTTTGAATGAATATTTTGTCATTTTACTATTTTATCTCGAAATAAGTTATTTTAAAATTATTATTCCACTCAAAAGCAAGAATAATTTATAACTCACGAATAAGTTATATAACTTTGTACTCTCTTAGTTCCTTTTTAATTGTCATTGTTTCCTTTTTGGAAGTCAATCGATATGAAACGTGACTAACATTGTATGATATATTTTTTTATTAATCATATGTATATGAAAAACAATTTATAATCTATGGTATTTTTTGTATAAATTTTAAATATTAAAATTTTTATTTTAAAATATTAAAATTAATATAATTTAATTTAATTTTAAAAAATAAATAAACTAACTCTCGAAAAAAACACCTCACGAAAGTACCAAAGACAAAATTAAAGGATATTAAAAAGTACCCCAAAATTATGTTCCTTTAACCATCACACCAAACATGTCCATCCTAATATTATATGGGCAACTTTCACATATAGCAAATAAAAAATTCATATTTGTATACTATAGCAAAATTTGCATAATTGCGCTCCATAGCAAACATAGAAACTGTATAATTCGCTATACATATACAGTTGAAGCGAATTGTATAAAACGAAGTGTATAAAACGAGAAAGAGAAAGACACTTGGGCAGAGAACTGTATCAAAACGAAGTGTATAAAACGAATTGTATGATTATAAGTGTATAGAACGATTATATACAATTTTAATTTGTATAAAATGAGAAAGAGAGAAAGACAAAAGAGACTTGGCAGGGAATATACAATTGAATCCAATTGTATAAAACGAGAAATAGAGAAATTAGATACAATTTAAAATTTGTATAAAACGAGAAAGAGAGAAAGGCAAAAGAAATCGGGCAGGGGAGTATTTTTATTGTATAATTATAAGTGTATAGGACGAAAATATATGTACTTGCATGTGTATATACAATTTTCTCACGTTTTATACAAACAGAAACGCAATTTATACATTTTGTTTCTGTTTGTATAAGTGAGAAAGGCGAGGGTGGCGAGCGAGATTTGGGAGAGTGGCGAGCGAGATCTGCAAAAGGGGAGAGAGGGAAACAAAAATATATGTATTTATACAATTTTCTCTGCTTTATACAATTCGAAACAATTTTATATACTTGTGTTTGTATAAAAAGTGAGGAAGCGAGGGAGAGATTGGAGGAGAGTGGCGAGCGAGATACTGAGAGAGAGGCGCCTGGCAATTTTTTGCAAACGTTTGCTATGGAGCACAATTAAATCAAAACCTAGCTACTCCATTTATTTTAGGTTATTATTTTGCTATTATATACAATTATCCCATATTATATTAGTACAAGATAATAATATGTCGATTTGTACACAAATTTTTCAATTAAATAAATGGCAATTTTTTTTTCTTTCATAATAAAAATAAAATAAAATAAAATAAAAAATGCCCAAAAGAGAGAAGAAACGACATCCCCAAATCCCAATTGACTGAAAACCCTATATATAATAATGTACAATGAAGAAGTGTGTAACGTAAATTGAAGGAGGAAATCCATGGATTTTTCCGGTCAGTACCAGAAGCAACAACAGGGTGCCGGTGCCGGTGCCGCTGATCCTTCTCAAATCCAAGCTTATGATCCATCAATGTATGCTCAATACCCACAACAATCGACTGACCCTTCTCAAATCCAATCATATGATCAATCTCACTACCAGCAACAACAGCCGGCCGACCCTTCTCAAATCCAACCCTATGATCAATCAACACAAGCTTACTATGCGTATCAATACAATCAAGATTACAATCAGCAATACTACTATCCTCAAGACTATTATTCAAATGCCTATCAACAACAGCAATACCAGCATGAACCCACTTCAATTCACCCACCTGGGGTTCCGATTCCGCCGTCTACCGATCCTTATGCCACACAGCAGCAACCCCAGTATTCGTATTATCCTCAACAACAAGGAATTAACTATGGAGAGGTTGCTTCTGTGACAATGCCCAATGTTTCCCACACACCTGCGGTATGAAATTCCTTTTTTTTTTTTAAAATAAAATAAAATATTTGAGCTCTGGTTGTGTAAATGTTCATTGAATGCAATCTGGGTATATTTGATTGGGATGATTTTAGAATTTTTGAGTTTCTTGAAGCGTTTGTTGTTTGGATTTCTGTAATAACCTTTAAAATAGTAGTAAAAATTAGAACTTCTAATGGAGCACTAGTCCTAAATCATTGTTAATAATAACATTATAGATAGATGACATATGCGATGATTGAATGGTTTGGTGCGGAGCCTGGGTGTGGTAGTTTTGGGTCTTTCTTCTTCTTCTTTAGTAAACAGGCAATTTTACGAACAGAAAAATTAGCACATAGATTGTGCTTGATAATATATACAAAATTTGAGTGTGATTATGTGGCCAGTAGGTAGTGAGTGGTACTTAAAAGATCAGGCATTCTATAAACTTATTTACAAGAATCAAATGATACCAATTAATGGACATTTGATACTTTTATATTAAAAAAAAAACAATGAATTAAGCTAGCCTACGATAAAAGGCTGTTAACTGGAGGACATACTTCTCTATTTGTATTTTTCTCTGTATCCTTGTGAACTTCGTTATGTTATTACTTTTTTTTTTGTAAAACATAGGCTTCTAACATAAGCTATACTAAGATTCTTTGAGCATTTTTGCTTGCAGTTTACTTAGACCTTCATAGCACTAGCTATATGTTAACAAAATTAAAAACACTCTGATTATTTAACTACACTGCTTGAGCTTGGTACATTTGAAATTGATAACAAGGCTAAGCTTCCTGCCAGAAGAAGCAGAGTGTGAGCAAGTCTATTGTGTCTGTTTCGCTCAGCTAATTATACAAGAACTCTACTGTATTTTGCATGCTTTATATGAGCTTTGTTTAGGAAACAGGTAAGACTGTCTCTTGATTGACAAGCAACAGTTTCCTCTCAAAGACTCTATAAACCAGATCAGCATCTTTAAAAGATATAATTAGCTGAGCAAACAGCCTGTCACACTAGGCAAGCTGATAAGTTGAGCTTGAGCTTCAACTACATATCATGGAATTGGCTCAAGTTTGCACTCGAGCTAATACCAGCTTGTGGATTGTTACAGTGTCAATCAGACCAAGCTCAAACAGCCTGTTGTCATGGCTCAATTAGCATGGATAACTCTCTTTCCACTTAAAATTGCTTTTCTCCTTTGCAGAAATGCTTAGTCACAAGAGTTGGGATTCCCTGAAGATTTTACTGGTGTTTGATATGGTATAAGATCTCTCTAAGTCGAGAGAAGTACACTCTTTTTCTTTTTTCTTTATTCCTTTGGTATTTCCTCCTCCCCAACTCACCATTCTGGTGGGTGCTTCATGTATTGCTGTGTGATTTTTATCACAAGTTAGATCACTTCTGAAAGAGTAGGAGGAGATTTCCATTGGTTAGCCCCTGGTTCTTAAAACTTTCAAACCATAAGTAAATTTTACCCATACCTAATAGAGTTTTGCAGTGACGGGATTCCTTCTTCTTCTTTTTTTTTTTTTTTTTTTTTTGTATAGGAGGTCAAATAGTGATTGACAAACATCACCTTACTGTTTGGCTGTTTGTTTTTAATAAACTCCTTACAAACCAGTTCAAAAAAATTGTTTATCAAACTAATGTATGCTTTTACCTCTTGTAAGATTCAGATTCTAACATATATATACAAACTTACCTGTTCCAAAAAAACAAACAAACTAATGTATGCTTACTGTATCTATGTTATTGAAAAGTTGATGCAGCATTTTCTGAATGATTTAGAGGCTGCTTGGATTGGGCTATTTTAGGTGCTTTTAAGCCAAAATAACAAAAATAAGCCAAAAGCCATAAGTTAGAATTCCTATCTTATGACTCATAAGCCAGTTGGGTTAAAGTACGTTTACTTTCGAGTCATATACTTTCTAGAAGTCTTTATCCTACACGAGATTTATATGCTTTCTTTTTTATTATCATTTTATTTTGTTTAATAATGGTGTGATGAGCTTAAATGGAGCGACATTTTCTGTTGAGGATTCATATAGTCGACCATAACTTGTTTAGAAAGAGGCGTAGTTGTTGGTGTCATTGCTTTTCCTATTAAAAATAGAAACAGTTACCTGTATGTTATTTAATCATAAGAAGCTGCATTTGACGGCTTTTCAATTTATTAACACTTTTCTCGTTCTGTTTCTAGGAAATTTGTAATATATGGCCTCCATATATTTTTCATTACATAGTCAACATTGGTATTCAAAATCTTTCAAAGATAAGCATGTTTTTCTTTGGTTCACCACTTTAAATGGTTAAATAATCTGTTCTTCATGTTTGAGATAGACCTGGTTAATATCTTCCGAATTCTAGGATTTACTTGAAATAGTTTTTTAAAATTGTGAACATATTTGATACAATATCTTTGCCTTAATGTAAGTCTAAGCAAGACTAAATATTTTAGGGGATTGAGAGCATTTTTGCTGGTAAAAATAACTTTTCCTTTTCCCGTTATCTATATTTTATATCGGACTGAATATTCACTTCCACCCACTTTCTAGTATTGACCTGACACCGTCTTTAGTGTTGATACTGTATAATACCTATTAGAACTTAAAGATCAGCTTCTTACATGTTGAACGGAGTTGACTAGACAAAAAGTCCCTAAAGGTTTGGTTCACTACCCCCGACCTAAGTTGCCCACACTCTTTACTTTTGATGCCGCACCCGTGTTGGATTCTCCAAAAACACTACTTTTGGAGAATCCCACTCGCACCCTTTGATGTTTTTGAAGAGTCCGAGCAACATAGCCCCAGACAATTTGGTGGACTTATCGGGATAGAAAGTAACAACAGATATTTCAAAGCAAACCGAGAAATATTCTTAGCATTAAGTTTAGAGCTATTTTGTTGCTGTGCTTTTGGTGCAAACTAGTTGTTGTACAGTATTTAGATATCTTGTTAGATTAGATTGGAGAATTGCACAACTTGTAACTATGTTTTGATGCACTGGCTTAGTGCTTTTTCCCTTTTAATGCAATACCTTATTTCTATCCAAAAAACAATAAGTTTAAGAGCTCAGTATGGTATTCATACCTATCAAAAATTAAGGAAAATTAATGGTAGAGTATATAAAGGTTTGTAATATACTGAACTCTTAAAGGTTGTGCCATACTTAGTAATCTTGGTATTTTGGTATTTTCCCATTTAATAACTACTTTTACTGTTTCATGTAATCTAAAATTGTCTTTTCATGTAGTCTACATCCTCACTTCTAGTGGTCTAAACATCTAAATGAGGATACTCTTGTATATTACTCTAGTCAATTCTGTACGATCTCTTTTCTCTTCTCTTATTTTCTTGGTTATAAGAGAAAGCAAAAGTATTTGGGTCAGAGTCTCACTATCACCCTTCGTAAAAAAAATCCCGTGCTTAGCCCATGAAACAAACTTACCCAAATGTAAAGGACGTGTTAAGAGACATAATTAAGTAAATGATTGTGTTCCTTCACAACTCAGGCTTTTAAAAGAGACGTGCGACACAATTCAATATGGTATTAGAGTTTCTGCGATCTTGGGAACTTTTAAGTAGCTTCTACCTTAAGGTTGCCCACATTGCAAATGGATTTCCCTCTTACATAATTTTATTAGTCTCGTCTCTTCTGGTGACTGTTCTAGAGTCATTATTCTACTATGCATTGATGATTTTGGCATCATTGCCTTTTCCAGTCTCCTTTTGCCATTATTTTGGCCATTTGTTTCTGCAGTGTGTGCCACATTTGCCGTTCATCATTCAATTGACCTGTCAAGTCTGTTCTCTAACTTGTCAAATTAGCACTCTATTTCTGTTGACTTGTCAAGTCTGTAGTCCATATTTGTCTGCTCAGCACCTTATTCATGCTACTTCACTGCCAACAATGCGTCACTGCCTAGTCAGTGCCACATCGCCATCCAGCGACAGGACCCTCTCCAGTCAGAGCGTGCTTGAGCTCCACATCGCCTTCCACTGGCAAGTGAGTTTCTGGTGAGCAACTCACTCTCCAGGAATTGTTCTGTTATCACTACATTGTCATTCAGTGAAACACCACTCTTCAACCAGTGCCTTGTCAGTGCCAAGTCGACATCCCAGCGGTGTCACTATCTGGCCATCAAAAGTAATATCAGGTCATCAAACATAATCTTTACTGAAAGTCTGAAACGATCTGCATGTAACTAACAGTTATATGTATTACACTTGCACATTTATGAGTCATATCCTGGCACTCGTCCTTGTACTTCTGTTCATATTCATGAATCCTTCAATTTACTTAATGATGAGATTCATACCTATATCGGATGCCTGCCTTTAGGGCTGTAACATAACCTTTATTTTTGGTTTGGTTGGCTCTTGCCATAAGCCTCCACGTGCCTTCTCACCAATGTGTTGCTGCCTTGCTGGGTTGCTAGCATTCTTTGTGTCGTCTCTTTGCATGTGTTTCCCCTTCAAATGAGTCATTGGAGTGAGATATTTAGTCTCACACTTTCTGTAACATTAAGATGGCTGATTTTCTTTTCTTAGTTGATTGCATTTTTTGTCCCTTCCACTGCATTACATTCATTGGACCATCGGTAACACCTGATGGAATTATGTTTTTTGATCAATAATTAAAACACTGATGGAGTTGTATTAACTTTATTCGTAAGTGGGAACTAAAGTTAAATTTGTTTTATCTTCATGAGTGGTCCTTATGGAGGTTCCCAACTTCTTTACATTGAGAAAGCTTCCCTGAATAAGGTTGTTGGCGGTCATGGATGTTTTTCATTTTCATTTTCCCAGTAGGTTTGATATTCTGAGCGTTTTTTTTTTTATTTTGATAAATTGATCTTCATATTCTGGTCATACCTGTTCAAGTGGCGAATGCACCTACATTGAGGAACAAATAGGCTTGGTTTAGATTAATGAAGCATTGTGTTAGGAACAAGTAAACTCAGGACTTAAGAACAAGTAAGGTCGGTTTACATTGATGGAACATTGTGTTAAAATAGATGAATGAATGATGTCCAAGTTAAATATAGTTTCAGCAGCTAAAATCGGTTGACTTTTATTTGCTTTAGATTCATGACTTTGTTTTAGGGCCTACACATGAATTAGCAGAGGTGTTAACTAGTGTGGTAGGGGAAGTATGATAACAATTTTTAGGCATTTAAGCGATTGTCATTTGATATGTCAAGAACTTATCCTTTTGGGTCTCATACATAATGCAGTATGTAATCTAGATATAGTACTTCCACATACTGTTCACAGAGCTGACTGTTTGTAGGGTGAAATTTGAAGGATTATTCTGATAAAGAGTTTCTTCTCGATGTAGCCTTATGTTTTAAATTGATGCTAGAGATGGCATACAATATATCAGTGGTAAGTTCAACAAAATGAAAGAGAATGTCGTTCACCATCCTTTAGCCTGGTGAAATTATCTTTTAAAAAGAGGTGGCTAGCATTTGGGTTCTGTTTTCTGCTTCTTTTTGGCTGTTAACTTCCTCCTTAGTGATCAGAAACACTTATGGGTATATTAAATTCCTTAACTGCAAGTTCACCCAACATTATCTCTGAATTGGTTATTCACTTTTTTTCATTTTCCTTCTGGGTGTTGGGAACAAGAAGATGCATGCATGAGCTCTCTTTGCTTATCCCCATTACTATGTCGAGTGTGTAACACCTAGACATAAAGTCCCTGCAGTCAGTCAAGTCTTTTCTTATGGTGCCAACAAATTTATACTTGCTACTATTATAGACTTCTTTTCTCTTCCAATATTCGACTTGTATTAATTGTTTTTACATCATGGAGTAGCCTGCCTTCTGTAATACTGATTCTGTTTGTTTGTTTTGCCAACTTCTCTACCTTTCCTTCAGCTCTGCTAAGTTATTCATGTCTTCTGCTGCTCATACAATTGTGCGCTGATTTGCTTTTTGTCTAATTTTGTTGAGTTGACTTATTTAAGATGAAGAGATTGATTCTTTTGGTGTATAAATTACTGTTTTGACTTGGTATCAGCATTGAGCTCTCCAGCTGATCCATTGATGTAAAGAATATTCCAAATCTTTGAGCATATTTGCATTCTGCAGATCGCACCATCTCCATATAAAGGTAAAGGTAAAAGGGGTGGCAGGCCCTATAGAGGAGGTGCCTATGGCCATCTTGGTGGCGGGCAACTACAACCTAGCTACACATTACCAACATATGCTGAGAACCAACCAAAAGTTTTTCAAGGAGCATCACAGATCCAAGGTGGCCTATCCCTAGTTAAACCTTCATCATCTGCCTCAGGTAATTCAGCTCCTGTCCGTCCACCTCGTATGGCTTGGTGCGAAATCTGTAGGATTGAATGCAACACACCTGAAGTTCTTGAACAGCATAAGAACGGAAAGAAACATAAAAAGAACCTGAAAGCCTATGAAGAGCGACAGAAACTGAACAAACAGATGGATGGAGCACATGGTAACCAGACCACAAATTCTGAAGTTAAGACAAGGGTCTCTTACCAGCCTGCAGTTGAGGGATCTGGGCAGTTGCCTCTGGGACATTTGCCTTCTGAAACTGTAACTGGAGACGGGCAGCCGCTGCCCCAAGAGAAGCTTCCTCCTCAAGCTGTTATAGAGGAAGATGTCGGTATTACCGGGAAACAAAAGGTTGAAGAGACATATCCTGTGGATCATATTCAAGGTCAAGGGCGTGGAGTCAAGCGCAATCTAAGAGGTGGGCGAGGCGGTAAATTGATGAAGACGCAGAATGGCTCAAGAAAACCTGCTGTGCCTCCTAAGCCCCAAAAAATGGTTCCTTTAATATGTGAACTCTGTAATGTAAAGTGTGAATCAGTAGTTGTTTTCCAAAGCCATCTGGCAGGAAGGAAACACCTTTCAAATGTTAAGGACTTCCAAGGCCAACAAGCAATGGTTGGACAAGCTGCACTCCAAGCATTATACCCTGCTTTGCAGGCTCTTTACCCAGCACTTCAGGCACTATGCCAACCTAATTCTGGTGCATCAACTTCTGTCGCTCCTCAAGGTCATCAGCACAATCTTCATGAAATACTGGGTATTTTGGCTCAACAAGCCCTTTCTGCTATCCCTCAAGATCAATTATTAGGTATTGGAGCAGCAGCCACTTTGGCTATCCCTCAAGATCAATTATTAGGTATTGGAGCAGCAGTCGCTTCAGCATTTCCTCCACCTTCAGATTTGTTAGCTCAGGACAGCCAAGGTTCCAAATTACAAGGTTCAGTATCAGAAGAAACAAGAGAGAATGCGGCTGCGGAGGATGGCAGTAATTGTGACCTTTCGGTTTTACCGAGCACCGAGTCTAAACCAGAAGAGAACACTGATAGTAAACATGAAAAGGTGAACTTAGAAGTTGAGAGAAAAGTTATGTCTGTTGAAGAACCATTGAGGTTTGGCACTAGTGGGGATGTGTCTTCTACATTAGGAGCAGTGAGTGCAGATGTTTCAGTTTCAAACAGTGAAGTAGTGTCATCAGATTGCGCTGCCCATTCTGGATTAGATGGGAAATTGGCTGATTAAAGTCATTAATTATTCAATAAATTAATGAGTGGTGGGCAAGACCACAAGAAGGTTTTATAAATGTAGTTAAACTCTCTCTTTTGGAAAAAGTGAATTAACATTTTGAAGATGTAGGTGAAGTGGTGGTGTTCAGGCCTTTTCCTGACTCATTGACATATATGCAGATCTAAAACATTCTTAATCTTTTTAGCCAACTGCTGGAATATATTTGATGGTTTTGGATTCGCCTAGAGGGCGTGATGGCGTGCATTTCTTGTTTTGCTATTGATTTTGGGATGTTGATTTGTGGTTTCATGTCATCAGCATCTGCATTCATTAGAAGCTTCCAGTTCATCTCTTTTCAAACAACACAAATTTCAAATTAAGAAGGCAGCACTTCCCTCCCCAGACATGAATATTTTATCAGATGCCAGTAACTCATTTTTCTCTGCTAAATTTCCTTTTTGATGATGATGGTGTCTGGATCAAATTGCGTGCAACTCAATTATTCCAGTAATTGCATATTACCTTTTACCATCATGTATACCAGGTAATTATATCCATCAAACTTTCATTGCAGCTGCTATAGTGAAACAAGAAGTATCTCATACAGATGTGTCTCATGTAGTTCTGTTTTTGCTTATACACTAGAGATTTGACATCAACTTCTAGTATTTTGCATGTGTTATCTTGTGCACAATGTTACATACTTGAAACCTCCTAGAGTTTTCGAAATTTTCACATAGCTCAAGTAAAATTTAATAAAGGAAGAAAATAATTTTCTTTTCCAATAAAAAGATATCAAAGTATTTTGGCTTCTCATATCTTATAAACCAATTCAGAAGGGGGTAGATTTAGAAAATTATGATAACTCATTGGTTCATTTTACTGTTCTTAGGTTGAAATTTTTTAACATTTTAAAATGTATATATCCAATGTTATATTCAGTAATGATATGATATATGTATATGATGTACTCAACGTGTTCGAGCCTGCCTCATTGATATATTCGAAATGATACTTGCGATGGTTGTAATGCTAAACAAATTGTTTCTGCTTCATGAATAAAGGATTGTATCGGTTGTAAGAGATTTTCATTTGTCCAACAATTTTGTCAAGTGTCTAGGATGTACTTAATGAGTCAATGTATCCGAGCCTGCCCTATCGATATATTAGAAATGATACTGCGATGGTTGTAATGCTAAACAAATTATTTCTGCTTCATGAATAATGGATTGTATTGGTTGTAAGAGATTTCCATTTGTCCAACAAATTTCTAAAGTGTTTGTATAAGGCTTTACATTTTACGATCATCAAACTTTTTTATATAATAATTATCTTCTATAACAATATTTTATTATAATCATAAAAGAATAATTTACAATAAAATTTTGGCGAAAGTTCCTCGGAGATTTTGAATATCAACTTGTTTGCGCTCTTGTTGTTTCCTACTTTGCCATTAAGAGCCCTCAAAATGCCTAACTATTACATATCCCATCAATTCAAATTTTATCATATTTTTTTTATTTTCGGTGCCAATTTTAAAATACGTTATATACGACAAATAATATATTCATGTAATTTTAATTTTTCAAAAGCAAAATATTATTTTCTAATTTCAATAACATAGAATAATAACGCAATACTACTTTCTAACTTTAGTGGTTACATTATCGGAAAGGGAAGATTCAGTCATAAAAACAACGGGAAGATTTTGAATCTGAATGTCTATTTCAATATAATGAGAGTCTAATCCGTTCCCGTCTTTTTCGCTAGATAACTTGATACTGCGCTTGCAGATTATAACAATCTATCCATAAATCGTTATCGTGAAGATAAAATTCAGTCATAAAAATAACGTGAAGATTTTGAATCTGAATGTCAATTCCAATTAAAGCGAGCATACTCCGTCCATGTATTTATCACTAGATTACTTGATATTGAGCTTGCACATTATAACAGTCTATCCACAAATAATTATCGTAAAGGAAAGATCCAGTCATAAAAATAACAACGTGAATATTTTAATCTGAATGTCAATTTCAATATAATGCGAGCCTAATATGTCCCCATCACTAGATTACTTGATATCCCAATTGCAGATTATATGAGTCTATCCATAAATCATTATCATAAAGGGAAGATTTAGTCATAAAAACAACAACGTGAAGATTTTGAATTTGAATGTCAATTTCGATATAATGCCAGCCTAATCTATCCCCATCTTAATCACTAGATTACTTTATACAACGGTTGCAGATTATAAAAGTCTATCCATAAATCATTATCGTAAAGGGAAGATTCAGTCATAAAAACAACAACGTGAAGATTTAGAATTTGAATGTCAATTTCAATATAATGCAAACCTAATCCGTCCCCGTCTTTATCGCTAGATTACTTGATATCATGCTTGCAGATAACCATCATTATCGTAAAGGAAAAATTTAGTCATAAAAATAACAACGTAAAGATTATGAATCCGAATGTCATTCCAATATAATGCGAGCCTAATTCGTTCCCGTCTTTATCGCTAGATTACTTGAAACAACGCTTACAGATTATAACATTATATCCATAAATCATTATCATAAAAGGGGAGATCCAGTCATAAAAATAACAACGTGAAGATTTTGAATCTGAATGTCAATTCCAATATAATGCGAGCCTAACCGTCCCTGTCTTAATCGCTAGATTACTTTATCGCGCTTGTAGATTATAACAGTCTATTCATAAATCATTATGCTAAAGGGAAGATTCAATCATAAAAACAACGTGAAGATTTTGAATCTGAATGTTAATTCCAATATAAAGCGAGCATAATCGTCCTCGTCTTTATCGCTAGATTACTTGATGTCGCGCTTGCAAATTATAACGATCTATCCATAAATTATTATCGTAAAGGAAAAATTCAGTCATAAAAACAATTTTAAAATTTCAAATCTGAATATCAATTTCAATGTAATGCGAGACTAATCTGTCCCATCTTTATCGCTAGATTACTTAATATCATGCTTACAGATTATATCCGTCTATCCATAAATTATTTGAAAGTATACATGTTAATCTAGTCACCAACGTCATAATTTTTTTCCATTAGTTTTCAACTATCATTAATTTTCATTTAAATTGTAGAAAACCGTCTATCCATAAATTAGTTGAAAGAATACATGTTAATCTAATCACCAACGCCATAATTTTTTTTATTAGTTTTCAACTATCATTAATTTTCATTTAAATTGAAGATTTTCTCTAGAACATAACTTATTTTTTAAAAATAAATAAATAAAACCTCTTCTTTTAGCTTCTCTTACCAAACTTTCGGTATTTGAATTGTTTGGATATATTTAGTAAAATTTAATTTCACAAGAGTGAAAGCATAAGAAATTTACTTCCTTTTGCCCTCTTATAGTTTTTTCCCCCAGTATAAATAGGAAACAAAAGTCAGCAAATACGGAATAATCTCTTCACATGAACCGCGATTGTTGCTTTGATTATCGTCTTCTACATGATCATCGCTGCAACTGCTACTGCTGCTGCAACCACCTGAGAATCTTCACAAAATTCACCTGAAAAAAATGAAAAAATCGAACTTTAGTTCGCCTTTGCCCCAAAAATCTATGAACAATTCAAGACAGCAGCTTTTTGATTCCCTCACATCTCACATTTCTCTCTACAATTCACAAAACCCTCCATTTCCTAATCATAACCCTAACCCTAGATCATCGCTTATCAAATGGTTCTCTTCCCTTTCGATTCCTCAACGCCAAGCTCATCTCACAATTGTTCACTCGAATTTCGTTCAAATCCTGTTGCAAATGCTTGGTAAACTTCAATCCAACGGTCATGGTTTTTTCTTCATCCTACCTGACATGCCTTCAGATGGTTCTGATCTTCCAAGCGTTTGTTTCAGGAAGTCTCATGGGTTATTAGCTCGAGTTGCGGAGTCCAATGAGTCAGAAAGGCGAGTTCGTCAGTCTGTACGGATTTTCAGCTCGAAAGAAGGGGAAGGGGAAGGGGAAAATGGGGTTTCGGGTTTGTTGGATTTTGTTGATTCTTTGACTGTAAGTGAGGAATTTGTTGAAAATGTGGATATTTTTGTGAATGCAATGGATGGTGTTACCAATGGGAAGTTTTTGAGGGGGGAAGAAAGTGGGTTGAGCTCAGAATGGGTGGAATTGGGGTGGTTGAAAGAGAAGGGTTATTATAGTATCGAGGCTTTCATGGCGAATAGGTTGGAGGTGGCGTTACGATTGGCATGGTTGAATCATAATAATGGGAAAAAGAGAGGTGTAAAGCTGAAAGATAAGGTGAATTCTGTAGGTGTAGGGGCAAATGCATTTTGGAGGAAGAAAGGGTGTGTAGACTGGTGGGGTAAGTTAGATGAGGCAACAAGGGTCAAGATTCTTCGTAATGGCTTAGGGAAGGCGGCAAAATCACTGGTACTTCTTTATATTTGAGCGTTTTTCTTGACTAGCAGATTGGTCTATGTTTGTTATTTGGTGCTACATTGCTGTTAAATGTGCTACAAGTTCATTCAATGAGATTACAATATGTTTCAATTTGTATATTTGGTGGAATTTTCATTCATGGATGTTAAAAAGCTGAACTTTCCCTCTAATAGGAAAGAGATAATGACATAGACATTTTGGAATAGTAAATAGCTTGTTAAATGGGAAGTACACATTTCAGAATCCTCAGGAATCTATCTAAACAGCAAGTGGCTAAGATTTGCAAGTAGGCTAAAATCTGTATCAAAAAATTAGCTCAGATGTAATAAAAGAAATTTAAAGGAATGTTGAGGAGGCCTATTTGATTTGGAAAAGCAAAAGAGAGTATAAACTAATGGCATCCATGATAATTAACTAAACTATCAAATCATGCAACTTCTTAACTAAGACGTGTCTCTACATTTTCATAGAATAGAATTGTAAGTTCACACTGTTGTTTCTTGTTCTCATGCTTTACCAATTGGTTGAGTCAATTCAAACTATAACTGATTTAGATTTTTAGGTACCCTATCCCATGTATGTACATCCCTTTTAAATAATATCTCTCTTCTTTCTAAAGTAGTCCTGTGGTCATTGAAGTCGCTCAGACTCTTCATTTTTGGTGCCGCCCCTCGTGTCGTGTGGGTGTGGGATCCATACGTGATTCAGTCAACTGGTTTTGGGTACTTTGACCAAATTCGAGGGAGAAATTCTGGACTAATTCGATGATTTATTTAATCAAAATAAAAATTAAGGTGTAATTGTAGAAAATGGAAGACCTTGTATATATACATTTCTATTTTCACTCCCTTTCCTTTTATCTCCTTACAAGATTCTCCTCTTGATATTTTCTCCTTAAGTTTTCCACATAATATCTCATAATTTAGGTTTCATCCCTCTATTTTTAGATATTTGAATTATTTTAGCCTTATCCCCGCACCTGTATCCAGTGGCGGAGCTAGGAATTTCACGAATCCAAATTCTTTTAGATATTTGAATTATTTTAGCCTTATCCCCGCATCTGTATCCAGTGGCGGAACTAGGAATTTCAGGAAGAGGGTCGAAAAATTAAACAATAAAATCTCTTTTTGAAAAGGAAAAAAGTTGTTGGTGGTGAGATTTGAACACACGAGCACTAGCTCATTAAAGATGTCTAAACACACATTCAAGACATCTTAAACCACTAGGCTATAACAACGTATTATGTCAAGGGTGTCCAAAATATGCTATATAATCACTTCATGTATCATTTTACTTGTATATGCGGTATTTTTTTCCGACAATTGGACACCCTGATATACATGTGCCTACACCCCTGCCTGTGTCCATACATGGATTCGTATTTCCAAATCTTAAAATTTAGATCTTAGAGGACCCTATCTCTAGATTTCCTCCTGTACCAGACATCCGAACCCGAGTCCGAAACTTAGGTGGTCATACATTTCTATTTTCACTCCCTTTCCTTTTATCTCCTTACAATATTCTCCTCTTGATCAATATTTTCTCCTTAAGTTTTCCACATTATATCTCATAATTTAGGTTTCATCACTCTATTTTAGATATTTGAATTTTAGCCTTATCTCCGCACTTGTATCCATACATGGATCCGTGTCCCCAAATCTTAAAATTTAAACCTTAGAGGACCCTACCTCTAGATTCGCACTTGGACCAGACATCTGCACATGAGTCTGAGAACTTAGGTGGTCATAGCATGTCAGTGAATATGTGTTTGGTTACTGGCGGCTATTTGAATCTTTGATAACATCTTTTTCACTGTTAAACTATATGTTTCCCCAGGGAAGCGTTACAAATTACTTAAATATAAAATATGCTACTCCTTTCCTCTAGTTACCTCTAAACAGCATGTTCGCCTCATTTCTCAAAAAAAAAAAAAAAAAAAAAAAAAAGAGAAGAAGAAAAAGAAAGAAGCAGAGCAAAACAGTAAACCCAGCATATTTGCTTCTGTTCATGTATGTTAAAGCAGCCATTGATTTTAGATAACATACCACCTATAGTTGTTTGATTTTGATTTGATATACTTCCCATAAGTCATATTTTTTCACAAATAGCAACTATTACATTAATGATATCTCCTAGTATGTGTCTTATAGCACTCCTGTCCTGCCTGACAAGGTCAATCAAATGATTGAGATGTAATGAGTTCAGCTGTTTAATCTTCTTATTGCTGGAGGAGTCGTCTATTCTTCCTGCATATTTAATAGGTGCTCATTAGAATTTGACACAGGCTTATGCTGTCCAATCTCCAATAATATCTTTCAGATTGCTGACACTTTGAAAGGGGCAAGAGGTGTTTCAGCGGATAAAGCTTGGCTATGCAGTTCAACACTAGAACAACCTCTGAGGGGTAACCCTACTTTGTCTGATCGAAGAAACTTTGTGAATCTCAGAGTGTCAGATGCAAGAGTTGCAAAAAAGAGCATGCGTCATGCATCGGTGTTTGGAGTCTCATGTTCATTCAACCAGTTACTTGATTGTTTGTTTATTCTTGAGGATATCTCCACTGTGCTGTTGGCATGCCCAAGTTCTGTTTGCGAGTCTCCTGATAGTGAAAAATTATTCTTTAGTTCATTAGAATCTATTAATACTCTTTCTGATTGTATATTAAGAAAATTACGGGGGTTACTCATGATTATTTCTCTTAACTGTACAAAGTATGAGCTACTAGAGGATGAAAACTTGAATTCCTTACCAAAGCAAAACAAAGAGATACTTGGTGCTTCTAACCGTAAGAAAAAAGGGAAAAACCGTAAGGTGAAGAAATCAAATTCTTTGCCAAAACCTAAAACAGATGGTTTAAGGCCTGTTAAAAGCACTGAGGTACAACTCTGATCTTGAAGACTTCCCATAGAAATTCCTTTTAGAAAGAAAAAAAAATCTATACAATGTGTTCCCTTACTTTCTTTTAAAATTATATGCAGGACAAGGGAGACACATCCATGTGTGGTGATAATGTACATAATAGTTCATCTACTGGTTTGGTCGATAAATTTTGTGGTGATAATGTACATAGTAGTTTGCCCAGTGGATCGGTTAACAGAGAACATCAGAAGGATCGTGCTAAAGAGTGTCTTCCATCTTTGATCGATATGGTTGTAATTATCTTTCTACTATGTATCAGATATCCAAGTTATGTTGTAAATAGTTTGTAACTGACTGACTGTCTGCAGGGACAGGGTGAAGGACGAGATAGTCGAACTGTTCGAAGTGCTTCTAGGAAGAAAAGGAAAGAAAGAAACAAGATTAAGAACCCTAGCTTGATAACTTCTGGGGAAGATGGTAAATTTCAGAAAAGAAATTCTCAGAAGTCCTTTGTTTCTGTCAACTCCCGAGATAGGGATCCAAGTTCTGATTGTGTCACTGTAATAGATTCGGTTGTTCAAAGCGGATCAAAAGATTCTTGTATTGACAATGAGAAACATGAACCAGAAATGAGCATTCTGAGTGGAAGCAGTAGGGATTCTGGTTCTGCTGGTTCTTTTGAAGGTTACAGGAATCCTTGTTTGACAGACCATATGCCCAAAGAGGGGGTGATGGAAAATGGAACAGTAGCTGTTGCAGTGGAAACTACCAATAGGGAAGGCGATTCTGCTATATCTTCTGTAATGTCTGCGATTGAATCTGAACGCACTCTTTCAAACGGCACGGAATTCAAAAAACTGAACAGATCAGGTTTTCTTGAGCAGAAAATTAAAGTTGGTGAAGCCAACACAAATTTGACCTCGTTACAGGAGAAAGGAAGTGTTGATGTCTATAATACAGGGCCGATCAATTCTCCATCTTATGTTTCGTATGAGTGGCCCAGTGTAGCTCCTGTTCATCTTCCATGCGGTGATTCACATCTCCCACGGGCTACTGATAGATTGCACCTTGATGTCAGTCACAACTGGAAAAGTCATTTTCGTCATTCTTTTCTACGCAATGTACGCCATGTAAGAAATTCTTCAATTGAAACAGGATGCCCTGGAATCATATCTGGACCTTTGCCAATGAGTTTAGATTGGCCCCCAATGGTGCGCAGTATCAATAGACTAGCTGCTCCATCAGTTACATGCAATTATGATGCTGGGTTTATCTCTAGGAGAACGTCTTTCCAGCAAGATATAGCAGCTCAAAGCATGCACTGCAATGTGGTGAGTACTGAGGATGAAAGGGTGTATTCTGGTGACTTAATGGACTTTTCCGATCTTGCAAACTCACATGAAGTGGGTGAAGACCATGACTATCACTGGATGTCTGAAGAAGAGTTAGAGGTACATGCTGTTTCCGGGGTGGACTATAATCAGTACTTTGGAGGTGGTGTTATGTATTGGAATCCTTCTGATCATCTTGGTACTAATTTTTCACGTCCTCCCTCTCTTAGCTCGGATGATAGCTCATGGGCATGGAGGGACGCAGACATGAATAGGGCAGTTGATGATATGGTTGCCTTCTCTTCTTCCTACAGTACAAATGGTTTGACTTCTCCTTCTGGTGCTTCCTTTTGCTCTCCATTCGATGCTTTAGGTTCAGCACATCAGGCTGTTGGTTATGTTATACCAGGAAGTGAGATTACCAGCAAGGTTCTGCAGTCATCATCGGCAGCAGATCTAGTGACAGTAGAGAATGCTTCAGGATCCTTGTCCAGTTTGCCTGCTGAAGTTGAAGCAAAGTCTGTGGATTCACTCCCATACCCCATTCTACGACCCATTGTCATTCCCAGTATGTCTAGGGAGAGATCAAGATCAGATTTTAAGCGCAGTCATGATCATAAAAGTCCATGTGTTCCTCCCAGCAGGCGGGAGCAACCTAGGATCAAGAGGCCTCCATCACCTGTTGTCCTCTGTGTTCCACGTGCCCCTCATCCACCTCCTCCTTCTCCAGTTGGTGATTCTAGAAGGCACAGAGGTTTTCCAACAGTTCGGTCTGGTAGCTCCAGCCCTAGGCAGTGGGGTGTCAAAGGTTGGTTCCATGATGGAATTAATTTTGAAGAAGCCTGTATACGCATGGATGGTAGTGAAGTAGTTTGGCCTGCTTGGAGGAGTAAAAGTCTCTCAGCCCATCAGTTAACGCAACCTCTACCTGGAGCTTTGCTGCAGGATCGCCTCATCGCAATTTCACAGTTAACTCGCGATCAAGAACATGTAATAACTCCTTTATTCACATTTTCTGTATGCTTGAGTGGAAATCTATACTTTTGTTTATTCTTTTTCTTTTCCAGCCAGATGTTGCGTTCCCACTTCAACCTCCCGAAACGCTGAACTCTACTGCAAAGAAGGCATGTCTCTCAATGATCCATAGTCGCCTT
Organism: Solanum lycopersicoides; assembly: GCA_022817965.1. NCBI lineage: Eukaryota > Viridiplantae > Streptophyta > Magnoliopsida > Solanales > Solanaceae > Solanum > Solanum lycopersicoides. Next base: position 116,465,572 of record CM040618.1, read on the forward strand.
CACAATGAAATTGAGAACTTCTGCCAACAGGTAGAGTCCCAAGAGAGTAGTAGCTTCTGCAGTATCATTTCAGTAATTTAACCAGATTTTGAGGATAAAAAATCCGGCAATTGGCTATTGCCTGATGCTTATTGTTCGTTATCTGTAATGACATTCAAGGTTGCCTCTGAGAATCTGATCAGGAAGCCTTACATTAATTGGGCTGTAAAGCGCGTTGCACGTTCTCTACAAGTATTATGGCCTAGATCGCGTACAAACATTTTTGGTTCAAATGCTACAGGGTTGTCACTCCCATCGAGTGATGTGGACCTTGTGGTCTCTCTTCCTCCTGTGAGGAATCTGGTAAGCATGTTTTGCATAACATGTGCTTATGCTATATCTTTTAGGTATGGAGAAAAAGAGTTTTGGAGAAAGGAGATCATGTTACATTCTTTTCTTTACTTTCCTCCATAGGAACCAATTAAAGAAGCTGGGATCTTAGAGGGGCGAAATGGGATCAAAGAAACATGCCTTCAGGTATTCAGGATCACATAAAATATTCTTCTCTAATAATTGAAGGAGGAAATGATATGCTTGCTTTAAAAGACATGATCTTTTTGTACTCCCTCCATCCTAAATACTTGTCATGTTTCATTTTTGAGAGTGCTAACCAACATTTTATGATATATTTTTTCACCATATTGATATGAGGAAAAAAGTTGCAACTTATAATGCTTTTTGTATAGTTTGGAATATGTATATTGTGGTTTTAAAATATTTAATTAATCTAGTCTAATTTAGCTCTGAAAAATGGTCAAATTGATTCTGGAAAAGTGAAACAAGAGCGAGTAAACTTAAAGCACGCCCCCTAAAAAAAAAGAAGAGGAGAGAACCTCTTTAACATAAAACTTTTCATACAACAACAATCTTCTTGCTGTTCTTTAATCATTAACCAATATTTTCCTCATGACCCCTCAACCGCCCCCACCTCCACCCACCCCGCACACAAAAAAAGAAGAGAAGAAGCAAAGATATGATACATGGGCTTAACTTAACCCCAACAGCTAGCTGATGAGAGGAGGATTTCTCGAGTCCTTATTAGCAGACCATCAATCCATTGCCCAACCAATGGGGGACTCTTAACTCACTCTACCACCTCCCCTTTCACTCCTAGGCCCAATTAGAGCATGGATTGGGAGCCCAATCCCTGACTATCATACTATATAAAGATATGACACTTGAGTCTAACCCAACCTGCAAATCCATATAAGAAGAAATCACCTAGTGTTTTGTCTTTGCTGGGATTCAAACTTAAAACTGCATGGTTCTCGACCCACTTCATTGCCCCCTAGGCCACACTCTTGAGTGCAACTCCCCCGGCCCATTTTATGCATATCTAACTGCATATATAGTCACAGTCTGAGAAATTAAAGAAGACTTTTGACATATAAATCAAATATATACAAAATATCAAAGTTATCCTCTTAATGAGTAGTGGTGAGAGTTCCACATGTATTTTCGTTTTCTATCTTATAAAAGAGTGAACTTTATACCATGTGGGTCTCAACAAGTCACTAAGGTATAATGGGGATGTGAAGATAAAATAGTTTCAGAAAAGAGAAATATGTCATTCTTTTTGGAACAAACTAAAAAGGGAAGTAGGTCCCTATAAAATGGACGGAAAAGAGGGTACCAGACAAGAATATTGAGTTTGTTTCACCCTTGGTTGTCCAATTTGATACAAATATAGCTTATTCTAAATGGAGCTCCTTGTTGCTGACATAGAACACTTTGCAGCATGCAGCTAGATATCTGGCTAACCAGGAGTGGGTAAAAAATGATTCTCTGAAGATCGTGGAAAATACTGCTGTAATGTCTCTGAAATCCAAAATCCTTTTCCTTCTGGGTTCTCATCAGCTTAGTGTTTTTCTTTATGTTAATCGCAATACCTTTTTCCTTCTCTCTTTTATCACAAAAAAAGTACCTTCCTTAGTCATTGTTCCATGCTATGCTGCTTCCATTTTTCTACAGATACCAATTATAATGCTTGTGGTGGAGGTTCCACATGACCTCATTTCGTCGTCTCTATCAAATTTACAAACACCAAAAGCTGAACCAACTCAGTTGACTGTTGAAGAAGGCAATACTTTTCAGGCTGATTCGACTTGTTCGGATTCCTCATCTTCACCACAGTGGTCTAAGATGAATGAATGTGTGAAGGATGTAAAAGCAGTTCGACTTGATATTAGTTTCAAATCGCCTTCTCATACAGGATTACAGACCACAGAGCTGGTATGTGCAGAAGAGATTGCATCTGAATACTTGTGGGATCAAATTCAGAACTATATTCTCTTAATCTTTATCACTTAGATATTTGTTATGTCAAGCCTGTCAATTGGTTATGCATGTAGATTTATCGTATGATGTGTTTCCATTGTCGATGATAGGTAAAAGAGCTCACAGAACAGTTTCCTGCTGCCACACCTCTTGCTTTGGTGCTAAAACAGTTCCTAGCAGATCGCAGTCTTGACCAGTCATATTCAGGCGGTTTAAGTTCATATTGTCTAGTAAGCTTTCTTAGCATCAATATTTGGTAGAGTTACCTAAAAGTGTTTCAGTTTCAATATACTTGTTTCCTACTTGATATTCAAGTTTTGTTCTTTTGGTTATGCTTAAATACATCACTCTTACACACTCTTCTCCGTCATCCTGGGAAAAACTGTAGAGTTGTTTTGGGCACATCAAAAATGCCAAATATGTTGAGAATAACGTTTCAGATTTCAGTAAATTTACAATGATGAAAGCGATGGATTTTGTCCTCTTCAGATTCACATAGCTGCATTACCTCTTCTTTGAAGGTTGCTTTGTGTGACACATGTCACTTTGGGCACTAACCAAGAGAAACATTTGAGATTTGACCTTAAGTGGAGCCATGCCTTTCCATATGGATTTCCATGGCCAGAGAGTGTTCTGAGATGAAACTTGAGTAGAAATCGAGTAGCATGATTTAAAAGAGAAGGTGCCCTCTGATTTACCTTTTCAAATCATACATTAGATGAAGAAGAGGCTGAGGGAGTGTTGCTGAGTAAGTTCAAAAGGCTTAGGTATCCATCCGTTTCCTAATCATTTAAGTTCCTCTAAAGTGATAAGCCAACAGTGCTCTAGTCTGAAATCTGAGGTAAGAGTGTCTTGGAAGAGGTGATGCTGAAGAGAGCCGTACATGTCTTTAACTGGAGAGTTGCCAAGTCATCTATCATTCCAAAATCTAGCCTTTCTGCCATCTCCCACAATTGCACATTTAAACCGTTCAACTTTTCAAAAAATAAGCTACGTTGGTATATTTATGAGTGCCTTCAATCTTATGATTTATGAATGGTGAATATACAGTGCACCTACTTCTTTTGCTGCCATCTACTCATTTCCTGCACTGACTGCTTTTCTAAGCTGCTTCAGTCCCTTCGTGACACTATTATGTGTGGATTAGTGAGGGCAGTTGAGGCAAAAGAGGATATTTTCTGGCTACTCCTTTGCTTAGAAAGCAGAGAAAATGAATGAGTAAAGAGTTCTTTTTCTTGCTTGGGTGCTGTAGAAATTAGAGAACAAAATAAGAGAATCATTTTCATCTTGACCCAATTTTTTTTTTTTTTGATAAAGTTAAAGTTGTATTCGTGAGCATTAAGGGTATGCTTGCTACCTCCAAAAAGTTACAAGCTAAAACCATAATTACGTTGATCCTAGGAATTCTACCAACTGTTCTACACTTCTATGCCCTCTTCTTTACAACAAAAAAACATGTTAATGCAATTTTCTTGAACTTTCTGCATAGTGTTAGTAATATTCTCATGACACCTAAGATTTCTTTCTCTCCAAATAGCCCACCAGACACAAGCAGGTACAATAGACCACCATCTTTTTTGTGTCTTGCTCCCCCCCTTCTCATCCAGCAGCTCAAAAGATCAGCAGTATGTTCTGGCATCACCCAGGGCTCTTGAGAAATGTTGTAGACCATGCGCCATACCTGAACAGTAACCCTACAGTGTAGGAATAAGTGGCTGTTAGTTTCTTCCTTCTCATTACAAAAAAAACGTCTGGAGACAATCTGGAAGCCTCTTTTTCTTGAGTTTTTCCTGAGTGAGACATGCCCTTCTGGTGACCAACCAGGTGAAGCATTTCTCCTTGGTTGGAGTGTTGCCCTTCCATATTTGTTTCCATGGACCATGAATTCCCCTAGAGTGAGTCATGACCTCTCTCCTATACAGTCTACAGTCTACGAACAGAGAACTTGCCATCAGAGTCATGTTTCCATCTTATACCATCTGCTTCTGTAGTAAGGCGCGTGAATTCACCCAATTTGAGTAGCAGTTCAGCAATTCTATCCACCTCCCAATCATTTAGATTTCTCCTGAAGGTGAGGTTCCAGTCCTGAGGGGACCAAATCTCAGCAATTTTAGCCTTAGGGTTGGTGCAAAACGAAAAGAGATCGGGGAAGACCGAGTTTAGACACTCTTGTGCAATCCACTTGTCCTTACAAAAAAAATATTTTGTTACCTCTCCCACCTTGACCACAAAATTCTTCTTTAGACTATCCCATAAATTTCTGATTGATCTCCAAACTGATACCCCATACGTGCTATCTACTACATTAGACACCCACTCCTCGGTCTGCCCATACTTGTTGAGAATCGTCTTCTCCATAATGCCTGATCTTCAACCACGAATCTCCAAAGCCATTTAGAAAGTAGACTTTTGTTCTGGACCCTCAGATTTTTATGCCAAGAACCCGTCTTCTTGCTTAGTAAGGCTGTCTGCATTTGACTAAGTGTATTTTTTTCCCTTCTTTGTTCCCCGACCATAGGAAATCACGCTTCAATTTATCCAACCTCTCTTCTACCTTTGCTGGTAAAGGGAAAAGTGACATAACATCTTGACCCCAAATTTTAATCAATTTCAAATAAGTCAAACAATTTTTCACTCATTCCATGTTTCAACTCAAACCAAGCAAAAGAGATGGAGGTTTGTCGGCTACTCTTATGCTTTGCTTGGAAAGAAGAGAGAAAAAAAGAAAGAAAAGAACAGCTAAGAGAGTGCTCCTTTCTCTTGCTTTGGTACTGTAACAATTAGGGGATGAAAATAAGAGAGTACCATTTTCTTCTTTGACTGAAATTTAAATCAGTGACAACAAAAAAGTCGAACAATTTTCTTTTTCATTCTTGTTTTCTATCCAAACCATGCATTCGTAAACAGAAATCTCCTTAGCTTTCTCCTCTATTTTTATTACCATTTTCCCTCCTTTCTCTTCCTTTTCCTATTTTTCCAGCATAAGGTATATTTATGCTCACAAGTGATTCATTCTAGTAGTGAAGACTGAAGATTAAACGTCCTTACCTTGATTTACGTGTAATTAGAATTTCAGGAGTGGGTTGATGTATCCATTTAGTCCATTAGAAGACGAGTGACTTATTCTAACTAGCATTTTGATGAAGCTCTAGAATCTAAGATTATATTGCACAAAATACTGACTGGAGTTACTTTAGAGTTCCCTATCTTGATTCATTATTTTTCAGTTCTTGAATGAGGCAAATATCTGGAAATTAGATTGTGGTCTCTGAGTCTAACTCAAGGTCAAACAGAAATTTTGTTCGTTGGGAAGTGGAAATATCTGCATTGTTATTCAATCTAGTCATCTGTCAAACTTTTCACCCATTTGTTTCAAGCAAAAGTGAAATAGTGAAACTTATTCAATTGTCTTCCAATTCTTGGCATTCTTACCTCAGATGTTTTGCTTCCCTTGATTTCATTCTAGATCTTGATGTTAATGTGTTTGAATGTCTTCACCATTTAATAGGTACTATTGATCACACGGTTTTTGCAGCATGAACATCATCACAGTCGACCAATTGATCAAGTATGATTGAATCCTTCCTTTTCTTTTTTGTTTTCTTTATTGTACATTTAAGTTTTTGGCGATTGACCCCTGTTTTATTGTTAATGGTATCATCAGTAAGCCTGACATGTTCAACATAGATTGTGATGGATGTCTCCAGTGTTTTTGTTGTTGGGTTGTTCATATTGTGATGAAAACATTCATAAGACCTTTCACAATATAAAGAAGAACTGTGATACGACATAAGATGATTTTCTGGGTAAATACGGTGAAATTTTCATCGGTTATTTGGGACATCTGTTTAGAAAGTGACCCACTTTTTATTCCTCTTTCAGTTGTGGACCTTTTAGACTACAATCGAAAGATCTCTTTTGAGCAAACTGAAATCTGATGAGAAAACGTTCATGGTCTAAAATATTGTATGTTATTACAAATATTAGATGACAGTCTGGTGTTTTGTTGTAACATATGAACAAATTAGATCCGAGTCTGATGTTGTCCTGAAGGGTAATTTCCCAAGGGTGCTATTTGCACAAACTTTTAATATTAGGGACAAAATCTAAATGATCGCTTAAACAAGGGACATTTGTGTACATCATCCATAAACACCAACAACAAAGAACTAAGTGGAGGGAGACATTTCGTAGCAGCAGAACAACCTAGCCAGTTGAGTTTCTCTCATATTTAGGTTTAAGCTTGATATTTTAATTTTTGGCTATAGTGAGGTGGTGAATTCCATGTTTTTGGTTTTCTCTCCTCCTTTAAAAATTAAGATAATGTAGCAAGGGCTTATGTGAGGAGGTTGGCCTTTTTAACTTCAATACTCAATGGAATTACTGAAACTGAAGGGTTGGAAGTCACACTTAAAATATTATCTACCAGCATGCATGAGATAACGATGAGTCTTGGAAAAGTAAAAAGTAAGCTGTCGTAGCAAGATCAAGCGCAGAGGCGGAATATCGAGCTATGGCACTAGCAACGTGTGAGCTTATATGGTTGAGACAACTTCTCTAAGAATTTAAGATAGGAGGAGTTGAACCGATGACATTGATTTGTGATAACCAAGCTGCACTACATATCGCTTCTAATGCAGTGTTCCATGAAAGAACGAAGCAGATTGAGATAGATTGTCAATTCATTTGAGAGAAGATTGAGTCTGGATTTATCACCACAAGTTTTGTCAACTCAAAAGATCTACTGGCGGATATTTTTACAAAATCACTCCAAGGATCTAGAATTGACTATATTTGTGGCAAGCTAGGAGCATATGACTTTTACTCTCCAGCTTGAGGGGAATGTTAATTATGGTCTATTTGGTAGATATGAAAATATTTAAAATATGGTATGATTAAATAATCTACATATGAGAATATTCTCTAATCCCTTTAATTAAGCAGTTGGGAGATTGTGTAATATTTTTTATCTTTTTTCCTTGTTTACATTATCTGTAACAACTATTTAATCCATCAACTTGAGGGAATAATCAATCAATTCAATTCCCAATATCTCTTCTTCTTTTTCTAATTTCTCATGGTATCACAGCATACAGAGGTCATGTGATCGAATCTCACCACCACTCAAATTAAAAAGAATTTCTACGTACTTGACCCACGAAAGAGAATCAGGCCCGCACATGAGGGGCATGTTGAGAATATATTATCTATTAAAAGTATGCTCTCCTCTAACAATTTTAATTTTTAGACGAGATAGTTACACACCTCAAGTCTTCAACAAGTTCAAATAGCAGAAACTTTAGGTGCATGTCTGATGCACTATGAGAGCCTTGTGGAATGGACCACCTTTCTGAGTTATTACATGGAAGTTACTTCATCTTTCAGCTGCAAGTCTCATTTTCAAATTTTTTTCGGACATTGCATATTAGTTTTTTTGCTTTAATTTTTCGGTCAAATCCTAATTTCATTTTGCTTCTCCTGATCGTCGCGACCTTCCCTTGCGTGTCAGAGATATAAAGTGAGTTCATGGAAGACTTCCCATACCATCTCTGGAAGTTTTGCAATATAAGTGGCCCTACTTCAAAGCCCCTGAACTTTGATGTATTTGTTATGATGCCTTCATATGAACGAGGATTGGGGGTACGGCATTTTGAAATTAGATGTTAGAGAAAGATAAATGTATGAAAGAGCCCATCTGCTGTCTTACCTACATGACTATAAATAATGGATTACATTGTACCTGAATAAACAAAGCTGATCTTTCTCTTGAAAGATGTTGAACTTAAATGCTAGTGTATTCAATGTAAAATTAAAAAATCCACCTCCTCCTGCTCTAATTTTGTAGTAATATGATAGGGTTGCTCCTACAATTTTATACTTGGAGAACTTGTTAAATGCTGCAGTGCCTCTATGGAAGAAGTTGACTTTGTTTCAATTAATTAGAACTAAGCTTCTTTTATTTTCTTCTTCTGATGCACAACAGTTATTGAGTGTAACTTTGATCTTATCTTGTAGAACTTGGGGAGCCTCCTGATGGACTTTTTCTACTTCTTTGGGTGAGTTTGAGCTGCTTGTATTTCCTTAATTATTTTATCTCATATTTGGTTCTTACAAGCAGCAGCCACACATTTTAGTTAACTCATATGTCTGAAGTCCAAACCACTATGATACCCCTGGTCCCCTAAAAAAATAGATGCATAAAAGGGTACTGCAGATGTAAAGCCTTCTTTTGTTGTCAGGAATGTGTTTGATCCTCGTCAAATACGTGTCTCAATACAGGGAAGCGGCTTATACATAAATAGAGAACGAGGATGCAGGTGTGACAAATTGCTGAACCTCCTGATTTTGTTTCTTGTAAATCTCTTGCTCCGTTTTTGTGATGATTATCCTGCCTTCTTATTCCCTGGTTTTACTTTGTAGCATTGATCCAATTTGCATTGATGATCCTCTGTACCCAACCAATAATGTTGGGCGGAACTGCTTTCGCATACACCAATGCATCAAGGTTAGTTAGAATTGCTTGTAATAAAATTTCTAGAAAATATTTGTTATGAAATATGGATAGTAAGCAAGAAATAGAAGTCCATGTTATCATCACGATGTTAGTAGAACTAGAAAAACTTGTGGGTCGGGTGAAAATGAAGAACTTGTGATACTTCAGGTTTCTTAGCTTTTAAAAATCAATAGGATAAAATGTATTTGAATCTCCTAAGAGGTTGGCAACAAGGAATTCCTTCTAGGCTGGCTAGTAGCGGGGATGTGTTGGTTAATGAATTAAGCAGACATATCCCTCAATCACCGGTAGATTAAAGGAGCTGTTGATTTGTTATTGGTTAATTTTTATTGTATTAATACAGTTGATGCAAGAGAATTAAGTGTTGGGCTCCACTCTTGGTGGTGCCCTCTATCAGTTTGTTTACTTCACTATTCTACTAATTTGTTAAGTTCCAATCTCGACACTGTGCTCACTGCTTCCTCTACTTCGAGGGTAATTTGCATATGTAAAAGCTTGAATCAGAAATCTCTTATTATATCTCTCGAATGGCATGTGATGTATTTTTATTGAAAAGGTAGCATACGTCAGTTAAAAGTGAAAAACATTAATTCCTCTTATGCCTTGTATTAAATTAGGTCTTAGGCCTAACTCACACCCCAAAAGCTAGCTAAAAAGGAGTAGGATTGCCCAAGCCTTATAAGGAGTCCACCCATCTAATTAACCACCAATATAGGACTTTTGTCATTCTTTAACACCTCAAATATGTAAAAGTCAGCTAAAAATACTTTGTCCTTTAAAAGTGACTCTGTACTTCTTTGATGACTCGAAGCGACTCTCTACTTTTTCATTTAATTAATATAGCCTGAAGTAACAAACTCTAGGTATTCTCTTTGGGTGCATCTGTTTGACATATGGTTAAAGTTGGTTCCTAAGTTATGATTATTTTGGGACTGAAGTTGCTACTGAATGGATTAGAATACGCACTAAAAATTATGATCATTGAATATTGGCTGCATATAACTATTCTAATAAAAGTTACTTTCTGTAGGCATTTGCGGATGCTTATTCCATTTTGGAAAATGAGATACCTTCTCTTCCATGCAACGATGAATCTAATTCAGTACCTCAAGTTAAGCTACTCCCAAGAATTGTTCCAAGCATTGAGGTTTCTGAGGTATCTTAATATCAGAAATTCTGCATCTTGAAGGTATGTTAAGCTCATACATTATCTTCAGATCAACCATAAATACTTGTATAGTTTTCAAGATGCCAGTAGTATTTTCTTTTATCTTTTTCCATCCTCTTAGATTGAAATGATTGCTTGCACAAGAATAAAGTTTTAATCTTATAATGACTTGATTGTATAAAAAGATCTTCTGGAATGTTCATAAAGATATTGTGTAAAAGCCCGTTTTAGAGTTATTTTTACTTTTGCCAAACATTTACAAAAGCTAAAAAAATGACTTTAAAGTAGGTTTGACCAATTTTTAAGCCAATCCAAACGGGCTCTAAGTATCTCCACGAAGTTATCAAGGAGTTGTGTTTCTTCCTCTATACGGGTGAATTACCTTTTCTTAAAAGCATCTCCGTAAAACCAGTGAGAAGGAAAGACATTATGCTAAACATTGAAGTTTGGGTCTTCATAAGTTGAGTAATCTGAATATTACATGGTAATTTTTGTTTGATGTTGTACTCTTCAAACCCTAAAGTATCTGCATTTAATCTTTTCTTTCCTTCTATTTGTCATTAGTTTCTTGTGATCTTTTATAACTATCAAAGACTCAAAAATTTGTCTCAATCATTTGTGTCCTTCTATTTGGTATCAGCTTATTGTTATCACTATCAAAGACTCAATGATCAATCTCAACTTGCAACTGCCTCTACTAGAGTTGGACTAAATTCTACAGCCGCTCATTCTGCTGTGATTGGGTAAGATCTTCTTTTACCCTACAGTTGCTTGATATTAAGTTTTTGCTTTATAATAGAATTGGTTTTCAAATTTTTGTTGCAAATTGCAATTAAATTGTTTGATGTTATGAAAACAGGTTGGGATTTTGCCTTTAAAAATTGGGACCAACTTCTACTGGATGTCAAAACTAAGGAACAGTTAAAGAGCTCCTCCATTCAATTGATCAAACATTGTCTGAATTTGACCATGTCAAAAAATTATGACCACATTGACATGTTGGAGACAGTCTATTGTTAGCTGGTTCATCTTGAAAGTTATTCCAAAGTTAGAGAACTCTCCACTCGTTACAATTTTAATTTTCACCAAACTAGAATTTTGTACTTGAAGAACTTTTGATGCCCTTGTTGAAATGGATTTGTACATATCATCATTGTGGTATCGAATTGTGCACTACTAGAGCTAATGAGGCAATTTGCAACTTACAAAGAGATTGAGAAGTCCAGTAAGTGTTATTTCTCTGTTCTTTTCTAACATATTTTTTTTTGTTCTTTAGTTGATGAATCGTGACCCATAAGATTTGAAGTGAAATAGCACTCTACTTGTTCATCGAGAGTCCTTGGGTTCTGAGAAGTTTCTATTCTCATGCATTATTCAGGTGCTGGCTAGAATTGAATGGACATTCTGAGGCATTATACCATATCTCCAACCTCCATGTTAAGATTTGAACCTTGGGTCTATCTCAACTCCAAAAGCTAACTCATGAGGTCAGGATTGTTAATGAGGCACACAACCCCAACCCACACCGATGTGAGACTCTTAACCCCCCCCTATACACCCAGGATTGGACATAGAGCGTGGACAATATAACATGGGAGCCAAGATCAGGTAAATGAAGACTCTGATACCATGTGAAAAGAAATGGTGGTGTCCGTGCTCTCTTGATAACAATGGTGACCAGGCCATCTTGCTCGTGCCTCAAATACTGCACCAAGTATCTGCTAACCTCCACCAGCCGCAGGTACTGGATAATTCCACCCACCTAGGCTTAAGCAAATGATAATCCTGACCCTGCATAATCATTATTAGAAGTCATGTATTATAGCTAAGTTCATCGAATGCTTTGAGCAGGTTCACGGTCAATAGGAAAAGCAAGCTTTTAGCTACTTCTGATAGGTTGAGCATCCTCGGATTGAAGATACCTTACGTCAGGAAGGGGCTGAGTGATTGAAGCTATGCTATCTTTCTGCTGGCAAATGCATCTTTGGACTTCTAATTTACGGGTGGGAACTGGGCATTTTCTGCTGGCTCCAAGGGTAGAGGATCCTCTCTTTTACTAGTTTTGTTCTTTTCCACTTGTCTTTGTTTACATTCCCCTTCCTCTCTCCTCTAGAGGCCCCTACCCTATGAGTCTATTTCCTAAATTTTGCCTTCTTGATTTTGTTTTCATACTATTTCAGTTGGGAGGATCACAAATAATAATGTTTTGAAGTGATTTCACTCTGGCGATGCTTAGGCATACCCTTGTCCTTTTATGGTGATAACAATTAAGCTGAGCCGGTGCTTAAAGGTAAACTCTTGGTTTTGTATTTGGACTGAAATGCGTCCAACTAGAATGGAGTCAATGTAGAAGATTTATGTATTCAATCTCAACTAGTTTGACATAGAGGCGTAGTCGTCATTGTTGTATTTTGTTGTGTATTCTCTTCATTGACAAAGAGTGTAATAATAGCCTGGTGAATATTAAATTACCAGCCCTCGTCCAAATAAATCGTAATCTTTAACTCTTTCTGGGTACGCAATGTTCATCTTATATTTGTTGCACACTCGTGATGTACATTTCTTTTCTCACTCACCCTCAGCTTAATTTCCTAATATTTTTCTTATCGTTTACTTATTCTTTTTGAATGATTCAACAGCACGGATCAAGAATTATAAAAAAGAATTCTGGTCATTCCAAGAATCGAATAGGCACATTGTGTTGATTTATTAATCGCTACAGGAATTTTATCAACTCCAAAGTTTTCTTTCATGCATACCACTTTTCGTTCCATATGAAACGTGTTGTCCACAACTCATCATTTTCCCAACCTTAGAAAAAGGGGTAACCCTTCCACCAACCTTTCAACAAACTAACATTTTGTCTCAGAAAATCAACAACTCTCCTGTCATTTCCAAACTGAAAGAAAGATAAACCTGAAAACAATCATTTCCCACGTTTGTTGCTTTATCAGTACTCTTTTCCTCAACAAATAAAGGTTCCAACAATGAAACTGAAAGTGTTTGGTCGCTTCAAATGCAAGCTTTTCAATCCATGCAAGAAAATAGCAAGGTTGTTCAAGTTCAGACTCAGAAAGCCCCTCTTTATAAGAAGACTTAAGTTTCGCCGTTCAGTACATAAGACTGAACGGCTAAGAAGAATAGAGAGAGAGGAGGACCAAGTCATGGAGCTCAAAAGTTTCTCAGAAGTGGAACTTCAGAACAAAGCACCATTTCCATCACCCCTCACCCCGGCTTACGTGCGATTGAGTGCAGCAACTAGAAAAGATGTGCCAGCTCTGGACAATGCGGAAGATGCATGCAGGAGCTTTGAGAATTATCTGATGGAAATGATTGTGGAAGAGGGGAAAATGAGGGATTTGGCAGAAGTGGAAGAGTTGTTATACTGTTGGAAGAATCTCAAAAGCCCTGTCTTCATTGAACTGGTGAGCAGGTTCTATGGAGAGCTATGCAGGGATTTGTTTTCCAATAGCTACGAGGACAATGTTAACACCCCAAAGAGACTCTTATAATGAAACTGTTTTATCTTATTGTTTGAGCACAACTCATGTCTTTATGTTGCTCTGATCCTCCAAATATGCATAGCTTTTGAAGGATCTGACACACACCTTAGTTGTATTCTTAAAGAGTCCGAACAGTATAGCTTACACCCCTTTCTATGCATGTATTTTGTAAAAATGTAACAGCAGAAGCAAATTTGAGGAATCAGCAAGCCCAACAAACAGGTTATTTCATAACTTCACCGTATACAGTGTCTCTATCACATTCATGACCATCCCTATGCCTTTTACTCGAACAAGATACATGAGTGCTTTTCCTATCGAACTCGATATACAGGAGCATGATACATTAAAAATATATAATACGGTAAACCATCCATGCCTTCTAAAGGTATAAGTACTTTTCAAGTAGCTAGAGCTGTCACAATAAATGTATTGATCTATTCAACTTTCTTTCCTACACCTAGGAAGTTTTGGGAGGGATTCCTGTAAGCATGGCAAATTATTCAACTAATCAGATTCATCTGTAGAATAATCAGCATCCTTAGAACACCCCTTCTTTAGCCTCTCTTGGAGATCCAACTGCTTGGGTAACACTAGCTCGATTCTCCGACCTGACTCTATAAAGTACCTCTCAAGCACCATCTGCAATTATATAATAAAGCTCCGTTCTTTATCATAAGTTACTATATTCAGTCTCTCTGGAAAAAAAATATACAGGAGAAGTAGAAAAAAGACAATGAATTGAATTGAATACATACAGCAGCAGCGTAGGCGTCCTGTTTCCCTTCACGAGCAGATTTTCCGAGGCCCCTAAAAATAGTTGTGTGGTTCATTTAGAATTTCATTTTTATAATATTCTGATATCGAAAGAAATTTATCTTCGTCTAGTATGCCCCATCATGAACCTTATCTAACAACCTATTTATGCCAATTTTCATCAAGACACTTTAATTAAAATATTAGAACAAATATAAGACACATGCTAATTCCTAATGTTTCTGAATTTGCTCACGTTGGCAATATATTATCTGAGGTAAGTTAGATTTAATGATCAATGGATCAAAGTTCATTCTGTATAACTGATCAACCCACGATACTGATCAACCCCGTGGGACTAGCATGCTATCATAGTTCCATCGATTACTTGCATCCTCTCACCAGCACATATGAGAAAAAATCTCATAGTTTTTTTCCGTCTACTAGGATTAGGACTGAGGTCTAATAATCTTCATTCTAGCTTTTAACTAGTTAATTTTTTTTGCTTATAATGGGAGAAAAAGTGATACTTAAGATCTACTACTAATAGATGTTTCTGCCACATACTGATAATTTCTTGCAAGTTGTAACAGACTGTTCAAAGGATACCCTCCCTTCTCATATAAACTTGACAATCAATTTATTAGCAAGAGAGGTAGACAAACTTCATCGATATCCAAATGAGATTATGGTTCCTCCTTGCAGATCCTAGATATTTCCTCATGTAAGAGTAAGAATTGGCCGTTGATGGAATGGAAGAGCTTCACCACAACTGATTCAATAAATAAGGGAATGAGTAGGAAGAACTTATTACCTATCAACCATGTAGCTCATTGCGTCAATTGTTGTCCCGTACTCTTCCTGCAGATATACTCTCCATCCCCTAAAAGGACAGAATCGACGTTTAAGATGACAAATCATGGCAGAAGGTCCCTCACCACTTAGAAAATGAATTTAAACATGTCACGAGAGAATGACTAGTGAACTACAAGATGAACTTAGTGTCAATAATTTGTAAAACCAACTTATAAAAAGAATGTAAAACCAAAGCATACTAGCTCAAAGGTTTCTAAAAATAGGAAGTCAACTAGTAGCCCCAGTGTGTAATAATCAGATCAGTTTTGGTTAGTAAAGCATAGCAAGCAAACATGTTCTAGATAGTTCAACCAATAGACTTCCAAATATTTGATCTGTCCGTTTTTCATTAGACTTAGAGACATGTACTAAGCTTCAAGGAAGGACAAGATTTCTTGTTCAAGTGAGTGCTTCATGTAGCACGATACCTTCTTGCTGTTTTAATGACTTAAACTATCTCATCTAACAATCTCTTCATAGATGAGTCGAACATCTATCCTCTATTATTTACGAGATGATGAACATCGTCAAATTTGATTAATATGCAATGTCACTAGCACTTGAAGCTACTCAGGTATAGAATGCACATCACAGTATGCTTCACACAACCAACTTGATCACAGTAAAACCAGCATGTTGAAATTGGCCCACATTGCCAATTCAGATCAACCAACAGAAAAGAGATAGTCTCATCCGTTTAGCCTGCAATTTCAACTCGTTTTTTTATTTTCATTATTTAGCCCGATTATACAAAGAAAACGATAACAGACTAAAAGTGCTAAATGATTAGTACCTCTCAGCAGCTCGAACAGCAAGCCTACCAGCAACACTCCGAACTTTGTTAGATTGTGGAGTTTCCTTTCCATCACTTGACAAAGGGAGCCCAATTATAAACTCATCCACTTCCTAACCTCCCAACAAAATCATACTCATGAAACTTCAGATACTGGACTATCAATTTAATTCTTAACAAAAATAAAACGAAAAGAGTAACTAAATCATATTCAAGAAGAATCACATCAATAACCAGCTTATAAATTACCATAAAAATTAATCTTTCTACATCAAACATAAAGAAGCTGTATACCTGTTTTTGGGCAATATCAATAATTCGAAGTTCAAGCTTCTGTCCTCTCAACTCCAAAACCTAAAATCCACCAAATCAAAGTTCCAGTATATGAATGTGGGTGTATGAGAGCTTTGCGGATGAAATTGGGTTACCGTTAAGGGTCGAAAATTGAAGCCTTTACTAAGGGCAAGTCCAGTACGGGCAAGACCCAAATCCACCCCAAGACTGAAACCTCCTCTCCATGTAGAATCGAGCTTCCGCCGAACCGCATTTGGGGGAATTTCCTCAACCGACACTGCTCTTATTGCCTGAATTTCTGTAGTTAATCTCAGATAGTGCCCGCTGGACGGCCGAAATGTCACCGGCGGCAAGCTTACCGCTGCTAATAGATGCGCCATTTGAAGATAAATTTGAGTGTTCTGGGACAATATTTTTTCAATAAAAGCATATTGAATATGGCTAATTTTTGGGACAATATTTTCAAAGATAAATTTGACTGTTTAATCATGAAAAAGAGTATGTAAAGATTTCCATTATTGTTTTTAGTACTAATTAAATAGATAAATTATTTGAAATGGTTATTAGGAGAGACTTTAAATAACATGCAAAATAATTTTAGATAGAAATTATTTATAGCGATAATTTTGTTTTGAACAATTAAAAACATAACTTATGTTAAGAGTAATTACTTTTTCACTTTTATTGTTATTTATTAATATCACTTTCTCCATAAATTTGATAAAACGTCTTGACTTTTCTACTATTATAGAATAGTAAATAATTCACTGGTATCAATCTGTCTGCACTTTGTTTTTAAAATTCAAACTGAAGATATTTTAATCATTCTATAGCAATAGGTCTACCTACGTGTCTAATAGTTGTTTCAACAATTTTTGTGTGGTTTTAATTTATGCCGCTACATCGAATTTGTAGTCTTTCCGTCCACCCTCCTTTTATCTACTTCTCTTCCTTTTTTCTTCCTTGTGATTTTGTTTATTGGTACTCAACATTCACTTCTTAGCTACTTATTTCAATGAAGTAGCAGTTTCTTAATTTGAATTAGAATTATTACATTTTGGCATTCGTTTAATTTTGGGATTTTGATGATTATTCACTTCTTCATGTTGTTGCTTGACAATAGAAATTGGGCTAATTTTCTGTTATTTTCCCTGTCTTTTGATTACTTTATTAATTTGAATCATTAACAAAGTAGAAAGATGTATTTTTTTAAGTTTCTATTGTAACTGAGACCTGAGTTTTAAAAAGTTAGTAAGTACATTGCTTCAACTTGATATACTAGCACAAACTTAATGGTTATGTTATTGCGTATTAGTATCTGATTATCTGATGGAGTCGTTACATTATTTCACCTAAATTCAAACTTTCACTTCTTAGCTATTACTGTCAACTTGCTGCTTCTTTATCTTTTCTTTTATCTAATTCTTTATGCCTCTCATTTGTTAATTCAGAAAGCTTGAATGCTACCTTTTGCCTCCTATTGAAAATTTGGATCAAAGAAACGAACAAAACTATTTTTTTGTCGTGATTGTAATAATGAGTGCCACTCCAACTTCAACTCTTTGAATATATGACTTTGGCTTGGGATGATAAAGTTTTTCTATCTTTGTTATTTCTACTCCCTGCAACCCATCAATTTACACCTAAATTGCCGCTCAAAATTATATACACGAGACACAAAATAAATGACTTAGGCTTTTGTTGTTTTATACATTCATACGAATAGAGAATCAGTGTTGATCCTTATCTCTGTTATTGTTGCGTGTTTGTGATAATATACAATAAAATTGTTGTCTTCCTCTGTTCTTTGGTTAATGCATTTTCAAGTTTGTGATTTTATTAGAGTTAATAAATTTGATGGTCACGCAACGAAAGTCAATCAACTTTCATTTTCAACTCAAAAGTCACTCAACTATGATTTATTTGCACAAAAAGTCACTCAACTATCATTTTCAACTCAAAAGTCACTCAACTATGGCTTCTTTGCACAAAAAGTCACTCAACCTATTTAATTATTTTTTTCATTAAAATTTAGTTACATATAATTTTAATTATCAACCAAAATTTTAAGAATTGAATATATACCCATTTAATAACCCGCTCCATTTAACCCGACCTGCTAAAAATATAATATTGAACATTTTATTTTACCATTAATTCCCTAATTCATTCTCCCTTGTCTCCCACATTCTTTTAGCGAATTAATGGTAAAATAAAATGTTCAATGTTCAATGGGGAATGATTTAGGGAATTAAGGAAAAAATAAAATGTTTAATATTATATTTTTAGCGGGTTGAATTAAATGGGCGGGTCATGAAATGAATTAAATGGATATATATATTTTATTCTTAAGATTTTGGTTGATAATTAAAATTTCATGTCACTAAATTTTAATGAAAAAAACAATTAAATAGGTTGAGTGATTTTCTGTGTAAAGAAGTCATAATTGAGTGACTTTTGAGTTGAAAATGAAAGTTGAGTGACTTTCTGTGCAAAGAAATCATAGTTGAGTGACTTTTGAGTTGAAAATGAAAGTTGAGTGACTTTCTGTGAAAACAATTGATAGTTGAGTGACCATCAAAGTTATTAACTCGATTTTATTATATTGCAACTAAAGACTATTTGCACATTGTTTTCTTGGATAACTTTTCTACATTCGTGTATATTTTGCTGCAAAATATATTCTATGATTTACGTTACTAATTTTTTGGTATGAGGCTAACGAACAATCAACCAATAAGAAATTTAGTGTAGTTCCTCCCATAAACGGGTTGAGCATACACAAATCTTATTCCTATCTCCTTGAGATAGGAGATGAGGTAGGAGAGGTTGTTTCCAACTACATGATGTGAAACTACAAATAAAGAATTAAGTTTCAAACAAACTATTTCTACATTTTTCTAAACAATCAGCATCTCTTTTACGCTACTTGTCCTTATGACCTTACATATGCAATGTTTCTTAAAGATATGTTTACTATGCTTCATTTAATAATTAACATATATATCTTTGCCCTTTTGTTGCAATGGTGGAAAGAAATGTAGGTATGAGTGAAGGTCTAAAAAAAAATGAGAGTCAACTACATCAGTCAACCAAACAAATGAATACGAATACAATTACCTAAACTTTGATATTTGTGATTGTACAATTAAAAATATTTATGTCTTATAAATGTCGTATTTTTTATTTGCTCATCTCTCGATAAAATGTGAGATATACATGCTCTAATGTCTTGTGTATGAAAGAAAATTAAAATAGCATGAAACAGCGTAAAAATTAAAATGACATTCGAAGCTAAAAAATTTAGGCCCGTGCTCTGCGCGGGCAATATATATCTAGTTCTAAATTAAAAGAATTACTTTTAAGGGGGAAAAAACAAATAATTGTGAAATGCAGGTTAACAAAAAAAAAATTCAAAAAATACGAATAAAACCAAATTTTGAGAAAGAGAAGAAGTCATTAATCCAAAATACAAACCTTCAAAATATAATTAGTTTAGGACACACGCCAACCTAATTATCTGATTTTGATTTTCAATATTTTCCTTTGTCGGTGGACAAATTAGTCCCTAATTACACTTGTTCCATTTTTCTTTTTTATTTGTTTATTTTGACTAATAAAAAAATACAATTTTTTTTTTACATAATATACTCTCAAATTAATTATTTTTAAAAGAGAAAATGGTCTGAAACCCCCAATCTATACGCGAAATCTCAACTACACACTCCAATTTCACGGGTGTCCTATTACTTACCTGAACTTTATATTGCTCTATTTTCTACACACTTAAGTGTTGACCTGTCATGGGAGGTGTTGTCACCGCCTCTAGGCGCGTCAGAAGCAGAAATTTGACGAAAAATTTCTTCTTCTCCAATGACCATCTTTCCCACCTTTAAATAACTCATTGTTTCTTCTTCCACACCATTAATCCTTGTTTCTTTTGTATAAAAATTACGATTTCCTCTCAAAATTAAGTACGATTTAGTTGTTAATGTTCATTTCTACTTCAAATCTTGAATTTAGGGTTCGTAATCTGCTCTAATTTCTTATTTAGGTTCCTAATTAGAATTTTAAATTTTCTCAAAATTCATCAAAAATGTCAAATGAAAACTTGAATAGGTGTTGTATGGATGAATCAGACCCAATGCTCAACGCTGTAGAGAGATACGAATACGAATTTTGAACCCTTTGATGGAGAAAACCCACTTATTGAAATTGTTGTAAACATTAATTGAGTTTCTCATAGCAATCTTTGAGAAATGTTATAATAGCGGAAGAGAAGCAATATCAGTGATTGAGTTTTTAGAATGAGATTTTCTAGTGTTTAAAATTACGATGAAGGTTGAAGATGCGGTAGTCGTCAAATCTAGAAAAGCTTCAAAGAAAAAGAAATGGAGGATTGGAAAAAAAGAAGAGAAAATGAGAAGATGAAAATATAAAGCAAAAAAAGTAAAATATAAAAGAATAATTATTATTTTTTATAAAAAAAAGTAAATATTAGGTGACAGCGCGTGTAGACCACTGCCTAATACAAATCTGGGCGTGAGTTTATAGGGGGCTAGATATTTTACTTTTAAAAGATTCAGGGGGTGATAGGACCCCCTCCCGTAAAGAATAAGTGTGTAGTTGGATTCGATAATAACTTAGGGAGGCTTTTGTCCATTTTCTCTTTTTAAAAACATAAAACTTTTTGAAAATCTTAAATTCTGAATTACTCCATTCATAATTAATATGGATAAAAGGATAAACTCACTAAATCAATCATTATTTTTTTAATACGTGTGTCAATTCAAAAGTAGACAAGTAATTAAGAATAAAAAAAGTATAACTATTAGTCTAACTTCTTATTTTATTGTGTAACCATTTCATATTTGAAATTAATTAAGATTCACATGTTATAAAATTTATTTAAGAAAGAAAACACACTCTTGCAAGACATGTCCTCATTTTTCATAATTAAACACGAAAACAATAACTATATGAGGGGAGGAATCTCGTCCATTCTAGTATATAACTACATGTCTACTACTACTAGAGGATTGGAGACAAGTCTTTGTTCTATACACTTCAATTCTTGAAGGCAAGAAAAAGTCACTCCAATCAAATTATAGCCCCAAAAGGTTTGAACAATATAAAAGTAGACTCCGAGGTATCTTTTTCCGTCTAATAATAATTGTTCACTATTAATTTGATATAGTAATTATGAAATAATAAATAATATAATAATATGACAATATTACCCTTTGAATATGTTGAATTCAATGATTTGAAAAATGTAGATATTGAATACGTATTTAACGTCAAGGGTAAAATAGACATTAAATAAATTATCTCTTGATTTTTTAAACTGAACAAATATTATTTCCTTTGTCCCTATTTACTTATCCACTTTTGAATTGACACGCCTATTAAGAAAACAATTAATGACATTATGAGTTTACCATTTTACCCCTATTAATTATGAAGTGAATGAAAAGTCTTGCATTTTTCAAAGTAATTAGTTATTTAATTAAGGATATAATAGGTCAAAAAATTGTCATTTCTTGATTTATCAAAATGGACAAGTAATTAAGAATAACTATAAAAAAAAAGTGAAGAAATAATTATGAACAGATGGAATATTGAAAAACTATTTTAACTATAGCGAACAAGTAAAGTTGGACGGAGATAGAATATTAGACTATATTAGAGAGAGCATTAAAACCCAAGAAAAGACATATTCCCAAATCCCCAATTTTGGTCCTCTCTTTCTCTATGGTAGATTCCAAAGGGATCATCCATTTTTCCAATTCCCAATTACATAATCCTACTGCTAATCTAACAGTCACAGACTCACAGCCATGATTTGATCTTTGCCACGTTAGCTCATTTAACTATTCAACGGCTATGATTTGTTCTTTTAATATCACTGCCATGTGAGAAATGACACTCACATTAATTAGTGTTGAAATTAAAAAAAGTCATTTACGAATATGCTTAGAATTCTCTTACTTCAGCTACCCTCTTATAATTTCACTTTCATTTAATTAATTTTTTTTAAAAAAAAATGTCATTCAACACGCCAAGCATATGCTCTAAATATTCTTTTTACTTGTTAAAAATAAACCCCATTTTCTACCCCCTTTTTTTTTTTTCACTTATCACACACTATATATTATATACTCCTCTTCTCCCTCAACATATTTATTTTCTCATTTTGTAGCAATTTGAACTTCTTTTATTTTATTTTTTTTAATATAAGATAATGAAGTTTGGGAAAAGATTGAAGCAACAAATTCAAGAAACATTACCAGGATGGGGTGACAAGTTTTTGTCATATAAAGAGTTGAAGAAATTTATGAAATTAATTTCTTCATATGCACCACAAATGATGAGTGGATCATTGGAGTATGGTAAGGCAGAGGCTGAGTTTGTGTATTTGTTGAATAATGAGATTGATAAGTTCAATGCATTTTTCATGGAACAAGAAGAAGATTTTATTATAAGACATAAGGTATGGATCATCACCAATTAATACTCCAACCACTAATCTTTCTTTTTTATTTGTGATTTAATGGTAATGAGGTAAATTAAGTAGTTTGAGTTAATTACAATAACAGTAACATATCCAGTAAAATGAGATCTTATCAGAGAATAGAATACATGCAAATCTTATTATATATCTAGTGAAGTTAAAGAGATTATTTTCAAATTAGATTGGTAGGATTTAAAATTAAAAGTCCAATACAATAATAATTTAAATAAATTGTGATTGACTACATGAATTATTAATATTTTATTTAATTTTAACTCATGTTATTATACTAAATAAAATAAAAGTGAAAAATAAGTTTTATTATATACATAGATAAATAGTAGTAGTAATAAAATTGAGTTTCTCTGAAACCTATTTCCAACTAGTACTGATTATATGGATCTTTTTCTTTGACTTAATTTCTTTAGCTAAAGTTATATCGATTTTAAATTGACGAGAATTGATTTAGTTGAGCTATGACATAATATATATCATTTTTATTTTTTTACCAAACTTATCTCGAACCAACTATTTTTTGAGTGTGATAATAACTCATTCTCTTATTAACTCAGTTTATTATAATTCATTTATAATTAACTCAACCGACCCATAAAATCAAATTGATGAAGCAACCTAGTACATAGTCCAAAAGTAGTGACATGCCACCTAGTACATTTATTTCTCAAAGGCTTGTCATATACACGAGAGGACAAAGTATCTTTACGGAATAAGCTCAAAGATGCCACAACATTGTGATCTCTTTCCTTTTCTTTCGTTTTTTCTACCTAATTTCTGAATAACTTTTAAGTTTTATCTATTCTAATACTACTTTATCGAAAAATTATAATATAATAAATAGCTCTTGAATGACATATTTACTTGAATAGTGTATTTGTAGCAAATGGTTCTTTTCTTCAAATATTGGATTCGCTTCAGTTGTATCATCTTTTATTTTAATATATTTGTCTTATTCTCTTTTTCTTTTAGCATTTTATATATTTGAAAAGTACATTTAAAATATATTATAAACTACAATGATTATAACTTAAAATATTTGGATATATATTTAAAAATTACTATAAATCATGATAATTAACAATTTAAAATATTTGATTATATATTTAAAAATTAAATACTATAAATCACATTTCATTGACTCTTTGAATTTCATTTGTATCATATAAATTTAGACAAAATAAGTATCAGTAACATATATTAGGTTGTGCTGGCACTAGGGGTGGGCATAAATATCGAAAAATCAAAAACCAAACTAATTTGATTTTTCAGTTTAGTGTCGATGTTATTTTTTCTAAAGTTCGATTCTTCGATTCGGTGTTAGGTGTAAGGGTCTCAAAACTTTGGTGTATAGAAGCAGAGAGATTGATAAAATAATACGTGTTTATTGATATGCAGGAGTTGCAACAGAGGATAGGGAGAGTGATTGCTACATGGGGGCCAAATGGAAGCCAACCCTCTGAAACAGATTGCAAAGAAGAATTAGCAAAAATCAGAAAAGACATTGTTGATTTCCATGGTGAAATGGTTCTCTTAATCAACTATAGTAACATTAACTACACAGGTAATATTAAATTCTAGAGTAGCTATCTTAAAATTATTAATCGACAGTTACATGTAGTTATCTTTATTTATTTTTTATAGGAATGGCTAAGATCCTGAAGAAATACGATAAGCGAACAGGTGGATTACTGCGTTCGCCGTATATACAAAAGGTGCTTCAACAGCCCTTTTTCACAACAGATTTGATATCAAAGCTTGTAAAAGAGTGTGAAAGTACGATAGATTCGGTGTTTCCGCCTCCGTGTGGTGTTGAAAGAGGATTAATATTAGGGTCAGGAGTTGCAGGGGAAGGAATATTTAGAAACACAGTAGCAGCTCTGCTTACTATGCAAGAAATAAGAAAAGGAAGCTCGACTTATGGACGTTTCTCTTTGCCACCACTCAATTTGACTGATCAATCTGATGTGATTCAATCACAATCCTTGCAGCTCAATTCTCCAATTGCAATTCCCTAGCAAGTTTTCATGTATTATATATCTATATATATGAGTATGTATAATTTGTAGTAACACGTATGATTGTGTAGTCTTTTGATTTGGTAAGTAGTATAATATGTAGGCAAGTTGTTTTAAATGAATGAATTGATCATATAATTTGAGCATGAATTGGTATTTTGAGTTGGTTCAGATGATTGGTTACGTTTATTGTTGGTGAGGATTCGGTTCTCTACCTTATAATCCTCTTCCTCATTTCTCCTTCCTCTATCCCTAATTTTTAAGAAAAATATATATATGATATCATTAGTAGCTTAATGAAAATATAATCAACTTATTATGGTAGATTAAAAAAAAATCAGATTTCTTTAGCTTAAGCAATTTAGAAGTCATGAGGTCTCAGATTCAAATCTCAATATATCGAGAGTGAAGCTAGAGTGTAGAAAGTGAGTTTGGCAAAACGTAATACTTTTAGTTCAAACTGTTTGTGTGTCTCGTAAGAAGTTCATTTAATATGTACAAATTATTAAATCAGAACTTAGTAACTTGTAAACACTAAAATCCCAAACCCTTACTTGTCAAGTTCTGGCTCCAGTTCAGAATTGCTATTCGCAATGAAGGCAAAAACACTAGTTGATGTTTTTCTACTTATCACAAGTACTCTTGGTGGTTAAAGTAACTCTGTATGAAAGATAAATAATGTAGATTTAATAAGTCGAATCGCGCACAAGCTAGCCTAGATATTGGTTACCAATTACAAAAAGTTGTCTTTATACTATCAGTGTGTATATATAACTTATGAGTGAATAGACTAAAAGATTGTCAATGCCAATATGATTGAATAAATTTCATGCTATAACTCATGATCAGATCCAGGTTTTATACCTAAGGTTTTATAACTCAAAGAATTGTTGTTGTAAGGTAAATAAAATGATTATGTGATGGGACTGAGGGGCTAGAAGATTATTCGTATGTGTCAATATCATCTCTTTACTTTGGCAATTAGAAGCACTAATTTTACTATATAAGATTAGAATCAGTACCATTACCTTAAGTGGCTATCTTTTTACATTTTCAAGACTTACAAGTTACAAAAATAAAATAAAATAGAGTATGTGAGGAGTGATGACACTGGGCTGAAAGAATCTGAATAAAAAGGGAACGCACTAACTGATTTTCATATTGTAGATATTTTAGTAATCATTAGTGCTACGGAAGGACAAAAACAATTTTGTAATGTTTCTCTTTTTTTTTACCTTACTTTTCACCCTCTGTTTGAGCAATTCTGTTACACTTTTATAAGAAAAAAAATACTATTGATTATTTATAATAATGAGTATATTCTTTAATTTTTACTCTTCCACTATATATGAAAGTTACAATATATAATTCATTCATCCTATATATAAATGCCTTGGTCGATTGAAATGCTAAACCAAACATTATTGTAGAACTATGTTATAAAGGAAAAAGACTTTTCTTAAGAGGACTATTCCCTTTGTATCATCAATTTATATGACATACTTTATTTTTTTTACTTATTGTCGAAAAATGTCTAATAAAAACAAGTTTTGAATTGATAAAAGTGTTCAATAGGTACTCGCCCTAGTTGAGGTGTCTAAGTGAATTATGAAGATAACTTTAAGGGGCCGCATATGACTTAAAGCCTAATTAAAGAGATATTTGTAATTGATATAACATTCCTGTCCTGTGTCTGTGTGGTGCAAGGATATTTAGATGTCTGCTTCAGACAAAAAAAACAACTACTAGTGGCTGCATGCATGGACCAGAATTTATTTCACTTATATCACTCTTCATTGGTATGTTTGCTATGTGTTAATGCTCTTTACTGTCTTTTTTATTAGTATATGCTTGGTGATTAGCACCCATTAGGAGCATAAGAATGTCATATTGTTGTTGGTATGTATAAGCTATAAAGGAACCATTTGTGAAACATGGGTTCGAATCTAGCTAGAGTCGGCCTATTTCATTATTTTTATTTTAAGTTTATCTAATGTAATATAGGTAACAGTTCAATTGAAAATTTGTGCTAATTAAAGGAGTATAATTAGGAATGTAGTCATACAAAATATTACTACTAATCATGTTTATCAAAAAAAGAATAAAACATATTGAAATAGATTGTCATTTTATATATAAGGGAAAAAAAATACAAGAAGGTTTTAACCAAAGTTCAACATGAGAGTAGTTGAAGAGCAAACTAGGTATTAGGACGCCTAGTTTGAAAGGGAGTGTTACTAGCTCATGAGTACTCATTAAGAAGGATACTTTAGTCTTTATACGTAATGAGACGTTATGAATCATTCTTTTTATTTTACTTGGTCCTTATATTAAAAACAGATAATAACGAGGCCGGGTATATTACTAATAAGTAATTGGGAGGAAGAGAGAAAGTAGAGAGAGGAATGAGAGAGCTCCAAAAGCCAAAGCCATACGGGTGATTAATATTGGAGAGTATTTATTCTTGATGAGGAATCCCAATATTGTTAGGTAGTAAAGGAAAATAGAAACAAGGAAGCACCAAGTGATAATAGGTTTTGCTTCAAAAGGGTCTTTGGGTTTGCCTTGATATTTAAGTGCTGCCACTGCCAAAAATGATGATATCAATGTTTTGAATACTGACTGCCCTTTAACTCCAAATGATGATTTCATCACCCTTTCCTCCCTGCATCCAACATTAATCATATACTCTTATTTTAAATCTTGTAATTTTAAATCAAAGATATTAAAATATTCTTTTAAAATCTTGTGGTCTTAAATATGTCATGATGAGAAAAGTTACAATTAAAGAATGGCTAAAAAAGGTGATTAGTGTTAAAAGCTAATTACATCATATTCCTAGTCTTTTCCAAAGTATAAAAAAATCCCTTAAATTTGATGGAATTTGAATCGCTACATCGCATCTGGTTTCAGATACATCCCACAACGTCCTGATACATCGCGTTTCAATTTCTGATACATCATTCAACGTTTCGATACATCGCATGCATCTTGATATATCGCGTAAAGTGATGTATCTGAGCGATACGTCACGTAAAGGAATGTATACGACAGATACATTGCATAAAGTGATATATCCAAACGATATATCGTGTAAAATGATGTATCCAATCGATATATCGCGTAAAGTGATGTATCCAACCGATATATAGCGTAAAGTAACATTCCCATACACCGCGTATGTCTCAATACATCGTAAAGTGATGAAGCCAATCATATATCGCGTAAAATGATGTATTCGACTTATACATCACGTAAAGTAGGGATTTTTGTAATTCTTTTCAAATGATAGGAAATTTTAGAGAATATAATAAAATAAGTTGTATATTTAGGTAATATTTTCTTTTTTGAAAATGATTTTTTTTTTTTAAAAAAGATAAATAAACTGAAACAAGTGGTGTATATATATACTAGACACAGGTGTTCGTGCTAGCACAGGCTCAATATCATTATATTTTTTAATTTAAATTTATGTGATATAGATAGAATTTAGAAAGTTGATTAAATTTTAATATAATTTTAGATATTTGAATTGTTAATTACTTTTTGTTTACGTAAATTTATTGTGAAGAGGTCCATTAAGATGTCCATAGTTAAAGTACTTTTGGTCATCGATCGTTGATCTTTTATTCAAAATAGTTACAAGATATAAAAAAAAAATATTACTGACATTCAAAATAATAAAGCTATAATTAAAAAATATGAATTTAAAACTAAAAGTCATAACTAAAATGAATTTCATAATTTCGAAAAAGTTATACATTAATTAAATTAAAGAGCAAAAAAAGTAATTTTTTAATTTTTTTTCCTGAAGCAGGCGCGCCGATGGAAACATGTCTGCTTTAGCGTGAAGTTTTGAATTTAAAACTAAAATCATAAATAAAACGAATTCCATAATTTTGAAAGATTATACACTAATTAAATTAAAGTAGAATAAAAAAATAAAATTTCAAAATCTTTTTCGAAACACGTTGAAGCAAACACGTCAACGAATATATATATATATATAATGAAAAATTCTTGTTCTTACGTATGTGACATATAGATGTCGGTTAGTAGTACTTTTAGAGTACATCCCACGCATGCAGGGACAACACATTAATTAATGGAACTAAATTTTTGCTACGACTTCAGTCACCTTTATATGCTGATATTTACTTTCTTTCAGTTTTATGTCCGTCAATTTTTACAATTTTTTAAAATAATATTGAATCTAGTATTTAGTAACTCTTCTATTTTAACATCTCCTATATAATATATTTTAGATCATAAAAGTTAAATAATATATATTTTCGTACATTATATTATAAGACTACAAACTCAAAAATCATCTTTTACTTTTTTTCAAGTCACCTAAAATGAAGCAAAAGAAATATCGTATATGATATGTGAGATAAAACCTAGCTTAATCAGCTTGGTGCTGCGCTATCCATTTGTTAATCATATAGTAATAGAGTATCTTTTTTTTTTAATACTATATTTTTTGACATATATTATATATCCCTCGTACATATGAACTCATAAGTCTATATTAAACGAAAAATTTGAAGAAGAATAACCTGGAATTGTGATAATAAGGAAGAAGATTGCCTCTAATTGAATTACATCTTCTTTTTTTCATTCTCCAGTACCTTGCACTCTTTATTCTTCCCTCTCTAACACCTTCCATGTCTAAATATTGGCTTAATTAATTACCTAGTATGGTCATTATATATATTAGGTGCAATATTGACATTTTTGTTGTGGTGTACCTATGTAACACCTTTTTTCAGGCCCCAGTATAAAATATATATAAAGATAAAAGCCAGTTATCTTTGTAAAATCAAACTTTTACTCTAGGTGTTTTAGGTGGCCTTGAATTAGGCACAGGTGATTAGCAGCTGGATATAAAATAATTTCAGTTTATCGAGGATATGATAGTTGTGAATTAACAATCTATATATCATGTATAAAATAATATATAGTGAAGCATAGATTTTCTCATAACTCATATACACAAGCATTAATTATGATGATTTCTAAATTGTCAACCAACGACGTCATATTAATTTGATACGTGAATAAGTTATTTCTTATCTATATTCTAAATATCGTATAAATTAAGCTAAAACTACTGAGGCTCAACGTAATTGGAGGCTCAAAGCAATATTTCAATCCGAGGCCTAAAGTATAAATAAACTTCATATATATATTCTACACTATTTAGATGAAAATTGTTAGTATTTAATATTGTTTTTTCAGTTATTAGTTTTAGATAAGATTTTATCAACTCAACATTGAAAAACATCTTTTCAGTGAGGCAATTATTATATGAATTGTTAAACATAATCCTCTACGTAATAAGTTGACAGATATTAAATAAAGATAAGATTTAATACCATAGCATTTGACTCGTAAAGTTGTTGACTTGATATACCCCATTTTAATATATTTATAATAATGTTTGAAACTAAAATTTAAAAAAAAAAAAAGTTAATCACTTCGTTCAACACTTTTCACTATTAATTGTTATATTTAACAAAGTACAACAAATATTAAAATGAATAAAATAATATACTTCTTATACTAAATAATTAATTTTTTTTATAAAAAATTAATTTTTTCCTGATAAAAATTTAGGCCCCAAAATTTGAGCTCCTAAGGCAAAAGCCTTATTCTTCAAAGAGCCGGCCTTCAAGCTATGAAAAGACATTCTTGACTCTTGAGGATGATGACTCAAAAGATTAGTTTATATATGGAGAAAATAATGAGATTTAAAAATCAGACATAAAAAGCAAACGAAAAGAGAGAATAAAGAGACCTATAACGATAATAAACCCAACTTTTTAGATGTTAACTCCTCATCATTATTATATTAAACATAAAGCAAATGACGAGAGGAACATGCAAAACTTGTCTCTAATCTCCAAAAACATAAATTAACAAAACAATCTATAGGAATTAGGAAGGAATTAACCTATACAAAGGGTGTGTTTAGTATGGAGGAAAATATTTTTTCGAAAAATACTTTTTTTTGATTGAGTTAAATTTTATCTAAATTAATTTATTTTCCTCAAGTTTAATGAATAATCACTTTCCTTCAAAAATTAAGAAAAATATTTTCAAAACTCTCTTCCAAATTCCAACTTTAAATTATAATTTTTTGTTAAAAAAATAAATTTATTTTTGTCCCTTCCTTAAACCAGCCCCACCCCCTCCCCCACCCTCACCCAAAATAAATAAATAAATAAATTAAAGCTTATTTTTAAAAAATATTTTTTAAAAGTAAACTTTTTTTGGAGATGGAGAATTTCGAGGGCGGGGGTGAAAAAATAATAATTTGAAGTTAAAAATATTTTTTAAAAATAAAATAAATAAATATTGAAGTTTTTTTTAACTCACCAATCAAACATAAAGAAATAGATCAAAAACTTATTTTTTTTCTAGAAAAACATTTTCCTTGTATCAAACAAACCAAAAGTTCCTTCCTAATTAAGCTGTTGTCATTTCTCATTGTTTTCTAACGTACTTTTATATCATTTTCGATGATGCTAACAACCTTATTTTATGCCATCTATTATCTTTGTTTTTAATCGAGTCTTCTACTACTTTTAATGTTTTTTAAAATAGTATATAACCATTACATCATTACCTTTATCCACTTTTAATTATCATAATTTTCTTTTTTAGAGTCAAATGATAATAATTTTGATTAATAGTTTATGATATATTTTTCATTATATTGATATGCAAAAATTGAAATTTATAGTACTTTTCATATAATTTTTTAATATTTAATTTTTTTTTATATAGTATTGAATTACTGTAATCTAAATTAGTCAAATTAACTTTTGAACCATATGACAATTAAAAGTGGACCGATGAAGTATTAGATTTAGAATGCGATACTTTCTCATATGTAATTAAGTGTAAGTTTCCTCTCTATACCAAACTTTTTATCTTTTTATTTTTATTATATTTATCCATAATGAATTTTTCAATTGAAGGGTGTTTGAGAATTAGTACATGTATATGCACATGATCTATCTAGAAATTGGCTATTTTAGTTAAATATGTAACTGAAGTTAACTTGTGAAAAAACTTGTTAAGATATATTTGAAAAATATGTTTTATTTGATATCTTATACATATATATATATAGGCCTTGTAATAACGAAAATACATTAGCATTTTATTATCATGTAATAAAACAAGTTATAAAAACAAACAAATAAATTTGAACTTGATATAAGTTAGGAAAGTTGGATTTGATCTATTATTTAGCTCATCTTGATACATGTTAATGTTTTGTCCATTATTAATTTTTTATATTTTGATTTGTTCAAAGTCAGATCAATCCACCTATTTAATATTAGTTCACATACTTTAATATATTTATGTTTCAATATGTTTGTCTCGTATTGATTTGATATAATGTTTAATTACTTAACATAGTAAAGAAGACTTTTGAAACTTATAGTCTTGAATTTAAAATTTACACGTAGAATGTATCAAAATATTCTTTAATATTTTCATAGCATAAATATGAAATGTGTGAAAAATTGATATTAAATAGTTACCACATAAAGTAAGAGATATTCTTCTTGGAATTAATTAAAAAAGAAAATGAACTAAGTAAATTAAATCGGATAAAATATTTCATTTGTTTTGTGGTCTAAAAACAAAAATAGAATATAATGGATTCAAACAATTCAACCTGTTGATGTAACTAATCGGAATTGAGTTATATTTTATTACTTGATAAAGACGTATTGAAACCAATATCTTTTTTTATCAATTTATTAGGACTAAAACATCCACATTTGAAATTTCTCACCTTTTTAGTATAGAAAACATAGGATATAATGCTTAAACGTTATCTTCATAAAACGAGTGTTGACGCCACTAGAGTGAAAAAGTAGGACCTAAACACACCCATGAATGAGGTTACACTTTTAATTATAAAATGAGAGCAAATAAATGATAATAATATAAAGAAAGTAGACAGGATAATTTTTTTAATCTTATTTAATCTTTCTAAGTATTTCCAATTAATAATATTACCACTTTCTTCCTCACTGCATGCATTTGTTGGGCCATATGCATGATTTTGTCAAGTCTTTCTTAATTATCCATTTTAGCATGGATCATACCTCTTTTCCTGCTAACTGTTTGGTCCACATTTGAAATCTTAGCTTGAACATATGAACTTGTGCAATTAATTAAGAGAAAGTTATGATACATTTTGCCGATCGTTAAATAATACTTAATAACATTCACTAGTGTACATAATTTGTTGCGGTTACAAGCAAATTTTGGCCTAGAAAATAATAATAATTCCTCTTCTACCTAAAGTAAGATGTAAATATTTTTGTTCTAAAATTTTGATAGGAATTATAAATTGAACTGGCCTTTGAATATTTAAGCTTCCTATATATTAGGAAAATCACAAGTATTTATTTTTATTTTTATATAGTGTGGGAAACGGATCAATAACTCTTTGATTAGACTAGACCTAGTACATTTAATTAGTAGTACCACATGTGACTTTTTTTTCCTTTTTTTAATCATATATATATGACTTGGTCCAAGTAGTCATGGCTCATGCTTTAACAAGATGATAATTTCTTCCTTGAAAATGTCATTTTCATTTTCAAATAAGAGAAATGAAATGAACCATTAAAACATAATATGCCTTGAATTCCATAGGAAAAATAGAGACGTTATATTAGAGTTTAAAGTTTATCAATTATAGAGTGATACAATAATCAATCGAGATTAGAGATTGGAATGAGTACATTGATGTAATGGAGTGGAATGATTAATTACTTTTGTTAGAAAGTTATGTGTAAATGTTTCTTTTTATTAATTGTTGGATCTTATTAACATAAACAAAGAAGGGCCAAAATGACAGAAATCACATACTTTTAAGATAAATTACTATTTGTCTCTTATAAGTTTATAATTACAAAAGTCCTTCAAGCTGATACAATAATATAACCGCTCATACACTAATCTGATTTGCATATTAAACGTCAAGTAAGATATATTAAATTTTATACATAATACACTAATATGAAGTACATTATATACATGGTACACTAATTTGATGCGCGAGATACACTAATCGAATGCGCGAGATACACTAATTTGATGCGCTGATACATTAATATAATGCGTGAAAATGAGAAATTTTAAGAATTTATAAAATTAATAGAAAATAATGGTAATAAGAGAACTTGAATGTGAGATTTCAGTCATTTTTCCATAAAGAAATGTTTACAGTAACAGAGATTTCAAAAAATGTCTAATAATGTAAGGACTTTGAATTGTCGAAAAGATATTTGGGCTGAAACTCCACTCTTCAAAGTTGAACTATTCTACTAATATTTAAAATATAGTCACCTTTGTAAACAAGATTTAAACAATAGCACCCCTTTAACCTTTGGCAACACAATCAACCGTGTTCCTGATTCTTTTCTTCTTCTTCTTCCTCTTTGGCATTTTCCTTTCTTATTAGTCTACACTTTCTCCAGAGCAGTGAAAAATAACGGAGAAATTTGCAACTGAATGAATACCCCTATTGATTGATTGCAATATCAAATTTCACTCCGGAACAGTAGAGGTATGACGAATTATTCCTATTTTGTTTGCTCCATCAATACTGCACAAGATTGCAACTTTAACTAGATTGTTCCCTCTAATTTTTATTTCTCTAAGTATCTGTATAAACGAATTGAATTTTTCTTCGAATTATTGTGGGTGTTGTTAGCATAGTTTGATTGATCTTCGTTGGGTCTGGAAATTGGAATTCAACTTTCATATCCCAACTCTGCCTACTGTTATTGTCAATATTTATCTTAATACCATGATTCTGTGTGTTTGGTCAACCTTTTCTTCCCCTGTGGAGTGTGGATTCGACCTGAACCATACGTCCCTACACCATTGACATAGTGGGGTTTCACAATTCACACTGCATATGCTGAAGAGTTTATGATGATTGATGTGAAGTGATGCATATGACGATATTTGATAATCCCAATGAGCTTTTTTGGTTGAATTATATTGGAAATGTTGAGGAAAAAGAAATTTTTGTTGTGGAGGTCAGATCAGTAATGGATTTCCTTGCAAAGGCTTCGAGGGTAAGCGATAATTTACTCATCCTCAAGCAAAAGATCAAGTACAATTCGAAGCCTATGGAGAAGCAACATTACGTCATATTCTTTGTGGAGCTTGATGGGTGTTAGAGAAAATGAAGTGTAATAGAGGGGAGCCAGGATTGAAGTTTATGAGTTCATAGTTCGTTTTAGTTACTTGGTGCACTATTAAGTAAATGTTTATACATATATAATGGATCTCCTAATACAAATATAAGGACTAAGCAAAAGCTACTAGGTTCTTCCGAACTTGTACCTAATGTTGTAGCTCCACTCTTTAATACCATGATAAGCTTCTTTTGGTGCTAAAAAGAAATTAGTGGTCTTATTATCTAAAATCTATAGATCCTAGAGTAGAAGAGCTGATATAGGCATATAGAAGCTGTTGCAAAGACAGATTTGAGGATTGTTGCTAAGCTGTACTTGTTTTGAAAGAAAGGAAATGCTGAACGAGAGCAAGATTCACAACATTTTCATTAGATCTTCTCGAATTCTCCAGAAACTAACACGCCTCACAAGTAACAAATTCCTCATCATCTAGATTCCAACTTCTTCTCTTATAGCCTAACAAGGTTTTGTTCAACTGGATTAGCATTACCCTTTATACTTGATAAACTGGGTACGCCTAATCCTGATAACCGCCTTATCCGTGCTACTTTGAGCCTTGGAGCAAGTAAATCCTTTACGACAGTAATGCTGCAGAAATTACTCCGGCCAAGTTTTGGACACATGACCCTTGGTTAGTTGGTGTGATCTCTCTCTAAATCTTTAGTGAGGATGTGCGAGCATGTTCTTTTAATAAAAGATATGCTTTGTCAAGGATTAATAACTGAAATAAGGAAAAAATATTAGCAGTGTTTGAGGTAAAAACTGTTAAAGAATGACAAAAGTCCCACATCGGTGGTTAATGAGATGGGTGGACTCCTTATAAGGCTTGGGTAATCCTCCTCCCTTTGAGCTAGCTTTTGGGGTGTGAGTTAGGCTTAAGACCTAATTTCACATGGTATCAGAGCCTCTACGATCTTGGTAAACAATCAAAGAGCTTACGCTGTCGGCGGGCGGCTATTACTCATATATGTCGCCCGTCCGGCCAATGATTATGTTAGCAAAAGTTGGGTCACCGTGTATCTTTCGAGTGACTACCTTTTTTTTTTATATTTAATTTTGTAGCACCGTTCCATCATTCCGGTGACTACTTTTTCATATTTAATTTTGTAGCACCGTCCCATCATTCCGGTGACTATTTTTTTATATTTAATTTTGTAACACCGTCCCATCTTTCCGGTGACTACCTTTTTTTGCATATCTGATTTGCGTAGCACCGTGCATCTCCCGGACTACTTTTCATATTGAATTTGTGTAGTACCGTGGATTTTTTTTTTCCGAACTATTTTCTCATATCTGAGTTGCATAACATCATATGTCTTTTCAGTAACTTAGATTTGATTTGCATAGTTCCATTCGTCTTTTCCGGTGACTCCTCAAATCTGATTTGCGTAGGGTTGTGCCATCATTCCAATCCTACCTATATAATTTCTCTTTTTCATTAGGGTCGTGCCATCATTCCGACCCTACCCATATTATTTCTCTTTTTTTGTCAATGGGGTCAACTATCCTATATAATTTCTATTTTCTAGTTGGGTCGTGACATCATTCCGAACCTACCTATATAATTTTATTTCTTAGATTGTGACCATTTTTAGCCATCAAATCTAATACTACGGCATATGAGCATGTTCCAATAATTATTTTGGTGACTTTCTTATTTAATATTAACTCATCTATTGATGCCAACATGATCCATATACTTTATATTAGATTTGAGCACTTTGTTGCTCAGGGGGAGTTTAGTAGCCTTGTATGTCGATTGTGTTCAGTATTTCATGCGAAGATTAAGCACATTGAGATTTACTGGCATTATGCATCAAATCCATCAAATCCAGTATTTAATGAGAAGACAAGCACATTAAGATTGACCGTCAATTTTGTGAAGTCTGCAAATATCTCACCAAGCCCCTCATCGGTCCCCGTGTTAATTACATTTGTAACAAGCTAGGTGCATGAATTGTACGCACTAGCTTGAGGGGGAGTGTTAGAATATGAATAGGTTTATACAATCCTATTAGAATAGGAATAGTTTATACAATACTATTAAAATAGGAATAGATTTATATAATCCTATTAGAATAGGAATAGGTTTATATAATCCTATTAGAATAGGAATAGGACTACTAAATAGTATCCTATTTGGTAAAGGATTGTATTCTATGGTCTATAAATAGGGTCTCATGTAATAATGTAGATACAACAACAATTCAATAATATTATTTTGCTATATTTCTCACATGGTATCAGAGCAGGGCCCGTCTCACCCGATGTTGGGACCCCCGAAATCAAAATTGCCCACGCACCAGATGCTAAGCACTGGGCGTGAGGTGGGGTGTTAAAGAATGACAAAAGTCCCACATCGGTGGTTAATGAGATGGGTGGACTCCTTATAAGGCTTGGGTAATCCTCCTCCCTTTGAGCTAGCTTTTGGGGTGTGAGTTAGGCTTAAGACCTAATTTCACAAAAACAAATTGTGAGGCAGGTGCCTTACTGCCTTTCCATCCATTGTGAAGAACTTTCCCTATGTTGTCATGTGCTTGTGTTCTCCTATTGACTTAAATATAACTTTTATTGATTGGTAATCTGATTTTCTTTATTGCTAATCTCTACATGTCTACATTGAGAACTTCAGAAAAGAGTGCAGGCTCCTGTTACATTTAACTTAAAGATGGAAATCCATTTTTGTTTGCAGTTCATCTCCCAGTTTCTTTAAGTAAAATGGCATATTTGCATATATATCTCTATTGCATCTCAGTCCCTCGTCTGACCTATCTATCTGTACTCCTTGATATCTTTGTATCAACCTTTATTGTCCAACCCAATCTAGTCTATTTCTCCCTGGAAATAATGATCTCACTGTTGTTGGTCTGCAAGTTCTGAGTATAGTAGTTACTTAACAAATCGATTCAGTGTCACCAGAAATCGTTCAATACAATATAAAAATAGATGTGGTGAGAACCTGATGTAGTACAAGTCTCATTATACTAGTTTGCTATTTGAGTATAGGTCTAAGCTGATTTTAGATAAAACCAAGTTCATTTGCTTCTATTCTCTGCAATTATGTAGACTGCAGAATGAAGATGTTGGGTGCAATAGAGAAGCATGGAGTGAAATGTTACAAATTTTGTAATTTTATTCTGTCCAAAACAAATCTTTACATGTTAAATCCTTCCTAGATTCAACTTTGAGCCTTTCAATCAGCTAATTAAGCGTGATAATGTGTCTGATGACTTCAGTTTAAAACTTTTCAACAAAATGAGACTTTTATTAGGGCCCAAGTAGGAAAAGGGTTTAACCTTGTTCTTTCTAATTTTGTTTCTATGGAACTGCTATTCTTGCTGATTAATACCCACTCTGTTTCTGCTCGGTTCCTTCAGCTTCATTTACATTATTTCTGGATGTTTGAAGTGCTACATGTTCAGACAAGTAGCTTCATCTTGTGAAGTGGTCCTTTGTTTGCCCAATGATTGATGAGGGAAATTTGTTATCTGCAAACTACTCATCTCTTGCTTGGCCTTACATCAGAACTTGAATCTCTTATCAGATAACCACCTAACATTTAGATCAATATTAAATTTTTTGATTTACAAAGTAATATGATGATTTGTCTTCTGATTGTTGATGATCTAACTTTACTTGACATGGTGCCATTTATTCGATCCAGGCAATTACAGTCACAGTTACTCTGTTGGTCACCTAGCTTTCAGTTTATGAACAGAGGGTAATGGGATCTTTAACCCACCTGCTATCTGCCACGTCGGCAGTTACTTTGCGACATGCATGTCATAAACAGCTACAATTGGTGAAAACCCAAAAAGTGCCAAACCGAATGACCTTTCCATGTATGAGCCGTAAGCCATTCTCTATCTGCTGCTCAAAGCAGTCTCCATGGGAACCTTCACCTGTCACTTATGTCCCTAATGACAATATTGAAGATAAATTTCTGGAAGGGTCAAGCAATATATTTGAAACCATGTCTTCCAGTAAACCAGCTGAATCTTCATTAACTGAGGCTGAAGGGGTCACTGATGCAAAAAGCCAGCCACTAATGCAGCTTCAATACCTTCAATGGCCTGTGTGGCTTCTTGGCCCTGCCATTCTCTTAGCCACTGGGATGGTGCCCACTTTGTGGTTACCTATTTCATCAGTTTTCATTGGTCCCAACATAGCCAGCCTTCTTTCCTTGACTGGACTTGATTGTATTTACAATCTCGGAGCAAACCTATTTCTTCTGTTAGCTGATTCTTGTGCTCGCTCACCAGACACCAATCAAGATTCCACCAGCAAGCCGCCTTTCGGTTATCAGTTATGGAACATGGTCGCAAATGTTATGGGTCTAGTCATTCCCTTGATAGTATATTTTGCTTCTCAGAACAGTTTCCTTCAGCCTCAACTTCCTTTCATTTCTTATGCTGTGCTCTTGGGTCCCTATCTTCTGCTTCTATCTATACAGATACTCACAGAGATGCTGACATGGCATTGGAAGTCACCAGTATGGTTGGTGACACCAGTAGTCTATGAAGCGTATCGTGTTTTACAACTAATGAGGGGGTTAAAGCTGAGTGCAGAACTCAATGCACCATCGTGGATGCTGCATACCATTAGGGGACTAGTTTGCTGGTGGGTTCTCATTCTTGGCATGCAGCTCATGAGAGTCGCTTGGTATGCTGGTTTCACTGCTCGAGCTCATCAAAAACAGCTGCATTCCTTGCCCAACGCCGATTAGGTTCAAATGATGCAACTTCATTTTCGGGTTTAAAGAAAATGCTTGTATATGTAATTCAATTATTACACACTTCCCTCTTTTCTTCCCATTTCTTGTTATTGTTATGTTATACGTAAGAAGTTGACCTTCAGAGATTACAGCTATGATGTATGATACCAGAAAAGAAACAGTAAAAAAGCTTATACATCTAGATATTTGTTTATTCAAAGATGCTTGCAGATTCTGTCTACATATGGACATTGTGCTGTTTGCCTGTTGCATGAACTGTGAAATGGGATAATTCTCATACAGGTGATCTTGCTCCCCCTCAACACCCACCTCACCTTTGTTGCGCGGAATCTTCACTTTTAATGTCGGCGAATTCCACACGCAAAAATCCTAACAATAACAAAAAAATATTAAATAATCTATTTTTATTGTTAAAAAGTTCGAGGTACTTATAGGATAGGTCCAAACATTACGGCTTAAAAAAATACTGAATAATCTTGGAAGATAAAAAGTCAAAAAAAAAAAAAAAATTGTTTAAAAGATGGTGGGCTGATTGTTGTTGGTTGTTAGTGAGTGATCAGTCAAGAATTCAATGGTTGTAAGAAATCATTTGTGGTGGAAATATGACCAAACTATATCTTCCTTAGACTTAAAATAAGTGTGTCATGATATGATTGGCAAATGTTTTATTGCTTTTGCTAGCTTTCAAAGTTATCACATGTTTTTATTAATTATTAATAAAATAAATCTCACCAGCACATATTACAAAACTCTAGTTTCTCATTATTGGTTATAGCCTTTATTAGGTGAGAGAAACATTTTCGATAACCAAAAAATCAATTTTCTTAGTTATAATAAAGTCATTTATGTTCGTAAGAGTACTAAAAAGTTATTGGTTCAATAGAGTTTTCGCTATATATAACATATTGAAAGGAAACATCAACGCAGCTACGTGGTAATTACTCGTCTCATTAGCTCTAACTAACTTTTATATATATTATTAATATTAATAATATTTAATACTCTGAATATTTCATTCAGTCACCATCCAACTTGGTGATGTCAATATCAACCTTTGACAAGTAGTAGTATTTTTTAAGGATACTCTTTTTAGTTACAAACCCAATACCATAAATAAACAAACAAATCACAAATTCTTTAGCAAACACATTACTTGGGAATTGTCCATATAATTAACAATTTTTTTT
The DNA here is from genome assembly GCA_022817965.1 of Solanum lycopersicoides. Classification (NCBI taxonomy): domain Eukaryota; kingdom Viridiplantae; phylum Streptophyta; class Magnoliopsida; order Solanales; family Solanaceae; genus Solanum; species Solanum lycopersicoides. The sequence continues at coordinate 116,506,484 of CM040618.1, forward strand.
AAAAAAAAAATCAACAATAACAGCTTGTAAAGATAATGGCTTGCTTTCATTTAAAAAGGCAGCTAAAAGGAACCATTAGTGAAATTTTAATACATTAGTTTGTTAATTGTGCTTTTGCAATCACCTTTTGTCTTCGCTTTTTAATGCTAATTCACTGGACCTTTGGCGTCCGTAACATTGCTTTTTACCTAAAATAATTTAACAAATACGTGTGTTGTATCAGATATAAACTATAAAATTTGTTTCGTTATTTTTAAAGGTAAATTAATTTTTATTTTACGTTTGGACATGTGATATAAAATCTATCCGACATGTGAATAACACATGTTATTTAAGAATAATTTTAACCGGCCAAACTCAATTTTTATTTTTTAAATAATCATGTAGTACTAATAAGTTGAGTAGTGAAAAAAATTGAAAATTTAAAAAGGGAAGAAATATAAATATTTTAATAATGCCACCTAACAAGGAAAAAAGCCGCTTACCGAATTTAAACATAACCAGCATGGAAGTCAGTCAAACGACACTATCCCACGTTTCTTACTTGGCATCACTTTAACCATCTCCTCGAGATCATCGCCTCCGAATCCCACCTCCGTCGCCGGAAAACCGTTGCTGCTCCGCCGGAAACCGTCGTAGAAGTATAATTCCCGGCTGATTTATAAAATTATAGAAAAGATCGCTGTCGAAATGAGTAACGGGGAGCTACTTCAAATCGAACCAGTAGAAATTAAATTTACATGTAACGTCTCTCTGTTAGAAACTTCTACAACATTTTCTTCCTTATTTGAACTTTTCAGATCCGTGTGTTGTTCCCTTTGTTTTGATTTTTTTTTTTTGTGTGTGTGTGATGTTGAAAATAGTCGAATTGAAGAAGCAGATCTCATGCTCCTTGCAATTGAGCAACAAATCAGATGACTATGTAGCCTACAAGGTATCATGGAAATGAACTGCAACTACTTTTTTTTTTTTTTTACTTTTTTGAGATTACAATTTTGTTTGATGTTTTTGGAACTTTTTGGATTTCAGGTGAAGACGACGAATCCAAAGAAGTACTGTGTAAGACCCAATACTGGAATTGTGATGCCTCGCTCTACCTGTGAAGTCATAGGTCTTTATCTCTCACACTCTTTTCGTTTAATAAGTATACTCTGTTTGATTTGTTCAGTTCCCTAATTATCTTTTTAGTTTTTTTTATAGTTAGTACTCCCTCCGTTTAGTCGTTTGTTTGGGGACAAGTTATCCCAAAATTTAGCTATGCTGGGATAACTTAGCTCATTACTATGGTATAAATGGTGCGTTAAGTTATCTCAAACATGACAATCAAACAAGACACAAATTTTATCCCATTGGTATGGTATAAATGGTGCGATAATTTATCTCAAACATGACAACAACCAAGCAAGACACAAAATTTTTATCTCATCACTATTTATTTTTATCCCTCTACTAAGCACCCGATTGACCATGAGAATTATTCACTGAGTCACTTTATTTAGTGTTTGTTCGTCATTGTGTATGCAATTTGAAAAACATCCAAAATCCTGTTTTTACTTTTTTTTTCATTTTCAAATTTACTCTTAAATTTGTTATTTTTATAGATTACACTTCATGTTTAAATATTGTTTTTAGTAAAATTATATTCAAGCAACCAAATATTATTTGTAAAACTATAACCAACCGCTACTCCAACTTCAAAATTCCTATATAAAGTGAAAAAGTACTTGTTATGGTATGTAGTAGCTCGTATATTATACGACATTATGTGACTGTCTATTTTGAGATATTACACTTTTAGAGCAGATTTGATGGTATGTTTCAGGTGAATTAGTCAATTTGGATAATTTTGCTAGTCCTGACCATATTTAAAATAAAGTACATTCATGTTCTAAATATTCTTTGCTAGAAGTATGGCCAAACACATTTCTATCTACGACTTCAAAAGTTCCAAATAGAGTGAATAATATTATATTTTTATGGCCAAACGCTACTAAAAATAATTTCACTTTTACTTAGTGTATTTAGTTGATGTTGTAATTGTTCTTACAATTTATGGATTTAGTTACAATGCAAGCACAAAAAGAGGCACCACCGGACATGCAATGCAAGGATAAGTTCCTGCTTCAAAGTGTCATAGTAAGCCCCAGAACTACGGCTAAGGATATAACTCCAGAAATGGTAAGATTGTTAAAGTAGTGTTCTTGTTGTTTCAAGTGTTAACTGATAGCAAAATCTGTTCTTATTGTTGTTTCTGCACTACGAATTGTTAATTGATGAGAATTAGCACGGTTTTATACATGTTTCTTTTGTTCTTTTAGTTCAACAAAGAGTCTGGGAATCATGTTGAAGAGGTCAAGTTGAGAGTGGCTTATGTTCTACCTCAACCACCATCACCTGTGCGGGAGGGGTCCGAGGAAGGTTCGTCACCTAGGGCTTCAATATCTGAAAATGGAGCTGAGTTCCACAATGTGAGTTTTAGGCATCTTTCTCTCATGTTTTGAAGATTAAAGATTTATTTTTGGGGGTAAAAAGCTAGCAGAATTCATTTGGAATATGAGATATGCTGTTGTTGTGCAGGCTTCAAGGACATATGCTGAGCCACAAGACAATTCATCAGAGGTAGATTTCCTTTTCCAGAATTCACGATGTTTCTTATGGTGACTGATAAGTTCCATGTTTTCTATTATTGTCTACGTTGTCAAGTATATACACATGCCAACAAGAACGACTAAGTTTCTAATGTCTTTTTGTGAATTAAACTAAGTTTCTAATGTCTTGGAATCAATGAATTGCTTAGCGTTCATTTTGCTTATTGTTACTGTAGCACATTGTTGGATATTCAGTATATATCACTTGAGTTCCATGACTTTGCAGTTTTCAAGAACTTCCACACATTGTAACCTACCATATTGCTTTCTGTGCATTTATGGAGAAATTCTATTGCTGTTTATTCATCATAAAACCTTGTTGTTCATTTGAGTCCAGTTTGAGTTTTTTTTTATCCTCAGTGATTTGCATTTTGGCTGCCTGGGATTTTTCTGATTAACAAATTCTTGTGTTCCTTGGTTAGCTTGAGAAAGTATTTTCATCCTGTCTTGTTTGTTTTAACTGTGAGCACACCCTATACCCTCTCAAAGACAAAAAGGAAAAATAACTGCTATGTTTTATAGATGTTATATAGGAAACATTCGTATATAATAATGAGGGGATTACAGATAGATTTTGGTCTGTTTTGGTCATCCAGTGTAGGCTGTTTGAAGATAAAGAGATTAGGATGACACTTATTTTTTATTGGTTGTCCTTGATGGGAATTAAGGTTCAATATGGCTAGCACTGGACAAAATCTTCCTGAATACTACTTGTTTCTTTTGTATGATTATTCTTATAAATCTACCATCATCCAGTAGTGCATGACGAATAGGTAGAGAAGCTTTTGTGTTCTCACCTGCTAAATGGAGAACATGAATAGCAAAATGCTTCATTTGTCAAATTAAAGCAAATGCTGTAATTATGAGCCAAATAACTAAAACTTTACCTTATACAAAACGGAACCAAGTTTCTTGAATTTTAGGGGGGATGGGAGACAAGAATGGATAAAGTGCTATGATTACATCAAATCCAAACTTCCAAAATTGATGTCCAAATGAAACAACAGAAGGTAGTTATCCAGTTTTTGGATGCATCTTAATAAGGATTCTGAGGGGTGTTATAGCAAAAAACATATTAAACATAGCAATCTGCAAGACTTTGTTACCATTCTTAAAGAACGTAGGGATCTGAAGACTACAATCTTTTAGGGCCTCTGTGATTTGAACATTTAGAATTTGTCTGGTTTGTGTCCATTTTTTACACCTTTCCTATGTTGTGTTCTTATACAGTTGCCAAAATTTATCTTGGAATATTTGATGTTTTAAATTTGAATCTATAATTGAGTTTGTAATTGGAAGGTGTTAGCCTGGCATTGGTTGAGGGGTGGTCCATCTTGTCTTTATATGGTCTAGTATGATCCTCATCTTACGAGCTAAATTTGGGGTTGGCTCAGGTCCAGGATCTATTAGTTAAACACATCCTCAATGGAGCCTTATCCATGCTCCAAATATTCAGTCTTGGGCATGCGGGGATGCTTAAGATTTTTACACTGGTTAAGGGCATGGACAGTAGTCTCCTTTTCTTTTTTCTTCTGATGAAATTGATTGTAGTCTCTTTACATGATTTGTACCTCGCCTCTCGATAAGTAGGATTAAACCTGTCAGCCTAAGTAGAATCATTTGGTTCAATCATGGTATAAGACACTGTCATTTTCTTGCATATATGGTTAGCTATATATAACTTCTAGTTTGAAGCTCTATTCACTTCTTAGTTTTTGTAAATTACAAGTAGCTAATGACTGCTTGCCCCCTACATTATTTTGGCTTCAGCAAATGTGAATACTTGTTTAATACGTGGTGGAGTTTATGTAAAGTTTGTCGTTATAACCAAACCGATATTGTACACTGTATTCCCTTTTGAAAGAAAAAGAAGATGCAGCATAGATATTCAAGAAAAAGAATATTGATGTTTCCTTTTGTTTTATTTGCAGACAAAAGCACTAATTTTGAAGCTGTCAGAGGAGAAAAAATCTGCGATACAGCAAAATAACAAGCTTCAGCAAGAATTGGTAAGGGCCTTAAGATATAAATTTATCTTACTGGTTTTCTTTGTCATGTTTTATCAGAATTTTTGTAACTTTTCACTCATCAGCAATCTCAGACTTGAAAAGTTTCTGTTTTCTTTTTCTTTTTCTTTTTGTCCCCTTTCTCCTGTAATGAGATTCAAGCTTTTTACCTTTCTCTAAAAAAGAGGGTGGTGGGGAGAAATTAGATCTTTCTATTCACATGGTCTGATATGTTTACTACCTAATTGGGTCTTGAGGTTTGTGCACATGCATAGAGTAGCCATGAATTCTGTATGATTAGTTAATTGCTAATTTTTGTTGCTGCGCTTGTAAGATAAGTGTCAGGCTTCTGCATTTTGAAATCACTAGGAATGTTTGATATGGAACTGATTAGCAGCTTTGTGTTTGTTTTGAACGTTATCCTTATACTTCACAAACCTTGTTGAGTGCAGGAATTATTGAGGCGAGAAAGCAGCAGACGTCGTGGCGGAATCCCATTTATGTATGTTATTATTGTTGGACTGGTAGGCCTCCTTCTTGGTTATCTACTCAAGAAGACATGACGGCTAAGAGGTTACTGCTACATCATCAGTGCAGCCAAATGTTTAAAAATTCTAGAACCTTGAAGAAAAAGGTGACTAATCCAGTAAAGCTTTGTATCATTAGTTGTCTGATTGACTTAAAAATGTACAAGACAGGTTTTGATCTGTTTTTGTAATGCCTGAGCTCGAGAGTTATCATCGTGTGACTAACTGCATTTCACATCCTTTGCCAACATGTGAAGGAGACATTTTAGAGTTTGCCAATTAAGTATACTTCCTGTTTATGGAACTTGCAACTGCAACTAGTGTTTGTCTGTCCACTGATAGTTATCAGAGTTAACTTTGTGATCTTATTTGCATGGACCAACGGCTTGGATTTACTTAAGACTAGTTTTACAATTACAAACTCATTTTCTTGAGATTTCATCCTGGTAATTCATGCAATTTTCCGGTTTCTGGACTTAATAGTCTGGCTTATGCTGGGTGCATCCCATGGGTGATGGCATAGTGGCTCATCTTCTCGAAGAAAACATGCTAGCTTGACGAACTGAAAAAACAAGGATAAAAAACTAACTATTGGACTAATATATACCCTTCTTTCTTTCCATTCTTAACAAAAGCCATTATATCATGTTTCTTCTGAATCCAAGCTTGAAAGCCATTACTTGAACCCTGTCGCAACCGTCACTTTATCTTGTGCAAGATTCTGAGTACCTTCTACTTCACGCTGTCAAATTCTTAGCTAGTCACGTCCAATATGGCATAGTCCTGTATTTCTTAAGAAGATTTAACTACTCTTTGGATGCATCATCAACCAGCATCTTCAGAACCTTGTATCATATTACATCTGACCACAATCTTGCGAAAATCATCCAGGCTCAACTGCAATATGCCGTATCAAAAGGTAATAAGGACTAAGAGAAAACATGAACCCTACTTAAAAAAGCATACAGCTTTTAAAACCGACATTTGAGGGCAGATAGTCGTAAATCTTACCAAGTAAAAATGATATTGTCATCATTTTCGTGATTTTGGGAAACAGCATTTACGAAATAACACTATAGCTACACCAAAAGAACCCAAACGAAAATAGCCACAAACAACTGTTCATGTTTCTTTAGTCAGTTTTTGGCTTTTTTGCCGCTGAAGTTCATGGGGTTTTATCAGAGCACCAAACAGGAAAAGCCACTTTTTTTCCTTTTCAGTTGCAGATGATTGATAGCCTACCTCCACAAAACTAAATACTACCAACTAATCTATAAGTCCCCAAACACTTCACAGTAACCTCCATAGTTTGGTGTCCAATGAACAACAACATACCCAGTGTAATACCACAAGTGGATTCTGGGGAAGGTAGGAAGTACAAAGACCTTACCGCTAGTCCTCTACCTTTATGCGTAGAGGCTATTTCAGTAGACCCTCTCAAAAGAAAAGAGACACCGAAATAGCAGTGTGTAAAATAAGTGTAGCAACAAGGAACAAAAACCATGGGAGTTACATATTGTACTTCCCTTGAATAAAAGAAGGTATTAGCACCGTGGCCTAGTGGTAAATGAAGTGTGTTGAGAACCATGAGGTCTCAGATTCAAATCCAGTGAAGGCAAAGAAAAACTAGGTGATTTCTTCTATTTGTCCAAGCCTTGGTGTACACAATTTCTCAGAATTTGTGTTGGTGGAGGGTAGCAGGTAACCCAAGGAATTAGTTGCAAATTGAGCCGGACATCACAATTATAAAAAAAGAAAAAAAGAAGGTTTTAACTTTCTAACTTATGGTAGTAACATTATCATTTTTAGATTCATTCTTGTGTTATATATTTCATAAAATATAATATATGCAATTAATATCTACTATATTTAAGCATTAAACACTTGTCGAGTGTGCCCCAGTAGCTAGTTTATGACTAATTGCTTTGACTTGTGTACATTCAACTCAAGCAAGAGAGACATAAAAAATTTGGTACTAGAAGCACCAGTCCCCCATGATCTGTTCTATACTGAATCTTATCGAACACTTAGCGTCTTATCAAATACTTTTTTAAGCCAAAAAAAAACAAAATATTTAAAGGAGAGAAGTACCTTTCCGTCTCCATTAGAATCGAAACAACGAATCATATTTGCCATGTCTTCATCTGACCATGTAAAATCATGGGAAACTACCATTTTCTGTAGATCTCTGAAACTTATACTCCCTTTTCCAGCTTCTGTGAGAGAGTACCAACTAATTAATAGGCATATACAATCAATCTAGAACAGCAAGCAAAAAATTGATGGTAAAAGTGCATGACACATCAGATAATGATTTTCAATTGTGGACAAAAGAACCGTATAGCTTATCACTTTCACATGTACAAGATAAAACCTAATAAGCAGACTCAGTATTACCATCAAACTGAAAGAAATGCATAATCAAGTCATCCTCAGTCATCTGCACTCGATTTCTTGTCTGCTGAAAGCATTTGTAAAGTACTCAAGTATGAGGACGGAGTATGAGAATGTTCAGAATTTTCACTGCTTTTAGTAAAGTAAATATAAAATATACCTGTTGTTTTCTCTTCCTTTTCCCAGTAACATCTTCCTGATTGCAGGTACCTACATCTTTTTCATTACTGGCCTTTTCCGAAGAAGCTTTTTCATTGCTGACATTTTTCAAGGAAGCTTTTCCGTTGCTGTCCTTATTAGTGGAATCTGCATCAGTGCCTTGCATAGACACTTTCTTTGCAACATTCAGAAAACCTGCTGAATCTTGTAGTGACAAAGCAATAGCCTGCATACAGATAAATAAATACTTTACTGTTGGATGGCTGTAGGAAAGCTGCAGGCTTATTGACAAGGAAATGTTTTATTCATGTTAAAGAATGACAAAAGTCCCACATCGGTGGTTAATGAGATGAGTGGACTCCTTATAAGGCTTGGGCAATCCTTCTCCCTTTGAGCTAGCTTTTGGGGTGTAAGTTAGGCCTAAGACCTAATTTCACATGGTATCAGAGCAGGGTCCGTCTCACCCGATGTTGGAGCCCCCCGAAATCAAAATTGCTCACGCACCAGTGCTTCCTGGGTTAATGAGATGAGTGAACCTAAGACCTAATTTCACAATTCAGCCTCCCACATAAGGGTGATGCAGATGTATCTCTCTGTTTTTATATATGTAGTAATATGCATGTTAATAAGACTGAATAATAATATATTTCACCTGCATTAAGGCGACATCATCGTCAACAAAATCCATGTCAGTTGGTACCATTGTGTTAGACACTCTCTTCTTGGTTGTTTGAATTTTTTTCTTTGACTGCAACAAGAGATCCAAGAAAAGTTAACATAATACCAAACAATAATGTTTTGTCTATCCAACTTCAGAAGCAAATATAACAGGTTAAATGCAGGGCAAGCACATTAGAATAGCAGCCTTTCCAACAGACAGCTCCACAGCTCAGAAATCAGATTTACTTGGACTCAATTTTCAATAGTAACAAGTTTCATTAAAAGAAGGGCAAAAACAAGCCTGCATACAAGAAGTATACCAAAAAGTATAAAACCTTACAAAATGACATGGTTTTCTACGTACGACACCAAATATGCTATACAAATAAGAACCTCGTGGGTGAAGCAATATGATCAGATGTACATTCATGTATTGTTTGCCCCAGCTAACAACATCAGGAACATCAGTTTTCTAAATGTCAACACTCAACACACGATAACATAAGGAATGTAGCCTGTTTTCATGAAATGTTTCAGAGCCCAAGATGCATATAATAGGCTCTATTGATAGTAGCTGTTCACATCATTGGCATAGAATTCACTCATTAAACAATAATCACAAACATAACTGTTCTAAGATGTTAGATTGTTAGTTAGGATTTTCTAATAGACAGTACAAAAGGAAATGTATGACATTGTTGTGTTCCCTTACTTTTCTTCTATACTGATCATAAGCACAAAAACAAAATCACAATACCTTCTCCTCCCTGTATCAATCAGCAGTTTTTTTCTCTGGATGAGGGTTTAACATAAAGTGTTAAATTGAACTTCAATTGTGAGTGCTCTATATGTCAAATCTTCAATATCAAAAGTATTTCATCACACACTTCACTTTGTTGTTTTGGAGGAGTTGCTACCCATGAAGAAGAAAACTTTATGATTCTTTTCAGTATACATGATTAACTCAGCATATCACCTAGCAGAACAAATGGTGTCCTCTCATAAAGAATGATTCGTTCCAAAACACAAACAACAAACTATAGAGTTTCCTGTGCTACTACAGACACCTAACAACATGTAAATCTAAATCTATATTAAGCCAAAGCATTCAATATTCTTATCAAAATACAAGCAGTGCACTGCACCCAAAATGACACAAAGAAGTAAAAGCTAAGTAAACATAAAGCATTACAATTCCTTGATAATAATGTGCTTTTCCATCTGAAAAATTGTACCTTTTGAAAATATTAAAATGCTCTTATGCAAAAAAAATAAAAATTATCTTAGTGCAGGTTTTCGTCAATCAATAATTTTTTTGATTTAAAAGAAAAAAATGTTGTACCTTTTTCAACTGGGACATTGAAACTTCAAAATCCCCATAATCCTCTTCACCTGTATCACAGGAAAGGTCCTCACTTTGAGCTGGCTCGTAATCTTCATCTTCATCAACCACTTTCTTTTTTCCCTTTCTGTCCTTGCCTTTCTTCTGGGGTTTTGGGGAAGCACCCATCAAAGAAGTTGCCATTTTGTGCAGACCCATAGCCTCCATTCTTGCTCTGTTTTCTTCGATTCTCTTCATTCTCTGTTTCTCATAATCAGTGAGTTTTCCTGTTCTTTGGGGCTCCGCCGGAGAGTCCTCTGAGTCTGAGCTTGAATCAGAGTTTCTCTCTTCAGTTTCTGAGTCTGAGACATCCGATTTTGCCATTTTCAACAGTATAATTTGGGATTTTCAATTGGATTCGAAGGGTTGCTGCCTCGTAAACGCGGGAACTGCGCAAGGGTTGTAACAGTGGCTAATCCGCGAATAGAAGAAAAAAGAAAATCAAATAAATAGCTAAAATGGTCCCTTACGTTTAGGCTTATGTTTAAAGTAGTTCATTAAGTATGCTCTTGTGCATTTTAGGCTGCTTTTAAGTTGTTGTTTTTATTTTTATTTTTAGTTGACCTAATTTTTTTTTTAAAAAAAGATCCTCGATCTCAGTACTTTAAAAGGATTGAAGGATTTAAGAGTGTCGCTACAATATTATTATTAAGAAGTTTGTTAACTAAAAAGTGATATTTTAATGTTTTTCATTATCGAAATTATCAACAAAAAAAAAAAATATTTAACTTTATAAAAGATCTCAAAAATGTTGGTTTTCAAAATAATTTTGGCTACATGGGGATCCTAAATTCAATTTACCATATCATTCTTGATGGATATGGTATGATTTTTTTAAATTATTTTTTTAATTTTTCGCTCAATATTCAATATTTAAAATGTGCTTTTTAATTTAATTTTAACTTGTACTTATAATTTTTAATTTTTACATGCGCATAGATAATTATAATATATATATATATATATTATGACATATTCAAAATTGTAAGTCATAAAGCTTGTTGAATATAAATTAGAGACACAATTACATATTATATGTTTTATTTATGATATTAAGCGAATTTCTCTTTGCATTTTTTTTGAAAAGAAATTCTTAAAAAACGGAAAGCCTAATCATTATATTGAAATATTTTATTTTTTTTAAAGCTAGACAGTTGAATTCAAATTCAAATTATAAAAAATAATTAATAATTTTTTGAGCAACTTTCGCATATAGCAAATATAAAAAAAAAATTGGAAAAATTATATGAATTGGTATATTTTACTAAATATTACGAATTTTAGCAGTACTTTTTATTTATTACCATTTATAGAAATATTATGTTAAATCTGCAATATATATTACAAGTGAACTATGTATGCAATATATATGAATTATATATGAATCATAGTTGTTTTTTAAGTATATTATGTTTGTTTCGTAAAAATTGGACACATTGTATTGTAAATTTAAAATGTGTGAAAAAATAAATTATTTATCATTAAAATTTATATTATATGTGGAAAAAAAATTATTCTATGTAATATGAATTAAACTTGTATTATAAATGAATTGAAAGTCATCAAGTGAAAAAAAATATTATTACTATAAATGGTAAATATTTTTTTATTATAGTATATCTATGTAAGTTTTCCCCAAAAAAATATATTTGTATATATTATAGCTATAATTTGCATAATTGTGTTCCATATCAAATATGCTATGTCTATTTCACTATACATATATACAAAAGAAACAATTGTATAATTCTATGGCTCCTCTTCAGATTTGTATAATTTCGCTGACAGACCATTTGTATAAATTGTTGGCAGCCTCTAGCTTGTATTATATAATTATAAGTGTATATGATGAAGATATATGTATTTCCATATATATATATATAATTTTCTCTTACTTTATACGTACAGTAACACAATTTATACATTTCTGATTGTATAAAGTGAGAGAGGCGAGCGACATAAGGAGCGAGCGAGAGAAGGATAGTGACGAGCGAGTGTTTGAAGAAGAGAAATAACTAACAAACAGTTTGCTACAGGATACACTTAAATCAAAATATAATATTTAATTTTAATTAATAATTTATCATTATATATAATTTTCACTAATTTTATTGGGAGCATTATCTACCTTGAGCCTATAATGTACAAATCGAATGAAAATTAATAAGTCTCGGTAAAAAATAAATAAATAAGGCCGTTAAAAACAAAAAAAGGATGGGCTTATTGTTTATGTGTAGCACACGATTCAAGAATATCAACCCTTCCCGTCTTTATCACTTACCTGTGTTTTATATACATATAATAATATCCTCTTCTCAGTTCTCTCTCCCCCTTCCCATCGACAATGTCGAATCTTGATTTCTTCCTTCAAATACACTTGTAATAGTCCCTTATGAATACCCATTATCCCATTTCATCCATGGCTTCTTCCCTAGATTTTGATAGATTTAAGGTCTCCCTTACTTCCATCTGCAGTTGCCACTCTCATCATCTTCCTTCTACATCATCTCAATTTCATCATTCTTCCACAAGAACCTTGAATTTAAGCCGACCCAGATGTTCAATTTCAAGAATTGGCTTGTTTCTTGATGGGTCTAGAGTTTCAGAGGTTTCGGGTATACCAAGAAGCATCTTCTTGAAACACCCTCGAATTATCACAGCTGTTGCTCGTGCTGATCCGGGCCACCTTTTTGATGATGAATCCAAAGAGGTAAAGAATATCTTCTTTTTTTTTTCAGTTTGTGTAGGGATAAGTATGATTGATATCTCTAGTTTTAAAGAAATCTTGATATGTGACAAATTGCATGTAAGTGAGATAGTAATAGAATGATTTGACTCTAGCTTTGTTGTCTTCTACTTTTGATTGTCCTTTAGATTAAGCCAAGTGAGCTTTTGCAAATATCATGCTAGTAATTGTTTTAGTTGTTTGTCAGGACAAACAAAATTGCCACTTCTCATCTGATGACACTGAGTGGTTCAGATTTTAACATTAGCTATAGTTCAAAGTCGACTGTTGCATTAGCCAGTGGGCATGGGTGGCTGTTTGATCAAATTAATCACATTAGGGAGCTACATAAGATTTTCTTTTTCTTATCTTGGTTTGATCTATACATGTCATGGTCAAAGCAAAACTGTCTGGAAAATCTGTCAATGTTAGAGGGGTGCAACTTGAGTGCAGTTGCTTTGGAGAAATATGGTTTAGGAGGACTGGTTTGTAGTTGGATAAACTATGATATGCTTTTTGTTTTCCCAAAGATCCTTCATTTTAAAAAGAGAGTGAGTTAATATTTTCTAATTTATCCACTAGTGTTGTTAATATTTCTTTCATCAAAGTTTTTTTTTTCCATTTCTTTATGATATTATGATGCAGAGGAATGTAGCGGTTATTTTTAGTGGACTTAGAAGTCCAAAGTTTGTTGTTTTATTAGGAGAAGGTCGATAGTCGAAGATGTATCTAATCGGAGAAAGAAAAAAAAGTGTATAGCTACCTTTAAGAGAAAAGATCAGGGGGAACACTTTTGAGGATAAGATTATTCATTGGAGAGACAGACGTTTGAGGTGAGAGTTTAAAACAACTACACCTTACTCCTAAATTAGTTTGAGTCAGCCATATGAATCAATTTAATCTTAACTTATGTCATCTTATACCAAATAAAAATAAGTTATATATATATATATATATATGTGTGTGTGTGTGTGTGTGTGTGTGTGTATGTGTGTGTATACATATATGAATAGCAGTAATAATAATAACACCTGGTAAAAAAATACTAAAATTTCTCGATATCTTTACTGGCCAAATTCTCTTATCAGTCAAGAAGGGCAAGGGTATTTTTCGGGGATCTATTATTACAATTAATGGACTAAAGGCTTCTGAGTGATTGAGGGATGCAGCAGAGTGAAATTAACCTATGTAAAGGTGGACAAAAGTGAATCAACAGGTGTTTATTTTAAAAACTGGTATAATGTTAAATGTAGGTGTGTAAGCCTATGTGTAAGAGTAGGGGGGAGGGTCCATTATCCACCGAGTTTCGAATGGTCATCGGGTATTTGTCAGTTGTTAAAAAAAGGTATATAGCCTAAGTGCAATTGCTGACTTGATACTCCTAAAATTCACGTGTAATACTAGGTGAAGTGCAATGTGATAAACATTCACCTTTTCCTGAAACCGTAATTAGAATGTGTATGAGTATCTAGTGTGGAATTCTGACTAGAAAACTATAAATATCTATAAAGCCTGTAACCATTTCTATTACCAATAAAGAGAAACTATAACCATTTCTTATTCTGGAGTATCTTTGGTTGTGTCAGTTGTTAGTTTGTTGTCCCTTTTGTAATGCTCAAGGGGAAGGCATTAAATATGGGGATCTGCCTTTTGCTTTTTGATCCTGTATTCATTGTTTGCTTTTGGGTAAGTGTCCAAGTCATTGTTTAACTTCTGGGGTCGCTACTTCCAAGATTAGCATCAGATTCAATGTCGCAAGACAACATGTATTATGTTCAGACTTTTCAGATAATTGAATTGGAACCACTGAGATAATTATGTTGTAGGAAGTTAACAAATGCAACAGTACACCGGCGGGGGAAATTCCCACTTCTGAACTTAAGGAGAAAAATAGTCAATTGAAGAAAAGGGTAGTCTTTGGACTTGGCATAGGTATTTTAGTCGGAGGTGTGGTATTGACTGGAGGATGGGTTTTCACTGTTGCCCTTGCTGCTGCTGTTTTTGTGGGTGCACGAGAGTACTTTGAACTGGTAAGGAGTCGTGGAATTGCTGATGGAATGACTCCTCCTCCTCGATACGTATCAAGAGTTTGTTCTGTCATCTGTGCTCTCATGCCTGTAGTCACTCTGTAAGTCATTAACATCTTTCTCAATTTTCTCTCTCTAATAAGTAAACATACTTCTTATTTTCTGGTAAACCACTTTAAACCTCAGAAGACACTGTGCCATTAATTTCTTGCCACAGATATTTAGGAACTGGAACCATAACAACAAGATTTCATGCCAGCATCATCTTTTGTATGTCGATGGATCATCGTTGTTATCTAGACTGCTTGGACAAAATTTATTTTTAGCATTTACTTTCATGTTACCAATTCGATATTCGTTCTTTTTGGGAATGGTAACATATTATATTCATCAACTATAATGTTCTTTACACCAAAAATGAAAAAGAGAGATGCAGGTACTCTTGATTTTCTGGGTTGAGCGGCTCTTGCCTTAAAACATCTTGCATTCCTCTCCTTCCAGATTGTCCAGCATATGCAAGCTAGAACAATCTTCCACCATTCCTTGTGACCTATTTTTCCCCTTATTCCGTTGCAGGTGCATATTAGGCCAAATTTAGAAACGAATGGCCATTGGTTTCAGCTTCCTGTTGGAATAGAAAGCATGTGAGACTGTACTGAAAGCCTCTTCTCTGAAGGATTTCCTGTGTGAGCAAGCTTTTCTTATTACTAGCCATGAAAAATAAACAACTTTAAAAGGTGCTTTGATCTTCCAAATCTATCTCCAGCGCCAGAAGGTGCAATGACTGCCCTATAGATGATAGATAGTTGTATGCTTCTCTGACTGTGAATTTTGAGCTGCTGTGTCCTTTTCATGTAAGAGAGTCGTCCTCGTTTAATCCTGTAAAGCCCTATAACAGTCTGAGGAATCCGGTAACACTAGTGATTTCGCAGTCATTGATAATTCTTCTGAAAGATATGTTCCAACCCTTCAGCCCCAAGCTTCTACCATTGTGGCATTAGGTGAAGATGAAACTTGAAAGGATAAATAGATCAGGGAAGAGGTCTCTCTCTATGTTCCATGACCAAGCCAGTCATCATTCTAGAAGGAAATTCTCCTCCCATTTTCCATCTTGAAACTCTGTTTGCTACAAACTCCTTCCAAAGATTCCTGGTGGATTTCCAGTTGCCAACTCCATATGATTGTTCTTACTGGTTTGGTTACCCAGTATCCCAGTTGCTCATACCTGCAACTTATGACCTGTCTCCATAAAGCTTCCTTCTCAATGTTGCATCTCCAAAGCCATTTCATTAAGAGACTCCTGTTATCTAGTGTTAGATTTCTATGCATATCCTTTGCTAATTAAGATTAACGCAAAATCAATTTGCTGTCATTGATCCTTGCCAGTATATTCAAGGAATAGAACCCCATGAATTTTTCTTGTATATCATATCCCTCATTTTGTGTTCTCTCATTGAACCTAAAGAGATATACTCAACATCTTGAAAGAAGTCTAAACAGCTTATATTCTGACATAACATATGGACGACACAATGTCTCTTATCATTAGGTCAATGATTGCGCAGCGGAAAGACCTTGCATTTTACAAAATGTCCACCTCCACCATGCATTCCATTTGCTCTTTTCCTTCTTATGGTCGTAAAGGCCTGCATAACTTTGACTGTATATGCCAGTCTTCAGAAAATTAGGCCAATAATGCTAGAAAATGATGACTTGATCCATCATTCATATATGCATTGGACAATAGATTGCTCTGGGCAGTATTGGGTGGAACGTCTTCTTTTCTACTCTTTTTGGGCTCCAATGTTTTATGAATTGAGACTCATTTTATCCTCCTCAATATAAACCTGGAGGCTTGAACCTGTAAACTTGATTAAACCCTTTGTGTTGTGGTTGAACTTGCTTGCTTAGACAGTCCATGTCTTTTGCTTCATCCCTTAGGTTAGAAACTGCACGATTTATCACTTCAAGAAGAATTAAGAGATATAAATTTACAGAGCTATGAATGTCATCTTAAAGGTCTTCTCCATGCACCACTTAGTGAAATTCTCTTGATCACGCTATCACTATTTTTGGATATGCCTCATTTGCAAAATTTAAACTCAGTTTCTACTTCTTGCAACTGTCCTGAGGATGTAGCATGACATTTTCTATTGTGGGAATAGATGAGAAATGTATTTGTTATATTTTGGAAAGAAAGAACTATATATATTCAATGCGAGATGGATTTGAAATTCTTCCATTTCAAATTTTCTATGCTATGCATTTGAAGGGAAGAACCCCCCCCCCCCCCCCCAAAAAAAAAAAAAGGTAAATGGATGGTGGTTTCAATTTGATTTGGAGTAGCTTGATAAGCAATCTCAAAGGCAGCATGTAATATCTTAGAGTTGTTTTAGTTATTATTTCTTTCTTGTTTGTTTATGATTTATTTATTTTCTGGAATTTGTTAAGTTGAAATTTTTCTTATTGATTGATCTTCTAACTATGTCAGATATTTAGGTCACATTGATGTTTCTGTTACCTCTGCCGCCTTTGTTGTTGCAATGGCGCTGCTGATGCAAAGGCGAATTCCTCGTTTTGCTCAACTTACCAGTGCCATGTTTGGGCTCTTCTATTGTGGCTATCTACCTTGTTTCTGGGTTAAGTTGAGATGTGGTTTGGCGGTACCAGCTCTTAACACTAGTAAGAATCGATGCCCTTTGTTCTGATTGTTTAGAAATTGTAGAGTATATACGTATGTGCTAGCCCCCATAGCTTTGGTCTAGTGGTAACAGCACAACACATTATGTATGAGTTAGTTGCACGTTACAAATTCGAAAACTGCTGCATACATAAGCGCTTGATATTTAAGTGGAGAAAGGTAGACGGGAAGTACATGCACACACAATGATCTGTATTCAAGTTACTCATCAGTGTGCTCCAGTGAGACACCGACATGTGTTGGACACGCACAAGTATGTACTTTTGAAATTCCAGACATGGTGTCCTCCGTAGAACATAAAGTTCCTTAATTTCCGTCCTTCACCCTTTTTTGCATTATTTTTTACCTTATCAAAAAAAAAATCCTTATAAAAAAAGTATGCCTAAATGGCCCATCCAAAGGATATTGTGTTTTATATTGTATTCCTTACTAGCCAAGGGTCTATCAAAAACTACCTCTCTACCTCACGCAAGGTAGGGGTAAGGTCTGCATACACCCCACCCTCCCCAAACACCACATATGGGATCACACGGGATATGTTGTTGTATTGCCTTCCTCCATTATTTAGGGACCAAACTTAATTTTATAAGTTGTGAAGAAAAAACTAGATCAAGCTGAAAATATTGAAGAAAAATTGTTGGCAGGATGTTAAGAATCCATAAATTGATGGACTGTGCTTTCTTATGTCTTTTGAGACACGAGTGTCACCCTATTGGGCACAGGAGTTCTCCAAAGCTTTTGCTGTTTCCAAAATTTGTTTTCTTTGGGTACAAAATAGAATAATGTTCTTAAAATAAAGGTTCTATATGTCCTCTATTACTAGCTTTTGGTGTAATCTGAATAGTTTCTTTGAGCTAGCGAAGCTATTAGAGTTTATTAACTTTCTGCAAGAATAATCTCCAATCGAGTGTTTACATCCATACTTTCTAAATTAATTAAATTTACTTCATAAAAAACATATTAGTTTATTATTTTGATTTTAAATACTTTCTAAAAATCTTTTGAGTAGACTATTTTTTAAAACTCTTTAGTCGATATGGCACAAAGTGGAAAGGTGAAAGAGATTTGTCACTAGAGTTGAACACTTATGTTTTTTCTTATTCTGAATGTACTGAGTATCCATTGAATTAGTTGAGATACGTGCTAGCTGGCTTAGACGCTACGGTTATTTAGAATTTTAACTTGATATCTGATATAGTATTTGAAAATTCATTGCAGTTGGTTTCTCCAACAGCTGATCAGCTACTGGTCTTCTGACTTTTATTGGCATTTCAATTGGTTTACACAGGACTGGGAGCATCATGGCCTATCATTCTTGGAGGCCCAACTCAGTGGACCGTGGGGCTTGTGGCAACCTTAATTTCAATGAGTAGTATCATTGCAGCAGATACATTTGCTTTTGTTGGAGGCAAGGTACTTTTCACTGTTGATGTTCTTCCTTCAAATCAGTTCTATCCTTGTTCCGATGTCTCTGACTAACCCTCCAAAGAAGGTGTTTTTCTTGTTAAAAGTGCAGAACTTAACCTGGCATTATCATAATTATTAGTACATCTGTCTTTGATGTCATTCTATCTTTGATGTCATCCTATCATGAGAAATGTGATGGACTTGATAAACGTTGAATTGGCTTGTCTTGAATCCTCTGCTGTTCTTAACCATGGAAGTATTAGTTATTTATTATTGATTTAAATGACTATTTAGGATCCATTCTAACTATTTAAGATATATGTTCTTTGGTTTTGTCTTAAAGTTGCCTGGAACATTGGCCTTTTTAGCAACTTCGAAACTAATGCTAGCAAATGAGCACAATACTGTAATAATGATTCTACGAAGAAGTATGCATCTCTTGGTTTCCCCTTTTCTTATCTCATTCCTCTTATTGTCCTTTAATCATTGTATGCTGGAAGTACAACGAATATTTGTTAGTTCTAATGTATTTCTATATGGAGTAGTGGAACAAATCCAAATAATTCAGATGTCTCTTTGGTGGGCTTATGAGGAAAGCACATAACAGAGTTGAAATCTTTTCAGGCTTTTGGTCGGACACCACTTACTAATATCAGCCCAAAGAAAACTTGGGAGGGAGCTCTTGCAGGCTTAGGAGGTTGTATAGCCACTTCTGTGGTGTTATCACGAACGTTCTGTTGGCCTATATCCACATTAAGGTAATTGTCTTTTTAATGGTATCATTATGCAGTGCCATCTGTTTTAGACCTTTTGATATGTCTATAGCTGCAGCCTGCAGTAAGAATATTCTCCTTGTAGGAGGGAGTATAGATAGGGTCGGGGAAAGGATTTGATTGGTCTCAAATTTATCTTCTTCTTTTTTCCATTTCAGGGAGGTAAGCTAATAATTTTTTTCTGATGAAACTTAAAGAATGGAATGATATACAGTGGCTCTTTCACCTTTTGGCACAAGCTCTGTTTCCATAGCATTTCTCCAAGTGTCATTTTAAGTTTTAATAACTATATATAATTATGTATATTCATGTAAAAGTTGGTATATTCTACAGGTGTAGTGGGATACTATTAGTCATATGAACTTGTCATCACGTTAGTATTTTAGTTGCCAAGCGCTTAAAAACCATATTATGAGTTCTATTAATCCAGCTTTTGTTTTGAAAATCCATGTTTGGAATTTATTCCAACCATTAATTTCTAAACTAGTACATCATATAGAAGAAAGAGCTTTTTTCTTCTTCTTTTATTGTGGGTGTTTCCACATTGTAGATTGGTGCAGTTTGAGCCTTCAAATTTTATGAACCTCTGGAATTGATATTTGTGTCTTAAACGGCATTTCAGTGCGGTAGCTTTTGGATTTCTGAACTTTTTTGGATCTCTCTTTGGTGACCTCACTGAGTCGATGATCAAACGTGATGCGGGTGTGAAAGACTCAGGATCTCTCATTCCTGGACACGGTAACTACCTCTGTGCCTCTTATTGTACTTCTCAGTGATAAATTGATCTCTCTAGTGGTGCCATAACATAGTAGGCATACTGTTTTATCCCTAAACAATAAGTATGGACTCTCCGGAAATTGAATCTATTAAACAATTTACCATCTTAAGGTGACCTCTAGCCTCACTGCTATGAAATACATCAGTTACTTGCTGTAATAAATCTCTATTCAGAATGAATTGGTTAATATGTATAAATTTGAGAAAATAAGCAGTATATTACAGTTTAGGTTACAGTTTAGGTAAGTTCATTTGCTTTTTCTTGTACCTATTTTATAAGGTTATTTGATTGAAGAAACTGCCCAGCGAAAAGGAGACGTTGGGGTGCGTAATTATAGTTACCAAAAACCAATTACTATAATACTTTCAACAAACTACGGAAACACCACTGGATCTCTATCATGTATATCAGCCATGTTACGCCAAAATGTTTAGCAAAAAGAGATGAATTCACCTAATTAGTAACATGGCTTTACTATAAATATCAAAAGAAAAAAGTAAAGTGGCTTTACTCCAACGCCTTAAAGTAACTGAGGAAATCAATTAAAGAACTTTGAATTTACCTGGAGCCTACTTGAAGCACTGACTATAGGCATGCCTTAACTATAGAGATTTTTTTTACCTAATGTTTATAACAGTAATAATTTGAGATTCCTCAACTCCGCTTCATTACCTCATAATGTAAGTGTGTCATCTGCGTATAACATGTGGGTCATTGTGACTGGTGTACCACTGATAATTCCAAGTTAATGCATAGTTGAACCAGTGTGGACTTTTTGCAGTGTTCTGCATTCAACTTAGTTTCCATCACTAACAAAATAATAGAAATGTGCCTCAAACTCCTCTAAGAATGAAACGATCCTTTTGGACACGTATAGTAAGCCCACAAAACTTAACTTCAGAATCGCAAATTTTAATTCAATCCAGTTTCCTCCTAAAACCGTATCCTTGATGAATTTATTCAGAAATCCCCCAACTGACGGTGTTACATGCCTTCTCAAAGTCTAACTTCAGGAACTTCCTATTTGGTCCTTGCATCTAAGAATCTCTGATGTATTAATGTGTCGTGAACGGAGTATTGTTATTCTTCATTTATCAACTTCCATTTAATTTGTTATCAGTGGCGGCTCAAGTTAATTTTTGGCCTAAAGCCAAAAACAAATGGGAGGTTTAGCTTTTATTTTTCTTGTGGTCTTAAACATGTCATGTGGTAGTTAATTTTTAAAATTGACAAAAAAGAAAAAACATTCTTTGATGTTTCGAAATGAACTAAAAGAAAGACATAATATAATTTTTTTTTGGTTAAAAATACTTATAATAATTCTATTATTACTAAAAAGTGGGGCCCTCAAATTTTGGGGCATAAGATGGATGCTTCATTTATAATGACATTAAGCCGCCGTTGTTTGTTATAAACAGGACTAAAAATGGCAGGTTATTAATGATTTTCTAAATGGTGTCATTGCCATCATATGGACTCAGTAACTGAAACTTTTTGGGTTGGCATGGCCGAAGAGCAGTTTAAGACTCCAACAATTGATGCATATGTTGAGTTGTCAAACTTGAGCATAACAATCCGGGATGTACAATCAATGTAAACCTACCACTTCTTGTAGGTCTTTTCGCTTTATTAATTTTCTTAAATCCCATCTGGTATGACCTTGGGTAGAGCTATACTGGATTCTTATGGAATACTTACCCAATTTGAAATTTATTATCCTTTAGCATTGTTATCTTAGCTTCGCGGCAAATCTCTTGGGTCTTTCTTGAGCAAATTAATGCATTTTTTGCAGGAGGAATACTGGACAGGGTGGACAGCTACATATTTACGGGTGCATTGGCGTACTCCTTTGTGAAAATGTTGTTACCACTTTATGGAGTTTGATGAACCTAATAATAACAATTCCCTGCAAAGAAAAAAAGATACTCCATGTCCGTTTTCTTAACTGAGGAGCAAGCACAAGGTGACATAATCAGTACTGTAGAGCAACATCCGACATATGAGGCTTGATTGTGAAGGTAAGTTAAGTTCCACACGAAAGGATTCTGTTTGCATTGCAACCCAACGAGTTTCTACTGTGTCATATACCTGATTCCTCGATTGAGGAAGTGACGTTTATAGTAGTTTCAGCACTTTAGGGTGAAACAACAGGGAAAGAATCCAGCAATCCGCATGATGTTTGAGGATATCAGTGTTGACTAGCTCCCCATTGTGATATTAGAATCATTGCATCATTTTGATTCTCCAAGTGTATATTTTGTTTCGTATTTTAGAAATGTCGCAAAAATTATTAGGTTTATATCTTGATTTATTCAGTCTTTGCTTAATTTGTTGATATAATTACAGGTGCCGCGACATCTTAATAATGGAAATGGCAAGATTTTAATATTTTTCCAAGTCGTGTTAGAAAACAAGTTTTGTCAGTTGCATTGAATGATTTGAGTATGTTCTGTTCTATAAGCTAAGATCTAAGCACGTCTTTTAGCCTGAAATTGTTAATGTCTAAAAGGCATTTTACAATCGAATATAGATTGCAGGATAAATCATAAGCATGTTATATAGATTTGGGGAGCAACCAACTGCTATGAAATGCTAATTTATGGACAAGACTTCGTTCTTCTTCATGGTACAAATTGTTCATTTTGGCCCAATAAATTTTATGGAAAATACCCTTATTGGGCTCGAAAAATTGTATTTTGTTTCATGTGGCACTTTATTTTTTGTATGAAGTACAGAAATTTTATATATTTGGGGGCTAATTGTATCTTATCCCGGAAGTTTCCACAATTACAAAAATCTCAGATTTTTCATTGCTTTCTGATATACATTATTTAATGAGAGGGATAGGGATGCATCTAAGAGGGATTTTTATTTTAGATGACAGAGAATTTTAGAGATTATGATATCTTAAGTTTGTGGATTTATGTAAAAAAGATTTTCCCTATTTGTATCGCCTTTGTGATGGATTCACCGGAGGTGCATACACACTCTTTCATCCGAAGCTTGTCAGCTTATAAGTTTGTTACGTTATTACTTCCTAACCAGCATTCCATGCACCACGGATGTTACATAAATACCCTTTTTGAGGAGCCTTTGAAATTCAAACCTTCTATCGTATAACGAGAGTTCGATTCTAATCTAATATCATAATTGTTATATTTCAAAATTGGTACTTATTGTCCGCTTTGGCCCAATACATCGGATTTGTCCGTTGGGTCAAACATGTTGAGCCTAAAGGCATATGTATTATGTAATTTCTCTCTTATTTTGATGTAAGATTATTTAAGGTATTCGTTTGCACATTCTCTTCGAAAGTTTATAGAGTCGAATGGTGTCACATAAGTTGGGAACTGAATGAGTACTAAGGTCAGATTTAAAGTCACTTTCTAATACTCAACGTGTCAACTAAACAATCAATTAACAGAAAACGGTGGCAATTTATTAGAAGAAGAAAGAATAATGATATAGAATATAATGGATCAATTATGCTTCATCAAAGATGTGGAATGTTGACCTATAAATCTATTAAAAAAAAGAAGGTTGTGTTAATGGTAACGTTTACGTGGAAAAGGAACATATTTTGGTACTTGTGGTAGACCATTAAATTTGTGTCCAAAAAGAAGGTCAATTCACTCACAATTGAAGAGCATAACCAAATTATTATTATTAATTTTGACTTTAAAGGTGGAGGTAACTTGTAAGAAATTGATTCAATACTTCATAATTATCTTTTGCAGTTAGATCGATTTTATGTCTCATTACTAAAATTATTTTAAAATATGGTCTTTCCAAAGGAGACAGATAAAATATAATATGATCTCCGTCTCAATTCATGTGATATACTTTTTTTAGTCGATTTAAAAAAGAATTGTCTCCTTATTAAATAAATATTTAGTGACACTATCAGCATTTTACTCGAGTTGGGTTTCATTTATTTATCAAAAAAACTGCAAATGTGTATACTACTATTTAAAAATTTATTTATTTTAAAGATAGTTTTGAAACATTGCTGAGTTTTTTTATAGTTGTTAAATTTCGTGTCTAACTACACCAGATAAATTAAAACGAAGAAGTATAGATTATAGGGTCATTGTTTTCTGTTCAAATCCTGATCACCACGGATCAAATACTACCAAAATCAACTTGCTTATGTTTTCTTCTAATTCCACTTTTTACTTGTCACAATTCTTGGGGAAAAAAAGAGAGTTAATAAATGAGACAAAAGAAGAAAAAAATCACATGTTTTGAACAGAAAACTAATTTAGAAAAGACTTATTAATATTAGTGATCAAGTTGACAATAACACTAGAGGAAGAGATTTGAGACAAAAAGAAACAAAGCAAAAAAGACATTTATATCATATAGTTGACTATATATGATAAGTTGGAGAAAGTAGTGGAGATTAAAGAAAAGACGGCACCATGCAAATGGAGTAATCCCAAACTCAATCCACAATTCAAATTTGGCCACCCAAATTCCCTTTAACATATTGTAGTCGTTTCAATTTATTTGTCTGATTTTTGATTTGATACAAAATTTTAAAAAATAAACAAGAATTTGAATTTTTAATCACATGATCTTAAATATATTATATAAAATATTACAATTAAAAGAAAATTAAGAGAAACAAACTGAAAAATGTATATGATGAGTCTTGAAGTTGAAGAGAGACATTAAAGTGATGTATCTTTATTTTCCTATTTGAAATGACCCATCCAATGAAGAAGCTATTAAGCTATAGGTATGTTATGTTGATATCAAGGGGCCTACAATATATGTAGCTTTTATATATTAACAAGAAAGAAAGAAAGAAAATGAGTGCTTGCTTTAGGGTTTTGGTATATAGTAGTAAAACACAAAAAGAAATATATGTGGGAAGGAAACAATGCGTTCTTCTAAAGCTGACTATCAAATACTAATGGATTGCAACCAACCATAAACTTTTCTCTATTTTCTAATTTTCATATTTAAAAAAAAAAATGAAAACACAAAGTTACAACGTGAAAACAAATTATCATGACTTATAATCTAGTGATACCAATCAGAGGCGTAGCCAGAATTTTCAATAAGGGGGTTCAAAATCTGTAGAAATAGGTAGCCGAAGGGGGTTCGACATATACTATATATACATATAAACTTATTTTAACTATATATAAATAATATAGTTTTCCGCCGAAGGGGGTTCGGATGAACCCCCTTCAATAAGGGTAGCTCCGCCCCTGATACCAATTGGAGCGAAACTTCATTTATAAGATGTAGATTCTCTACCTTATTCATTTCGAATTACAAAATTTAAATGTCTATTTTTGCCGTAAATTTCGCATATATCTTTTAAATATTTTGGATGTTTAATGTGATTCTACTTTTTACGTAGTTTACATATATATAAAAATTGAAGATTTCATATTTAAATTTCGATCAAATTCAAATTGTTTGACTCTAATAAATGAAATATATCACATAAATTAGGACAGAGGACATAATTCGTTTTCCATTTTGCCATTTCTTCCCCCACAATGTATAAACAAACAAACAAACAAAAAGGTTTAAAAAGAAAGGAAAGGGAAAATAGTTGGAGAGATATGGTGGTCAAGGCAAGCATCTAGTAAAGTTCATATATTGGTTAGTGAGTGTGTGGGAAGGTGGGAGTTCTTTTGTATTTTAATTTTTTAGAGAAGCCAAAAAGCCAAAAGTAAAGAGTCATGATGACAACTCTTTTAAAACCTTTCTAACACCCATGCAATATTGCAAGTAGATCATACTCTTCCAAACTTTTTCTTACTTTTATCCCCCATATGCCCTAGCTAAGCTTTGGATGCCTTCACATGCTTCCATTGATCTTTTACTAATATATAATCATAGTATTCGAGTCAGTTTATATTTATCTTGATTAATTTTACAGAATATATGTATAACTTTAGTCACTGCGGTCAGAACAAATAAAAACAAATCACCTACTATACTTTTATTATCTTAATACATCACTCTTGTCTTTTTAGTATTTCTTGTTTTGTTTCTATATTTTAAAAGATCATTATTGCTTTGAATAATTAATAATATTATGTTCCCCATGTGAGTTAGTTTACATTTCATCAAATATATGTAAAACCTACTTGTGGCTTAGTATTAAATATACTTATTAGCATGTGTTATTGGTCGAAAGGTTTATAAAATTGTTAAGAGCCTTCCAAGAATCAAAGAAAGATCAAGGCAAACGCGTTAATTAAGTTGATATATAATCTTGAGAATAATTGACTTCAACAATGATTGGGAATTTAATAAATGATAATAATGCATAGTTTTAACACATTTACTAAAAAGAAAAGACTGATTTTTTTATATAAAAAAAATTGTTACATTTTCTCTTAATAGCTAAGGATAGAATCATAGAATATATTCGTTAGCACTCTTATCATAATCTTTAACCAAAGACTTTTTTCCCATCTATCTTTCCTTTATTATGTTTCCTAATTTAATTATGGGAATTAATTTGGCTTATGAAATATATTTGGGGCTAAAGTATACCCTATGCTTTCTCCTTTAATTTAGAAAGAGATAAAAGTTAAAAAATTGCTTTTTACATCCAAATATTTTCTAATTATGAATTAAGGTCCCCACTTGTTTCTTTTTAGCTTTATTTCAAGAAGTTTATTTTAGGGAATTAAAATTTACTTATGACCCACATATTCTAACATTGCCAAACATAATGTAATCTTTAAAGCTGTTACAATATAATATTTTTTTTTGAAAAGAAGTACTACCCCTAGGTCATGGGTGGCAATATCTATTTGCATGAGAAATGATATTTTAAAATGAAAAAAAATTTCCTCACTCCTAGGGGAGTCTTCCCCATGACAAAAGTAAAGGCACTTGGATTCCTTAATGAAAAGTTATTTATGATTATACTTTCCATGGAAGGATGTTTTCTTTTTTTTAAAGAGGTTGCAAAAAGTGTTGTAAACTTTTTTGGCTTTGTGATGATATGTATGTAGAAGATGCTCATGAGATATTGCTTCAAGAATCTTACTTTCACATATTGAAGTGACAAAAGATATAAGTGGAAGCTCCACAAAAATAGAGATGATATTTTCAAGAATGAGTGGAAATTAATACAAAGGAAAAGTATTTCTTTTTTGTGGTCCTTTTGTTTCCATCCTAACTCAATTTGGATAACTGATATATAGTAGTAACTAACTATTTTTCTAGACCATGTACAAAGTGCTATGACAATAAATAAAATAAAATAAGAATATTATCTAGTATGAATTAACCTAGATGGTTGTCATATTGTAGAAACAAAAAAAAGGTAAATTTATGTGGAGCTGTGCCATTTCTTAGAACTAGCAAAGTATATATGTTGTATATCTCCAATGTATAACAACTTACAATTTACAAAACATCCTTTTCACTTTTGGGGGGAAAATCACCTTTTTCTAAAGTAAGCACATTTATTCATAAAAAACAAATTCACTTTGTTCCAATTTCCAAGAGGACCAAGACCCTATAATGATTTAGACCTTAATTTGACCAGGCTTTGGTTTGATAAAAGGTCTCCATTAGCAATAGTTTTTTTTGCTCTTTTTTCTTTTTATATCTATTTTTAAGAAATTTGTACATTGTTTGGAGACTTGGAGTAGTTTCATGATTGACACTACAAATTCCCCCAACATATACTACACATTTAGGGATGGATTGGTAGCTAGTAAAGAGATAGTAAGTTATATCATATTTGATAGCTAGTCAGAAAATACGTTATTTTATGTATAAAATTAATCTATTAATTTAGAAATTCATGACTGATATGTGTAATAGTTATGAAGAAACTTATGTAATATCTTATACATGATAAAAGATTGAATAATCAATATATGCATAATTTTAATCAGCTATCAAATCTTAAGGGGTTATTAATAAATTTTTAGGATAAAATATATGATTATTTTTATTTCATATTCAATTGAATTTTTTAATTCTAATATTGGCAATGAGGATTTAGCATATCATAATCTAAGGATTATTTTTGTAACAACCCTAATGTGGGATAATAATTTCGAAAATATTAACCCGAGTTAAAAATAGCAAAGATGGCCTTCTCTAAGTTCTCCCCAAATCCTTTAAGAAATTCAAAATTTAAATTGCAAATAAAAATAAAAATGTACTTCAACTTATCTAGTGTAACCAAATGTATATTTTATATTATTGATACCTTGAATATCCCATTTTTTAATCTAATATACCAAATATCTACATACAATATTGACAATTTATAGAAGTTAAACGTTGTACACAAAAATAATTTTTCTCCATTATCTAAACTTTGGTGGTAGTAGTAGTCGTATTTTTATTTATTTATAAAAAAAAAAAGGATATGAAGATAGTGTTCCACTCTTCCACTATTTTCAATCATCAACATTTGTAAGAATAGTTGGTAGTGAACTTTTGTAGCTTGAAATTAGGGAGCCAAACTTGACATCAAATTAGAGAAAAGACAAAAGGAAAATTGATCACTAGTTTCAACTAATTATAATAATTCCAAACTTCTATACTTTCTCTCTTCTTTTGGCTTTACTTCTCTTCCCTTTTATATAAAGTTTTTTAAATTTTTTCTTTCTCATTTTCCTAAATGAGGAATCTATTTTTTCTTTCTCATTTTGAACACAACTTGTTTTGAGTTTTAGCCTTGTAAATAAAGTATGGAAACCCCACAAAGCCCAAATTGGACACTAAAAATAGTGTCACCATGTAAAGCTATAAAAAAAAGTGACTCTCAAAAGATTTCGTGAAGAAAGAAGAAAAAGGTCATGCTTGAGAATCTATTTAAATGATAATGATTGTTGTTTGAGGTACAATGAACTCATAGCTTCAATTTCAAAATACACTTGATTCGACTAATTCAAATTTATGCTAAGTTTACAGTTCTCAATTCATATATTACAAACTCAAGACATCTAGTTAAGAATAGGTATCTACAGTATAATTTATGAATTCACGTGAACTCAATATTTTTTTTTGAATCTTGTGTATGTTTTCATACATTTTAAACTCTAGATTAACATATATATGCCTTGGTGGTAATTTCAAATAATATTAGAGGAAACTTTCGTTAAATAAATCCTTCATTATTTTGAAATCTTTGTGGTTTAGGGTTTAATTATTTTGGGCCTTTATATGGACTAATGTTTTATTGAGTGTTTTGGACAACCCTTAATCCTATGAGGCTTTAAAGGGCCTTTGTTGAAAGTCCCTCAAACTTTAAGACATTCCTTACTTTTCAACACAAAAGAGTGAGTATTTATTTATCTATTTATTTTTATTTTTTATTTCTATGAAAAAAAAGATTTTACCAGGGGAATCACTAATCATCATTAATTTAATATATTTCTAATAATCGAGTGGGTTTATAGAATAAAATAAGTGGGTTTTTTTTAACTCATTTTTTGTTGCTCTATTTCTATCACGGAAGTCATTTTCTTATTTTTAAAGAACTTGTTTTCTTAGAAAAAATATTTTTCATTTATTTTCACCAATAAAATATTGAAAAATTGAGAAATATTTTCTGAAAATATTCCTCCATACCAAACCTGTTAGATGGTTTTCCAGTGTCTAAATTCAATTTCAAAACGTAAATCAACCATCTTGACATTTTCTTTTCACAATATTTTAAATAAATGTTTTTTATTGTCACTAGATCACGCTAATGGATTTGATGTAAATTGGCTATAACATCATTGAGAGTAATTACCAAAAAAAGATTATTAAAAAATGCCACTAATCTGGGACCTTACCTCTAATCAAAATCTATGAGAAAATCTGAAAGGCAAAAGCAATAATGATGATAATTAATTAATCAACCAGAAGTATAAAGTGTCATCAATGATTTTGTTTTAAAGGCTATCCCCCACCCACACTTTGAACCACAATTAGTTTTGTTTTCTTTTGAAACATAATTAAACACGGTTCACTTTATTCAATTAATAATTAAAGTACAAGCAAGTAAATTCTAATTTAATTATTTTAAAATAATATCTATAACATAATACTTCGTATAATTATATAAGTGCGATATCATCTGAAGAATAACGTATATCCAATCTTTATCTTTTGAAGATAGAAAAACTGTTAGAATAATAGCAATAGTGGATGTGATTATGATTTATGAAGTTATAAAAGCTTCACTAGAAATTGCAAGGAAATGGTCAACACCTAAAGATTACAAGTGATCATTGAGTTCTATATTATTATTATTATTATTATTTTTGTATAGTGTTGAATGTTGAGTGGAGGTATGCACATACAAAGAATCCTATAGGCAGTAGAATTAATATTTCTATATTGTCACAATAGTCAAAGTGGCATTGATCACCACAGGTTTTATTATAAAACTTGTCTAAATGTTAAAGAAGTTTATATGATTTTGAAAACTAATCGCGGTAATATATAGCAAGTCAATCATAATTCATATTTCAAACATGTAAGACCTATATATATTTTAGGGATAATTGTATATAATAGCAAACTAATAACCTAAAATAAATGGAGTAGCTAGGGTTTGATTTAATTGTGCTCCATAGCAAAAGTTTGCCAAAACTTGCCAGCGAATTATACAATTTAGGCCAGTGAATTATACAATTGTATATGTATGGTGATGCCAGCGAATTATACAATTTAGGCCAGAGAATCATACAATTGTATATGTATAGCGAATTATACAGTTATATGTTTGCTATGGAGCGCAATTATGCAAACTTTGCTATAACATACAAATATAAATTTTTTATTTGCTATATGTGAAAGTTGCCCTATATTTTATGCATGTTAAAATCAAAGAGTTTGTTTGGAAGGTTTTAATTTGGTTTAGTTGATAAGCAAATCAGATTAGCTTATAAATATTTTTTAATTAATTTATTTAATAAATATTAGAAGTGTTTATAACTCAAAAATAATCATAACCTATAAATTGGTCAGATCCAATTTATGGTTTTGCAACTTATCATTATGTTATTAATATGATCACTTTTTATTTGATAATTTTTTTTTTATAAGTTTGTAGTCTCTAAAATATTCTTCCAACAATTTAATCATCTATATTTCTCTATTTAATTTCCATAGATTAGCTTCAACACTTAAAATTATAAAGAATATACTAACAAAAGAAACAAAATTTCTTAATATATGAATTTGACTGTTTGATCTTTTTTTTCAAAATTAGCTACATAGTACCTTGTCAATCAAGAGAAATAAATGTTGTCAAATCAAACCAAGTAACAAAAACCTAAATCTGAAATAATCTTTTCAAATTACCAAATTTATAGTGAGCACAAAAATATAATTCAAAACGTGACAAATAAAAATAAAAATTATTCTTTGCGAGAATAGAAAACAGTTTTCATAAGTAGTATCTCACATGCTATTTGTCTCTTCTCCACTCCACACACATCCCTCCTACAATCCTAATTTATCTATTTCTATTTTAATACTTACTAAACATAAGAAAATAAGTAAAAAGAAAATACTCATTTTTAACAAAACAATTTTCATTCCTATCAAATACACCCTAGATTAAAATAGAAGAATTGTTTTTTGGATAAGATGTATGTCAATTTTGAAAAATCAAAATATTTGGAAAAATCAAATGATTGGTTTTAGTTAGTTTAAGACAAGTATTGTAAACTATTTTTGGATGCAAATGGCCAAGTATGGAGCCTTAGGTATGCACCAATAGCATGCAAAAACTTCCAAAAGAAGAAGCAAATTAAAGATAGGAGGATTAGATCAAATTTTATTATTATATATGAAATAAAATGTGAAATGTGAAAAAGACATATCAAGAGTTTGTGAAAATTGATGTTGAAGGGACATAGGTTAATCTGTTGTCTATAGCCAGACATTGTGGGTCACTTTACTACTATTTCATTTGCACACCCTTATAACTTCGATTTGCCTTTACATATAATGTACCATTTTAATTTACACTACTTTAAATCCGCAAATTATATTTTACTAGTACATACTAGTACCATAAGTCAAGTCTTATCATCATAAATTTGTACATATTTTGAACCTCAACTTGTATCCAAATTTATATGGGAAATTTCTAACACACCAAGTATTTCAAACAACATTGTATATAATACACGTTTCTTTAATTAGCTACATGGTTTATATGTACTATCAACGTATTTTATACACCAACTTTATTGTAGCAATAAGTGTTAATTTTTTATCAATATTAATTAATTGTCATTGGATTCAATATCGCTATAAACTTTAAGAACATTTATAAAGAGTACTGTTAATACTAGCTAAAAATATATAGTTAACAAAATTAATTAATTGTCCCTAAAATCATTTTTTTGTGTAATAAAAATAGGGGAGTGAATGTTTAAATTTCTTTTGTTTGAAACCTCAAATATGTCCTTGTTTTCTAATTAATTTTATGAGTGATTGAAAATAGAGCAATTATGCCCTTTGTTTAATTTTTTCACATAAAAAACTTTATTATTTGCCAAATATATTGAAAATAGAGCAACTACGTCTTCTTCTTCTTTTTTTTTTTTTTTTAGATACAAAAATGGTTTTATCGTTATTGCTAATTGAACAAATATGCCCCTCTCAAAGACTTGACATTACTGTTTGAATATTGAAAAAAAAAATCTAAACATTATTATTTAGAAATTCAAATTGAATAAAATAATCTCAAATAATTAGTACGTCAGAAAATCACCTTGAAACAAAAAAAATCTCAACATAATTAGTGTTTTGAATTAAAATATAATCATACTAATTATATTTATACATATCAGAATTAGTTAAGTTTAAAGTTAACGAAAGTTAATTCATATGACGAACTCAAACTTGTTGAAACTATTATTTTGTTAAAATATCAACATACTATCAGGTAATAAAACAATTGTGTCCCTGCTTGTCTACTTCCTTTGTCAAATCGATCTTTGGTGTGTTCTGTGAATGTTTAAAGGTACGTGTATACGTAAAATTGACTTGAACACTATTATTAAAAATAAAATAATCTATCTCATGTACTTAAATTAAAATTTATATATATGTACTGAATCATTGAGTAGTCCATGTATCATTGATTGTAATATATCAATGAAGCCATACATGTGGCATAAGGCCTTTGATTGGGACAAATCGTAGTGAAAACACTGGGTCCTAGCAACTTCAATACAATATATATTTGTTTTAAGGTTATCTATTGTCATTTTCATTTTAACAGTGGGATGAGATGAGAAATATAAATAGTTCCTAGCCCATAAATATCATAAATTATTTTAATAGCACTATTTATTTATACATTAATTTTATCTCCAACTGACTTTCCCCTTTTGTTTTTACGTAACTCGTGAAAAACACAAAAGTAGCTAAGCTCTCGTGATAACTCTTTTTATTAATCATGTTGTCAAGAACAAGCAAAATCATAATCTAAGAAATTTTCAACTTCTTTAAATAAAATAGAATGTATTTTAATTTTAATTTTTTTAAATTCGTAAGTCGTGACATTGTAACTAAAATTAAAATATTGAGAAAGATTTCTCAAATAGAAAGTCACGAATTTTATATTTGTATGATTTATAGGTTATTACACTACGCACATAAAAAGTAGTGTTCAATATTATTATGATTATAATACAAATATACCCATTTTCGGATCCATTATCAGTCATAGATAATCAAAAATCCTATATTAAAACATTCGAATAAATTATATTGAAAATTGATATTTTGTGTCGGTTCGTCAACTGCAAGGATAATTATAGCTTAAAGTCAACTATTATTGAAAATTTGTTAGGACAATAATGGTCACTTAAAATGTAATTTTTTAATAAAATGATATATTTAGGTATTTTAAAAAAAAAAAGAATGCGCCGCCGTTCATTTCAATAATTTGGTTTGCATGTGCTTCATGGCTTTGTGGAATTATTTAAACATTTACACAGTTTATGGTATTATTTTTTGTGTAAAATTAACCATTTTTAAAATTAGAAAAAATTGAAGACAAGTAAACATCACACCTCATTAGTTATTTAAGATATGGAAAAAAGCTTGTCCACTATCGTAAATAAGCTGCATTTGATTTGGAAAAAAGAAGGAAGTAAATAAGTAAATATGAAAAGATATTACAAAAGTTTTCCAACTTTCCTACACCAAAAGTCTAAGCTGACTTCTCTATCGTTTCAAATTATCTGTTGTAAATTTTTTTTTAAAAAAAAAATATCTCAAAATTAATGTGTTGTTTTAAAATTTTAAGATAAATTATTTTAATCCTAGTATAGTTGTGAAAAGACTACAAACAATATAATGATGAGGAAATGACATATGAGTAAATATTAATTCAGTGAAAAGATATTACATTTTATAACATAAATAAGGATAAAAAAATAATAAAGCCCTCTTAAAATATTTTCTTAAAGAACATGTAAAAAGGATTACAACGCACCTCTTTTTTAGAAGCTGATTTAGAGTGGATTTAGTAAATCAACTAAATTAGAATTAGTTTAGTAAACTAGACATTGTATTAATTAATTTTTTAATAGACTTAATATTAATTAAAATAACATTTATTTTATATTGAAAAGAAATGGGGAGGTATACTTAATAAAGAGGTAATGTGGGAAACGCCAAAGACAATTAGACAAGAGACAGCAAATCCACGTTGAATCCAAATTAAGAAAAGTCACATTTATAACACCCTAATTGTTAGAACAAACTACTTTGTCATAAATACAAAAAATTATAGAGCAAAGCATGTGTTACTCCTAAATAAAACTCAAACCTAATATAGAAACTTATAAATACTGTCTAAAATTGCAACAATTAATACATGTATTGTTATACCATAAATCATGGTATTAATAATACAAGGAGTATAATGCATGAATATTCATGGTAAAAAATGTAATTGTCCTTGATACTTCAAACCAGATATCGAATAAAAAATAATCCAACCATAATTAATCAGAATTACTAATCCAACTTATTGAGTACTATTCCTATAATTTTACCAAACGACCACTTAAGTTCAACTATAAGGGGTCGTCTTGTATGAAGGATAATATCAAATAGTCCTGAGATTAAATTATAGTACCACTTAATTTGTTGTTTGGTTGGCAAGTCCAGGATAACTTAACCCGAAATTAATAATTAGTACCGAGATAAGTTATTCCTCCCCTCGGGTGGTGTAATAATCTCGAAATAACTTATCCTGGGATAAAATGAGTAAATGATAAACTCTTTCAACCCTTTTGTTACATCACTTTTTACATTCATGAAGGACATTTTTGTAATCAAATAAATTGTTCTTTAAATTTATTATTTTGAATATAACACACCAAATACTCAATAAAAATAATCTCATCATAACTTATCCCATCAAAACTTGAATTCAAATCAAACGACCCCAAGTTAATAAGAACTCCGCCTCTTTGCCCGTTTACACTAGTATTATTCGGCATTTGTTGATGAAATAGCCAAAGTTATCCCACATGATGGATTATCCCACCATATAATAGGACAACTTATCTCATCGTTGTAACATAAATGATGGAATAAATAATTTCGGAACTAACTAATACCCCTAACCAAACGATAGATAAAAAAGGAATTAATGAAGTGCAGGTACACAATGTGACGTTGAATCGATTAGAAATAAATATTGATATCAAAAAAACAAAAGGGACCCTACAGACCAAAGAAAAGTGTGTCCCCAAGTGCTTTAGAGTATTAAAGCTAAAGATTTAAAAAGAGAGCTCATATCATCAAATCTTTGAGTAAGCAGGAGGGTAAACATTATTATAAAAGAACCATTGTCAGTATGTCACCATCTCTCTATGTTTTAATTTAATTAATTAATGAACCTTAAATAATACTACTTTTAAATGATGAAAGAGGCTTGCTATTTGTTCTTATTTTCATCAACAACCTTCAACAACAATCAAACAAACACATTGTTTCAAAGCTATCCTCATAAATGAACATGTTCTAACATCCCAACATTTTTGCATTACCACTTTAATTGTATCTCAAGGACCACAATAACCATCACAATTTATGCCCTTGCCATTTCAAGCCACATACATAAAATTAGATTCTTTTTTTTTTCCTTTCTACAAAAGGTGATTTCCGAGATACCTCAGTTATTCTACGAATACCTAGCACCTCTCACCAACACAAGTACCGAGTATTATAAGTCACTTGGATGACATATAGTGTACAATAACATTTCATCATCCTTCTCCATAAACACTTGAAGAAGAAAATACTCTAATGAAAAGGGCATTTCTGCTTACACAATCTCCCTTCAGAGCACCTTGAATAAAGGAGGGGAAAAAAGTACAAACAGTGTGACATTGCAATCTGCTTCTACTTAGAATTTACAGCTTCTACAGCCCCACAAGTAAAGAATCTCTAAAATAGGTCAAAACTGAAGAGGGAAATAACCATTTTAAGTTCCACATTCAGTATTATGCATATGAAATTACGAACACACATAACAAAAACAACGTAAATAACATAGACGACAAAGTAACAATCCAGGGCACAACACGCTGTCCGTTTATTGTTCATAAAGAAACATAATTAACGTCAGCTAATCATTTTACTAATAAGAAGGCCAAACATCTCTCTCCATCCAACATGGCGTTTCTCGTTTAAGTATAAAATATTGCCAGATTAAAGTAATGAATGCAGAACTTCCAAGGAAATGAAAGAGAGAGAGATTAAACTACTCATGTGGGGGTCCAATATTGCTAACCCCATGTGATTTGATTAGGACAGGTATTAAACAAATTATAGACTATAAAGAGCAGCAAATTCAATGTCTTATAATGCATATAATACAAGTGTTGGCATGCATAATAACGTGATACATTATACAAAAATAATCAACTTCATTATTTTATACCAAAAGTAACATACTATAATGCAACTACCTCATAGATAATTAGCAACGCCGTTGCAAGTAGCATTATAGTTTCTAAGGATGCATGTTATTATATGGAATTTAGGCCAACATCCCACCGTTGTTTCCTACAACACATAGAAAACATGATGAATTGAGTTCTCCAAAAGTTTACACCATTTTTCTTGGGTCAAGATGGAACGGATGAGCTAAGATAACAGAACGACTACATCTCCACATTTCCTAGAAAACTGGCCACTGAAGAAAGGAACATTCTATCTGCTCTGCTACAAGTATATGCAATGTGTGGTAGCTAATCACAGTGTGTCAACTTAAGCATATATCATAATCAAATATTCTTAAATCTAAAGGATGTTTTTCATATAACTTCTCTGACATCTCCCATCTATGTTATGCAAATCCTTCTGTGTCTGAAGACTGGGATTCTAGTGGACAAGTTATGGAGGCGGATAGATGGATAACTAATGCAGATGTAACTTCAAATTAGTAATAAGAGCAAATATAATGTTTAAAGAGCTAAGACAGAACAATGACATGTACTAGCAACTTAATCAGAAGATTCACCGATATTCCACCCGTGGAATCCCTGGAGAAAAGATGAACTCTGGATTCACTAGGTACCTGGTGTCAGGAATATCATGGAATAACAACAAAAGTATCCAGATCAGGACGTGATGAAATTCGATAAGGATCATCCCTCATAGTTAAGCAACTGTTTCATTAAAAATTTAAAAGTAAATAATCAAAACTAAAGAATGTCATGCTAGTGGAACAATCAATGCTATGTATCACACACGAGCATCAATGAAATGGGTTAAAATTCCATCTTTTTAAAATTTCTGGTTTGTAATGTTGTCAAGATTACAACAAGGTTCCTGGCATAACTAGAAGCATCGGAGGGCCTACCTCCAGAAAATCATAGAGCACCATGATAGTAATACCATAATTAACATAAACCCTGATATAAGGAACTATAGCATAACAGTTAACAGAATGACTGATTTTCTTCTTATAATGCCGAAACAATCTGCCTACGCCACAAGAAATTAGCAAATAAAAATTGCGGGCAACAAAAATTGAAAGGTTCAGATACTAAAACAGTGATTATGACTTATGCAGCACCTTCTTTTTTATGGTAGGTCGGAAACTGCAATTTTAATTCCTGCTCCTCAGCACCTCCAAGCTGAAGCTGAGATGAGCTCCTTCCGCTGCCAGCAGAGAACAAGTGAAGACTGCCTCTTCTCCACATGGAAACCTCGAACAGGAGTCCTCTTGACTACACACTCGGCCTGTGATTCTGTAAAATTGCTGAGAGATAATGGGGCGAATCCAGATGACAAAAACAGTGACCTCCAATGCTGCGTCTTTTCAGGGGATCGAAAACGGCCCATTACAATTCTTTCAATTCCTGGTTGGAGCAAGAACCTTTCAATCTTTTGGAGGGCATCGAAATTCACATTTACAGCATCTAGTGACTCAAGAAGGTTTGAGTAGGACTGAAGGGCTTGGATTACATGATTTGGAAATGGTAGGTCAGTCCGATCACAACCTCTGTCCACAGAAACCACAATCCTGGGTGACAACTGCTTCACAAAGCGAAGAACCAATGGAAGGGACAACTGATAGCTCGAAAGCGAGCTAACAGGAAGATTGACAGCAATTGCCTCATTCTCTGAGACTAAAGGAGGCAGTGACCATGACGTTGAATTTAAAGAATCAATGCTTAAAATTTCAAACTCAAATGCCATATTGATTTCACTAGCAAAATGGATCAAATTTTCTCTGGTGAGTCCAAGCTCTAGCTGGTCATGTGTTGATGGTGAGGCTAGTGCAGTTATTTTCAGAGTAGGTGCGCCACCACTTCTCAAGGCAAGCTCTTGCATAAGGGAGGCCCATTGCCCGCCATAACCGATATCGAAATCTACAATATGAATTCTTTCAAACCCATCCAAGACCTCAAGCAGGGCTTGGTTACAAGTAAAATTAGCAAACTGTGCAACTGGTGAGATCTCAGAGAAGGACTTGTAGGCACCAATCTTGAAAATGAGACTAAAAGGCGAAGAGGCCATAGATGGGTTCAAGTTGTTGGTGTTGGCATGAAGTAGCAATTGTAAAGCTTCCTTGCAATAAAAAGCAGCCCTATAGAAAGGCTTACCAATTGGAGAGAGCTGGTGATTGAGCCGCGCCAATATCCCTTGCGCGAGTACCGGATTCCCCGTCTGGACCAGCTCTGCAGCTTTGAATAGCTGGTCAATAATCGCTTGTTGTTGCTGCTGCTGCTGCTGTTGTAGTTGATGAAACTGACCCATTTCTTCCCCCACCATCTTTGGCTTTGTCCCCATTGCTCCTGGCCTAAAATGGGGAAGTAGCTGGAGCTGATGAGCAAGCCCCTGAGATGGTGTTGGCTGCTGGTGCCCGGCATCTAAAAACAGTCCTTTGGAGATCTGAGAGCCCGGTTCAAGCCCTCCCATGGTCCCGGGGTTGTGTCGTTTCGCCTGCGGTGGCAAGACAAGATTTTGTTCCTGTTGTGCAAATGGTAGGGGCAAAAGAAATGATGGGTTCTGAGGAATCTGTGTTTGGTGCTGGTTTATCATGAACTGTGAATTGAAACTATGAGGCTTCAAATCAGTGCTCTCAAACGGCTGTTGCTGTGTCTGGCCGAAAGCAATTGGCCCAAGATTGTTCGACAATGGAGGAAAGATTGGATTTTGAGGGAGATTTGTGGGTGGGTTAGAGACCAAGCCAATCTTGTCACTGTTCATTCTGTTGGTAGGAAAACTTGAACTTGACACAGAAACAGATGAGCTAATTGCAGGCATAAAACTACCAATTTGGCCAACTGGGTCTACACCAAAACCTTGATCCACAACCCCAAATCCTCCATTGAATTCATAGTCTCCTGTACCACTAACCTGCAACACTTTATTCAAGTTAGCCATGGAAGGGTCATCCACATCTCCCATGATCCACCTTAGTATAGACTGTTCTTGGCAAGGTGAAGCCATTACAGACTCTGATAACCCTCCTTCCCACTCCTCCATAGCACATTTCTCCCCTCCTGTGGCAGCAGCTGCAGCAGCACCCATCTCAAGTGAAGATGGGGGTTGAACTTGTTGAAGCTCAGATTCAGCTCCCACATTGGAGCTTGTAGCAGTCGTATTGTCTTGCTGCTGCTGCTGCCATTTAGAAGATGGGTTTGCAGAAACTGCCGCCACACCTCCTCCTGCAGTGTCTGTGGAAGCAGTGCCTCCACCACCACCACCACCCAAAGATGAAGACAGTGTTGAAGATGAATTAATAGGCCTTGGACTCCTTATAGTATCCAGGACAGCACTTGGACTATTTACAAAGTAACAACAACTACTACTTTCTTTGCTGGTATTGTGGTGATTCCAAGAATTCAAGATACTATTTTTATCGAACAAAACGTCTAATTCTAACACCCCCTTCCCCTCAAATTCAAAGGGTAAGGGCATCCCCTTCATCTAAAGTACACCCACAAATCAAAACCTAAAAATAAAAACAAACAAAATTAATGCATCAAACTGGAGATGTCCATCTAAGGACACCCACCTCATTCATATACAATCATTTACTCAA
Source organism: Solanum lycopersicoides (assembly GCA_022817965.1). NCBI lineage: Eukaryota > Viridiplantae > Streptophyta > Magnoliopsida > Solanales > Solanaceae > Solanum > Solanum lycopersicoides. Next base: position 116,547,209 of record CM040618.1, read on the forward strand.
TAAAACCAAATAGCTAAGCCAAAGATTGTGGAGATTTAGAAAAATAAAAAGAGTTTTTTTTTTATGTTAGCAAGAATTTGGCTTAGCTATTTTCTTCCTCTCTTCTTCTTGTTGCCCTTGTAATACTACTCTTATTTTCCTTCTGATTTCTGCCATGGATGCGTGCAACATAAAAAAGTAGTAAAGTGCCCTTCATCTTCTCCTCTCTCTATCTTTTTGTTTTTTCATTTTTATTTTTTAAATATATATATATATATTTATTTTAGTTTTTGTGGCTTGTCTGGAGACGCAGTTATCTTTTCTGCAAGAGTTTACATACATACTCGCAACAAAGGAGCGTGTTGAGTACTCCCTGTTTTGGAAGGTAAAGGTTCTTTACTTTATAAGTAATAATAACATTTTGTTAGCAACAATATTCATTGATTAAACATTTTAATTATATACAATCCTTTTGAGTAGTGCAGCAACTTGAAACGTGTCTCTTGTGTTTGAATATAGACACGTAAGAAAGAATATAATTTAAGAAAATGTAAGACATTGGGAACTTAATTAGGAAGTTCATTCTTTATATAAATTAACATCACTAACTTTGGGGAAAAAAATGACAGAATAATCATTCAAATTTCACACTAAATAAATTTACATAAGACAATTGATTTATTTATAATTATTTTATTTTCATATATTCTAAATAAAACCTTTTTCAATGTCAATTTCTGTTAACCAAATATTTTCAATTAAAAAATATTCACAAATTTAACTTACAACATTGATTAAGAAATTCTTTTTAAAAAGTTTATTTCATGTATCACCATAGCAAAAATAGGGTTAGTGAACTTTCAATTTTGATATGACTGCTTACCTTTACCTAATTAATTTCCAATTTAAGAAAGAATAAAGAGTTGAAAGAATTTTCAAAATCACTCCCTTAATTACTTTAACCAAACATTATCCTTTTTCTTTTTTTTAACTATTGAGAGAAAATATTTATTTATCCTAATTATCTTCACATAAAATGGTATCGTGACCCACGCGCACCCAATGCGCGTGGATGTGGAGATTTTGAGTTTTCATTTGTGCACTATTTCTCACCGATACAGAGAAAAGGGAACTGGCTCAAATGGCGTCGTGTTGTGAATTTCCTGTAATGCCCTTGATCTGGGTGAAGGATTTGAAAAGTGGTTCAGTGTGAAGTGAAGGGCTTATTGGTACTTTCGAGTGCAGCAGTTTCTGATGTACTGTTTTTACTTTTTCGAAGCTGAATCTGACGACACGATATAATGAGAGGCTTTTGTTGTAAGTGTGAGTTTTGAAAATATCGAGACGAATTTTAAACGGTTCAGATCTTGTTTGTGGGATTGAAATGTACGGCTCAGATTAACGGAGGAAGTTCTAAAGTACTGATGAAAATCACTTTTATGCTGAACATATGGGAGATTATTTATCTAATATCAAAATAATTTTATTTTCTTTTTACAATATTATTTAACTTGATAAGAATTGAAAGATTTTTAAATTTTCTGATCTTAAATCATACTTAAACTTATATATTTATCTGATTAGATTAATAGTAAAAATAATAATTTAGAGTCAAATTTTTCTAGCAAACATATCCTTTAGAACAGACAAAAAATAAAATAGTATCACGTACAATGGAATAGGGAAAATAGTACTATGGCAGTTGATGGGGGATAAACAATATATTATGAATTTTATAAAATAAAATAAAAAGATACAAAATTGGTTGATTTAAGCAAATACTTTTATTTTCAATTTGTTCGCAAGATATCTTTAGACCACGATATGAAAGGTTCATAAATTATTTTTAAAAAATTGTTTGCTAAAAAGGAATAACTAAATGAAAGTTTATGCCCTAAATGTTGATGGTTTAGGAAATATATCTAGAAAATTATACTAGACATTGTTAAATTTGGATAAAATATTTATTTATGTATTGATGAACTTTACGGACAAAATTGTAATGATTTACAAAATTATAGACCGTACTCCGTAGCCTAGCGTATTTTTATACGGTCTGTTTCAATTTACTCAAAAAGAAAGAAAAATTAGAATAATATATATAAATGTGTCATTTAATTTGGCGTCTTCTGATATTCATTTCTTTCAATTGTAAGTAAGCACAAGTAAATATTCAAATTTATATAAAATTAAATAAGTAAATACACACGTGTTTATATGAATAAATCGATTTGAATTGTCACCGTGTTTGTCTAATTTTTTAATTTTATAAATATTTAAGTGCCTAACTGTATATACTCAAAACTGAAAGATATAAATATTAGTTAAGATCAGTTAATTAACACATTTATATATTATTTCAAAATCTTTAAATTGTGGTCTAAAAGACAAGAAATTACAAAAAGAAATAAAGGGCCTTTATTAAATAATTGGCTAATGATTTCCAAGTAAATTTGCATTGAGAATTCTCGGCCCAGAAGGCCTTATTAAGCACCAAGCCTGCATTTTCAATACAATTATGTAACATTGTGAAGAAAAAAGAAGTTTTCATGTAAAAACGTTTAAATTATTTAAAAAAATAAGCGCTACAACTTTTATTTATTTAAGAAAGTTTAAAATGGTGGATTATTTCTTAATACGAAAATAAATCCAAATTAGGGCACCTAGTTTTGGAATAGTAGGAGTGATGTAATTGTCACTAAAATTTGATTTGGTTGATAAAAACTAATCTACTTCTATGAGTAGTTCACTAATTACCTTATTTAATTTGGACTTTTTAAATAAATAATATATTATTTATTGGAGAAGTACGTTAAACAGTATATAAAATATTTTAAAATAAAAAATAAAGTATATATAAGATAGATTATTAGTTAGCTGTCCTTGGGGCCAAAAATGCATGTTCTAATTCCTTTGGGACTAATACTATAATCCATAGTGACGACTTTAACCTATTTTTTTTTTTATTAGTTTGTTATATAGATGAGAAAGGAAATTATAAGGTAAGAAATCGAATTCCTGTAATCAATAAACTCACTATCCAAATTCGTCAATCTTTATAAATATTCAGTCATTTTTTAAGTCATAAAATTTTCAACGAAAAAAGGATAATATCTCTTGCAAATTTTGTTAGCCATTATTATGTATGACTTATACAAATACAAGTCGAGTACTATCATACTTTTTTTGTGTGGGATAAATAAGGTGCCAGTCCCTTCTTTTCATTTTTTAAAATTAAAAATTATTACTAATATTATTTTGTATGAACATAGTATCTTGCTACAATTCTTATTACTACTATTTGTTATTTTACTAGCTCTGTTTAGCTTGTTATTTTGTTGTTATTTTTCTTACTTTTCAATTTTGCTTATATATTTTTTTAGTTAATGATATATAAGAAACAATCTCTTTAATTTGTAAAGTTGAAAGTAAAGCCTACCTATATTTTACTCTCGAATTTTTGTTTGTGGAACTATATTACGTAATATTGTTGTTGTGTAAAATATTGTTTCACATAGAGTGTTAGTCTTGTTAGAGGAAAAAGAAATATGGATATTATATAAATTATAATGAAACTGGTAGGGGCATACAAAATTGAATTGAAAATTGTACAAAATCATAAATTTAGTTAAGTCGGAATTAGTGATTTGGTTTGACTTGATTCCATATTAGGAAAAAATCGACGCTGTATTTTGTTTGTTTGGTTTTAATAAAAAAAACTAATTTGAGACCAAATTAATCTGAGATTATGTATGTAATATTAAAATTATAGCACGTGAATGTTAGTAACTCTAAATCTCTAATAAAGCTCAAATCAAATCAAATTAACGCTAACAAAATAAATCAATTCAACCCTAAGAATGACAACAATAATGTTGAATATTTATTCTTTAGTTTAGCATCGATTTAGACAATTAAAATACATATAATTTTAGTTTTTCTTTAATATTTAACACTTATTAGATTTATTTTAGCATGAAATGTATGATTTAGGACTTTTAAATTATTATCATTTTCTAATGACTCATTAATTTGCAATATTTATTTTATGTGATTTATTTTTGTTGAATATTTTAGCCTCATACCTCATCTCATATTTTGTGTTATTTTCTTTAGATGCATCTTAAATAGTTGTATTTGATAGATTGAATAAATATTTGAAACACAAGTTAATTATATATTTGATAAACACTTTACCCAAAAAAAAAAACTGAAAATTTTGAAAATATGAATTGAAAAATCCTAACTTTATTAGTTTGATTTTATTAATAAATTTGAGAATTCAACACAAATAATTTGATTTCATATTTAAAAAAGATAATCATAAAAAGCAATTGAGGATTAAAATAAAAGGTGTAACAAAACTCAAGAAATCCAAAATAGCTCCTTTTCTATTTGCGTTTACTTTGTCTAATTATATCTTTAACCTCGCACTAATTTTTCACTTTAACTGGCAAAGTTTAGAAACATAAATTTCACTAGTGTTTTAACATGAAATGGCAGGTTAGCAAATTATAATATGTGGGGAAAAAATAATAATGAACATCCATCTTAATCACCCATTTGTTATAATTGAATTAATTAAGCATGATCCCACGAATGATTAACTAACTAATTAGTAATATTTTAATAGTTAGATGAAATGTCGAATTTCGACTAATAATATTTTTTGGCTTGCACTCAATCATGAGTATGATATAGATGGTGACACTTTCAAACTATTAAGCAATTAAATTTAAATAGATACTATATATTTCTTTAATTTCTTTGTTAACGTTTCAAAGTTTCAACAATGTCTTCTAATTTTATGTTATAATAATTTAATTTAATTATTCAAATTCAAGTTTCGTAATGAAGAACATTCATCATTTAACTGTTGATTAATCTTATATTTTTCTATGGTACCTACTAATCTATATGTGTAATATTAGTGTAGTCACTTTTGGTTGTGTAACATTAAGCAAAATTCATAGTAAGTTGGAGAAAGATATTAGGTATATAAAGAATCACGCTTTCCGAAAAGAATATGAAATCTAAATCTAAATCTAAAATTAATTATGTCCCGAATAAACTGAAACAAATTTTAACGTTACACAAATATATCGATATAGAAAAAATAGAATCCAGAGTTTAAAATGATAGTAGGATAAATTTCAGCGAGGGCATTGAATCATATGGAAGAATGTATATGTATGTAAATTATACATTGACAAAAAGTACAACAGATATTTGAAAATATACATATGTTGTAATGAAATATATAGTTGCACTTTATAAAATCTTGTGAATTTTTATTTAAAACAAATAATTACATTCTTATTAGCTAATGATATTTATTATAATAATCAACTGAACTATCAAATTGTCCTCGATCATAAGTATCTTTTCATTTATAATTAAAGATATTCTATTTGAATTATATCGAATTTGATGTTATTTGTTTTACTATCTCAATATAACACTTTGAAACATAAACATTGAATTTTAATACGAATATCAATATTTTTTTAACAGATCGATGAAAAAAGACAAGAATCCAGCAAAATCTTGATAGATTATGGAGAGCAAATATAAACCATATATTATAAAAACATTCTTATATTATAAGCTGAAAGGAAAAAAGGAGTCCTATAGGCAATCAATATGATTAGGCGCATGTTGGTCGACAAAATTAACCAAAAATTAAAACTAACATGTCCCTTTCCTCTATATACATTGCCAGCCTTTTTGATATTTCATGTTCAACTCTTCTTCCCATTTACCAATTTTTTTATGTTATACATTAAATATTAGTTTAGTTATTATTATATTAAATTACCCACAATTTTCTGGCTGTAATTGGCTTAATCCAAGTAGTCATTAGTATAATGTATAAAAATAATAAAATAGAGATAAAGCTGAGTCCTATTTGGATTTTCTTCTTTGGTTATATATACTCAAACATAAAATTTCAAAGTATTACTCGATTAATATTCAAACGCCTTTGAAATATTTATCTTTTCAATAATGCTAGATGGCTAGAATATTTGATCAGTATTTATCAGAAATTTTAAAAATCTAAAATATCCTTTTTTACTTTAAAATAAATTGATCTTTCTTTTTATTTTTTAATTAAACTATATTAAAATTAAAAAAATAAAATAATTAAAATATAAAATATAATATTTTACCATTATGACTAAATATTATTTCGAAGCCATTTAGTTATAGGCTTAATAAGGAATTTATAGGTGGGACGAATGTGGAAAAAACTAAAAGTTAAGTATAACAAGAAGAAAGGTATATATAACTGAATATAACAGAAGGAAACTAATGGGGTCAACAGTCATCATTTTTCTACAAATTATAAATTTATTATACAAAGTTTTTTTTTTTCTTTTTAAATTTATTTCATGCATCATCATGGGTGAAGCCTTCTTCTTGTCTCTCATAAATGCATAAAGATGTAGAAAGACTGAATTTTTTAATAAACATTATCCGTCCATTTATTAATTGTCATAGTTTCATTTTAAAGAGTCAAACAATAATAATTTTGATTAGCATTTCATAATGTATTTTTTCATCATATTATGAAAAAATTATAATTTATAGTATTTTTTTGTATAATTTTTAAATATCTAATTTTTTATTTAAAATATTAAATTAATAATTTAACTTATCAAATTGACTTTCACAAAACGCAAACATAACAATTAAAAATGAATAGAGAGAATATCATATTAGTACCATTTCTTCCCTAACATTTAGCTATCTCAAATTCACAAGTTCCATGATTAAATAATTAAACTAGAATTCACGTTGAGTGGGTTTATTAAGGAATAAAATGCAATCAGAAGATGTTTGAACACATGAACTTTCAATACTAAGAAAATGAGAAATTAAATAGCGACTATTTCAATGTTAATCTCATTTAGCGATAGATTTTTAAAAAATCAAATTAGCTTAAAATGTTTTAGCGATAAATTAATTAGGGATTGCAAATACATTTGTAACTAATTTCATATTGTTTTGTAGTGTTTGTAATTAAAGAGACAAACTAAAATTTAATCATCCTACTATATCCTTTTAAACGAGACGATAACATCTGATGAATAAAAATAAAAATCTAAAAGCGGATATTATTGGTGGGGTGGGTGGGGGGTGGGGGTGGGGGTGGGGGTGGGGGACATATGATGAATAGTTTAGGAAAACCATGATTTGTATTTGTCAGGAAGAAGGGTTAACCCCCCATGTGATAGGTTACAAACAACCCTCTTTTTCCTCTAACCTAGCTAGTAGTGCAAAGTGTATCCAACTCAAATCCTCTTTACTTGCCTCTCTCTTGGATTTTTTTGACTTTTTAATCATAGTTTAATATTCATAATGTAGTTTTTTTAATACACTTATTTAATTAAGTAATCTTAAAATAGATTTGCTAGCTTGACATGTTCCTTTCTCTCTTTTCAAGGAAACTTACTTCTCAAGACATAATAAATCCCAAAACCAATTGCTTCCTTCCACATTACATACTTTTTAATATATAAATAATATCATCAAAACTTAAGAAATTGTAAAATTATATGTACATATACTACAACGTTCCAACAACTCAATGTATGTAAATAGTGAATGGCCCGGATTGATCAAACGATCGATACTAATTAGTTTTAAGATATTAAAAATTTCGAAACAAATATTTTTGTGTTTATAAACATGAATAATACATAACTTTGTCGTTTTATTTATAAATTATACAATGATTTCTCTTTAACTACATCAAAGTAATTATTATAAATTACTTTAAGCATAGCTAGCTTTTGATTTATTATGAAGCATTAGTGCCCCATCACTAGGTTCGTTGAAATAATGAAATTTTACAAACAAAAGAAACAGAAACAGTGTTGTTACAACCTCACCACTTTTCCCTGTTGGCTACAAAGGGAGACAACATCAACTATTCAACACGTTAAAATAACAAAAAAATAATGTATATGTTCTACAAAAAGAGACATATAATATATATATATATGTGTATATCTTAAGATATACATAAATTTCAACGTAGCCATCCTATCTATCAATACACATTTTAGAGTTTGACACCATGTGAACATGGCTTTAGTATTTTTTTAAAAAAATTGGTTGTATAATTATATATATTATTATGAACAAAACTTCATGAATTATAGGGGAGGGTCAGTAAATATATCACGGGGACCATTTCATTTATATATAACTGCTACATAAAAAACAAAAACTTATCATTTAATTTAGACTTTCATTCACATACATTGCATATATACCTTTCCTCATCTATACTCAATTTATAAAAGTACAAAATATTTACATAATTAATAATATTAGATTTCAAAGTCTTCTATTGTAACAGTACTAGCCAAGAACGTGTTTGCACCCGTTAGCATGAATCATATGTTGGGGTAAGTTTACTTTAATATTAACAATTAACACGGTGTAATATTGAGCTAGACTTCTTTTTTTGTCTTATTCTTATAAGGTAAGTAGAATTAATCGCAAATTTTATGTTTATAGTAGATCATGTCCATTCTAGTTCAAAATAAATGATTTTTGGATAAGAAAGTTAATTAATCACATTTATCAAGGATAATTTGTCATATATTATCCATTTGTTTCTTTTCAGTCTTTTCTTAAAACTAGGGATAACTTAAAATTCCATTAAAGGAAAAGTAAATTTGGAAAAAGATGGCTGTTAAAAGTTCATTCATTTGGACCATAAAAAAAGTGCAAGTAATTAATTTGTTTTGCACTAGAGGAAGTACTAATTTACCATTGTTGAATAAGAAATAAAAATGAATCATCTACATAAGGCTTCCAAATTTAAATGACTCAATCTTTTAGTAATAATAGAATTATTATAAGTTTTTTTTTAACAAAATAATTATACTATATCTTTTAATTTATTTGTTTATTTAAGCATTTCAAAATATTAAAGATTAACATGTATATATATATATGTATATATATAGTTTGAGACAATAGAAAAAAAACAAAGTTTTTTCATTAAAACAAAGAAACAACTTTGGGTTTCAAAATAAAAAAACAAAAGCGAAGCCTCAAATTTATTTTTTTGCTTTAGGTTATTTAATTAGAGCCGTGTACCACCACTAAATATGTATTAGCTTATTTAGTAATTATGGATGTTTTGTCATAATTACTACGTTGGAAACATGCCGGTGGAAATATCTATGGTTTAATTATGTATGGTTTTCCTTAATTTTACACTTTTTTCCGTAAAAAAAAATGTTAGAGATGCTATTTTCACATATATTCCTGATTGAGTTGGTGAAATAAGAAAGTCCGATAGGCATTTTCAATGAAGTTTATTCAGTGAAAAAATTATATGTCATAATTCTCATTTTGAATTCATTTATTCTAAATGCTTAATTCATCTAGCTAGGCTTTTGCTCCTTTTATTGCTTGCAAACAGATCGCAATATAGGTGCTCTCCATTAATTTTTTAAAAAAGCAAACCTACAATAGTAAATTAAACAATAAAAGGCAAAAAATAAAGAAAACAAAACAAAAAAGATTAGTTAGGCCAGCACGTAAAGTTGTAATTAAACTTATTTGGCCAAAAGATTGGGCCATTATTGTGTTCTAATTGGTGTAGAAACTAAGACAATCTTCAACTTTTTCACTTGAAATAAGAATAACACCTCCAAGATTTGCAAACATATGCTTTATTTGTCACAACAATATTGATTTTGTTGGAGCAAAAGTACTGCTCAATTATGATACATATAAAAATGTTTAATTATCAATGATTTATGAATTCCACGCCATTCAGAGGGAAAAAAAAAAAAGTAGTAAAAAAGTTACTAACGGCAAAAAGGAGAAAATTTCCCAACTTTATTATTAGAAAGCTAAAGGTTTCTTGGAATTACTTTTTCTATAACTCCTTAAGCTTAAATTATTTTAAATATACTAATCTTTTAGTGGTATATAGTGCTGGATTTCCTTTATCTTAACTTTAATTTTATATCTTTAATTTCTTTCCCTCTCTTTCTAATTACATCACCTCTCAATCAATAACAAAATATTCTGTAAAATTTTATCAAGTGACTATGAGAGAATAAAGTATACATAAATGTTATTACTATATTGTGAAGATCGAGATTTTTTTGGAAAGACCATCATCTCAAGTGTATCAAATCTAAGTAAACAATAAAAAAAAATATTGATAAAAAAAGCAATGTAAAGTCTACACTAAAAATAATAATAAAAAATTAAATAATGTGATAATCGAAACACAATAAACAAGAGTATAACTAGTACTATAGTAGACACTAATGTACCTAAACCTACGCACAACAAGATAACACTCCATCCATACTTATCTTCTATTCTTATACTCGACCTCTACATAAGGAGTACATTGTTAATTATATAAATACAATTTGTTGAAACGAGGAATTATTCAGATGGTAACACTTGCATAATTGTGTTGAAAATCAGAAACAAGGATTTGCAAAACTAAGGCCCACAGGCTCGTGATGTCGAAATATATGGGCTTGTATATGGCCCGATTTGATAGCTGGGCCTACTAATACTATTTTCTCACATACTTATTAATAAAAGAACAAAAATATGTCCCAGTTATGAGTATTGATTGCTTGTTTGAAAACATTCTTTTAAATAACAACTTTAAAAATATTATATTACGAAAGTGGACCTTCACAAATAAAAATAATTGAAGTGGACAAAACTTGTAATAACGTTCACAAGTTACAAAGGACAAAAAGTTTGAATATTAAAGGAAAAATAATTTAATATTAAAAATTATAGTCTAAGAAGTGAGAATAAACTTTATAAATTAGTCTATTATATTATTACTCAATCAGTTCGAAATTCAATATTTATATTCCATTTTTTTTATCATGTTATAGAATTATATATATCTCGTTTGAATTGTAGATTTAAAAATTTCTGGCAGCTCTAAAACATTTGTTGATTCTACATTTACTACTAATAAGGGAAAAAAAAAACTGATTTTATATATTTATTTATTTGTGGATTTTGGATGGATAGTGAAATGTAGAAATAACTATTTCCAAAACAGGTCTTAGGCTTTAAACAGGCTCGTGATGCAAACATTTATGGGCTTTTTCGATATGGGCCCAACTTGATACCCGCTACAAGAGCGCAAATATTTCATATTTCTTTCTATAAAATCTATTCTACATAAGTTTTTCATATTTTCTTAACTAATTGTTTACTTCGTGTTTAGAAATTTTCTTATTTCGAAAGGCCTCTTGAGTAATTATTTTTCACTCATAAATGTTGTACAACATCGATAAAATACTATAAAAATACTTTTTTATAATCACTTATATGATTCATAACATTGTAAAAGTTTTAGTTAATTTATTCATTACATTTTATTTATGTCGCGGAAGGAAAAAGAAAGTCATTGCACCAATTTATTAACTTAGACTCTTTTTTTTCAAAAAAAAAACTAAATATATAATCAATCAATTAAAAAGCTCATCATATTATAGAAAAATCATTGACTACAATTAACAAATTATATAAAAAATAATAATATTAAAACTTGGGAATAGCTCAACAGATTGAGCTATATATGATCCAATATTAATTCGTCTTGACCCCCAAGTCACCTCAGTCCAAGTAACTTTCGAGATAAGAAAATAATAATTTTTCCTCCTAAATCATCTTAGTTTATTTTAATCCGTCCATTTGATATACTTAAACGTTGATTTTAGCACTGAAAGTTGTGCCAGTAGAATTCAAGATCTTATAATGACTTGTAGCTATGCCAAGCAAACACCTGATTATAATATGTTTATATAAACTTAGACACACACATATATATAGTGCATGTATGCTGTAGTTGTTGCATAAATGAAATGATGTCCAAATATATATCTCTAATATGTTTCCATGTAAAAAGATCTAATATAATACACTTTGTAGACATCGTGAAGATCGAGAAAAATGAATTCATCGATTTAATCTAAGCTATAGCTTTATAACCAAATCCCAAGATATAGCTTTTGTCCCCAATCCTTTGGCTAATCTCTTCATCACCATTTTACTTTGTTCAAAAATTTTATTGAAATTATAACTCTAACATCACAAAAATATCTTATACTTCCTTCGTTTACTTTTACTTATTTATCATAATAAAAATAGATATTCATTTTTATTTATGCAGTACTTTGAAAAATCAACATACAATTTATGACTTAATTGCTAATTTTTTCTTAATATCATTTCTCAAAACATTGAATTTATTATATTTAAAATGTGATATAATAATATTATTATTCTATTTGTTGCTCTCAGGAGGGTCTCAACTATAAGGTCACTAGAACAATTGCTTGGGCTCCCAATTTTCATTAAAGTATATAAAGATTGAAAAATGAAATTGTGTTTAGATAATTATAACATCATTTTTACGTGGCTACCAATTTCGTTAACCTACTTATATTTTTGAACTCACATTATTATTCTTACGTTTACCTCTTTTAATCCCTTTCTATCTTTATTCTTTTATTATTGAATATTCTAAAGTCTACCAAATAGTTAAATATTTTTGTATTATGTAAAATCTTTTGTTGTGTGTTATAAAAAGATAAAATGTGTTTTTTGGTGTATTCTTTAAATTTCAAGAACAAATCAATATTATCTTATTACCATTATAACAATTTACCAAATTTTGACACAACTATTTCAATATTATTATTTAAACTTTTCAAATTTTTGAGCTAGGTTTTATTGTTATAACTTTATATTAGTATATTTATTCATTAAATTTTTTATTGTTTACATTCTTACTTCATAAGGTTTACGTACATTTAATCTTTTCGAGACTTTACTTATAAGATTATCACTACAATAAAAATAACTTTTAGCAGTAATAAATATGCATATTAACAAAGAGTGTTGAACCCCTTTACTGATAATAATTAACTGTCGTCAAATATTATTATAGATAGAAATATTTACAAAGAGTATTAATTGCGTCTAAAAAGTCTTTATGTGGCAATTAAGCTATTTTTCTTCATTAATTGCCAATAAAAATTGTTTTAGGTGTAGCATACATCAATTATGTTATAGTTATTTATTTATGTATGACAGCTATATTTTTAAGAAAAATCTTTCTATAAAGTTTGATTAGATCCTCAAATTTATTGAGACGGTCCTGAATTTGCTATAGCAAAAGTGCATCAAACTGACAAGAAAAAATAAAGCAAAAGAATATAAAAACTCATTGTAGCATTTCAAGAACTACATATGATCATGAATAAGATCATTTAAATTTCAACTTGCAAGAACTACTAACATTCCTTCACCAAACCAAAGTAGGTTGGTACTTGTAGTGATCTGGTACTTGTTAGAGAGTAAAACAGCATGCATCAATATCAATATTCTAAGTAGTAGTATTAAAAAATGGAAAAAAATACAAAAAAGAGAATTAATTAAAAAAAAAAGAGGGTTACCGTGTAGACAACGGAGTTGAGAAAACCAAGAATAATGCTTAGCTTTAACAAGACACACGAGTTTGAGCCTCTTGTCAACGCCTTTGTCCAATGAGTCCCCCCACCCCCCACCCCCTATGTCCCACTAGTGTCCCGCCGTCACTATATTGACCACCCACCACACCACCCTTCAAATTTTTATTAATTTAAATTTTATATATCGAGCAGTAATTAATTGATAATTTTAAATTTGCTATAGTCAGAAGATTGGTATATTTTTTTATTTTTTTCAAGCCTCATTTTATAAAAATATAGTGAATATGAATTAATTAATGTATAATATATTACATTACACTTATTATAATGTAATGTGAAAATATTTAATTAAGAAGTTAGAAGAACACAAAGAAAAGGAACAATGGGATGAAACAAACATTTGGTGGATTTTGGCGGCCTCTGTGTGTGTGTGAACACGTGGCAAGTGTGGTCAGCAAATGTTGGTGCCACGTGGGATGTGTGACCGTTAACGTTGGTTAGTGCACTCTCTTGTGTCCCTTCCAAGAGTAACAATGGAGGGTCTAGCACATGCAACAATGTCTCTGTATCCATCTCCATAACACCAATTTAATTATATTCCTTAAATTATATCTTTCTTTTTTTTCTTTTACTTGCATAAATTCATTGTCCATTAGCAAGAGACAGAGTCAGTATTTCAATAACTTTGATCAAAATTTAATTGAATAATGATTTAAGATTTGAAATCGAGATTCAAAAGTTCATATATGATGATTTGAGACTTAATTCAATGATTTAGACGGATCTAAAAAAGTTGAGAGTGTTCTCAGACACTTAAATTACTAACTAATGAGTCTAAAGATTAAGAAATGATCACGATCAAATATGTGATCAAACGAACCCTAACATGTTTGTAAGGGTGTATAATTTTCAGAGTGATTTTGCATTCTCAAGGATTTAGGTGAGTTCATACATCAAAATTCAAGAAATGGACACACCATTTTTCTTAAATTATTGTTTGTATTACCATTTGATGTGTTAGGGGTACGAGCAAGAAATTTGTGACAAAATGCAAAAATGTTATATGTACGTAGCTATATATTCAAGGTCAGTCAAAAGATAATGAAATATCAGTGACTAGTCATATATCATTTCCCCGTTAACGTGTTTCATCTAGTATGTACAATAAATGTAGTGCTAACTGCTAAAATCTTCATGTCACAAATTAAAATACATCTATATCTCTCAATAAATATAATATGAAGCATGCATGTGGAAGAAACTAGGGACATGTATAAACGCGATATATAAAATGTTGGATGACATGTATATATATATATCAATGTACACAAAAAGGTTTTTCACTTTTTGCATAGTACCTTTAAATAGAATAATGTTTGTTAAGGATTTTCAAGATAAGAGATGGTGGAACCAAGCGATAAACCAGGAGCCATTAACCACAAAACCCCATAGTTTAATTTTTAACTTCATACGAGGACAAAGCCTATATGAATAATTACCTCGGTCCATACAAATATCGGACAGGCTCTTGCTTCATTGTATCTCTCTTTCTCTCCCTCTCGATTTGTTTATTAAAAAAATAATACATTTCTATATATAACTACTTAAATAGTTATGATTTATTTCACATAAATTAGATCAGAAGAAGAAGAGATAGTATATTATATTAAAATTTAGGTAGCTCAAGGGTTCTGACTTTGATTTGTATACTAAAATCTATTGAGAGGTTTATATGTTTGTGACACAATATATTTGAAAGAGACATATTTGTGGCCACCCATATCTTTATTTTGCCATCTTACTCCTATCTCCCTTACATTTGCATGTTCTCCTATCAAATCCCTTTTAAATTCTTCCATAGTTGGCATTTAATGCTCATTTTTCTTGCTTAAAGTATTTATATATTGATAGTACGCGCAATCTTCATTCAAAAATTCAGCCAAGTACCAACAATCAACAATTATAATTTCATCATAATCAATTAAGGGGGGTTTTCATTTCAAATGTCAATCACCAAAATCACTACTCTTCTCATGATGATTTTCCTTCTTTTTCATGCATGTAATGCTCGCTCACTTGGTGTCATGAACAAGGTTTGTTTTATTTCTATCTACATTCATATTTAATATTTTCACTTTAATTCTTGATCTCTAAGAAATTAGTAATAACGATAAAATTAATAACAATTACATTAAGTAGGATAAGAGGGAGTTGGTTGGATGATAGACACCACTCATGACTTTTGACTTTAACTTTTGACTTTAAAAGATTGTGAGTTTGAGTAAACAAGAAAGCAAAAAAGTGGGAGGTCCCGGGGAGGGCGTGGAGCTAGAAATTTTCAAAAGGTGATTTGACTTAAAAGCAATTTTTGAACTATCTTCGTTACTATACAAGGGGATTCACTAGTTAATATATACATATACCAAAAATATCATTTTAGCCCTATTTGCTTAGTAGTACAATTCAATTGAATCACTTATTTGATTCTGGCTCCGTCACTGCCTCTATATCATGGACAACAAAATTCATATAACCGACCTCTTACTTGCCCACCGTTATAACTCTATTGCTAAGACAATTTGTGTATCAATTAATTATATCTTGATGAGTTTGAGATTTAAATAGTTTGTGTCTTGTCATTTTATTTTATTTTTGCAGAATGAAGAGAAACCAAATGTTGCTAGGGTTTCCAGTATTCCATCGGATGTAAAGGCAAAACTCTCATCATCAGAGCCAAATAAAAGTGTGAAGGAAAATGATGAAAAAGATGATCACTATGGAGTTTCAGTTAGTTGGAGGGTTCATCAACAGAAAAGGGAAGATCCACCACCAGAGTTTAACCTAGATTATTTACCAGCAAGAACACACCCTCCAGTTCACAATTAATTAATTAACAGGCTGCGCGCGAGATGATTAATTTTCTGATCGAGTATCTAACATGAATTTTGGAGGAAGTTAATTACTTTTATCATCATGAAAATTACATTAACTAATTTGATCCCAATTTGAAGTTGTTGGGCTCTTAATTATACTTTTTGATGGCTGATATATCCCATGAAGTTTTATATAACTTCTAGTTCATATTAGAGTATGTACGTGCGTGTACCACTGTTTTCTATCTAATGTATATTAAATCTACCTATAATGGAAATTTGAGTTTTGAGTTCTTGAATAGTAATTAGCAGTCTTATCTATTGGTTGTTATTGTAATTTTACATGCATTATTTAGTAATCCTAAGAAATGGTCATATCATGAATACTCATTTCCTTATACCTTTAGCTATAACGTTCTCATAATTTTGCATGAAGGCCACACTTTTCACATGTTAAATTGAAGAATTACCTCTTAATCATTTCTTGTTGAATTTGGTCTCCATGCAAAATGGTATTTTTTCTATGCTGATATATATATGTATACATATATATATATATATGGCAACAGACACATATATTCCCACTTATACAATTCCATCAGAATTTGTTACTACATATTGTCAAGGTAGTTAATTGTTAGTCTGATAAATTTACTAGGTACTTGAGACCACAAACACCATTGATTTTCAAATTATATATTTACCATTCATTCTAATTGTATGAAGATATTTTACATTGTTCATATCATAATATGTGAGTCAGTACTAGGACACGTATACAATGGTTAAGGACAAGGATGGGAGTAGAGAGGGGTAGGTATTGGTTGGCCCAAAAAAAAAAATGGGTGGTAAAATGTTTGTACACATGCCTTAATTTGAATAGGAAAATGCGGTCTTATAGTATATTTTTTTAATTTATTTTACGTCGTAATAATATATTTTCCTGTATTATATTTGGCCTTTCTCTTCATCTATAATCAATTATCTTGTTGTTGATGTATATATATATATACCAAGATTCGTAAATGAAATAAAATCAGAAAAGATCCTTTGCAAGTTCTAATTGAGTGGACCAATAATATGTACAATATAGTATGTCATTCTCACATATCATTAAGAAATTAATGAATGGACCTCTTTCTTTGTTTGCACCATATTGACCCAAAAAATCATACAATTTTTTGGCGGAATTAAAAGAAAAGAGCAAGTAATTAAAAATTAGGCATGGAAAAGTGGTTGATTAAGCGGGACAACAAAATGAGAGGAAGGACAACATTTAAGAAGAGGTGTTATCTAACATCGCTTTAAATATATGTATTTAAATTGAAGGTCAAATACGTAAACATGTTCCTAAACTTGTTAGATTTTTTCCCTCAGATACCTCAACTATACTATTTTCCTATTGAATCGTTAAACCACCCATAATTTTTTCCTTTTAAACACTGTTGGTTGATGTGGAACCAGATCTTGTCAGGGGTATTGATAGAGGATACATAGGAACAACTCATTAGTCAACTGATAGTGAAACTGTTTGAGAATAATTGTGTGTTACTTCAAGTAATTTGAACACAATAGAAAACAAATGAGACTAACACAGGATTTGTGTTCATTCCTTCAATCAAAATCATTACAATACGAACACAATTGAAGGCATTTACAATAGAAAAGTCTATCAAAATTAGCCAGCATTGTTTAAAAGGAACAAATTATGGATATTTTAATGATTCAATAGGAAAATGACGTAGTTGAGGTACCTGAGGGGAAAAACCTAACAAATTTGAAAATTTATTTATGAGTTTGGCCTAAATTAAATGATACATATACATTCAGTAAAACAAATACCGCATGAAAATAATAGAAAGAAAACACTAATAATTTGTGAGGAACAAAAGCCACAAGACAACCAACATAATTTTAGACTCAAAACTCATTTACAAAGTAGAATTGTGATAATAGATCGACACTGCTCGTGTAAAATCCTGCATACACCACTAAGCACATTTAAAGCCTTTTGGCACTTTCTTTCCACAAGAATTCAGAACCACACTGATGGCAATAGGAACTTTAAGCTTAAGGACACCCAAAACATTGGCCTTAATGGCAGTGCATAAGCACAAAGCAGCTTCAACATCTGCTATTCCTTCTAAAAGAGCACAACATTTGCTACTTGGTTTTGCCCCAATGACTTCATGAACCAACCCAAGCCAATCTCCACAAATACCAAACTTTAGGGTATCTTTAGGGCACTTGGACGGTGCTTTTGTTGGTGTTGGAGGGCATGGTATATTATGAGATGAAACACAAGTGAAAAACACTACATTCAACAAAATAAAAAAAGAAATTACCTTAAAATAAAACATTTTTAAGTAACTAGCTAACTAAACTTGTAAAAAATATTTTGATGAATTTGTGTACCAAATTTAGGTTCATTTTGGGAATTTATAGGGTTCAGTTTGTAGGATATATAGGTATCCTAATTAGTGGTCAGTTGTGGTTCTGGGGATAGTGTGGGGGTAGCATAGATATTTGTATGACATGAAGATAAGGAATGAATTGGAAGTGAATGAAGTTCACAATTATAGCTTGTTATGTCATTTTGGGCAACTATATAATATAACCATGTGCATTGTAGGGCTACAAGTCCTACAAAATCAATTGGTTATCTCAAATTTAGATTCCAATAAATATATTGATATCTTGCACCATCGCCAATGTGATTTAACGTGATGGTTTTCGATTTTTCTGATTTATTCATATGGAATTGATTAATAAGAAGTCAAAATATAAATATTTGAGTAGTAGCCTATTGAGGTAGATGTTTATGTCATTATAATATATTATAGGTGTGACAGATCAGCTCTTATCATGTCATTCTCTTTATATTTATTCAGTTAACTCACACGTATTTAACCATATGAGAAATAATGAGAAGAGAATAAATATTGAGGTGGACGGACATCTTGGTCTTGGGTGCCCTAGCACCCGCCACCTCGGAAAATATTGAGTAGATGATGTATGTTCAATTAAAATAACGTTACTATAAAACTAATGGGAATTGGTGTAACAAAGCTTTTGCTGGTACACCGGTTCATATTTTTAAACCAGGGTTCGAAATACAAATCACGTCACTATTATCTCCTTCCTTATCTTTATTAGTATGTTAATTATCCAACCACCAACATATACATGTTGAAAGTCAAAGATTTCCTTTTTTATTAAGAGTTGGAAAGTTGACTCTTGGAGAAGGGGTTATTATGAACATTATTTTAAGTACAAAAATAAATAAAATGAACTTGGAAGACAAGATATCCAATTTAGAAACAGTTGCAAGTATTTCCCAATTGATATAAATAAGATAGCTCTCAAACAAAAGTAGTAACTAAGGCACAAACATAATTAACAAAACTTCAATTAATATTTACAATCATAAATGGGCCGTGGAAGAGGCTTTACATTCATTTTGGGCTCTCTTTTTGGAGTCTATATTGCCCAAAACTACAAAGTTCCAAGAATAGGTGACTGGGCCCATTCTGGTTGTGTCAAGGCCCGTGAACTTGAACAGGCTTATCGCAGGCCCGAGAATTTCAATCCTAATGAACGTCATCGGGCCTATGAGCTTGATCAGGCCTATCGTAGGCCCGATTATTTCAATCCTAATGAAGGTCACCGGGCCCATGATTGTTGGCCCCGGGCCAAGTATCATGAGAGGAACTATCGGAGGCCCGAGAATTTCTATGGTAATGAAGAGAACAATGAAGTTGTCCATCCGAGCCTGTCTAGGCCCAAAACATTAGATACAAATGAAGAACAAAACAGTAATAAAGTTCTCGATCAAGATTGGGCCAGGCCCATGGATCCTAATGAAGTTCGTGAAAACCCGAATAAGAATAACGCTGTCCATCCTAGCTGGGTCAGGCTCAAAGATCTCAACAGAACCCAAATGAAGGTGGTCAACAGTGATTCGTTAATGTTGGGGATTGAGAAATCTCTAAAATAAAAAATTATTAAAATTTCTTATATAAATAAATCTAGTTAGAGTGTTTGTTTGTTATTTAAATGTTTGTAACTCTATGTATGAAATATAAATTTTGTTACCTTTCCTTTACAATATTTGACTAGAAATATGTTTTTTATTATTTAGTTGACGAAGCTTACCAAAACAAAATCTAATTGAACTTATGCCATGACAAAGAAAGAAATTATGATATAAAACATGTATATTTATGCCTCACAATTTTTATTATCACAAAACAAGGTCATAAGTGTAAATAACCCCAAAATCAATTATAATAAAAAACAAAATCTAATATCTCCACAATGGTACGAGTGAATTGAGAATTGGGATTTGACTCTTGGAGAAGGGGTAAGATTTAAATAAAAACAAATTATAAAAATATTACTTGGAGGATAAGATATTGAACTAAGTAATATCTATACACTATATATAGAGATCATTCATCACCTCACGACGATTAAAAGAAATATCTTTGATTGAATTTCGACAAACAAATACAATATGGGCCTCTTCGGATTCATGTTGGGTACACTGTGTGGAGCATATATTGCACAAAATTATACAGTGCCCAAAATCAATGAGTGGGCCCAATCTACATATGTGAAGGTTAGGGAGCTTGAGAAGGCCCACCGTAAGACACAAAATAATGTTGATGGAGACAAACGAGGCCTATAACGATTCCAGGCCCAACTATGGGTAAGGGGTATAGACGACATTACCAAATAAGTATATTTTACTAAGCTGGCACAAATGTACGACATTACCAAATAAGTATTCAAGATAATAAATTAAGTATTTGTTTTTATTGTTATGAAACTCATTGTGAAGAATCTTGATAGAATATTGTTTTTCTCATTATTTTTGGTCTCTATTAGTTCCTTGATAGAAATATAATTTTTCACATTATTTTCGATCTCTCTTAGTTCCATAAAAGTGTGTTACTTTTTATGATTGTATTATTTTTTCTTTCTTATTTTATATGATATATAATGAAGAGTTTACTTTTGATTTTATTATTATATAACCTAAAAATATCATGAAAAAACAATCGTTATATACTAATTAAGCAAATATTATATATAACCTAAAAACATCATGAAAAAACAATCGGTATATACTAATTAAACAAATATTATATTTTTTGTTAGATTGATACCTCACACAAAATTTTACAGAAAATCAAACTAATCAAAATAGAATTAGCGCATCCATGATCCTCAAGATCATATAGAAGTAGATCACAAGTCATTGAGAATGATCCTTGGAGTGCATGATTCCTGGTATAAAAGTAGATTATATAAAAGTCAATATCATGGTATAAAAGTAGATCATAAAAAAGATCATATATAAGTGAATGTGGAAAAAAATAGATCATATAAAAGTCATATAAAAGTCAAGATCATATATAAGTAAAAAAAAGTGAAAAAATGATAGAGAAGTAAATTTTTCTCCGATTTCCTTGTTGTGTATTCATATTCTCTCAATCTATAGAAAACTTTAAAACTTAAAAAAATAAACTATATTGAATAACATCCTTAAGTGGAAACTTTAAAAAATAAACTTTATTGAATAACATCTTAAGTAGAAGTGTTTGATTTTTCTTAATCTTTCTTTTTTTATTTTAGTGAGACACGCGTATATAAGTAATAATTAGTGTATAAGAAATTTATTTATAACAATGATGTTCTGGACAATTTACATGTATATCTACCATTCACTATGATTTAGATAATGTATCAAGCATTTCAATGACTTATGCAATGTTTTAAGAAATATTCCAAGTCTAACATAATAATTTTTAAAAGTTTTATCACCTAACTATTTCAGTGCCTATCGCAAAAATATAATTATATAGAACGTCAATTTTTTTAAAAATATTTTGATTATTCAAATTCATAGAATATGGAATTTTCCCTCGCACTATCATAAATTGCTTAGTTGTGCCCTATCACCTATGTTACAGGGTCAATGGCAAAAATGACAACTTTTTCCAACACATTACACATGTATATGTTGTAGGGTGATATTATATTTTAAAAAAAGTCCTCCTTCCCTTTTTTTCTTTTTAAAACAGTTTTTGCAACTAATGAACCAATAAAACCATGAACCATTTGAATATATAGTTAAAATTAATTCAATAAGTCTAATAACCTAAGAATATTATCCAACACGATGATGAAGTTATCAAGAGTCCAGTTAGTCCATGCAAAATCTAATCTTAGGGAAAATATTTTCTAGCTAGTCACTTTGCTGTTTGTGTACAAGTTAAATTAGTATTCAATTTTTATTTCCTTTCTTTTAATGGTTCTTGTGCTGTATAAACTTAAACTTATATGATATTTTGACTTCTTCCACTATTAATTATGTTTAATTTGTCTCATTAAAAAAAAGAGTTCAACTTACTACAAACTATCTGAGTCACAATTTGACACAAATAATAGTAGTCTAATTTACTTTGGATTTGGAGTCTTGGAGAAGGGGTCAAAACTTTAAAAAATAAAAAACAGAACTCTTGTAGAACAAGACACCGTAACAAACAAACCCTATAAATCAAAGTCCAAAGTTTTGCAACTAAAACAGCAAAATCAAAATCAAAGAAACAACATCTCTTCAACAATTAAAATTGAAGATGGGATTAATTGGGACGACAGTAACATTCATGGCGGGCACTGCTTTTGGAGTATATTTGTGTCACACTTATGATGTTCCAACTTTCAAACAATTCAAAGAGGCTGCTATTCTCAAGGCCAAAAATCTTGAAGACACTTATAATCCTTATGCCAAATCCAACAAGGCTCATACTCAACAAAAGCCAGTTTTATTTGACGATCAAAAACAACACTAAATGGGAGAGGGATCGTTTTTGATTATTTGTTTTTTTATCCCACAATCAAGGGAGTTTCTTCTTTTTATTTGTCCTAGTACAGTTTGAAATTCCATGTTTTAGCTCAATACAGATATTTAATTTCGTCACAAACTATTATGTCTTTTTGCTTTTTTTCTGCATTTATGTTTTCTTGTACACACATTAACCTGCGCAACCAACATGAGTATAGAGTTTATAATTCAAGAAAAGCATTGGAAATATAAACGCGATTTTTGAAGAATACTCCTTCACAAGAATCAAATAAGTCCAATGAATAAGAAGGTTGTATCCATTACCTACCCTAGATAAAATTTGAATCATGTCTTCGAATGCCCATAATGGACTAATAACATTTTTACACTAAAGATGAACTGCATAATGATGACCTACTTCTAATGCACAAGTCTCTGAAGAGAAAGGGAAAGAAAAAATAATAGAATCCTCGAATGCCATTAGGTTTTTCTGGGCACGCAACTAATGAACCAAAGAGTGCGTCTCCTTCCAACTATGTCTTCTTGATGAGGTACCCAACCAAAAGACCTATAAGACCAATCAGCACGACAAACAACATTGAGACGCCACCAGCATTGCTTTTGTTGATTTCTTTTCTTACCAGCTCCTGCAAAATCGTAGAGTAAGAAACTGTTTTTACAAGTGATCATTCTGCATGTCATTCAAGGAAGATCATAACATAGAGAGCCTCTTTTACATCTTTCCTAAACCATCTCTACGAAATATTCATGTTTCATGGGACACTAATAGGCTACAATTGCTGACTTTTCTTTCACTCATTTATGAAAGGCGAGGGTACAAAAAATAATATCAAAATAAAAATTCGTGGATATGCTTCAGATATATGCTGCTCATTTCGATTGCACCATTGACCAGCAGTTACACCAAAGGACCATAAATTTAAGCACAATATAAAACAATTAATTATAATGACATGATAATTTCCGCATGGGTTACAATTCTATGGTCTTAATTGAAACTACACCCTTCATTATATATTTTTTTTATAAATAGCACCCACCCCTTCATTATATTCGTGTATTCTGTAGGGCATAGGGACTCTGTAGGCACCCTTTATCCAAGTACATAATATCACACAATCTTTCTCTCAATAGTAAAGATCACACCTAAATCAAATTGATGTGCAATTAGCCAAGGAAATATCATGTTTCAAACTACGGCATGGACCATGCAACTCAATATCAGAGTTGATAAGATTTTTATTTGTATTGGAAAGGAATAGATCAAAAAGAAATAGTTGAAAACTTATGTTCTTCCCAATCACATTATTCAAGCGAACACACAAGCAATATTACATGTAACTGCTAGCATGTGTTCCCAAGTTGGTAATTACACTAGTATTTAGAGCACATAAAACTTCCGAAAAGAACTCTCCAGAACAACTCGTTTGACTGCATGTATATAAAGTCACCTCCTCATCAATAATCCCACTCACAACTGGAAGCACTCAGAGATCTGGTTTCTTACCCTCTTTCCAACCCCTTATTACTACAAGAACAACATACCCAGTGTAATCCCATGAGTGGGCTCTGGGTAGGGTAGGATGTAGGCAGACCCTACATCCTTACCCCTACCTATGTGGGGTAGAGGAACGATTTATGATAACATATGGTCAAGAAAAAGGTGATGCATAGGTACCAACCACTAACCACCGCTTCACTCGAGAAAAAATTCCGATGACGATAGTGTCTGTGGTAGAGCTTACAAACACCCATTTCACTCAAACTTCTATAGTTCCAAATGTGAACAAGTTTGAAAATCTCAAATTAATATCACCCATGGATTAACCAATTTATTAACTACAACTAGGGCAAACAAGGAAGTTTCACCAAACAGAATGCACTAGACTCCAGATGTCTTCACGTACAAGAAGTAATAGGAATTCCTTCCATCATTTCAAACCAGTATTTTATGAAGAGAGAACATCACCATCACAAGGAATAAAGTGGCAAAAGTAGAAAGCTACTTGAAGCATCATCATTACTATTCACTAAAAGATCACTTTTAATTATCATATTTACCAAAACAAAGATACTTTCATCTAGTCACAATCAAGCTAATAATAAATGAACTTTAACCAAGAGACAGGGAAAGAGTGTAATTCAATAAAGCAAATTCAAAAAGTGACAAGTCAAAAACTGGAAGACTCATAATTTCTTACTGTCACTAAACGTACCAATTCCTGACGTAATTTCTGATTTTGTTGAAGAGCAGAAGCTTTCTCATCAGTCAACCTCGAAATCAAAGACCATGCCTAAAATGAAAGTATTTGTTAAAGATTGTTCATAAACTAACATGATAAAAACAGCTCTCAGTTGAAATAGATTGTGCCAGGCAGCAGTTGTGGGAAGTAAGGATATTCAACCATCCAGGGGAAATCAACAGAAGAAAATTGTGCAAGCTGCTACTACTGATCATACTTGTGAAGACTCAACTTGAAAATTTGTGGATGTCAATATGTCATTGACGATCAACGAAATCAAATTAGGGTAACAGGAAGCACCAGACTCATTAACTCACGTTGGGCCTCTGTTGAAGGCTAAAGATGATGTCACAAAATACAATGCGCATATGGTCTTTTCCCAAATATACAAGAGCGAAAAAACTGAAAAGACATCTTTTTATGGTTAAAAAGTTCAATAATTACTCAATAGAATAATTCTGGTCGCAATTTTCTCATGCTTAGGTTTTTATTAATATCAATAACTCGATAGAATAATTCTGGCTCTCAGAGCTCATGTTTATGTTTTATTAATGTCAATAACTCTTTAAGTTATAACTAGTTATTCGACTACTTTTATAAGAGATATAGGTGATTGAGTATCTCCAGCAGTTTCCTGTTAGTAATTCACACAAATATATCATTGTTACCTGGTTAACTTTTAGGTTCTTCATCTACAAGTATCACTACTTTTATTTTCAAAATTTCTTGTGTGGATTCTATGGACAAAATTATAAAGTAGATATTCTTCAATATATCAATAAAATGCCCATGATAAATATATATTAAATCAGATTATGTGAAGAGCTCGCCAAGTGTTTGATGATTTAAGAAAATCTGAAAAAGGTTCTAAAAAAAGGAAGGGAAGAGAAAGTGCACTCATTATATTCTAATTAGAATGACCAGAATCTAACACAAAGGATAGGCCATTCTACTTGTTATCAGCACAGTACCAGGATGATCAGTAATTATTTCAAAGAAATGAACTCCAGAACATGATGAATCATGATTTCATCCTCCCAAGTCCCAGCCTTTAACACCATTATAGTCTTTATCTTTGTTTTATTTTTTAAAAAAAACAGAAAAGGAAGTATGAAGACAAGATTCTTAAATGCTTGCTCATCATCCAAACATTAGGTAAAATTATTCATTGCATCTGGAACTACATAAATTCTGTGGTCCCACAATGTGTTAACCTTACTTATTACTTCTTTCTCATAGATAAAGGCCCTTCTCCATATGTACAAAAACATAATCAACCCATCACCCATCATCACAAACACAGCGAAATGTGTCAATTCTTGAATAACCATGTGGACTATTGCACTGTGACAAACCACTGTAGAGTTCTATTCACATCAGGGAAAGATGTTCAAATTCCAATAAACATATACCTTGCCTAAATTACAGAAACTGAAAATGTGTGTATTTGATAGACTCAATGTTAGGCATGATTTAATGACTTCGGGAAGATCTATTGTCCTGTTATGGGTCAGAGATAAGTATGTAAAGCAAACTAAATGCTCCAGGTAGCAGGGTATAGAGGCGAAGGGAATGAATCTACCTGACTCTTGGGACTTGATTTTGAAAATTAACCTGTGAACACGCTATTGTCAACATTTGGGTGGTAGTTACAATGACAAATGTAGGAGAAAGAGCTGAAATTGGTATTGCGTTTCTTGGTTAAAGTTATCCATCTTGGAAATTTTCCATAAGGAGTCCCAATGGAAAGCTAAAAAAGTGGCATTGGAAAGAAGTCTGGAGGGAAAAGGAAAGGAGAGGATATCGTGACAGTATTGATAAGCAATAGACTAAACTGTAAGGAGGTATCAGAGGAAGAGCAGAATTACTTAGACCTCCATGCTAATATGAATACTCCTTTGAGATACAACCCTTAACTTATACGACTATTTTAAAACACAATCATGTCAACAGAAATTATAAATTTCATTCTAATTTTACCTAACAATATATTACGATTTGCTTTAAAATTTAAGAGACGGAAAATGAAGAATACCGAAGCTGATTGGTTTCAACCTTTAATGGGTTGACCCAACCCATTCATATCTCTAGGTGGGTCACTAAATTCCCTTGTCCACTGCTCTCATGGCCCAGCAAGACTCCCTTTTCCTGACTTACCCCATGCCACAGCAAACCTTTCCATCCCCCTCCTTCCTTCAACCTTGTCATCCCTTCTCTTAACCATATCCATTCCTGCCATCGACCTCCACTTCTCCCACTCTTGCCCTATATTCCCAGCCCTCTCAGGTCCCCGGAAGTGCAAGTTCCACTATCACCATGTCTATTATGATCAGGAATTTAAATAAATTCTCAACTTGCTGTCTAGTACTAACAAAATGATACAAAGTGGGAGTTGCAAAATCAACTTCTTTTTGGAATGAAAGAGAATGTATTCTTTCTTTGCACTCGTTTAAGAAGGTTAAAGGAAGAGGTTCAGAAAAGACGCTGAAATGGAAAATAGAGAATTCTGAAATCTTGTGCCGAGACAGAGAAATTGTGGAGCTGAAGCCATCCAAGAAAGATAACAGACTGATCAGGGTTCAACCGGTTGACTAACTTCACAAATATCTGGCATGGGAAAAGCAGGAACCTGTCAACTTGTACCAAATCTACAGAGCATTCACCTTTAACTTTCAGGAGCAGGTAAGGAGGCATCTGGTTTCCAGAAAACAAGAGGAAAGGTTCATTTAGTTTTGCTAAATTTATGGGGAAGCACTTGAGCCGGAGATCTTTCAGAAACAGTCTCTCTACCTCCACAAGGTAGGGGTAAGGGTTTTGCATCCACTCTACTACCCTCCCAAACCCCCCTTGTGTGATCACACTGGGTATGTTCTTGATGTTAATTCACCTAAAGCTCAATATAGAAACCCTAAATTATCATCCATTCCGTTGGGCATCAAGCTGCTGATAAGGCATTATGAAAGGAATATTTTTGACTGCACTGTCAGGTCAGGATCATTATGTTTTTTGACTGCACTGTCAGGTCAGGATCATTATGTTTTAAAAAATATTAATATGGGAATACCACTTCTTCAGAAGATGGTTTAGAAATCCATTCCAGAACTGAATTGTTCGCTTCCCTTAACCTCATTTCCAAGAACCATTCTTCTAATGACCGCTCAGAAAGTCAAAAGTGGACTTTTCTCTTCCCATAACCTCATTTCCTAGAAACATATTAACAGTGCAGCTTCTACGATAATACAAAACGAATAATTCTGAAGCATGCATGCACAGATTGATGTAATGTTTTATTATGTGAAAGCAATATGTTTCACCTCTGAAGGGGATGATTTTGCTTTGGACTCCTCCAATGATCGTGACACCTAATATTAAGGTCAAGAAGAGAACTTTAGCTTAGCTCATATTTGGGGAAGAATCACAAAAAATACAAAATCCAGACGCTTACTGCTTCTGGAAGTGAAGTGCTTTTACTATCATCTTCAGTCAACGAGGTCCTGGGAGAACCACCTTCTTCAGACCCTTCAGGCACGGGAGAGGGAGGGTTTGCGGGAACATAAACAACCCTCAGTTTAAATTCATCAATAACTTTTCCATCCTCCCTATTGAACTAGAAGCAAATGGAAAATGCCAATTTCAGTAAACCATAATACTAAAAGAGCCAGAAAAACATGGCTTAATGGTTGTGTAAGCAACTCACAATCTCTGGAGTGACATCTTTATTAGTTGTACCAGTGGGTGCTATAGCACTCTGAATTAGAAACTTATCCTTACACTGCATATCAGGAGGTGCCTCTTTCTGCGCTTGCATTGTAACTACAAAATCCACCACAACTTATATATTAAAGAATCAATTCAACTACATTTTGTAGCTTGTATCTAATACTGTCTCCTTCAAATTCTATATACTTGCATGCACAATACACTGAGTTAAAGACATTCATTTGACTTCAATATTAGGATGTCAAAAAAGAAGAAATGCGTCAAATAAATTGGGACAGAAGGGGTAATACAACAGGCGCAACTAACGAACAAATAGAAGGAAATGTTACCTGTGACATTGCATGAAGATCCAGGCAAAACAACACCAGCATTAGGCCTAACACAGTACTTCTTGGGGTTGGTCGTCTTAACCTTTCCAACACATAAGAGAAGAACAACTCAACCTTTTACACATCTAACGTAACTCTGTTTAATCAAATTAAGCTAATAAATCTTCAAATTAGTTACCTTGAATGCAACGTATTGATCAGTCTTGTTGCTTAATTGCATAGAACATGAACTCTGCTTCCTCAACTCAACTTTTCAATACAAACCCACAAACAACAAAAAAATCAATACCCAAATTAATCAAAACTCAGCTAAATAAGTATGATTCTCCCTAATGGTTAACATTCACCAAGAAATCAAAAGGGATGAAAAACCCACATTGGTACTCGATTAGTTAAACAAAACCCATCAATAAATTGAACAAAAAATCGATAAAATCTGAAGAAAAAGAAACTTATAAAAGCAAACAATTAAAAAAAACTTACATGGAAATTTGAGCTCTGAGGGATAAATATTGATGAATTCACCGGTGGTCATGGCTACGTCTGAACCAATTACCCAAACTTATCTAGGGTTTTATTTTTATTTTTTTGTTCTTACTGAGAATGATCGGAGATTTTTAGTCAGCGCCGATGAACCTGACCATAAGGAAAATGAAATTAATTATTTTCTGGACTTGTTTTAGGTAATCTTATGAGATTTGAATAATAATATTTTCGAGACTTTGGTGGAAGGAAATCTTAGCAAATTAACTTTTTTATTCCATTATTACCCTTATATCATTACTAAATTTACAATATCAAGTGATGAAGGGAGATGTGAAACTCGAGGATATAAATGTAAAAACAGGTTGGACAGAACTCCTCAATAAGATTGGTGTTTTGAGTTGGCAAAACTCTTTTGCATGTGCTACCAACCCAAATGGCAAATTCATGTTTTTTTTTAATTAATAAGATTAATTATTTTTTGGTCCTACTAAACAGATTTTTTTTCTTAGATCAAATTATAACTTAGTACTTTTTTTAAAAAAACAAAATATGGAAAAGGAAAAAATATTTTAATAGAATTGTTTCCTTTGTTTGACGTGCATCACAATGGGAAGTCAAGTCATTCAATATTTATATTAAATGCAATAATTTATTTTGTCATTTAATCCTAATAAAGTCAAAAAATTGTGGTTGAATTACATTTATTTTGTACTTTCTTGCCTTCAAAATTGGTGCTTTCGTATCCTAATTGTTTAAAAATAAATAGTATATCACAAAATCAAAAGGGGTATTTTTATTAATCTTATCCTCATTTAAATAGGCTAAGTTTTACCTAATCAAAAATTCATTGAAGAGTTATTTCTTTTTTAAGGCATTTGATTATATGTAAGTAGAAACTATTTTTATTTTTTAGGGGTAATTAATTTCATAAATGGTGTGTTCAAATTAATTATATCACTTATTATGAAACATAAATAGAATATAATAATTTGGTGTAAACACTAAAAACTAATATATCTTGCTTCTTATGTAATTATTGACCATCAATTGGAAGCAGGTGAAATAGTGATGCATTATGACTAATTTAAACCTTTGATTACCATTTACCAACTTACTACTATAATTTGTCCAAGAAGAAAAAACCATAATAAATTAATTCAAAGTGAAAATGTACTTAACCAAAAATAACAAGGACCAAATTTTGAAGTTATTGATATTTGAGGGGACTAAAAGTGATAATTTCCCTTTTTTCTTTTCCCATAATAATCCATTAATTATCTCTTTTCCTAAAAAGTTTTAGCATCTGAAACAGGCAAGTTGATTAGATGAAACACTAATAAAAGATTAACTCCTTAAGTTAGTCCATATATAGATTTTTTTTTTTGATATTTCGAGTTTGATATGAAAAATAATACATTCTTAAACTTTAATTTGTAATTGATAAAATTAATTTATTTGACGTAAATATATGAATTTCTAGCCAATGTTATCAGGGACGGAGCTAAAATTCCGCATAGCTGGATACAGGATATGGGTTAACCCTCTCTCAATCAGGACTTACGTGGGCTCGATGTGTGGGCTCTTTCTGGGCTTACTCTCATAAATAGATCGAGACTATAAGGACTATAAGCCCATCACTATTCTGCTATTTATTTTTTATTTTCAGGAGCATCAATTATTTTAAATTTAATTTATATTTTTTTTCCCATTTAAGAAATGATTAATCCACATATATTTGACTCTACACTTAATAAATGTACCCTCTCTTTCAAATTTACAAACATATCAAAAATCATTTTAATATATAAATAAAATATAAGCAAAAAAGTAGAGACAAGAAAAATACACTATCTAATTGTTGGACTTGTTCCTTTGACATGTTTCCATCATCAACTTCCTTCTTCATCAACACTTGCTGCACACACGTCAGTCAGTTGTGTTGAACCTACTCTTTTGACATGTTCCAATTGCCAGGTTCCTTCTTCTTTCAACACTCAAGAATTGGAAAATCCAACAGGAGATGTGTCCAGAATTGATTCATGCAATGTATAAATTCGATTTTAGATGAATTCCGAAATAGATATTGGGCACATCATGAAACTAAAAAAAGTGATTCTTTAGTCTATTTAGGCGAATAATTGAAAAATAGGCTTAAATTATCAGTTTAGATTTACGACTTTGGTATATCAATTAGGAGGAAGCACCAATAAGTTTTTTATTATTATTATTGATACTTTCATTTTTCGTTTTCTGTTTTGATTTATCTAAAATTGGGGAGGTTCATCAATTAAAAAAAAGGCGTAAGCCTAATTTTCTTAGTCATAAAACGTATTTGATGGTAATTAAATAATTATTTGACAATATATTCTTAGAAAGTTGAATAACTTTTGCTTGAGTTCTGATGATTCGCTCAAAAATTTTAGATTGTCTTTTAATAGTTAAATTTGTTATAATGATTAAATGAAAATAGAACTTGAACCTAACTCACATCCCATAAGCTAACTCAATAAAATAACATTACTCAAATTTTGTAAAAAAATCCACTCATCTCATTTATCTTTAATATGAAACTTTTATCGTTCTTCCACACTTTTCTAACTTATATTCAATAAAAAAAAATAGTGATACAATTATTATTGCAAATTAAAGACGTAACTTTTTTCACTTATTCTGTCATGCACCAAGTGAGCCAAAACTCAAAAGCACTCAGCCTGTAGAAGATCTCAGTAGCAGGGTACCAGCAAATGACTGTATACTACATTCCAAACTTATTTAAAACTAGTATAGTATATAATATATTTAATAAAACTAATAATTAAAAGGGAAATTTAATTGTTTTAACTTTTAAGATGGTTAAGAAATTGATATGCATGAAATACTGACAGTATACACAGAACATAGTGGAGTGTGTGTGTCTGGTTATGCAGATCAGAGCAGTATTAATATGTACATATTACTAAACTAGTTAGTTTGCAAACGTTACAATGAGTCTATTTTTCGTTATTATTCCTCTACCCATCTCAATATATTTGTCTCATTTAGTTTGACATAAAATTAAAAAAAAAATTATTTTAATCTAATAATATGAGAATTGTGCCAAATATCCTTTAATCTTACCTTTCTAAACATGTCATAAAAGAGTTTAAGAAAAGAGAGAAAAGATATTCTTTTTAATTGCAGTAGAAAAAATAAAATAACGAACTGAAATTAAGAGATTCACTATATAAAAAATGATACTGAAATTAAGAGACTCATTATATCAAAAATGATCATTAGCGACAATTAATTCTTAATCATCGTTAAATATATATTTTTAGCGGCAATTAACACTTTTTGTATATATGTCTCTAAAGCCTTTAGCGACATTGGTTCTAATGGCACTTAACTAATGCCGGTAAAGACTTTATCACTCTTTATTAGTGTCAATATTTATTACCGCTAAAAGTTGTTTATGTTGTAGTGATTATTACTCTCTTTGTCTTGACACTACAACAAAATAACTTTTAGCAGTAATAAATTTATACATTAATAAAGAGTGTTAAAGTCCTTACGGTCACTAGTTTAGTGTCATTAGAATCAATGTCGCTAAAGATTTAGTATATATACAAAGAGTGTTAAGTATCGTTAATTATCTGCTACTAATGATCATATTTGATGTAGTATGGGATCGTATCTCATAAACATCTCATCAAAAAGATAATTTCACAAACATGTTGAGATATTCACACAATTCAACTTCTCACTCTTTTTTAATCCCAAAAAAATGACACATTTTTATATTTAGTAATTCCTTTACACTATATTAATTGAATTTCTCGGTCTGGTTTCTTTTTTGCTAAATAACAAAAGGATTATATTTAGATAATAACATGTTCAATCATACAAAAGTAGAACTAGTCTTGAAATCGATCTAATTTCATTGTTCAAAATTTAAAATAAATATCTTCAAAATCTTTTTCATATTTGGTCTTTTCTTTACTGAAATTTGTATTTTCTCAAAAACCTTATTTTGATTAGGGTTCATGCAATCTTCACGAGTCTTATTTGATTTTGATTTAATTGATCTATTTGCAGTTATACTTATATTTTAATTAATTTATTTGTAATTGTCTCATAAAATCAGTTAATAACAAATAGAGGAAGTAACAACTTAACTTTAATAATCTCATTTATATTTAAT
Organism: Solanum lycopersicoides; assembly: GCA_022817965.1. Lineage (NCBI taxonomy): Eukaryota > Viridiplantae > Streptophyta > Magnoliopsida > Solanales > Solanaceae > Solanum > Solanum lycopersicoides. The sequence goes on from CM040618.1 coordinate 116,581,389, forward strand.
GAAATCATGTAATAAACAAAGAAATATCTATAATATATTTTACACAGTTACTTTTGAAAATTTTATTTTTTTATAAACCGAATCGAGACAGGAGGGATATTAGATTATTATTAGTATTATATTTGAAAATTTAGATGCAGAATTATTTGTAGTTTTGTTTGGAAACTGTCCTTTGAGAAAACAACTTGACAATTCGCGAGCCACTAAAAGACATTCTAAAAAGTGACAACACGGTACCTGACACGTGGCAGATGCCCAGCTAATGCATACAAATTTTCCGTACCTCAGGTGATCCAAATTACAGTATCTGAAATTCAATTTTCATCCACAAGGTTTCTGATAGGCCATATAAGCCCTTAAAGTTTGCATAAACCGTTGTATAACCCCCACACTTTTCTTAATCACCTAGAAAAATAAATAAATCGTGAACATAGTACAAATTATATTGGTGGAATTAATATATTCATCGACACATTTGAAATCATATTTGTGATTTTTTCTGTCAAGAGTACAACAAACAAACAGTAAAAGAGGTAATCTATTCTCTACAAATATATATAAGTTAAAATTAAACACATATTACTCCTCCTAGTACACTGTTATTTTTTAAAAGAAAAAACTTTCAAAATAGAAAAAATTCCTAAATACACATTTTATTTTACCATAATTTCTATAATTCCCTACCATTTTAAAAAAAATAATCAAAAATCCCCTCTCGGATGGATCACTCTCATCTTGCTGATATCCTATCGAATACATCTCTCCATCTCTGATACATCTCACACCTATGTATCCCGATGTCTGTTGATGTATCTGGAAGTTCATTGATGTATCTGAATGTCCTACCACTCTCTAATATATTCCTCTCCTCTCGGATACATCTCTCAGCTTTGAATGACCAAATGTATTATCATTATGTATCTGGAAGACCAGTGATGTATCTGAATTCCATAAATTTTCAGGAACTTTTATAATTTCAAAAGAATAAGAGAATAATGTACTTAACTCTTAACGTTATGAGATTTAAATAAATTGTACTTAAAAATTATCAGTTCACATTTAAAGATGTCTCAATATTCAGACCCAAAAATAGAAAGATGAGAGTGAATTGCAATCCATTCATCTCAAATAATCACGTTTCACTACTCAAAAATAAATATAATTATCACATTAATTTAATTTTCTAAAATTTGAATATTTAAAAAGAATAAGAAAGAACTATAAATTGTAGTTCTTCTTATATTGAAAAAATAAATCTAAAATTTTTGACAATGTAAATTTTGTTCGACTCTTAAAAAATGAAAAATAAAAAGTATTTTGAAATACGGGGAGTATCATATATGCACTAAGTCATTAACCTCGTTTAATGCAAAGCTTATACTCCCTTTGTTCTTATTTATTTGTCACTATTTTAGGTTTTAAGTTCTTTAATAATTGAAATAATTTTACCAACGTATCCTTAGTTAATGTTCTATTGAAATCAAGTTTTCGATAAATAATGAACAGTAATGAATTTATTTTGATTAACTAATTTGACCAATTAACATGAATTATATACTTAGTCCTTATTCTATGTTGATTAATTGTAACATCCAAATGGTAAAATATGAAGAATTAATGCATTGATTTCGTAAAATCATCACAACTAGAGAACATCTATTTTTAACAAGGATGAAAAGTAAATACGAACGTAGGGAGTGATAGCTTGACAAGAATGGTTGGTAACATCTCCACCTAATTAATCTTATTCTCCCAAGTTCAATATAATTGAATTGTTGTTATTATTTGTGATTCATAATAAATGATTTTTTCAAAGTTTAAGAATGTATTAATTATTTTCTTAAAAAAGAAAAATTATCCTACTACTAAATCCAAAATAGTGAATATTTCTAATTTTTTAAGAAGAATTTGGAAAGGATAATATTCACATATTACTCTTTGATTAATATCTTTAATTATGTTCAACTTATTTAATGTATTTGGAAAAGGCTATTTGACTTTGAAAAAGATTTTACTGATTCAACGATTTGGTTATATTTTTAAGAATTTCATCATTTTAGTAATCTTAGGTATTGAAGATCACAGACTTTGTATATATTCCATCTGCATTTAGCACCAAAATAACCATATTATAAATCATTTTAGCAAAGATGGCAGCTGACTTTATACTGTACATCTGCATTAACATAAAAAAAAGCAAATCACAGACCTTTTTTTTTTTGGCTAAGCAAATTGAAATTAGAAAAAAAAGCTCCTTAGCTTGTCTCAATTGACAAGAGGAGAGTATATTTGTTCGAATGTTTATATTAAATTAATAGATATAATTCATAACACTTTATCAAAATGTTAAGTATTCTCACGTTGTAGTATGTATATTTGGAGATTAATCATATATATATATTGTAATTTCATGATGATAAAATTTAAATAGGGCGGAAAAGAGACAAAATTGGTTAATGGTGTATTCGAAGGAGTCAATGGATATGTAATTAACCAAAAGAGGGAACAAATCGTACACTTTTCTGATATATCAGAATGTATATCATGCTTTCAATGATATTCGCATCCAACCAAATCCACATCTATTTATTACCCCTCTCTCAACCACTCTTTTTATTTTCTATACATTTTCCAAATAATAATCATTAGGACGTATTTACCCTTAAAAAATATACCAGCTAATAATCACCTCAACTGTATGCATGCATCTTTCAAATCCATTAATCAACCTAAGAATTACTCCCACCATCTCAATTTAAAAAGAAGTATTTAGAGTTGTTTGTTTCGTTTTTAAATTATTGGCGATATTAGAAATTTAATAAAATAAACTTTTTTATAAATAATTTCTTTAAAATATAGAAGTCAAAGTCAATCAAGTACTAGTAAAAGGGGTATAGAAAAAGTATTGCTTTATTGATTGAGTAGCTCAAAAGTTTGTAAGATGAAAAGGAAAACACAAAAGGGCGTGATTTTTCTTTTATTTAGGTAATAAATGATTGAGTAACTTAAAAGATTGTAAGATGAGAACGAAAATACAAAAAAATTGACCAAACACAATCGACAAAAATATCTAAAATAAATTATTTTACTTCAAATAGGATTCAAGAACTCCCATTTTCTTTTTTCCCCAAATTCATTTTCTACTCTTTCTAGTTCATATTAAGTAGTAAATTATTAGAATATGTGTTGAGAATATATTTAACTAAGAAAAATGTGTTATTTATAATATTTTAAGTATTTCGATAAAATAGTCACACACTTCAATATGATATTAGAACATGTAAAAGTTTTGAAATCGGATTTTAGAATTGCCGGTTTTATCATTATCTAGTTGGAGTATTATTTTTTGTCCTTTAGATATGGATTATTAATGTGAAGTTTCATAAACCCAATAAGTGAATAAATAATAAACTAAATAAATGGAATGTGCGGACGACAAAAGAAAGAACAGATAACGACTCCAATAATTCTAATAGTGGAACCTCATACTAATTATTAGGGACAGCTTCATAAACAAGTGACTTAGTGAGAGTTCAATCAGTGTAAAATGATGCAACTTTTTCGTTAAAAAAGTGTAAAAGTCACCAAAATAAATTAAAAGCAGAGTTTTGTGTATAATAATACAGTACTTATCCAACTAGATGAAGAAATACTAGCTTCGTTCACTTTTATTTGTTTAATATATTAAAATAAAATTTTATATTGGTCTATCACTTGTTGCATAGCAAGAAAATAACATAGTTTTTTTTTTATGTTTTACTTGTGATTCTTCAAAGGCATAATATATAGATGTGTATTTTCATTTGACTTTACTTCATGTTTATGCGCTCCAATTTTCGATATGTACAAGTTTAAATAAGGAGACACACGAGTCTTACATGACATAATACACGTTAGACATCATGTAGGACACAAATTGTACTGTAAGATGCAATGTAGAATGCGTGTGTATATTTATTCATATTATATAAATTTAAGTGTCCACTTATGTACACTAAGCTAAAAGATATAAATATGAGTTAAAACTAAGTTAGGAGGTGTATTTACTCTCTCCGTTTCAAAAAGAATGACCTATTTTGACTTGAAACGGAGTTTTAAGAAAAGAAAGAAGATTTTTTAATCTTGTGGTTCTAAATTAAAGATATGTCAAATGTACCAAAATACGCTTTAATCATTCTTTATGAAACAAACTAAAAAAAAATAGGGTTATTTTTTTTAAACGGAGGGAATATGTATTATGTCTTCCTCAAATCATTATTCAAATTAGAAAATTATTCATCAATTAATGGTGTGCAAAATTTAAAATGAAGGAGAAAAAATGAAGAGAAATAATAAAAACATGTAGAGAAGATCAAATGAAAAGACCACAAAGATCCTTTGCATTTATTTCCATCAATATCAAAACCACCCACCATTGCTTTTGAATTTATCACGCCGTTGTGGTTCGTTGCAATTGAGTTTTTTTCAACTAAAAAATAAATATTGCATCTCATCACACTCAACTTTTGTTTAATAAACATAGAGTATATATTACTCTCATTTATTTATAGATTTATAATGCAAATATTCTATTTCGGTGTTTAAATTTTCATTTTGATACCATCTAAATAAAAATTACAAAATTAGTTTTATGTTTTGAAATAGAAGTTCAATTCATGATAGATCACCATAAAAACTGAGTCCGGAGTCTAAAGGGTATAAAATTGTAACGAAATTCAAAACGGTATATAAATTTTTATTTTAACCAAAAAAAGCAAATCGCTGCCTAGGCAGCGATTCGTATCAATTTTTTTTTTGTAAATTAAATAGCAGCGATTTAAATAAATAAAAAATTCAAATTTTTTTAGTAAATCGCTACTGCAGTGATTTTACATTTTAAAATTTTTTTTAGTAAATCGCTGCTACAATCGCTGCAGTAGCAGCGATTTTACATTTTGTAATTTTTAAAAAAAAATTAATTAAATTTGTACCATTTTTTTAAAAAAATTAATTAATCACTGCTCTTGCAGCAATTTTCTAAACTTTTTTCACAAAAAAATGGAGGATTATTTTTTTAGCAATTTTTAAAAAATAATTAAAAAAAAAATGATAAAAATCGCTGCCAGAGCAAAAAAGGTTAGGAAATCGCTGCAAGAGCATCGATTAATTAATTTTTTTTTAAAAATAGTACATATCGCTGCGTCGGCAGCGATTTAATTAAATTTTAAAAAAAAAAATTACAAAATGTAAAATAGTAACAATGATTTACTAAAAAAAAATTTAAAAAAAAAATTTAAAAATGCAAAATCGCTACAATAGCAGCGATTTACTAAAAAAAAAATTTATTTAAATTTATTTAAATCGCTGCTTTGGCAGCGATTTAATTTACAAAATAATTAAAAAAAAATTGATACAAATCGCTGCCTAGGCAGCGATTTGCTTTAAATATTTTTTTTTAAAGTTCAAATAAATAATTTAAGTTAAATCGCTGCCTAGGCAGCGAATTATTAAAAAAAGATTAAAAAAAATTATATTGGAAATCGCTACCATTGCAGCGATTTCTTTTTTAAAAATAAAAATAAAAAAATATTTAAATTAGCAAATCGCTGCTATTGCAGCGATTTTGCTTTTTCCGGCGAGCAAAATCGCTGCTCTACCAGCGATTTTGCCGTTTTTGTTAAAATAAAAATTTATATACCGTTTTAAAATTTTTGTTAAAATTTTATACCCTTTAGGCTCCGGACTCCATAAAAACTTGTCTTGTCATAATTATTGATAGTTACTAGAGTCTAGTACAAAATGTCTTGGCAAACGTGTTGGAATTTTTGATGATAAGAATTTATCAAGATTTTAGTACAAATTCATGTGTTTGTAACACATTTTTCACAAATTCGGATGGACTTATAAGCTTGCCACAAGTCATGCGAAATCACAAGGGATACTTGTATGTTATTTTATAACCTAACTTCTCATGATTATATATTGTGGGAAAAAATGTGCAGCCCTAATTTAGGATAAGTGTTTTATATCAATTAAAATAAATGAAAAATATAAAGTGTGAATTAGTAAGTTTGACATTTTAGTAATACGCTTTAATATGTGTGGATTTAGGTCTAAAATAGACAATATTACTATGGGGTTGAAAGATGATATCAAAGATACTCTTTTGTCATCCTTGTAGATAGATTGGTGGATCATCATAATTCAACTGAATTTAAGCAAATTTTGAAAAAAGCGGAACAAACCTCAATATTAGATTTAGGCATGTTTTATTCAATTATGCAAATCTTAACGAGGACGCTCAACTATGAACAATTTTATACATCCAAATACTCCCTATGTTCCAAATTATTTGTTACCTCTTCCTTCTTAGAGCGTCAAATTACTTGAACGTTGATTGATATTATAAAATATATGGGAAGCATTGTAGTTTATTCCTTCTATTTGTTCACTTTTAATTGTCATGTTACACTTTTCAAAAGTCAATTTGACTAATTTTCAAAGTTAAATTTGATTACATAAATTCAATTTTTTTGAAAAGAAATTTAGATATTAAAAAACTATACGATAATTTCATTTTATATTTGCCCTTGCTATTAAGTACTAGCAGTATTTATTTCTCAATGATTGATATCACAGATTATAAATATTTATATTTTAAATTCATGTTGCGTAGGACCTACTCAAGGAAAAACATTGCCTAATCAAATGAGAAATTTATACAAAAACTCGAATCTAAAATCTCTACTTGAAAAAACAACTTCATCCGTACATTATATTCTTTGATAATAATAAAATAATAATTAAGTAAACAAGTTTTGAGGACATCCCATATATAGGAAATATTGTGACTAATGGTCACAGGTCAGTGTGGAAAATGCAGATAGAGATTGACCTATAAACTAATGACTCCGTTTACTTTTATTCATTCACTTTTATATATCAAGAGAAATATAACTTTTTTCCTATTGTTATTTTAAAATTAATTATTTTTCAAATTGTTCTAAAATTATATACCAGTTAATATTGTTTAAACTAATTATATACAAGTAAAAATATTATTGAAAGAGAGTTTGGCTTCTCAAAAACGATGAAGACATTTAGGGAAGAGAAAAAAAGATTTTGTGGTTGAAAATCCATTTACTTAAATATTTATAGCTAAGTTTTGTCATTATTATGTTGTAGGGAGGAAGAAAAGAAGGAAATAAACAAACAAAAGAAAGATAGCAGCCACCATTGTGTTTGTAGATTTACATGAATATATATGTATGTCCCTACTCACTACTCACTACTCCCTACAACCATTTTAGTACAAAATTTTAAACATAGTTCAAGTGGTAACAATTGTGAATTGACCATATACTATAATACTCTACATTCATCAACTTTTAATAATTGTATTCAATTTTCTATCCTTACATATTTTTCATAAATACTTTGTCCTCTAAAATAACATCACTCTTTCTATAATTAGGAAAAAATTAATTTTAAAATTATCCTTTTATGTTAATAGAAAAAATAATATAGAGTTACGAATGTCTAAAGTTATTTTAAGATCATAAATTTCAAAAGTCTTTCTTTTATAAATTTTGTATTAATGCAGAGATGATAGCTTTGCATTATTTCGTTTACCAGTTATTAGTATATGAGGAAATTTTGGTTTTATGTCCCTACTTATTAAGGGTTGTTTAGTTGTTGATTAGAGTTGAATTATTCATATTTTAAAATCAACACAATTAATATTGAATATGATATATTTTAGGTTCTAACTTCTATGTATAAAATATAGTAATACATGATATAACACTTTTTCTATTTATATTAAGTGAAATTATAAGGGGGGGTTTAAGTTGTTCAAAAAAATTGAATTGTTCAAAGTTTAAGATAGATATTTGAATTTTTTTTCATATTTGTTTTTTCTTTTAATGAAATTTGTTATTTTTTAAGAAATAAATTACACTATTTACAAAGTTATATTTTTGCTTTTCCACAAAAAGAATAATAGTAGAAAGTGTATTTTAAAATATGTTCTTAAATATTTTTTTAATAATTTACATTACCTCACAAATTCAGATAATATGGAGTAAGAAAAATTATTTGGTTATTAGATTACAATTCGGTATTAACTGAAATATGTACTCTATCCGGACTACTACTTTATCATACTTTTTTAATTACACGTTCTTTACAAAAAAAATATTTACTTACTAATCATTTATGTTCTTTCTCAGAAAATAAGCATCATATTAACAAAAATCACATATATTGAAAACCAATAAACAATTTGTAGTTTACATACTACTTTCTCCGTTCATTTATGTCTATTAAATAATTGTCTCTAAAAAAATAAACATTAGTAAGAAAATCAAAATAGGAGAATAGTTAACATACTCTCTCCATTTCATATTAACTTAAGCTTAGAATTTTTTTATATTTTTCAAATTAACTTAAGATTTCACTATTTTTAAAATATTCTTTCAATTTTACATGTTAAGTTAGTATTGGAATTAGTTATTTTAATTACTGTCTAGTTATTTTTAATAATAATTAATAAAGATAAAAATGAAAAATTATATTCAGTTTATATCCTAACCTGCTTTTTTTTAAAGTGTGAAACACCTCAATACTTAATGGCATAATTTTGAGATATAATTTTTACTTATCACTTTTGACAAATAATTTTTTTTCATGTTTTACCATCAACATTAAAATACTTATTCTCAAAATCATTTTTCAACTCATCATTTACTAGGAAATAGTTTGATAAAATATGTCACTAATTATTTTTTTAATAATGTGTCAAATCAAACCATAACAAATACAATTAAACAGAGAAAATATTTAATTTATTACTAGAATTCTAAGATAATGATTTTGAAATAATTTTTCAGTTTAGGTTAGTAAGACTTATATGTTAGATCAAAGGGAGTATACTATCAATTCTCTTCAATAAATAAAAATAAAACTAATCTAAACAATCAAAATATTAAAATACTGGTATTAGCTCCATTTAATTTGGTATGCTAACTAGTCAATCTATATTACTGCAAAACTAAAAGAATGTAGACCACTATGTGTAGATATTTTCTAAAATGACAATTAATTTGAATCAAAGTGTTACTTAGGACGACAAGCAAAGTTATTTGTAAAAAGTATAACTAAGAATAATCTATTTATTATTACGATGTAACTAATCATACATAATTGAAACATTTGAGTAGGGTAAAACAAGAAGCACAAATCGCGCACATGCAAAACCTATAAACTCACCTAAAAACCAAGTTAACCTAACATTACAATGACAAAATTTACTAATTCTAACAAATATGATTACAACTATAATCATATTTGCAAGCTGTAAATAAACCATAAATTTGGAAGGACTAACAAATTAGGAGGAACAAAGCAATACTAAGAAAGACTAATCATTGAATTAAATTGACAAAATAAGCATCAATAGAAGCAAAAGCAAGTACATGTCATCAAAAATTAGGTATAACTATTACAGTAATTAATCTCATTCATACTAATTCCTTCTATTCACTTGATTTCTCTATTGTCGGATAGAAATTTAGCTTCCAATATGTCAGATAATAATAATAAATAAAGAGAAAGAAAGCCATTTCTACAAAAATTGGGAGGTTAAACTTTTTTTTTCTTCCTAATTTGCCATTGAATTATACTAATCCAAATTCCAATTATATCCCTCCCGACTTCCATTTTTCTCTTCCAATAAAACATAAAATTAGTAAAGTGGAGACCGCTGAGGCGTACCCTTCCTCCGGTTCATCATAGAAACTGATATTCCCGAACCCGGTCCACAACCCGGTTGAAACACAGACCGGAAAGCCGAAAGGGTGCTGCGTTTCTTCCTTACAATCTCCGTTGTCGCCGTGCATCCAACCGTCCGACAACCCACCTCTTCAGCGGCTCCGCCGCTTCCACTTGAACCGGACTCGGTTCTTACAGAACCAATCGGTTCAAGAATTGTATCAGGAGTCATTTGACCATCGTCTAAACCCGGTTCAGGCAGTGTCATGTACTCACACCTATAGATATACTTTGTAAGTTTGCCCTCTGTTTTCAGTATGTGTTGAACCTGTAACACAAAACAAAGACATACCCAGATGAATAAACTTGTATATGAAAAATGGGTCGGTGACGAAATTCAATTATAACATAATTGGTAATTCAAAAAATGATGAAGTTACCTTGCAGGAAACAGAGCAAAAGAGAAATGGATCTTGAAGGCCCCTGTCACAGATGATGCAACAATTACCAGAACCTCTACTAGCCCTTGTTTGTGGCCTTTGGTTTAAAAATACCACTTTTGCACTATTTGTAGTGTAAGACTGCAACCAAACAAAACTTTTTAACTTCTCATATCAGATAATAAACAACACAAATTCAAAAGTTGACAAAAAAAATTTCCTCACTTGAACAAAAGCACAGTCTAGCAATTTGTTAGCATCACCAAGCCTTATGACATCATGATACACATACCTCCTAATCTGCAAGTCAAGAAATTAAACTATCATAATTCAATGAAATTACACCGAATATATCATCGTTGCTATAATTCAATGAAAATTAATTCACCTGCAAAAGGCGGTGAGAACGGTGAGGCGACAAGCAATGAGGGCAAATACCCTCACAGCAGTCCAAACAGAAAACATTCTTTTCATTTTTCTTAGCATCTTCATGAATTATACAGGCATTGAAGAATTTCTCTGTCAAAAGTGCAACAAGCCACCGAGGAAGATTTTGTGCATAGTCCAACTACAAAACAAAAAAAAAAAAAAAACCCCATCAGAATATATATATATATAATCACTATGTTGAATAGAACTAGAGAGAATAAAATCAAAGAATTAATAGACCCCACCATGTTGTTATATGAATAATATTCCTCTTCTCTTCTCTTCTCTTTTGCTTGGAGTATATATGGAGAATGGATTTTGAAATTGTGATAAAGAAAGATAATACTGTTTTGGTAGATAGAGAAGAAAAAGGGTATGGGGTTTGAGGGGACAGAGGAAAAAAAGGGAGGACGGCGCCTGCAAAAAACTAAGACTGGGGCATTACTGTTACCAATGAAAGAAGAAGAGTAGTAGTAGTGCTGTGTGGTTATGCTATATATGCCAATTTACTAATGTTGTATAGTGATATATAGCTACAATTCTTTCAAAAAAATAATAATAATCGTACTAGTACTATTACTTATCTTGTAAATATATATATATTTTGTATTTTCTTTGAAAAATAATAATGAGTAATTTTGTGTAAAATCTTCAACTGATAAACAGAGAGACCCTAGTAGTATAAAAATTTGTCTCTTGTTAAAGAAGAAACAGGTTGAAATCTTCTGGTTTATATTTATGATTAATAATAGTAAGTAATAATTAGCACTATTTACAAGTTTTATAGCTCGTATCCCAAAGAGCCTATTAAAAATGAGCATTTGGTGGTTTATGTATGGCAGGTTTCTTGGCTAAGCACTAATAAGCAGTATCAGTCCCTTCATCTGCTCTTTTATTTCTCTCTCTGCCTTCTCAGCTAAATGACAAGACTAAAGATGGTGACTTTTTTTTTTTTTTCACCCACCAGTAAAAAAACTATAAAAATAAATTGACAGAGTGAGAGGTTAATTAAAAAGTGAACATTTTAGGTTTGGTGACAAACCATGATCTTTTTTGGGGATATGGTCAATTTTGAGCTATGTTTTATTAGATAGATAGACAGACTATTACATAGCTTATTATAATCCTATAAAAAAATCTACGTTACTGTTTTATATCCCTTGAAGAAACTATGCGGGTGAAATAATTCCAACTGCCATTTAAGGGTGTGCCTCATTACTTAATGAAATAATTGAAAATAATGAAGTTTTATGTTAAATTTTTTTATTTAAATAAAACCTTAAGCGATTTTTTACATTTGTTTTTTAATTGATAAATAAAGTTATCAATAGTTATAGATGATGAAAAGTGATAAGTATCTCATATGTTAGAATTTTTTTTGAAAGGTAATAGATGAATGAAAATTTAAAAAAAAAAAGTAAAAAGGAGAATACTGGGAAGTCATACACTAGACTTAAAACTGTTTATCAAGATTTAGTAGTAGAAATTTCAAGATTTTGCGTATCGCTAATAGATATTGTAATGTACAATTTTTTATTTTTATTTTTTTTAATCGTTTTACTACTTGTGTTGTGTTGTGTTATAAAATAAAAAAATTGAAAGGATAATAATTGATGATAAAGAAGTCAAAGTAGGTTTCACATTGAAAGAGAAAAAAAGAGCCAAATTTAGCTTACTGTAATGGTCGCATGAACTCGGAAGGCAGCGTTGGAACCATGCCCTATTAACTATAACTAGTCATTTTAACACACAGCTCACACATCTGTGTTATAATTATATCTTACACGAATACTGACCAATTTCATAAATATGTTGATTGTATTTTTTGACTCAATTGTCAATACTTGTCTTTAAAATTTGAACACTTGTATATTTATAGTATTTTTTCGTAAAAAGAAAATAAAAAATATATATAATTATTGTATTGTCGAGGTGAATTTATACGCGACTTGTATAATTTTATAGAGTACTTATTACGTTTCTACATGAACACACATATGTAGCTATAGCGTTCATCGAAATTTATTTAAGTGTACGATCATATTGATTTTGACTTACTTTGACTACTGGGTTGCACCAATTTTCTTAGGTGAAGGACTAGCCTTGCTACTATCCGACGTTTGATGATTCATTTCTTAATTTTTTTTGAAATTATTTGATAGAGAATGTAAGAATAATATTTAAAAAGTTATATTAGTATTGTTTGTATTAGCATAAGTGTAAGAATAGTGTTTAAAAAGTTATATTAGTAATGATTGTATTAACAACGTATGTATTAGTTTTACTTATATTAATTATAAATAAATTATTTTCATACATTTTTTGATTTTATGCATTAAAAATATCAAGTATTGCATAAAAAATAATTAATTATAAAGATGTTTACTATTATGATGGAAAAGAAGTAAAATGAGATTTTGAGGGACAAATGTATTGCATTAAAACCATTACATTGCTAATACTAGAAATTCATGACACTAACAATGACATCTTATTATTATTATATTCACTTAAAATTAGTACTTCATCTATTCCATATTAGTAAATGAATTTATGATGCAATACACTATTAAAAAAAAAAAATTAGGACATAAATTGAACAATCACTTTTCATTTTTTGCCTTTTAGTTATTGTCAAATAATTGTTGAAAATAAAAATAAGTCAAAGTAAATTATAAGTATTTGCTCTATTTAAAATAATTGTCTACTATTAACTTAACACACCTTAACACTACAAGAAAACTGTTAATTACATGGAGATTCTCCTGAAATTTAATATGAAAATTTGCAAGAAAATAAGATTCATGCGATTTTTCATACTAATCCCCAGGAAAATGGAGGGAAATCTCTATGTAATTAACAGTTTTCTTATAGTGTAAGAAACAATAAATAATAACATTATTACTCAATTACCTTTTGAATATATGAAACTTAATTGAGAAATGTACTAGGCGTTATAACACTCTCTTCTTTCAACAATAGTAGTTCACTTTAGAATTGACACATGAATTAGGAAGTAGTAAATTATGGGGGTAAAAATGATAGTAATATTTAATTTCTAGGATAAAATAGACATAAAATGATAAATTATTTTTTGATTTTATAAACTGGATAAGTATTATTGAACATGTCAAAATAGTAAAATTTTTAATAAAGATAGATTGAGCAAATAATATTTAATCTAGCAAGGTTAAAACATGATAAAAGGGTAACTTGATTTTCAAAACTTGACAAATAGTATTTTTAGATAACTATTTTCTAGTATAGTAGACAAATAAAGATGAATAGAAGAAATATAAACAATTCATTCTCTTGAACTTATTGCTTTTAAAAAATTGAAGGGCAAAAATGAGAAAAAATTCAAACATATATCTAAAACTTTGAACATTTCATATATTTTAAACAATTAAAAATCCCCAAAATCAGTTAATATTGAATAGAAAAACAAAATATAACAATATTGCTAGTTCATAATATAAGATTTTTATCATTATTTTTTCTACTAAAATTATAATTGATCTTAGAAAATATTTCTCAAATTATCAAGTGTGTACATATATAAGCTAAGTTCACACAAATTAAGTTAATACTTAACCATAGTTTATTAAGTTATACTTCTCTACACATTTAACACTTGTGATAATAAACGGAAAAAGATCAAAATTACCATTAAATTATTCGAAATAATTTATATATATCCTTTAATTATATTTGTGATCAAAACTATCCTTATCGTCTATGTTTTGGACCACAAATATCCTTAAAATGTTATCTTTCTCATTAGAGTTAGCATGACAGTCCACCCAAACTGTCCAATATACAAAATGTCTTCCTCTCAATAATGTTGTTCTTCTTTGTTCATTCCTATCACAGAAAGAAAATCAAATATAATTATTTCATTGCTCTTGTTTGAGTTGTTGTTCGGACATTAGAACTACAATTTCAAAGTGTGCTAAAGTTTGTTTGAGGTTGTAATTGCCTGTTAAAAAATAGAGTTCATTATTTGAATTTGGGGTCATAAATTCACAAAATCGATTTTTAGATTTTCAAACTTTTAATAACTCTTTAATATTTATTTTTTTGAGATTTCAACTCAAATCTTCAAACTAAAAAATCAGTTGTTAAATGTCAATTTCAAGCTTCAATTGCAATATCCAAACAATTATTTTTTGTCACATTCAGCTTTGTATAATTTGCTATAAAAATAATACAATTTCTTGATAAAATATATTCAACTGGTCAATCTTGACTACATATGATTAAGCTATTGGAACCAGCTATAATTGCTGGATTAGTAGAAACAGGAAACGTCACATTTATGTAAAAAGGATTTTATGCATATATAAGTCCGTCTGATCAGAAACAATGGTGAAAACTGAAAAGTAATGAATTCTTTACTGTTCCTTTTGTCAAATTTCTTAGAGGTTTAGAGTTTTTTTTTTTTCTCTTTTACTATTCGAGGTGTTTGATTATAAAAAAATATGTGTTTTTTCAGAAGCAAAAGTAAAAAATCATTTTTTTAATGTAAAATATTTTTACCATAAATCTATATTTGTCAAATTATCCGTCTTTAATTTATCTTCCAGTTAAATACAAAACTCTTCTTTTTTCTGTTTCTTCCACTTCCTTTTTGGAATAGTCAATCATAAAGATAAACTCTCTCTCCCTCTTTACATAATTTATAATTACAAAGCATTGCTAGAAATTTGAGTTAATATTTTCTGAACATAATCTTAAAGACTTTTATAATAATTATTTAGTATTATTTTCGTTATATCAATTGTAATACTAGAACATGTCAACGGATCGTTTGGTGTGATAGATAAAAAAAAAGGATAAACTACATAACTATATATACATCAATGCCATATATATTATATTTATCTCTAGTTTAAAACAATTACACTTACTACCACTTTTAATATTTATACCATATATTTTAAAAGATTTAATTAGATACACAAATTCCTTAAATAAAGAATTAAATAATTATCTTAAATCTAAACTCCTTGTCCTTTAACAAGTCAAATTCTCTTGTTTTCCCTTCTGCGTTTCCTCCATAGTCACGTCCTGTTCCTTAATTCTTCTTTCTCTTTTTATTCTTTATCCTCTCAATAAATGTTTATATAATGTTTATATGTTCAAATCAGTATTATACGTATAGGTTTGTTACAAATTAGGTTCTATATTTTTTGATTTTGTTGTTTATCAAACACTCAAATGGTTTAACATTCGCAAAATCTCCATTAGATGCACATCCAGTGCAACAATAATGTTGGATACACATCAGGTGTACATGTATCTAGTTATTAAGAATTTATGTATCTGAGTTAAGATTATGCGTATCTATGAAAAAAATTCAAATCCTTTGAATTATTTTTAAAAAAACTTTTTATTGGATTAATGATAAGATGAATACTCCACAATCATAATTTGTTCCTAAATTCGTGTGTTTCAATTACATTTCATAAGTTTTTAGTATTCATTAATTTTTTATTTGGTTACAAAGTGAGATAATTACTTATCGCAGGATAAATAATTATGACAGGGATAAGTTACTGTGGGTGGAATACTATGTTGAAGAAGAAGGTAACTGACGATTGAAACATGTCAAAGGAACAAGTTCAACGAAGTTGACTGACCTATCTGCAGCAAGTGTTCAGACTAGAGTCGCACTAGGTCAAAGAAACAAGTTCAACGAAGTTGACTGACCTATCTGCAGCAAGTGCTCACGTCTAGGACTAGAATCGCACTAGAATTAGACAACCTAGTCCTAGACGTGAACACTTGCTGCAGATAAATCAGTCAACTGCGTTGAACTTGTTCCTTTGACATGTTTCAATTGTCAATTTCCTTCTTCTTCAACATACTAATCTCGTGATAACTTACCTCGGGGAAAATATAAAATAACAAAAGTACCCCTTATACTCTCTTTTTATAAACAAACAACTTATTCTTAAAAATTATGCCATGCATATTTCACAAATTTGACTAATTTTCAAAGATAAATTAGATCACATTAATTCGATATTTTAAACAAAAAAATTAAATATTCTAAACTATATAAAAGTACTATAGATTAAACCAAATAACCAATAAAAAATAATCTCAACATAAATAATTATCATAAATAATCCCAACATAACTTATTTTCAAACCAATATCCTAAAATCTTAACTAGATATTATACCACGATTCAAAATCCTAAAATCTTTAGATAGAAAAGATGACCCAAATTTTACTTATGTAATAGATTTATAAATTGATTATTTTTTAAAAATAATATTGAATTAGAAAAAAAATAAGACCTACATTTAAGTGACTTTACGACACCACCGCAACTATAAATCATGCATTCATATGTTGTATCTCCAGCCTTAGCACACTATTGATTTTAGTTTGAAATTCAATTAATTTTTTTTTTATTTTCAGGATCATCTATGCATACACAATAAATTTAAGATTTTTTCCCCAGCATTGTAAATATTAAACTTATGTACTTGAAATTAATAAAGTATTATAAAAATTGTTTGAGGATTATTTCAAGATAAAGGTTTTAACTCGCAATACTTCAAAAAAAAATTCCCCATGAACATAAATTTTCGAGTACTGTTTTTAACTTTGATTACATCATCTTTTTTCCAAATTTTAATTTCAACCTCAAATATTATATATATATATATATATATATATATATATATATATATATATATATATTATTTCTTTCTAAACTCAACGACTATTGCAGTATTGCTTATTCCTCGATGGGCTAGCCTTCATATTTGTCATTATATAACGGCCCATTTGTATCTCATTCCGCGGGCTTAATACATTATTTGCATCAAGGCTGCTATGTTTAAGAAATGAGAAAACTATGCGGGTTAAGCAAAATTATACTATTTAATTACTCATTATAGTGATAGTTTGCTATAATTATCACTCGTGATTAACATTATACATTAATTACGTGGGCTGATTTCGAGTTTGTATAATTAGTCACGGTTATATATGTATAATTCGCCAGAATATACAAATACATATGTATAATATACAATTATTTAACCAATATACATATACAATTCACCTCTTTCCCACTCTCTTCCCTCTCTCTCGCCTCTCTCCTCCCTCTCCCAATCTCGCTTTTCATATATACAAATGCATATGTATAATATACAATTATATACATATACAATTCACCTTCTCTGCCATTTTCTGTCCTCTCTCGCTCGCCTCACTCCTTCCTCTCTCGATCTCGATCGCCTCTTTCTCCAAATCTCTCTTGCTATATATATACAAATACATATGTATAATATACAATTATCTAACCAAATATACATATAGAATTCACCTTTTCTCCCACTCTTTTCCCCCTCTCTCTCTCCTCTCTCCTCTCTCTCCCAGTCTTGCTCGCCTCTCTCCTCCATATAACATTAGCTACGATATTTAATTATCAAACTATAGCTATAGATAATAATTAGGCTATTTTTAAGTGGTTATGTGTGAAAATTTCTCAGGGGATAATTATATAACTAAACTAACATTTACTACTTATTTATGTTATATGACTATAATTTCAATTAATTATAGAAAATGGGTATTGTTTAAGAAAATGGTTATGTGGGTCCACCTATTTGTATAAGACCGTGTACAATCCCACTATCTCTTTCTATACAAATATATTAATGACATTTCTCTAACCTACTCACTGATTTTCTCCTTAATCCGCTCATTACCCCATAAATCTCTTAACTGATTGAAAATTCAAATTTTGAATTAATTTCTTTTTATTTTTAACTTCAAACGTTTTCTCAAATTTTTTTTATTTTGTATAACTTTTCAATTTTTCCAATTTTTTCATCGTTTCATAGGAAAAATCTCGAATCTATTTGATTCCATCGTTCTAATCATGAAGGAGCAATCTACATCGTTCTAATCATGGAGGAACAATTCTCATCGTCATAATTATGAAGAAACAATCCCCATCTTTTTTGTTGGGATTAACTCAAGATTTTGAAGGAATTGCATGTTTTATTGTCAAATTTAAAACTATTGATTCAAATATAGGAGAGGAGACTAGATTTAAGTTTCGCAATAACCTCATCAAGATGCAACAAATATGTGTTTGAAAGTTTCAGAGAAAAAAAGGAGAGGAAAATGAGTTAATAATCCTGACTTGATGATTCTTGGAAAAAAGAGTATAAGAAACATCTTCTAGAAGCAAAAGATTTTGAGGTATAGCCTTGTTTTAGTTTTTCTCGATTTGTATATGTGTGGTTTAAGTTGTATATGAGAAAATAAATTAGATGATTTGTATATGTTACATAATTAATAACAAACAAGAGAATGAAGATGTTGAGGTATTTTTTTTTTTTTACGTTATTTGTATATGTATATTAAGTTCATTAGGTTGTTTGTATACAATAATTTAATCATATGCATTATATGCTTTAGTTGTACATATTACATGATATCAAGATACAAATGTATAAGTTAACAATTCTACAAGTTAAATATATAAATTATCTAACATACAAATCAGTCTAAGACATATACATATTGATATAAGTCAAATACAAATATTATTCACATATACATATTAATACAAGTCAAATACAAATATTATTCACATATACATATTGATATAAGTTAATATGAATATTTTTCAAATATAAAAATTTTTGTCTTAAAATTTACAACAAATTGTATACAAACTATATAATATACAAAACGTTTAGAAACGTATCGATATAAGTCAAATACAAATATTATTCACATATACATATTGATACAAGTACAAATTTGTATATAAGCATTTAATCGTATGCATTATATGCCTTAGTTGTACATATTACATGATATCAAGACACAAATGTATAAAGTCAACAATTCTACAAAATTAAATATTGAAATATCTAATATACAAACTAGTCCACGACATATACATATTGATATAAGTCAAATATAAATATTATTCACACACACACGCACACGCACACGCACACGCGCGCACACACACACGCGCACACACAAGTCAAATACATATATTATTTACATATACATATTGATATAAGTTAATGCGAATATTATTCAAATATACAATATACAACAAAATGTATACAAACTATATAATATACAAAACGTTTAGAAACATATTGATATAAGTCAAATACAAATATTATTCACATATACATATTGATACATGTCAAATACAAATTTGTATACAAGCATTAATCGTATGCATTATATGCCTTAGTTGTACATATTACATGATATCAAGACACAAATGTATAAGTCAACAATTGTACAAAATTAACTATAGAAATTATCTAACATACAAATCAGTCCAAGGCATATACATATTGATATAAGTCAAATACAAATATTATTCACATATACGTATTGATACAAGTCAAATACAAATATTATTCACATATACGTATTGATACAAGTCAAATACAAATATTATTCACATATACGTATTGATACAAGTCAAATACAAATATTATTCACATATACGTATTGATACAAGTCAAATACAAATATTATTCACATATACGTATTGATACAAGTCAAATACAAATATTATTCACATATACATATTGATATAAATTAATACAAATATTATTCACATATACAAATTTTTGTCTTAAAATTTACAACAAGTTATATACAAACTATATAATATACAATAAGCTTAGAAACATATACAAATTCATAAACACACACAAAAAAAAACTTAATCTACAAATCTATACTAATTATATACATATACAATTACCACATACAAATCACTATGTGTTTCCATCATAATTGTGAAGTACTTATAAGTGAACTATACAAATCAATCAACTACTTCATATATAATGCTAATATGCTTAAAATTAATACTTTGTTATTGATTCATAATCATACAATTAAAATTAATATAGTGAAATACAATAGGTTCAATTTAAAATGAAAATTGATTTGGATATACACAATTAGAAGGGAGAATCTAAAATTTTTGAATTTTGAATTTTAAATTTTGATTTGTTGAAAGATTTTATTTGAAGAAAGAAGACTTATTTGGTAAGGTATCTTAATTAGATTTAATAAGATTTAATTAAGAAATCAATTTACATAATTATTCCACAAAATTGCCGTATATTTAGTTAACTAAATTTTAACACCATTTTGTATAATTAATTAAAAAATTGAAATATACAAATGAGATATATTTTATCTATTTAAAATATAGTTATATTCCGTAAATAGATAAACACAAGTTAAGGAAGCCCATTAAATTTTATACCATAATTATTTATGAAATTTCCCCTTTATAGTATGTGTTGTTTTATTTAGTGATATACATATATACGTACGTATTTGACTAGTTTAGATCGTCAAATATTATTTTGTGGTTTTGTATGAAAATTTATTGGCCCATATTTGTAAGCTTGTCGCGGTCAAATTTATTTGGAAGCCTGTGTTATTCTCCGGGCCAACATCACTACGGTAAAGCCCACCTACAATACTGAAATTCTTCTATGCGTTTCATAGCAATAGTTTCTTTATTTTGTTAAGTATTTCTTTTCTCGGCAACAATTTAAGTAACCGAATCGATCCATTAGAAAATAGGAAAAATGATAAATCTTTTAGTTCTCTTATTACCATTATCCACTATTCATTTTACAAATCTCCAAAATTCCTCATTTTCACACATCAAATTAATGTATCATCGAATCAAATTAATGTATCTCGCGCATCATAATAGTGTATCATGTATAAATGTATCATGTATAAAATGTAATATAACTTATTTAACAATTAATGTATCTCGTACATCATATTAATGTATCAACGTTTATATTATTATATCAGTTTGAGGGATTTTTGTAATATAAACTTATAAGGGACAATTTATAATTTTATCTTAAAAAGTATGTGATTTATGTCATTTGCCCTAGAAAATATAACTATGTTACATTTCTTGAAACTACAAGAATAAAATTTAAAATGAATAACAAAAAGACTTATGAAATATTTTAATAGGGTTTTTACATAAATGTACTATTGATTTTTTTTCCAATCAACTGATTGCATGTATATATATCATATAATAATATATAGGGAAAATTACGCGGATAAGCAAATTTATACTATTTAATTACTCATCATAGCTATAGTTTGCTATAATTATCACTCGCGACTAACATTATACATTAATTACGTGGGCTGACTTCGAGTTTGTATAATTAGTCATGTTTGTATATGTATAATTCGCCAGGATATACAAATAAATATGTATAATATATAATTTTTTAGCCTATATACATGTACAATTCACCTCTCTCCCACTCTATGCCCTCTCTCTCTCGCCTCTATCCTCCCTCTCTCAATCTCGCTTGCCTCTCTCCTCCCTCTCCCAATCTCGCTTGTCATTTATACAAATGTATATGTATAATATACAGTTATATACAACTATATACATATACAATTCACCTCTCTTCCACCCTCTGCCCTCTTTCGCTCGCCTCTCTCCACTCTCTCCCAATCTCTCTTGCTGTATATACAATTACATATGTATAATATACAATTATCTAACCAATATACATATACAATTCACTTTTCTCACACTCTTTTCCCCCTCTCTCTCGCCTCTCTCCTCTCTCTCCCAGTATCGCTCTCCTCTCTCCTCCAAATAACATGTAGCTACAAATTGTAATTATCAAACTATAGCTATTGAGAATAATTAATTATTTTTAAGTTGCTATATGTGAAAGTTTTCCTAATATATAACCATGTCTATTATGATATATAACTATGTAATAAATATGTATATGTATTATATACAATGTTTATATGATATTTATATATGCGCAAGTCCATCATCCTCAACGAATGGATTCCCATAGGAAGTAGACAGTATGACACTTCGAAGCTAGCTAGAAGGCACTGACCCTTTACCTACAATGTGCATAGTCGAGTAACCATTTCTTTTGTTATAAACAATAATAAAGTTAATTTGATACAGAAATTTGACTTCAATAGGTATAAATTTTGTCTAATTATTCCTGACGGCCAAGCTCAATACGTCAATCTAACTTTTATATGAGTCTTTCGCTATCATAATAGATTATAAGTTTAATTATTATGTGTGATATTAAACATGACGTGCCCTTTTCAATCGAAAAATGACACTTACAATCGAAAGTTAATTTGACTAATTTTTTAAAATTAAATCAGATTACATTAATTCGATAATTTAAACAAAAAATGTAAATATTCAAAAAGTATATGAAAAGTACTATAAGCAATTTATTGCATATCGATACGATGAAAAATACACTTTAAAATATTAGCAAAATCCATGTAATTTGACTTTAAAAATAAAAACCATAACAAACAATAATAGACGGAGGAAGTAGTCTGCTTTGGCCCAACACTCCTCATGAATTTCTCGGTTGATTTATGCAAACGTCCCTTTTAAGACCTTCTCAATTCTTATTTCATTTTGATATAAGACTCACTTAAGGTGCCACCAAAAAAAGTTTAGGTGATTGGAACATCAACAAGAGGTCATAATTAAAATACATTTAGTCTAAGCACCAAGTTTACTTGTTGAATTCACTTATTGTTAGAATTCTGATCCCCAAATTCATCTAACGAACGAGTTTATTTTATATGTTTCTTTGTAGATTACAGTAATTTCATTTTGTAAAATAAATAAAATAATGACACAATATTTTATTATGGAAAACCCCAACTCATAAGGGTAGAAACCACGACCTACACCTCTGTGGGATTTAACTCCACTTCATTAAACTTTGAACATCAATAACATATTACAAAACTATTTAACCTAAGGAATTATAAATTCTAATTCCTTGAGGAATTATAAACTCTAATTCCTTGAGGATTATAAGCTCTAATTCCTAGCTAAGAAATTATAAACTCTAATTTCTAGCTACCCAAAGATACAAAAACCCCGGTTTTATATCTTCTAATGTTCTTCAAGTTCTACAACTTGTCGAACAACTCCTACTCACAAAACTCAGATTGTAATCAAAACTCTTAATTACAATCTTACAACTTTTTCCTCACATATTGGCAACACTTCCAATAAATCTCAAAACTCTCTCAAACCTCTTGATCGTGTTTTGATCTTCTCTCTATGTAAGTGCGCAATTTTTCTCAAGCGAAACTATTGCCCTATTTATAGATTTGGACTTGAATTCAAAACCTATTTCAACTAGAAATCCTACTTCATGTAGGACTCCTCTTTTGTGTGAAACTCCTAGTTCAACTAGAACTTATCTTCGCCGCATCTTCAACTTCTTGTCTGAATCAACTTTGTCTTTGCCTCTACAAAACCTTGTTAAGTTCAACTTGAATTCTTTATCACTATTTGTCTTTGCCGCAACCGCTTGTTCGTTCTTATCCTTGTTGCTTCAACTTTTTTCCTTAACCAAGTAATAACACAAACCTTTTCTTAATTAAATAAGGAAACACAATTTCCTTAAATAGATTTTCTTAAATAGGAATTAGTTTCCCTCTTTCACTTGGCTTTGAACACCTTTATAAAAGGAAACTTTTTTACTGATTGCTTGTCGAAAAAAAAATAATTCCACAGCTTTATAACTTCTAATTCACGTGGTTGATGTTCTCCTTATCCAAGTCGGATTCGATCTGTAAGGAACACGTCGTGCAACCTGTTTCTTTCATCTGTTCCTGTATTTGTCAATTATCAAAATCTTTCTCATTCTAACACTTACCAAAAACAAAAAAAGATTTAGCAACCGATAAAGTTTGTAGCTAAACAATAAAATTCATCGTTAATCCTAGAATTAACAGCATATATTTCTGTAGCCACTAGCAAATTAACAATAAAATTTGTAGCTAATTTAGTTTTTTTTTCCATAAAAAAAGAATATTTAAACAAGTACATGAAATGTGAGGGCTGTGGTTAATTATAGTACTATATTAGATAGAGTTTTAATAGTGTAGTTGGTCATGATTTGGTTGTCATTTGTCAATGAATGCAAACGAACAAGATATATAGATTTGACTCGATCGGCCAGTAACGAAATTGACAGTACATGAATTAATGAAAGTACAATTTATAGATAGTTAATGCAAGACAAGATTTAAACACCAAAAGTTAAGACCCAAACAGTAAAAAATAAATAAAGGGAGGATTTGAAATTTACAGGGATGGATTTAATGCATGGAAAAATCCTCCTCCCCGCGAGCTAGATTTTAAGAAATGAGTTACGTTCAAGATTTAATTTAACACGATATCAGAGTCTGACTCATCTCACCTAATCTCAATATTTGGGCCCCTGAAATTAAATATGAAGTGGAGGTGTCCCACATTGAATGTTAATGAAATATTTGGACTCTTTATTAGGTTTAAGTAATAACCCTACTTCGTTCGAGCTAGCTTTTGGGATGACCCAATTTAACGGTCTTTACAACAATTATCAACATACAGTAGGATCAGTACAGATATTTGGGGTTTCAGAGAGAGCTTAGTTATTAACATTAATAAACAACACTGTTTCAACAGAATACTTTCCTTAGTACAAACGTTATTAGAAATTAAGCAGCCTGAAACAGTTAGAATGTCTTCTTCAAAGACACATTAAACCCTAGAGAGTGTTCTTCAAAGACAACATACAACATGAACCCTAAATTTTTTTTATAGATAAAACTAATTAGATCATAAAATAGATAAGACAATTCATTCGAACAGACAATCCTTGAATTCCTTAATTAGTAAGGAGATACACCAATGTTTGCTGGAGCAAGAAACCCTTCCTTCATCAGAACATCCTCCCCTTCCTACACATTTCCCAAAAATAAAATAATCAAAACCAATAAAGCCATATACACTCTCTCTCCGAATTTATGTGATACTTTTCTTTTTAGTAAGCAAAAAAATAATACATTTCTATATTAAGTAACAATTTAATTTTATAATACTCTTATTATTTTTAATGATCAACTGAGTTGCTTAGGTTCTGAAATTTCATAGTCACATAAATATCTATGACTTATTTACGACCACAAGTTTCAAGAGTTGAACCTATGGAGTAGTATTTTATAGATATATACCGAGACAATATAAAGAACTTTGATATTAATCGAATATATATGTATTTAAACATGTAGTATATTGAATACATTGTCTCTTTTAAAAAGAATGATTTACTTTTTTAAAGTCTGTTTTTTAATAAAATGCTCTCTTTCCACTTTTTGGCAACACTATCATATCAACAAATGATATATTTAAGACCACAAAATTAAAAAATATTTTGATACATTTGACATAACTTTTAATTGACAACACGATTGAATATTCGTCTTTATTTTTATTAAATTCAATACCAAATCAAACTAAGTTATTCTTTTTTAAACTGATAAAAATTACTCTGATCCCAATTGTGATAAACTTGTTATCTATGATTATCTTTGAAGTGACTTGATAAAACTCTACAATAAAGGACGTACGCTAACAGTTTTTAAAATAATTTTGTATGTACGTAAATAAATGAGATATTTGTACTTTAATTAATTAGGTCATTGAAAGAAAAATGTAGAGTACCTGTTGACATGCATTTGGTTTCTTCACGGGTTGATCAGGCATAAGTCCGAAATGAATGTGTGGGAAATGGGCCCACTGACAACACAACAAAACAAGACAAACACTAAATTCAAACACTTGTTTGTAAAAATCAACCAAACCCTACTCAAGCAAAACCCTAGTTAAAAGGATTTCATAGCAATTACTTCTTCGTCTGTCCCAATTTATATAACTTACTTATCTTTTTAGTCAATTTAAAAAAGAATGACATATTTTAAAAGTATCCACACACAAGTATCCAACCCTTATTTTAAATCACAAGTTTCGAAAGTCTTCATTTCTTTCTTAAAATCTGTATCAAGTTAAATTATCTCATATAAAATAGGACAGGACGGGCGGAGTATTTATATATAGTGCCTAAATTGATTTTTTTTTTTTTGTGTGCTAATATTAAATTTATATTGAATAATAAATAATTTATTTCTTACATTCTTTGCAGCAGCACTGAAGGCCTCCCTGTGACTTATATCGGGATTTCCAGCTTTGATACGTTGGATCTCGTCCCTGCATTGTTTTTTTCAATGGCATTTCTTATATAAAAAAAAATATGCTAACATGAATATTTAAATCTTGTTTTTTTTTTCAAATATGAAAAGAAGAGATGCACTGAAGTTATGTATAGACATACATTGTATTCAATAAAAAGTTAGTCTATATATAGGACATTTTCGTTTAAAGATAATTTTTTTAGAAATTAAGCGAGTTTTATGAAGAAAAAATATTTTTAATTTGAAAATCTATGGTAAAATGGGAGCGTAAAACATACTTGATGAATCGATTGTAAGCAGATGGGACTCTCTGTCGCTTCTCCGGAGCTGGAAGATAATGAGACAAACAAAAGAGTGAGCTTTACTCACCTCGGGACCAAATAGAATGGAGTGTACTACTTTTTGTGTCTATCACATCATTTCATGATAATTACCTAATCATACATCTATCTATCTAGATTCTTTGCCCATACCAAATCCAAATCCATCTAACTTTACGGGGGACAACATTATATTTCTCTTTTTTCACCTAAATTCTCAAAGAATGATACTCACACAAAAAAATAAAAAAATCTTCGTCTCAATCTATATGATGTAGTATGACTGATCGAGCTACAAGTTTAACAAAGGACATACATTTGAAACTTGAAGGTCAAAATAATTCATATTGTATGTTTAGATATGCATTTGTCATTCTTTTTAAGAATGACTAAAAATAAAAGTATGTCATAACTTGTAAATATTACTATGTTTGACACTATATACTAAAAGTTTACCACATGTTATAAAGATTAATACCTAACACCTAAAGCAACTTTTCAGCTACAATTTTACACAGTATTCTGAAAGTACCTCTTGCCAAGGAGATTCAACAATAGAACCTGCAACTTGTTTACACAATATAACTTTTCGATGACGAATGACAGTTTTAACTGAACCCCTTTAAACTAACCATGTATTTTCACCATTCTTCCTAATGTAGTTGTTTGACTATCTTATTCAAAACTTAAACTGTTAAAAGTAGGGGGTGGAGGAAAAATTACACTATTTATGTATGGCTAAAATAATTTAAACTGTTCAGCCTAATCCGTATGTTTACTTTTTCTTACATAAAACTTCTACATGAAAATTCTGACTCCACAACTGATTAAAAGAAGAACGTTTTTTAACCAAGAGAAAAGAAGTTCATATGTTAAAAACTATTTCTTGTGCAGTAAGGATTTTAGGTTTTGACCAGATTATTTTTTTCCAGTGAAGATAAATTAGTAATATCAACATCATGGTAGGCACATATATAGTACATTAAAACAGAAACTGTTGATGAACAACGCAAAAACGTTTAAGTTGCAATTTCTAAATTTGGCTTTTTTGGAAGTATTTTAAATTTAGAAATTTTTTGAGAAAGAAGGCAGGCAAGAAAAAAGAAATAAGATGTCTCCTTCCCCAAAATATGAAAATTCATTATGTAATAATAAAATAAAAACTTTAGAAACTGTTGAGGAAATAATTCACATTCTTTCTTAATTTGCTAACAAAACCCTATGTTCTAGAAAAGGCTAGCTAGACCTGGATATTTTTTATTTTTTTTAACTGTTCAAAATTTCATTTATTTTTTTAATCTTACGTCTGTTGGCGACTGGTGGCTTTGGAATTTCATCAACTCCTCCCCTAACTGGCATGAGTGATTCATTTGGGTTAATTTGTTGATTCATCAACAAACTTGGTGGATTATTCCGAATCTCATCCTGACAAAATAAAATAGGTTTTCCAATTAGAACGATACAGAAAGATTAACACAAACAATTGAAAAAAAACAAAAAATAAAGTAATAACATACATACCAGAAGATTGTGAGGTGAAAAGAAAGAATGTGGGAGATGAAGCTGATTAGCAGCAGTGGGAAGAATAATGTTGACAGAGAGAAGATTGGTGCAATGACCACATCTTACTGTCACATTTTTGTAGAAACTTGAGCAAGGAACACTCACCTGTAACACAAAATGTCAATTTTTATCAAATAATTCTACTAGAATTTTTAAGTAAAAAAATGGTGAGAACAGGGTTTCAACCCCTCTCTCTATATATATATATATCGCGATAAGAGAGAGAAGTATGTATAAAGAGGGGAAGATAGTGATATGATATGATATGATATGATACCGCGAGAACAGTGTCACAAAAGTTGCATTGGACATAACATAGTTGTTCTCCTGAAGGAGGAGAGAGGTGATGGTGGTGGAGGTGGTGGTCCGAAGCAAAAGCAGCAGATGAAGACGACATGATAAGATTCCTTACTAATTCCTGATTTGAGACTACTTCTCTCTTTCTTGATTTGATTGATTGATTGATCATTGACTCATCAACACTCACATTTTTATATTGGATACTCTCCGGGTCCTTCCTAATTATTAAAATGCTTTTTCTTTTCTTTTCTTCTTTTGGCTGTGGGATAGACCGACCTAATAGTATAGGGGCACTTGATGGATAAATTCACATTATGTGTCTAATATCATGTTAAAAAATGTGTGATTATATCATTTAAAAATTTAGTTATATTCGAATCAAGATTGACTAATGTTATGTGGGGCAGAGTGAAAATGAAAGTTGGGGATTAGATTTGGATACTAAGGTGGGTGGGTGAACATAGTAGGAGAGATAAGATTGAGAATGAGTTTACGCGAGACTAGGTACCCGAGTGGCTCTCCGTGGTCGACAAATGAGAAAACGCAAGATTGAGATGTTTTGGGCATAAGAGAGAAATATCGATGCCCTATTGTGAGATGTAGCTTACCTAGGAAATGACCTTAGATATGGAGGTTCAGAGGTTAGATTAGGGTTGAAGCAAATGTCGAGTCAAAATTAGTAGATTGGGAGTTCTAAATAAATTTGTTTGGGGTTGACAAGTTAAAATGCGTAATTTTTTAAATTTTCTAATACAAATATACCGTCTACGGAAAAGTTAGTGGGTTCATCCGAATCCATGAACCCCCACCTAGATCCGCCTTTGGATATAAGGTTAGTGGATGATTGAGCGTTCTTTCTCTTTCCTCCGAGGTAGGTTTGGTGGTCGCACGTGTACCTAATAATATTAACACTATTCTCGTAATTTCTTATTCTTCTAGTTCTGTCATTACCAAGTTCTTTATGTTTTGCTTATTGCATTATTTATAATCGTTGTACAAGGTATGTTTGGTTTTTTAATTGGTACTATCCTAGTCGTTCTTAGATGTTATTATTTCATTGTTTACCTCCTATACATTCGTGACGTGAAGTGTCTGTCCAATCAGATCATGTAAGAGTCTTTATAGTTAACTGTATAAAGAAATAATGAATATTGAACCTAACTCAAATTTTCAAATTTAGTTTTAGAGGTTAGGTTTGTTCAAGTTATAATATAAAGAAATCATAAATCGTTTAAAAGATCGATGTGGAACTCTTCACACATCTCTTTACGCTCAAACTAAACATCTAGTGTATGAATAATTTATTATGATGCTCAAACATCTGAAGTAAGAATTGTAATAAAACCTATTACAATATCATGTAAAGAAATAAATCTAATTCAACATATATTCAACTTTAAAAACTAGACCAAAATTTCTCAAATCACATAAGAGAAACTACCCCTTCCTTAAAAGGAATGAGATGAAACTCTTAGCAGACTCACAATTGAATAACCTCTTAATAATAACATCCAACACCACAACTAGCAAAAATTCCAAATCTTAAAAATAAGTGATTAAAGACATTCTTGATAAAAGAAAAACGTTTTTCCTTAAATGAATTCTATGTGATCATATTTGAATTAATCAGACTAGTGAATTTACAAGATATTTAAGAGTACACAAGTTGTAATTTTAATTTTGGTTTATGTACTATACTCTAATCGCGGTCCCAATACTAAATATAAATATATTTTTTTACTTGCAAATGTTTTAACATCTTTTTTCTCATACTATCTGTTGGAATATTATATAACTATGTGAAATAGTGATAGTCAAATTTAAAATTTTATAATATCATTATTATTAGAGAAAACGGTATTTTTAGTCCATGTGTTAAGACTATATTCTTATTTTAATCCTCGTGTTATCTAACTAAGCATTATTAACCTTCAATTATATCAAATAAATGATTTTAGTCCTTTAACTTACAGATTTAAAATAAATTAGGAGAGAGTTCAGTACTAAAACGTATTGAGTAAAAAAAAGAATGTGTGGTTGGCATTCCCAATGGAGGGTTTGGGGGGTGAGAAGCAGAGGTGGGGGAAAGGAGTGAGAAAGGGACGTTTGCATGGGGTGATTAGCTTTCCCTCATTCACTTGTAGTTTTCATAGTTATGGATAGTAAGACCCTTTTTTCTTTTGTTTTTTTCTTGCTTCCCCCATATCTTCATTTATTTTTGAGTCTCCCAATTCTTAATTATAATATATATTTTTATTAACTACTCCTACTACACTTGTGTTCGATTAATAAAGCCTTAAATAACGGGTGCCTATGATCCACCTATCACCATTTTGATTTTTGTGGTCTACCATATAACATTCTAAATATAGTTTTGATGAACTTAATTTTATCTCTAGGGGAAAATCTTTAAAGTCAAAACTTCTTTTAAAATTATTTTTGTAATTAGATACTCCAAGCTCAATAGAACTCTCGTTTGATTTATCTGGTTAAGAATAGTTGAAAAGTATTAAATGCTAAAAAAAACACTTTCAAATATTGATACCGGATTTGTAAATAATAGGATTACATGTTTGGATATAATCTTTTGAATTGATAATAGACGATTAGTATTTGGGATATTTATATATAATAATAAACTAATAATCTAAAATAAATGGAGTAGCTACGGTTTGATTTAATTGTGCTCCATAGCAAACGTTTGCCAAAGTTTGCCAGTCGCCTCTCTCCCAAAAATCTCGCTCGCCACTCTCCCATTCTCGCTCGCCACTCTCCCTCTGCTCGCCTCTCTCGCTTTATACACAGAAGTGTATAAATTGTGTTTCTGTTTTGTATAAAGCGAGAGAATATTATATATACACATGCAAAAACATATATCTTCGTGCTATACACTTAATTATATAATTTACAAACATTTTACTTCGATTCAATTGTAGACAGATGCAAATTTTATATAAATATTGCAGCGAAAAAGGCCAACGAATTATACAATTGCGAATTATACAATTGCTGTGAAATACAATTTTCTCTCGCTTTATACAACAGAAGTGTATAAATTGTGTTTCTATTTTTGTATAAAGCGAGAGAAAAACATATATCTTCTTCCTATACACGTATAAATATACAATATACAAACATTTTACTTCGATTCAATTGTATGCAAAGCAAATTTTATACATATATTGCAGCGAAATAGGCAGTGAATTATACAATTGTGCATTATACAATTGCAGTGAAATAGGCAAGCGAATTATACAATTGCAGCGAAATAGGTCAGCGAATTATACAATTTAGGCCAGCGAATCATACAATTGTATATGTATAGCGAGGCCAGCGAATTATACAATTTAGGCCAGCGAATTATACAATTGTATATGTATAGCGAATTATACAGTTATATGTTTGCTATGGAGCGCAATTATACAAACTTTGCTATAGCATACAAATATGAATTTTTTGTTTGCTATATGTAAAAGTTACCCTTAGTATTTTCTCTTAACTAAACAATATTGTAAGCTTGTTTTCTATTAAAATGACTAAAATGTCCATAAACCTATTTACAAAAAATTTGCCCGAGAGGGCATGGTTGAATGGTTGGGATGTAGGTTTCCCATGTGGGAGACGGTGAAATCTGATTCAATCTTCGTTTTTTATTTGACCATGATTTCGTCGCATGAAGCTATTTTTGTGAGGTTTACGTTTTATGTGCGATTCACGAGCTATTGCACAGAAAGTAGATTACCACAAAATTCTCACTTCAAAAACATTGATTGTGGCAGAGATTGTAGGTTTTACTGGGAGTTAAAAAAAGACATTAAGTTTAAAAGTTCTTTTACATTGTATACATTGAGATTTTGTAGGACTCTATAACACTTTTTAATTTTCATTAGAATTTCAAGAGACTACTCTACCGAAATCCTAGCTCACGAGTCACGTCTCTATAAAAGGTAACATATTTCATCAAATCGGCATCTCAAATATCCCATAACTCTTAGATATTCATAGAGAGATCGACATCTCAATATCTCATAAGCTCCACGAATTTCATAAAGCGGTGAGGAATCAAATACTGTCTTTAATTTGTCAAAGCACAAAGCTGCCCAACATTTATAGCGATCACATACATTACAAAGGTTAAATCATTCTATATTCAAGAAATACGCAATCAACAAATCATATATATCTTCATTTTCAGAAAATCAAGAAAAGATATAAATTTGTACTCATAATATAGATAAATTAAATATAATTAGCGACGGAGGATAATTATGGGATCACAAAAGATATTTAGGATAAAATAATAAATTATTTGATCAAACTAAAAATACATAAATTTAATATTCTTAAATTAAGGTTATTTATTACTTTTATGTGATATTGGAAAAATAATCTTTTTCTTAAAACGTCAAATATTTTGAAAGCAATTCAATTTTTCCAAAATGACAAATATTTGAAACTAAAGGGGTATGATTTTTTAATTCTATGAGTGACTTTTGGCTCAATTAAGGAGATTTGGTAGGTAGGATTTTATTAAAACCCCTAAAACACATGTTTCATATATAAAACAAGGATTCACATATGGCTCAATTCATCATCCTATATAAGTTGCTCATCGTTGACAACCTTCTTATCGTAGAGGTAATTTTGTTATTTATTAGAATTATCTAAATTATAAATTAGTGTTGGAACATATCGCTCTTCGTTGACATAATTATTTGTTATTTATCAAGTTATTTTAAATCATAAACTAAAAACTTTTTGAATCAACATCGCTTAAAAATATAAAATTTGTAAACACATATTAGGCTAGTACATATCATGAGTTTTTCTCCGTAGTTTGTACATACGATACAAGTCAACTAAGGTAAATATTCAGGAAGAGGCATAGTAAAATATCGATGGAGGTAAATTCTGCGTGACCCCACTCTTATTGTGTATATTTATATACATTATATAGATAACAATTCGTACGTCTGATTTACATTTAACAAAAGTCAAATATTATACTGCTAAAGTTTTAATCTTTGTTACCTAGTTAGTGTTGGACCACTTTCAAAGTCCAGTTGTGTAATATTTGGAAGTGACAAAATACCCTTTGGATCATTTGATACACTATGACTAATTCCATTACTTTTAATTAGTTCATGTAACATTCTCTCTATATATATCATGTTTAGCATAATTTTAATTAATTTCACTCTTTGTTAATTTCAATTTAAATACTGATAGAGTCCAATAAAATAAATGTATGTAATTAGGAGTAGCACACAACATAGACTAGAGGTCAATAGATATAGGAATATGTTGTTAGGTCAAGAAGGTGGTTCCAGCTAGCTAGGTATAAGAACATATATAAGCCATGCAGCTAGCACATGCTATACCAAGCAGGGCAATAAATAGGCCAGCAATTATTAATAATAATCCCAAACATGCCCTTACCATCATGGGAATAAAATGAAAATTAGATTCATGTATAATAATATAATGTTTTCCAATTTCTTAATTAGTCGGGAAGTGATAAGGATATGAATAATGAATGACCTAATTAGCGTGAAAAACACATAAAATATCTCTTTTCTAAAATTTATATCTAAATTATTAATGTGTGCGTTTCATATCTAAATTATCACTTATTAATTTGAGAAACACAATTCAGTGATACCATAAGTATTGTGATATGTGTGATACACTCTTTTTTATTTGTGGAAAATCCTTGTCAAATGACAATCCACATGACCAAAATATTCTTCGTTGACAAAGATTAAATAAACTATTTAGTTGAAAGCTATAGATTAAGTATTACTATTTAAAAAAAAAAAGTTTTTCTCATCCCACCCCACCACCTCCCATACCCCTTACCCCTTAAGCAGAGGCGGAGCATAGGTGAGGGTTCATGGGTTTGGACAAATTTACTAGTTTTTTTGTAGACCTTATGTTTGTATTAGAAAATTAAATAAATACTCCATATGTATATTAACATGTGAACATGCACCCAAATAAAATTGATTTAGTATCGTTAAACTCCCGACTTTGGTTCCGTCTCTGCCCCGAGCAATCCCATATCCTTTTATTTTTTTTAGACCTCCCACTCCTTCCAAAAAAAATTCGATATTATTTTAAAAAAAAAAAAAAATAATTCTATCCGATCCATCTAACCCTCTACTCGTAATTTATTTTTATTTTTATATTTATATTTTTCTGCTTTTAATTAAGATAATACGTTGAGTGGGAAAAAAAACACTTAACATTTTTAGCTAATAGAATAAAATATAAATAATTTAGATTTAGATTTTCAAAGGCAAAACAATTGAACAACGCAAGTTGACAACTCTCTACTACAAGCGTGGTGCTTGAGAAAGGCCTAAAAAGAAGGTAACTATTACTCGGTTTGATTTTGAAATATTCAGGTCAAATTAACTAGTATTCTATGTGAATTCACACATAATATTACCAACTTATAAAAATATACAATTTACATATTTAAAAAGCTACACATGTAGAACTATTGAAAATATAATGAAATATAATAAAAGTATATTATCTAATAGATTAAACTTCTAAATAAGATGATCACACACTTCAATTTGATATCAAAATTTTGATTCTAACCTAAGTTGTTTTTTATCCCCATTTCTAAATTATTAGAGCCTGTTAAAGTTATGAGAATTTAACGAAACTTTTATGAGATGATCGGAAGTAAAACTATACGTCACAATAGTTGACAGTTCAAAATACGAAAGCTTTGGTGAGAGAATGATTTGACAGTTCAGGCTGTTTCTCGCACACTCACACACGCAGAAATACAGAGATACGTAGCTGTCAGTGAAGCAGAAAGACAGAAATCTTTGATCCTTATTTATGCATGCACCTCTTTGTCCTCACCCTAATCCCTCTTTACCATTTTTCCACTATAAAATTATACAGCCCTACTTTTTAAATATTATTCCTAGCTTTCAAAAAATATTAATTTCTTGCATTATTATTGGAACAAACTAAGTAGGTCATGATGTATAAAAAAAAAAAAAAAAACTTTTAAAAAATGGATATGTTTGCTGAAAAAGATGTCTGTCAAAGTATAGTGGAGAACTATCACATCTATCCATCATATTTTCATCATGACAATTGTAAACAGAAATTAAGTTAGTCTTGTCATCCCAAAAATTGCCCTTTAAGGTTAACTTGTTCAGACTCTCCGTTACAAAAAATTTGTGGTCCACTCCCAATCTGGGGTGAAGCACGATTAGAATTTCATACGTCAAAAAATTATATCATAAACTTGAATTCATGTGATTTTCGGTAGTGTTTATCGTAAAAATTTTGATTTCGCTATTATCATAATTGTATCATTTTTTTATTTTATTTTGAATTGAATGTTCCTTATCAACGTTACACTTCATGTGTTTTTTTCTCACACAATGATATATTCCGTGGATCACTGAGCACAATAATTTGATTGGACAAGAGAATATGCTTTAATTCTATAGTCACTCCAAATTTTTGAAGTATATGTATAGAATAAGCATATACTGTAGCTATATAAATTAAATGATCAAAAACGAATTAAACGTTGATCTTGTAATTTTAGACGTTTTCAGCATTTACTTAAACATATAATAAAGTGGCATATATTACTAATCGATAGAAAATTTACAATAGTTCAATGACCATTTAATTAGAAATGAACTCCTAGAAAACTTGGAAATATTAGGAAGTTGTAAATTCCACTATTTAGATCCTTTAGTATATTTTATATATGATACCAATTACTAGTATATAGTTCTTACGCAATGTTTTTTTCTGCACATTACTTAATAACCTTCAATTTTAAAACAAGAATTGATCTTTATCTAGCAAAGTCAACTAATTATTAATGATTAATTAAGTTGTACTAATTAGGCCAAGTTATTGGAGCTGGGGGTAAAGATCAACTCTAGAAGTAGCATAGGGTTTGAGGTAAAAAGATTCTACTATTTTACTGTAATTGAAATACTAGTTAGAATGGTTGACTTTTTCTTATGTTTAAAGTTTAAAGTTGAAAGTTAATCAAGTTACTATATTCTACAGTTATTTTTTAACGTCAGTTCATGCTCCATAGAAAGTTGATTAAAGTTGCACTACTTGTGATGCTTCTTCTGCTGCTTGTTTTAACATAAAAGGGTTATACTTGTCTTTCGTTATACTTTTTCAACGTACTTATCATTTTTTAAAGTCATATTTCACCCTTATTCCGTTAAATCTCAATGTCTCACCTTACTTTTCGCTTTATATTTTGTTGTTAACTTTTCTGGTTTCTTCATGGGGATAAGCACATTCTATACTTAAAACAAAACCAACGTCATAGACTCATAGTACATTCATAGAGCGCAGCCTACAATCTATTGGTAAAAAAAGTGTACCAATTTCAAAAATTTTGTTTTGAAAGTATACAATATGGTATCAGAAATTAAAGAGGCCTCCAAGTGTGTGAAAACAAACAAGGAAACCAATAAAGCTTATTTAATAACCTGCCAAAGACTGCTTAAATGTTTTGGAATCTAATAAAACACCCACCCATTCTTTTAGCATCTTTTAAAACAAAACAAAAAAAAAAGGTACGAACTAAAATAAAAATTGAGTAGGTATAAGTCTATATGTATATATAGATGGCACTCTCTTTAATTTTTGGCAGAAAAAAAGAAGCAGCATGCATGCATAGAGTAGTGTGAAGCTAGTTAGAATTAATTGGAGGCCAAGACAACATTGTATTGTTGTACTAATAAAGAAGGGGTAGGGGGCCAAGCTAAACCTTTTTATATGTTAGTGTTTTGGCAATGACTAATTGGCCATACTTTTATGTTTTGCTAAAATTGTAGTAGTAAGAAAAATGTCTATGTACTTTGATGATATAAAGACTCTGCACTGTGCAGCGCTTTGGCTTTCTTTCTATGTGTTATTATTGTCTCTTTGCTATTTTCACTGCATATGACTAGGCAAACTCATCAACTACTACCCCACACCACTACTAATTCAATACTTAGGTTCCAAAAATGTTTTTTTTTTCAATCGTCAAGTACTAAATTCTTCACTCAAAAACTTTTCGTGTTTGATTGTTACATCATGAGGTTACATAGTTGATTTTAACTAAATACTATAGTTATTATCTCAGAAAATCACAAAGAAGATATTTTCTAAGACTTGATGTTTATTTACGATTCTCCGCCATATATCATAAACTGACAAGTATAATAGAAGTATAATAGCAGCGGTGTTAGTATAAAGTAGTAAATATTTATAATTGTAAAAAGTTAAATCATCCGGAAGTCCACTTGTTAACTAATTAGAGGTTTCCACATATTCGAAAAAAATCTCCGTTTTAAAAGGTCTAACACGAGAACTCTAATTAAAGAACGAAAAATTCCTACCCATTCTAGTTCTTGCCTCGAGAAATTTACGCTCAATTTCAATATTGTTGGGGATAAAATCATGTGTTACACTTAAAACTCACGTAAAATTTTGAGTTACAAATTACAACCTGTTCATGGATTATCACTCGTAAATACATTGACGGACACCCAGTATTTACGTCAAACCAATTATATATCTTGCATATAGCCTTTATACCTTCTCAATTTAACTAGTGACTCTTTATAAACACCAGGTGCGGTTAAGTATTTTCCTGATCCATTGCCCCTTGATGCCATATCAGTTTTAATTATGATCAATCCATTTTCTGGCAAGGACTAAATCATCATGAAAAACATGAGTTTTGGTCAGTGCATCTAATGCATATATCAGTCATCTCTAGTACACGCCATATGGAAATGGATCCAGTTAGAATTGTAATAGATCACTTTGGCACCAAAATTCAACCATTGTACTAAAGTTATTTAACCTCAACCATAACTGAAAGAAACCGAAAGACGAATAGTTCTATACAACACCCAGTATCTGAATTGGTATTATTCTTGCTTCAGCTAATATAAAGATTTGCTACAAAGGTAAGCAGGATTTGTATCGTAATCTTGGTAGAGCAACAAGCCTTCTAATCTTCTATCCTACTCACTTGGTGGATGTTTCTTAATGTCTTTTGGTACAGAGGCTATAACTCATATTTGTTCTCTCTGGGTGGAATATTCCACGGAACACTGAGTAATATATTTCTTAAAAGGAAGTCAGAAGTAAAC
Organism: Solanum lycopersicoides; assembly: GCA_022817965.1. Taxonomy (NCBI): domain Eukaryota; kingdom Viridiplantae; phylum Streptophyta; class Magnoliopsida; order Solanales; family Solanaceae; genus Solanum; species Solanum lycopersicoides. Next base: position 116,620,467 of record CM040618.1, read on the forward strand.
AGAAAGGCTATATAGTAATGAACTCAAGATTTTCACTTATCAGGGAAATGGCAGTGAGTAGCAGCGCAAAATTCCTTCAAAATCATGATCTTCTGAATTTTCTTGTATCAACAGATATACCTATTACTTCGAGAGCCAATAGATTATAAGAAACAAAGTGCAAGCTGCAATGACTGCTGATAGAATGAGTGTGTCCCTTGATTTCTTCCTTCTAATTGAACCTGCATGGATCAGTAATGATGTCAGCAAGAGATACTTTTAACCAATACAATTGGTAACAGAAATGGTCCCAAAAATAGTAGTACCAATTAGCCCACGGATGACAGGAAACTTGTCGCCCAGTTGTTTCACTTTTCCTTGAACATCACCAAATAAAGCTCTTTGTGAACCCAAGGCAGTTCTAGTTGTTTGAGCTTGGTTAATCACGTCATCAATCTGGACAATAGGATCAACACGGTTGAGAAGCAGTATTTGGGTACTGAAGTTCAAGCTTCAAATAGAATGTCCTAGCTTTTGTTTTACATTCAGTCATGTCATGATAGTTGTTAACCAATATGATCAAGCAGTTTTATGAGGATTGGCTAGATTCAAGGAATGCTCTTAAAGAATCATGGAAGAGCAGATATAAATGACAAGGAGCAACTGTAGAGGGGAAATGATTTGGAATTCCTAGAACAGTAACCTAGTTAATGTATGTTGCAGATTGGCTATCACAATCTCATCTGTATCCAGATAGTCTTATGATGTATCCACATTTTAGTTACTAGCTCATCCACAATACAGTAAATGCTATAATGACCGACATATCTAGTGATTATAAGATTCTCTCTTATAAAAGGATAAGTTACATAGTTCACTAGAATACATACATTTTATAGACCCTAACTGCAACCATGCTACATTCTACAATATGCAACACAAGAGCAAACACCACAAAGAGACAGTGAGAACATCATTTTTGTCACCTAATTATATCCAGTAACAGAAAAGAAAAGAGGGAAAGGGTATCATACCAGGTCATGTGTCAACTGGGCCTTACGTTACCATATAATTGCTTTTGTTTGTTGCATAGTAGAAATAAAATATACTACTGGATAAATTCAGGAATCAGTAGTTATGCTGAAAGAGCATATAGGTGACCTTAGAATCTCTGCGGAATCTAACCTTGAGCCCACTAATGACCAGTTCTCTCATGTGATTAGATTGATTGGCTCCATCTAATGGCAATCCTGAATATTTAACTCCAGGACCACAAGACTATCTCCTGGCTCTCAAGTGACAACTCGGCAACTCCTACCAAGTAAAGCCGACAAGCTCATTCCATGACTAATAAACTTTTCTTTTATGCTGGTTGCGATCAGGTCATTTGCTACTAATTGGCACTTCAACTAACGCACCAGGCAGCCTACTGAAGACCATAAGCACAGGTGTTGCTAGATAGACCTACCCAACAAGGTTGGAACAGCTGAGATAACACTTGAGTGTTGTAGCTGCGATTTGAACCAGGAATTTCTAAATTGTTGCCCCTATGTCGCCCGCTCAGCCATCTCCTTGGGGACCCATGATCAAAGAAAAAATCTTTGACCAGATTATAAAACAATAAATATCAAAGCAAAAATCAGTAACATATTCTAAATAGTAGCCAAAGCCAACAGTGCTTGGACCTCTACTTCACAATATTCCTTTTTTTTTTTTGAAATAGAAACTTCACAATATTCCTTTTTTTTCCTTTTAAAAAGATAGGAACTCTAGTTCACTATCGTAACTTTTAGAATTTGAACAAGAAAAAAAAAGGATGAGTGGTTCCTAATTCTCTCTCAGATATTATGAAAAGTAGCTTTATCTATAATTTATCACTCATTTACTAGCTTGCTGGTTTCAGGCTGCAATAGAACTCGTAGAAAAACAAACTTAGTACCTTCCATTTTGCAGCATGTTCCTCAAAGTTTTAGGTTGTGCACTAGCAATCCAGCTTAATACGTGTTTTCATTATAAAAGGAAAGATTCTTCAGTTTCACCCATCAAAAGCATAGTCATAATAGAATCCTTTTACTTTAGATGTAAAACAGTTGGTTGATTTGTTAAGTTCTTTGTAAATACTCTCTGTTTTTCATTTCTTTGGACCTGAAACTTTTTGGAGGTCTCCACAGCATGTCCTTAATGCTGAAGAATATAACATTACCAATTTTCAAAAAGAGAAGAAAGTCATAATAAAATATTACTTAAAAAAGATTGAATTAGAATTCAAAATAAAACTGTCCTGCTAAATCTACATCAGCAATTAAGCCAAAGTGGCTGTTCGGCCCATATCAAGGCCAGCAACAGAGCTAAGCTGAACTTTCTTCTTTGATATTCAGTGTAGTATTTCCATGGTAAAATGATGAAGAAAGAGCAAAGGGATCATGCATCAAGCTCACCAAGAAAGAAAATTGACTCAAGACAGAAACACAAAGTGAAACTTATAAAACTAAAACTAGTAGCGAAGGGAAGAAAGCTAAGTTAAATCATCATTTCCACATTCAGATATGTCGACTAAACAACGGTGTTAAGACAAAGTAGCAGAAAATCTGGTGGATGCGGAGGAGGACGTAATGGATATCCGTGGAGAGGTTGCCGATATGGTTGTTGCTGTGGGTACTGTTATGTGCAGGGATGTGCAAGGTATTGTTTCACTGCTCATGATGCCCCTGATGCTCTATCTGAAGATGATATCAAGAATTGCTCATTTTGTGTCCTAAATGTTTTTCCTTTTAAGAAAGGCATGTTGTTGTCTTCATTTGTACACATTCATGTGTGTGTTTGTTCAATTGATTGACACTGCCAATGCTTGAATAAATCACTATTATTTAGTGAGGTTTTGTTGTGAGGTTTTGTATTTCTTTTCTCACTTTGAATGACGATGTATGCAATTTGGAGTTTTGAACTAGTGAAGTTGACTGTTGCGACTTCAATTAACACATGGAATTTACTACTCCTATTCCAATTTATATGAAATTTTGGATTCAAAAGTCAAATTTTTGCACTTTTAGTCTATAAATATTGGAAGAATTTTTCCTCGTGTTCTAATTTATATGACATTTTGGATTTAAAGGTTAATTTTTACACTTTTAGTGTATGAATATTGAAAGAGTTCTTCTTGGCAAGCTTAATCGCGCGTTCAAGTAGATTATTGCGTAATACTAAAAGTGTCAACCTGCCCACCATCTTTTCTGCTACTTGAGAATCTATCATTCGATTGGAGCTCCTATCTACATTTCACAAGGTAGGATTATGTTAAGGGCCACGAATTACGGAATTATTATCGAGCTTGAGATGCACCCTGAAGTTAGCTTCAAGATAGGTTTTGCGCTTCACCTCACTTCACCGGCGATGCAGGAACCGAAGCGTTAAGGTGTGTCTCATTGTCCAAGTGTAGTGTCAACACTAAGCAACAAATATTTCATTTGATTATAACTATTCCAACCCGTTTGACTATGTAATTGTTGTGACGGTCTATAGTTAATTCGGAAACAGCCTCTCTACCTTCTCAAAGGTAGGGGGTAAGGTCTGCGTACTCAACCCTCCCCAGACCCCACTTGTGAGATTACACTGGGTTTGTTGTTATTGTTGAAGAATTGTGAATTTCTTCATTATAGCACACAATTTTTTTACACTTAAAAGTCTAACAGACTTCAGGGCTTATTTTCGCATTTCACCTTTGATAACATTGTTTGGAAGGATGTCTTTGAGGTTTAGTTGTCACTAGAATACTCCATACCAAGACCATCATAGAGGATGAAAGAGAGCAAACTCAGTACAAAGAAAATGATGTCTGTAAAAACTAAAGAGAGCACTTAATCTTACATGAGATATGCTTCCATGTATAGCAGCTCTCTCCCTCAGTATATGCATTTTGGGGGACATACTTCCTGATGCCTGAATCGATACAAATAATAGCTTAAGAGGCAATTGAAACTATAGCATCTAAAAAAGAATTTTGACAATGAAGCTTTCGTACCTTATACTCACTGATATCATCTCTCACAGAACTAAGAAGTTCAGCATGTTCCCTCATTGAGCTTATATTTCCCTTAATACGCCTAAATTCCTGAAGACAAGATGATGTGTCAGTCATAAAAACAGTGACTGGCATAGCCAACAAGCAATTCAAACAACTCCAACATAGCATGCACTCTGAATGATAGCGGTTCAACATTCTTGTATAACCAAAACTTTGATAGTTCAATTTTGAGGATACCTGACTTTCCTTGGGATCTACTTACACTACATCAAAAATGATCATTAGTGGCAATTAATTCTTAATTGTCGCTAAATATGCAGTTTTAGCGGCAATTAACACTCCTTGTATATGTTTCTAAAGCCTTCAGCGACATTGGTTCTAATGGTACTTAACTAGTGCCGGTAAAGACTTTAACACTCTTTATTAATGTCAATATTTATTGCCACTAAAAGTTGTTTTTGTTGTAGTGTTAAGTACTCTTTTTCTTTATATGTTAAAGTCACAATAATAGAGGTTATCTGGTTAAAGAGTTCAGCCACAGTTAGTTCCAATTATTCCAACAAAGAAACTGATACTTGATCAATTAGCAAACCTCGCCAATCTATTTAACAAGTATGGAACGGGATAGCTAATCTGATAACTATCAGCAGTGTTGCTTGCTAAACACATCAGGATTTTTAAGAGTTTAAGTGAATTAACTCAGTTGACATGGACACCAGTTAAATCTGCAGCCAGGCCAGGGAATGGATAAAATATTTATTCTAGTTCGTGTGTTATTTCAAATGTTCCATTACAAACACACGTTGCTAGTTCCAAAAGGGAATTGCAGTCTACAGGATTAGCATAAGCAACAAGAGCAGTGCAGTTACTTTTAGAAACTGCAAATTAGTAGTCGGACAAACAGAATTCATACTAGTTGGATATCAACAAGGCAGGAGAAGATGTCACCATAGCTGCAGATTATATATTTTCTTTTTCGGTTTTTCCCACTTCATAAAGTTACAATTGTTACCATGTCAAATCATTTATGGTGTATCAGTGACTATATTTAACATACTATCACATGGTTAGTAACCTGGGTAAATTCATGAAGTATGTCCCTGTGCCTTGCGAGTTTCTGTGTAACGGAAGTGGTAGATGCTGCAGATGCCGCACATCTACTCATAGAATCATTTACATCCAGTAGCTTCTCAAGTAATGACTGAATCTCCATTTCCGTGGACTTCCACGACCTGCTGGATCCTAAAGTTGGGGAACCAGCTTCTACATAACCTGAATTTGATAAAAACAAGAATCAGAAACCACACCACAAGCCGAGTTGTTCAACAAGTTCCAAAAATCAGAAACAGGCCATATTTGCTTTGTTTGTTAGGTGAAGCTCAAAACCCAAACAAACCCATGACAGCCAATTTAAAGCTTGGGTGGGTAATCAGTAGTGTTGACCCTTAGGTCTTCATGGACAAAGACAAGCAACTAACAAATATCTACTGAAGTTTACCCCTGGTCTGTAACATAATTAGACTAATGATGTGTCCTGATCAGTAACAAGAGTAACAATTTCTGCAATTACAGTTTATAGTAATTATCTTTTTGCATTAGATTTGGTTGTATCGTACTGTTAACTCAGCTGTGTGGTAGAAAATTACATGATTTCTAAACGCTATAAGTTCGAATTATTTCTTGGTAACGATTTACAGTAATTTAGGGGTATATCAGGCCCTTTTCCCTTAAAACTTAAATGAACAAGTATTTGGTAGAGAACTTAAAGGTTTCACAATAAAAACCTTGTGTTAAAACGGTTGAGAGAATTCTATATTGAAATGAAGGAACTATGGAAAAAGTCAAAAAGGTAAGTTGGCAATGTAAAATGGACAATCAATGATGCACCGAGAGTGTAACAACACCCTACAGATAGGCAGTTTAGAAGCAGAGAATGAAGCCAACTGCATTTAAAGAACACGAAAAAACCCAGGTGGTAAATAGGAGGAAAACAAGGACGTGGCAGGAGTCAGGAAAAATGACTGGAAAGCCAACCTTTTAAGGACCAATCAGGTCAACACCAACTAATGCAAGCATAACTGACTGCTCCAACAGCAGCAACTGGAATCTTAACTTTAGCTTACCTATTACTGACTGAATGGCCTGGTATTGGTAATGAACAAGTGAGATTCTCTGAAGTGGATGGGCAAAGAATGACAGAATTTTGACAGTTAAATCAAGCAAAGCAGCAAAAGAAGGAGCCAATGAGGTCTTGGAAGCTGACATTGAAAACTAATGTTCCAAAAACTGGCTGGATTTGGATGGATAGCACTCAATGAGGCCTGTCCCACACATGATGATCTCCAAAGGAAGAGTACAGAACTATTGCAAATCGGGCAGACAAGTCCAGCACTGGTTCATATGAGATATCTGGTATATGTTCTCAGTTTATTTGGAGAGTTTGGGTGATGCAAGGGAACTTCAAAGGTACAATTACTAGTTGGAATGGACAGAATATGGACAAATGACAGGTGTGGATGAACATTCCACTTTTAATTTTGGACAGATGGATATAAAGGACAAGCGGATGTCTTGAGGAAAGCTTTGTTTTAGCTTCATCACTTTTAAAGTTAAATTATTTATAAAGTGTATATTTAAGGTGTAACAGAAGATAGATTAGATGCTATACTGGACATTTATGGATTCCTTACATGCATGAAGGACTGAATTCCGAAACCACCTTCATTGTAACATGACAGTACATACTTAGCACTACATTCAATAATAAGTGTTACTTTGCATTTCAAAAAATATCTAAGGTGGTTATTTACTTCCCTCAATTAGTCAAAGCTGCAGCAGAAACTTCTTGTCTCAAAAAAATCACTCATTTAGCCATAAATTAAACTTCAACCAACAGAATTGAACATGCAAAAAGGAAGATCTCCAAAATGATCCAGACCAGAAATTCAACTCATAGACAACATGTAATAAGAAAAAAAGTAAGATACACCGAATCAACATAGAAACAAAGTATCATGCTCTTCCTCAAAAAAATACACACACAAGCAAAAAGGAGCATGGCATTGATCATTCAATCAAGATAGAAGCTTTACACTCTCTGGACCAAAACCCACTAACAAGTTGATATAATAAAATCAAGGTAGAAACTGTACACTCTCCTAACCAAAGCTGCCTCTCTACCTCCATGAAGCAGTGGTAAGGTCTGAGGTCACCCTACCCTCCCGAGACCACTGGGATTTCACTGGATATGTTGTTGTTAGATCAAGATAAAAACTTCATCACTTTCAACATGAAACCCACTAAGAATTCATCCCAAAATTTGCAATCAAAATAACAATGTAGCACCTTGTGTACCAAACCATAAACACATAGATATAATGAATCAAGATAGGATCTCCACACTTTCTAAACCAAAACCCATCAACATTTTGACACAATGAATAACGGACACATATTTTCCTGAATTGAAGTTGAAATGCAATTGGGTATAAGCGATTTAGCAAAAATTGAACTTTTACCTCCTTGTGTGACCCTAGCACCAAGCTTTGCATAAGAAGAGAGCTTAACATCAAGATCACCTTCGATCTTGCGAGCCTCTTTGCGTAGTTCTTCCCACCCAGATTCTTGCAGTATCTCCATACTCAGATCCTTAGACATACGGATCTGATTTGGATCCGACCCGATCAATCTTGTAAGGAAATTCCTTCGTTCCTACCGATTGGGGAAATTGAGTTTGTGATCTGACAGTTATTACAGTTGTAGAGTTTATTTTTTGGATTCAGCACAAGCCACCATTCACCCTTTCTCCAATAAGCTTATACTCTCGTTTTTCATCTGTTTGCTTCTCAAAGCCTAAGAGGGTCAATTCTTAATATTATGATTTAAAATAAGGACGATATTTAAGGGCTATAAATCATTTAGACAAAAATAAAATAGATATTTTAAAATTAAATTATTATTAAAAATAGAATTGTATCGTTTTTTTTAATTAATTAAAAAAAGTGAGTAGAGAGTATATAAACATATAAATTATTATAGAAGTACTATAAAAAAATTTATTTCCTGAGAGCAGCTAGTTTTTCGTTTCTTTTCCCTTTAGTGGCATTTTTACAAAAATAAAATAAAATGGTTTGAGTTGGGTGAATCCGTGTACATTTCAATTAAATGAAAATCTATCAAGCATTGAATAACCTATTTGTAAGTGTTGGGGTAATTCCATCCATTAAAATTAGAGTAAATGCCTCATTTTTTATATATATATATATATATATATATATATAGTGTTCTTATTTAGATATATATTTAATATTTGTTCTGATTATCTAAAAATATGTAACAAAAAATTTTCATGCCTCTTATAAGTTATAAGAGAAAAAACATAAAGCACCACTAAAATTGTCTCGTATTTGCAATAAAACACCTTAACTTTGAAAGTGTCATATCACCCCATAGAACTTTTTATTATTTTCGTAAATGGGTCAAAATGACCCATTTCCTCGTCTGTGTTGCCAAGTGTAATGCTCACGTAGTATTCATTTAACCCGACTCGATCCGACCCGATCCGACCCTATTCTTTTCAAGAAAAATCTTCTATTTTTTTTTTGTTATTTCTTAACTTTCCCTAAAATCACATAACATATAAAAGTCTTCTTGTTTTCTCTTGGTGTTGATAATCTCGTTGTTGATGTTTCTTGGTGAAGATTTTTGGAGGACAGAGAATTGAAGGTCTAACATGTTAGGACTCTACATTATATGATAAAGATCTTCTTTTTTTGATTATAATGATTTTAAGGCTTATTATAGTGTAAAGAGTATTGGAATGGACGAAAATTAAAAGATAAATCACAATCTTATCTTATTGTGCTTTGGAAAGATGATGAATTCGTCAAAGAGAGAGTACCAACGTTGATCTTGCTTTGAAAAAACATGAATTTGTGAATTTAGGGCTACCAATGTCTCTTTTGAGTTTAAATTGGGGAAAGATGATGTAAATTAATTTAGATAAAAAACATAAAGTCACCACTAAAGTTATCCTAAACTTTTAAAAAGACACCTTAACTTGCAACCGTACTATTACCCCACTAAACAATTTTGAATAGATATTATTACATCATTTTTCGTCCACCTGACATAGAGAGTGGTGTGCACTCTCTCAAAGAGAGTGAACAGCCAAAATAACTAATATGATTTTATTTTTACAAGTATTATATTATAAAATATATTTTCTTAGTTTTCTTATTATTTTAACTTGTTTTCCTTTTTATTTTTTCTCATTTTTTCTTCTTTCTTTTCAAAAATTCATTGTCATCTCCATCCATTGAAGTTTTCTACTTTCAATATTACCATTTCTACCACAACTTCACCTTTTTTTTTTGTAATTACAATTAGTTTTACTCTCTTTAAATATCAGATTTCAATTAAGTTCTTTTAATTTTTGGGAAATTAATTGATTCTTTTAAAATTATCATTTTTAATTTTGAATTTATATGAAAATGAGTACTTGATGATACTTTCAAAATTTTAAATTTTCTTAGAAGGATAATTAATTTTTTTATCAATAATTCAATAAAGTCTAAATAATGATATGAATTCTGTAAAGAATTTGACCGAAGAAGAAGAAGAAAATGAAAAGAAATAAAAAGGAAGTATGGTTCAATTTGACATGGGGGTGGGAGGTGAAGAAAAAAAATGGATGGATGATTCACTTGAAAGTGGGAGGTGAAAGATGAAATGAAATTTAAGATATATCAAAATTAAAATTCAAAAAGTAAGAGAGAGAGATAAAGAAAGAAAAAGATAAAGGAAAAACTTAAAATGAAAAAAAATTTATATTTTAATTAAATTAACACGTGTCATGTAATGATTGGTGTGTGAACTCACTTGCTTCTTAAAATTTGGGGCTGATCGAAAAATGATATAATAATATCTGTTTAAAATTGTTTAGTGGAATAATAGGACAGTCTCAAAGTTAAGGTGTGTTTATGTAAACTCGGAACAACTTTAATGGTGACTTATGTCTTTTCTCATTAATTTATAATTAATAATAAAGAAATAAAGCAACATGTGACACTTTTAAACTAGTTAATGGCAGTAAAAACACTGCATCATGCGCCTCATGTACGTGGTAATAATTCAGACAAAGAAATGGATCAAAATGACTCATTTACAAAAATATTAAAAAAAATTGTAGGGTGATAGAACACTTTTAAAGTTAAGATGTCTTTATGCAAATACAAAATAACTTCAGTGGTAACTTTATATCTTTTCTTTAAGTTATAATAATGTATTTTTTGCATGATTATAAAATCTTACTTTCCAAATATGTATTGGTACAACTCTTTCACGTATTTTTCAACTAATATAATATATAGATAAAGTATATATTGCGTACAACTCATTCGAGCTTTTAGATAATACAATTGATATTTCCATCTAAATATAACTCTTTCATTCATACAACTGATATCCTCCTGAACAATTATTTTGCATGATACAATTGATATCCTCCTAAATAACTACTTAACATAATAAACATAAGTCAATAACTATAATTATGTTTCACAAATATACAAATTATAGATACATTTCAAAATTACGTTTCAAACTATAGCTATTTTTGAATTACTTTTTTTAAAAAAAATACCTTGAGTCATCTGCGGCCCTTAAAGTTGTCCGCATATTTCACTTGGACACCTTATCTTAGGTTTGTTCCAATTGAACACCTTTATTAGTCAAAAAATATCTATCGAACATTTTTTTATAGTAAAAAAAATTAAAAATTGTGTGTCATACACTTGCCACTGACGTGGCATATGACACGTGGTATTCGGCCATAATAACAATTAGTAAAAATAAAGAAAAAAGAGAAAACCTTTCTTTCCGTTCTCTTCTTTGTGGAATCCCAGAACAACGAACCCCCTAACGTCGATTCTTTCCAATTTTTTTCTGCTAGAACACACACAATGATCGCCGGTTAAAAACACGTGCACTCCTATAATAATCTTCACTCCACCTTTTAAATTCTGTAGCTGCTTTAAAGAAAATAATTTCATATTCATATTAGTTTTGTCGAAAAAAATTGAGTTCCGCATGAATTATTTTGAACTCAATTTAATTTTTGTTTTTGATGAAATTCTCTTCCACAACTCAAATGATAATCTTTATCAATAAACTCTTTTGATTTATTGTGTTTTGACAGGTTATTTATTTAATTGATATTTTTTTCAATGACGACAACATCGACAATAATATTGATGATGACGGAATAATACTTAAAAGAAAGAATGATGGATTATTTTAGAAAGGGTGTGTCGATGGTGGGAAAGGAATGGCGGGCGAGCGTTCTAGGTAATCCTATTGAATTGAAAAGTCCCATTGGAAAGATGAATTAGGGAAAAACTGCATTTTTTCTTTAAAAAAATTATGTTCATATTATGATTTTTCTTTTGTTGACATGTTCATTTTTTAATTGTCCATAAAAATAATTTTTTGACTTCATGCACCTCTTAAATGTGTATTACACTTATAGGGTGTGTTTGATACGAAAAAAATATTTTTTTAAAAAAAATATTTTCTAATTTTCTCATGTTTGGTTGGGTCAAATGTTTTGAAAAATGTTTTCCAAATCAACTCATTTTCCTCAAATTTAAGAAAAATGACTTCCCTTCAAAACTTAAGGAAAACATTTTGCAAAACACTCTTCCAACCTTCTCACCCCATCAGCCCCAACCCCCACCCCACCCCACCCCACCCCACCCACCCACACAAAAAAAAATAATTGTTTGTTTGTTTCTAAAAAATATTTTAAACTTCAAAATTTTATTTTTTTCACCTCGACCCTCGACCCCATTAAGTTTGTTTTTTTTTTAAAAAAATTCAACTTCAAAAATTATTTTCTACTCTAGTAAAAAAAAGAAGATAGTTCTCAAAAACCAAACACTAAAATATTTTTTCAGAAAATATTTTCTACTCACCAACCAAACATGAGAAAATAATTCAAAAATCTACTTATTTTCCGGAAAAAACATTTTCTAGGAAAACATTTTCCATGAAAAACATTTTCCATGAAAACATTTTCCTTCGTACCAAACACACCCATAATGTCATGTCATCAAAATGTATTAAGTAGGTACATATATTGAAGGATAGAGGTGTTTCATAGGTACAACCTCCTAGTTGATGTGTCTAAGTGAATTATGTGAACAATTTTAGTGGATTGCATATGACTTAAACCTAAAATAATCCTACATCCTTATGGACAGGGCGGATCTACGTTTAGAGGTGGGGATGCCACGACACCCAGTGATCTCAAAAAAAATATTGTATATATATGTATATACGTATAATCATTGAATAAATATTACCTTTGCCACTCAATAACTAGAAAGTGGAACAACTCAATTGGTGAAGGAGGGGGTCTACCACCTAGCCAACCACGGTTTGAACCTCACCAACAACATCTACTATTTTACTTGTTCCTATTTTTTTCTTTTCTTTTTCTCCATTTATTCTTATTTATTTACTATTCTTTATTAATCCAAATTGACCCCTTTCCATAATTAATTTTTTACTTTCTCTTGTACTAATTATTAATCTCTTGATATGTGTGTAACGTGTTTATTTTTTTTTATCAATTAGTGAGTACTGAATTATGAGCATCAAACAAATATTATTAAGAATATATTTAAATGGTAGTTTTAAAAAAACATAAGTTTTTAAAATGATGAATATTATAGTTAGATTTTTTTTAATTTAAATGTTCTTTTGATCTTCACCGACGTTCTTGATAAGTAAGATGACTAGCTGAAACTACAATTTTTATTCTTTTCCTACTATGTATCTCCAACAACACACAAAGTCAATGAAAGATGAATATATTATGTTAATACCATTAGATGGGTTTATACAAACTCAAATTTTAATTTGAAAATCTTTTTTTTCCCTCAAAATTTTAGCGAATGAGACATCTAATTCCAAAAAGGAAATAAAAAATTGAATTGTTTCATTATCTCTAATCACAAAATATCTTTTAAAAAAATATTACCAACATGCATATTTGATCGATTTATTTATTAAAAAAAATAATCAAAAACTCGAATTGTAACTCAAAATTAAAGCAACCGATCCTTTATCTTACTTGAATGTCGTGGCACCCCCGACCTTCAAATCCTAGATCCGTCTCTACTTATGGATGAAGAAAGTAGATGCATCATGCATGTTGCTTGAATTTGTGGTGCTACAAATAATGCCTTCAATTAAATGGGCTAAAATCGGACACAGAACGCCATTGTGTAGGTAATGGGCCAGTTGATCGTATTGCTTCTTTTAAGAATGGGCCTTTACATTATCCTCACTTAAAATTCACATTCAAAATCAGGTAAAAGACACACTTATTTGTTACTCCCTCTTTCCATATTAATCAATATTGTGAAGCGATACTTGAAAAATATTCAAATACATAATTTAAATCACATTTTTTCAATATAATTTTTTGTGAAATAATAAATATAACTTCATAAATAATGTAATTTATCTCCTAACATTTGCTCACAAGTTAAAGTGAATTATATTTTAACAATCAATAACTCGTAAAGTAAGTAAAATTTGATCAATTTAAATTATATATGTTACAACTAATTTGAAACAATGAAGTAAGAAAATGTGATTAACGATCACTTTCAGTGAACATTTCCATTCCGTTTCCTTTTTTGTCCACTAGTATGAGTGAAACAAGTTTAATTTTTGTACATAGATATATCTGCTTAGTAAAAAAAAACACTTTAAAATGCTACTAAAAGTTGATTATTAATTTGAGTAAAACAAACAACTACTAGAAGTTTTTAGTTGCGTGACGACTTCAAATGCCCTAAAAAAATGATTTTATGTTTATGTGGTGGTACACAAAATATTTCATCCATAGTATCCAATTATAGTACAGTTAAAAACTGTAATATCTAATTCTTAAATAATTACTCTAATATTACAAACTATATACCTCATTATCATAAATTGACTTGATGAAATATCTACACATTACTGAATTCCGAATATTAAAATGTAGATTTCATATAGTAAAAAAAAACAAGTGGAACATGCTATTTTCGAAATTTACTAGATATTATAAAGACAGATGTAGTAAAAATTACCAAATCAAACAATATACGACTTGATATGACTTGATATTTTCTTATATTAATCATTTAATATTTAAAATTTTATGAGGACCGATAATTAATATTTGTGCCGTGTAAAATTAGTATAAGGGAAAGGCTGTCCTTATCAACATTTTCTTATTATTATTTTCATGAGAAAAAAATATAATATATATCCATCAATCTCGGAAGAGACCAAATAAATTAGTATATTAAGAGCTACCAAGTAGGTCACCTCTATATCTACGGAAATATTAGTATAAGTTATGATTAATTAAGTTCATGCTAACCACTAGTTATATAAATTATTAATAACCAATATATTGTAAAGTTGAAAATGTTAGTAATTTAAATTAATTCTGCTTTTATTTTATATGAAAAGCCTAAAAAGTCGTCTTACATATTACTTAAAAACTCATTTATACTAGTAAGTATATATATAGCATGATAATATATAAACTTTCTTCCAGCCTATCTGGATTAGGTAGGTTTAATTTAGTCATCCTCTTCTCACTTGTATGTACAAGCAACCTGGAGTGGTAAGAGTGGCTCATAAGCTGTTAAATGGGCGGATTTCGTTGAATTTGAGAACGTTAAAATGAGTTTAGTTGATAAAAATTTTAAACTAAGGAATAATTATGTGGTTCACTTATGATTCGATGTTTAGCCAATTTCAGTCCAACTCATTTTAATCTAAGAAAGTTTTATCTATTTTCTTATAATTTAAGTATCTAAAAAGTAACATTTTCCCTTATTTGTGACAATATATAACTCATCTAAACCTAAACGAATTGCTCATGTTATGATTTTATGAGTTAATTTTGTGGCCCAAATAGTGGCTATATGTGATGTAGAGGTTAAATTTATTTTCCCTGGTGTATGGTTTTTAGACTTTTTAGACCCTCTAACAATATTTCCAATCAAGATCAAGGGGCGTTTGGTATAATTAGTGAAAATGGCTCTTTGAAAATAATTATTCATTTCATATTTTAAATCAATAAATTACTTTTCTTCTATTCATTACCAAATACTACTGAAAATTAGTACCAGGGAAGGTTTATTTGACACTTCTAGACTTGTATTATTGTATATTATGTATATATTTGTATATACGAAAAAATCTTGATAACATCTCAACCACTCCAATTATCTAATTGTTAACATATGCTGAGTATAATTTACTCCATTCTCACAATGAGAATTCGAAGGGCCGTTTAGATTTACAAAGTATACATAGTGAATTTAACTTTGCCTGATCAAACGATTGAAAGGGAAGTGCAAATATCAAGATATATATTATTATAACTAATTAAAAACATTGTTTATAAAAAGAACTAACTATTACTTCCTCCATCCACTATTATATGTCATGATTTTTATTTTTAGAGTTAAATTATAAAAACTTTGACTAATATTTTAAGATGTATTTTTTCATCATATTAATATGCAAAAAGTTGCAATCTAGAGTATTTTTCATATAGTTTATGGATATCTAATTTTTTTTGTTTAAAATATCAAAATAATGTACTCTAATTTAATTTTGAAAATTACTTAAATTGACTTTTAAAAGACGTAACATTACAAATAAAAATGGACGGAGGGAATATTATAATAAGCAATGTGAAGTAGGTAGCTAGCTGGTACAAACCACCGTACACACATGTAATTAACATCGAAAAGAAAAATATTGAAGATGTAAACTTGACTTTTATTTATTTTATTATATTAGGTAGTTGTATCAGAAAGTGAATTTTTTGCTTAAAAAAGGAGAGGGGGGAAATAAAGTTTTGAATAGATGGAAGACTACAATATTTTTTTTATTCCAAAGTCTAAGCCATGTGAGAGGATTTATATAATCATGATAAGTTAACTACTCATTAACAGATGTATAGCTATAAAAAAATGTTAAATAAAATACAGAACTTTGAAAGTTGTAAATTTAATAGTATCAACTTTCTTTAGTTTATCTATTAGTTTTAACTTATTTTCTTTAGTCTTAATCTTCTAAGTAATTATAATGTGACTCATAATAATTTTGAACATAATACATAAGAATAAGCTAAGCTATAGTCATATATCCTTTTCCAAGACAATGACATATATGATGAATTATTTGATTAGTAGTCTCTTTAAATACCTAAATATAAGTGTTATTTTAACTCTTTTCACGTTTATTAACAAAAAAATTATTTACTAATTTGTTCCTATTTTTTTTTAGTTTTTTTTAATATAATTTAATAGTATTTTAATAGTTGATACTATTAAGAAGAATTGATTCTTTAATATGAAAGTAAACTGTTAATTATTATGTTAAATTTCTAAGACGATAATTATTTTGGGACAAAATTGATTTTTTCACTAAAACAATACACTTTATGTCAAGAAAATGCCTACACCCTCGTTTTTTTGTCACAATTTTCTTTTTGAGAGTTTGTGAACTTTGATTAATATTTTAATATATATTTTTTATCATATTGATGGGTGAAAAAATTACAATTTATTGTACCTTCCATATAGTTTTTAAATATTTAAATTTTTATTTCAAAATATCAAATTAATATTAATTAAATTGACTTTGAAAAGATAAAACATGACAATTATTTTGAAATGTAGGGATTAGAGTAGTATATATCATGGTTTCTTATCGTAATAATTTAAAGTAGCTAGTGCAAAATCATGTCACGAGATGCAAAATTTTATTTTCTTGTGTTGGAAAAAGAATGATTAACGACAATTAGATCTGGACCCATCAATTTTTTCTTTCTTTTACTACTATACTTTTTAATTTATTTCTTAATCAAATCTCATCAAATCTTAAGCAGCAGATTTGTCAGGGTTGAATAATCTTTGTTTAAATTAAACGCCTCTTTATGTAAAGCAACTTGCTTTTAATTTGCGTCTCTAAAATTTTCAGAGAAGCCAACTGATATATACATATATATACATACTTCCTTCATATATAATTATGTATGAATCATACAGTATGATTAATTGTAAGTATATAACATATAAGTGCGTACACAGATCTTACTAAAGGACATACAAATGCAGATAACAAATTAAAAACCACAAAGGATATATATAGGTGTTTTCGGTATTAATTGATATTTTGGCTTGACATAATTTTATATTATATGTTGTTTTTGTTTAGTGACATTTGAGATAAAGAAGGCAAGAATACAAGTCCAAATTTGAGAGTATGCGCATGCATGCATGTAGTACTTAACAATAGAATAAAAGAAGAAAGATTTGAATTATTATTCCAACAAAAAAGCAAAATAAGAGCAGCCATTTTGAATTGACCCACACACCAACAATATCCAATTAAAATCATATATTATTCGCAAGAAACGGGATAGTTTTGCCTTTTGATAATAGTATGTTAAAAAATACAAAAGTCTCGTATTTATAGTTAATGAGATGGGTGAACTCCTTATAAGAGTTGGGTAATTCTCTTTTGGTTGAGCTAGATTTTAGGGTGTGAGTTAGACCTAAGATCTAATTTCACATGATATCAGAGCAAAGATCTGTCTCACCCAATGTTGGGGCCCCAAAAAAATCAAAATAGTATGTATTTGCATTAATTTTCAAACGGCGAAAGCTTAGCATTTGGTGATGCGAATACATTTTCTTGATTTACTTTCTTTAGTTTAATTTGTTTGTCTGTTTCTAATTTGAATATGGACAAAATTAAAAAAATTAAAGATTTATTATTTTTTAAATCTTGTGGTTATAAATTAAAAAAATATAAAATGTAAAAATTTAAAATTCCCTCTAAACTTGTATTTTTGTCATTTTAAAAATTAGAATTAAAAAGTTATAAAAAAAATTAAAAATATAATCTTATTTTAAAAAAACTTAAAAAGAAACTAAAATAAACAAATTGAAATGGCGAACTATCTTAGTGTAGACGAACCAATAAAGAATTTAATATGTTTTATACGTATTTTTTTAAGAAAAAAGAATCAGGCGATTTCATGCTTACTACACGTATAGTTTATTAGTACCAATTGATTACAATTGCACTCGACTATGTCTATTAATATTAGTGGATTAAAAATTGTTGATTATTACAAAATGACTAGAAGAAAATAAATTCATACCTTTTTGTTGTAAAAATAAGGGTCTCTTGTAGGTAAATTCTATCGAAAGAAAATATGAGTAACCTATAAAATCAATTTTCCATCAAGAAATCAGAGCCAACAAATTTATTAAAACTTAAAAGACTCAACTAGGGACTTTTAAATTAAGATCGATTAGTTGATAAACATAATTACCTAATAACCATATTAGTGAAAGATATCAAGTACTTTTTGTCTTTTTGAAATTAATTGAGATACTGCAAGGTGCAATTTAATCTAAATAAAATTATGTATGTTGACAACAGAAATTAATCGAGATATTGCAAAATGCAATTTAATCTAAATAAAATTATGTATGTTAACGTTGTCAACCGAGACATCCAATCTTGCCAATGATCTTCACACTTTGAATATTTTTTTTTGTTAATATATTACCTACACCAATTGCAGAGAAATTTAAATCTATTAACCACTGAATAGAAAATTATGACATTTTCAAATATTTTACGTATATACGAAAAACTCCCATAAATATAAAGATGAAGATCTGTTTTTTTTTTAATCAAAGATGAAGATATGTTTAAAGGACATAAAACAAAAAAATAATAATTCATAAATAACCTAAAAAATAAATCAAATATGTCGTGTCCGTACATTGAATTTGATATCTCTTGGCCATTGTAAATCCAGTAGGGACTTATATGTTTGCATTAGTGGATGGTGGGTTTATATTTTCTCCAACATTATATTACTTAAATATTAAGATGTTCGTGTGCATTCTTGGCCTAATTCTACAACTTCACTTTTACATAGATAATAATATATGCTCTAAAAGATTAGATAACATAATCTAGGGAATTTGTTTTTTTCCCAACATAATCTAATAGAGATTTGACAACTTGATTCTTCTTTAATCTTGCTATGTTTCTTTTTAATATTTTTAATCCCTCCCCCCAATACCCCTCTTTGTTAGTTGGATACAGTACATAGAGTGATTGAAAATATATGTTTTTAATATAACGTCCAAATGGTAAATTTTTCGCCACTCACCGATATTTATTTATTTTAATAACTTATCAACCTTTTTTAATAAGAAAATATCTTATTACAACCGAAAAATTTATCAATATTAAATAAAATATAGTATTTTATCATTCTCAAAAAGTATATTAGTACATTTATAAAAATAAGAATGAAATTTCATTAATGACCTAAAAAGATATATCAGTGTAAATCATCAAAAATTGCAGCTTATATTTGTAATAGTTACTCTGTTTGCATATTTGCAATTTAAATATACAAAACGAACAAATAATATACAAGTCAGTCTCCATAGGATCGTATCAAACGAAACTATAATTAAGAAATATAATTATCAAAATTATAATTATAGTAGTTGCTATTTCTAATGCAATTTTGGAAGGGCAACTTTCACATATAGCAAATAAAAAATTCATATTTGTATGCTATAGCAAAGTTTGTATAATTGCGCTCCATAGCAAACATATAATTGTATAATTCGCTATACATATATAATTGTATAATTCGCTGCCCTAAATTGTATAATTCGCTGGCCTCGCTATACATATACAATTGTATGATTCGCTGGCCTATTTCGCTGCAATTGTATAATTCGCTGGCCTATTTCACTGCAATTGTATAATTCGCTGCCTATTTCGCTGCAATATCTGTATAAAATTTGTTTTGCATACAATTGAATCGAAGTAAAATATTTGTATATTGTATAATTATAAGTGTATAGGAAGAAGATAAAAGTTTTTCTCCCGCTTTATACAAAAACAGAAACATAATTTATACACTTCTGTTGTATAAAGCGAGAAAAAATTGTATTTCACTGTAATTGTATAATTCGCAATTGTATAATTCGTTGGCCTTTTTCGCTGCAATGTTTGTATAAAATTTGCATTTATCTACAATTGAATCGAAGTAAAATATTTGTAATTGTATAATTAAGTGTATAGCACGAAGATATATTTTTTGCATGTGTATATACAATTTTCTCTCGTTTTATACAAAACAGAAACACAATTTATACACTTCTGTGTATAAAGCGAGAGAGGTGAGCAGAGGGAGAGTGGCGAGCGAGATGGGAGAGTGTCGAGCGAGATTTTTGAGAGAGAGGCGACTGACAAACTTTGGCAAACGTTTGCTATGGAGCACAATTAAATCAAACCATATCTACTCAATTTATTTTTAATTATTAATTTGCTATTATATATAATTATTCCTTTTAGAATAAATGGGGCCCCACTTTCACAATTAGTGCCCGTTTCTCCGAAACTTCGTGATTAACGTGGCCCACGTAGTTATCAAAAGCATCACTAGTAGACTAAAGAAAAGTACAAATAGTACGTAACGTACGGACAAACTTTTTGATACTTGCAATTTATTTCTTAATTTAAAAAGGAAAAATAAATCCATGGGAAGAAAATTTCAAATTCTTGACTATAATAAGTTGTAGAAAATTTGATTTTTAATTTTTTTCTTAATAGGAACTTTGAATCGTTCTCCACTTGCAGCCTCCCCCCAAAACGTCTCCATTTGTCTTTTTAAAAGCAATTTACACCTTTAAAGTTTTAATTTTTTTATAAAGATAAGTGTCAAAAACATATCTAAATTATTCACGTTTTTTGAGTTTCATATCTAAACTATTGAAAGTGTGAGTTTTATATCTAAACAATCACTTTTTAGCACAGCTCAGTGATGCGTGTAATGCACTCTCTCTTTTATATGAAAAAACTTTGACACATGGCATTCCACATAGATAAAATATTTTATCTAAATAAAAATTAAATAATAAAAAATTAATATTAATTAAAAATTAAATATTACTATCCAAATAAAAAATTAAATTATTTTTCTTATCTCACTCCACTACCTCCTCCACGTACCCCCTCCCCCGCAACAACCCCATCCTTTTTTAAGAAAAAAAATTATTTATAAAATATTTTTATAAATTTCATATTTCATATTCCATCCTCCCCCCCCCCCTTTCCGATAGAAATTGATATTATTTTATTTAAAAAAATCGACCCCATCCTATTTAATTTTTCGCTCCTAATTTTTATTTTTTTTACGTTTTTCTTATTTTGTGTTAGATGTGCACGTACATATATTTTTAGAAAAAAAATTCTACTAGTGTATCGAATATAACATAAACAACTAAAAAATATAAAAAGTCTTGTGGCGGCAAGTAAAACTATTTTCGATATGTATATCTAAACACTGGGAAAAAAATTGAAAGGGGAGGTTTAAGTGGGATGGGTAGAATTATATTTTTAAGAAAATAAAATAATATCTAAATTAGTATTTGAGGAGGGGAGGAGATGAAGTAAAAAATGAGATACTTTTATAAAAGAAATTCAAACAAAATAAAAACCTTAAAAAATGGTGTGGGGTAAGAAAAATATTTTATATTTTATTTTATAAAGAAAATATTATTTATTTATAATAGTTTTTTACTTTTTAATCTAACTAATACTAATAATTTATTTACATTTTGTCAAGATTGAATGTTTTGTCAATATGGAGTGTGATGCGGAAATTTTTTAAAATAAAAGAGAGAGTGTATTACATATACCATGATGAGAGTGGTATAAAAGAGAGGTGTGTTTCTCAAACTAAAAAGTGATAGTTTAGGTATGAAACTCAAATATTCAATAGTTAAGGTATGAAACTCAAAAAAAAGATATAGTTAGGTGTGTATTTGACACTTATCTCCTTTTTATATGATATAGAGAGTTTTTTAATGTAAAATATAATATTTGAACTTAATCCAATCTCAAAAGTTAGTTCACGAGGAAAAAAATTATCAAGTCCATATAAGTAGACTGTCTATTTTCTAATCAATGTGGGACAATAACCCAACTTAACACCCCCTTCACGTCCATGCTCAATTAGAGCGTCCAAACAAGATGAATTTGGCTCTCTACTATGATGTAAAAATATGACATCTTGATCTAACTCAACTCAAAATATAGTCAAAGTCAGTGTAAGCAAACCAACAATTCATTCCTCAATGTGACCTTTAACCCACTCTAGTTCATGACCAAGAGTCATATGAGTCTCTGGTGGGAGTATTTCATCCTTAATCAGAAATTTCGGATTCAAGCTCTGAGTATGGAGAATATTTTGATGGAGCGCCACCTCCTAATGGACCATGTCTGTAGTGCGTGATCCAAATTTAGTCGAAATTCCAATATGGACTTCAAACATCGGATGAAAAAATAAAAAAAGTCACATGATATAGTTGGACTATTATATCCTAGAGGGTACACGTCAATAGTTTATATGAATTATTTAACGTAGATTATACTGCAATATTCTTGAATTTATGTAAAGAGAGAGATGTTCACATTTTCGCCTAAATATTTATTTTATTTTTCATTAAGTTGGTCTTGGAAATACCGGAGTCTAGTTTCAACACCATGACGAGTCCAAACTCCAATGAAATAATTCCAATTTTTTTTTTTAAAAAAAGGAAACCTTAACTGGATGAAGAAAATAAGAAAACAAAACTACTTCTGTTGATTTAACCTAGGATATTATGGCCTTCTATATCAACACATATAAATAGAAGAAAAATCACTTTCTTAATTTGACCTATAAATATTAGAGGTCCAATAAGTAACCTGACTTTAGACACATCACTTTATTTCTCATTATCAAACTTTATTTGATACTTTATTCTTTTCATTCTCTCCAATTACTCATTGTTTTTTTGCTCTGACTTGTAACGATAGTTTATGCCAGAAATCAACTTTTTTCAATTAAATACTAATGTGCTTTCATGTCTTATTTTATTATACTAAACATATACTATTCAAAATAAAAAAAATATAGGGAGAAACATATACTATATATTAGCGTGTAACCACTAATCAGTTGTTATCTGAACTGCACTTATTAATGAAGTTATTGAAGAAGTCAAATCTTTGTGCTACTCCACCAAAATGAAAAATACTTATTTATTTGTCTAATGGTATATTATTTGAATGTTAGTTTCTTATTTGGCTACTTGATATTTCTTTTCTCGAACATAATAGAAATTCATTAAACTAATTAAAGATTCTGTCAACTACACATACTCACATTAACAAAAAAAAATAGAAAAAGAAAGTGTATTGGTCAACATGTAGACGATTTAGGAAACGACATGTGAAAAAATCAGTTTAGTCCGTTAAATTAGGTCTTGGATCAAACTCACACCTCAAAAGCTATCTCAAAAGGAGAAAGATTGGTCTAACCTTATAAGGAGTTCGTCCATCTCATAAACCACCAATGTGAACTTTTATCATTCTTTAACAAATACATTACTGATTCCGAGGAACTTGGGATTGCTTTAACAATTATAAATTCACATACATACCTAACAGACTCAACGTGCTAGAAATGAGACATGCGGAAAATATAGGAACAAATCTAGGAGGGTACGGTGGGGCGAAAGTGTTCACCTAAACCTCTTCGATATAATAATCGTCAGAAGTTTTGACCAAAATGAGCTATTTTTAAAATCAATTCATCAAAATAATACGTTTTTAACTTTTTTTACAAAACTAGTATAAACGTACTTCAGGGTAACGTTTTAGGATATTTTTATTTTAAAAATTCAACGGACAAAAAGTTAACGGGTTGGTGACGTTAAACGCATAAACGTAACTGTGAGTAACGTTTTAGGTGTAAAACGTTACTCAAGAGTACGTTTTTGGAGAATCCAATCACGGGCCACTGACTCCAAACCTGCAAAGGCGGAGTCAAATCATTCAACTGTAAAACGTTACTATGAGTAACGTTTTACACCTAAAATGTTACTTTGAGTCCCGTTTCTTAAGAATCCAATCACGGGCCTTCGACTTCTGCAAAATTAGAATATATTTAGCTATAAAACGTTACTCATAGTGACGTTTTACCTTAAAAATGTTGTTGTCAATTACAACACTCTGTTAAAGTCATATTTCTCCATTTTTCAAACTGAACAAAGTGACTATAAATAAATGTTGTTGTAATATTTTGCATGTTCAAATATAATTCAGCAAAATTTTTTCTTGTGTGGTCCATTTTTAAAATAATATTCACAAAATTTCATCAGGTATGAATTAAATAAGTGAAGTTTATCCTTTGTTATGTTCTTATTATAGCTTTAAAATTATCTTTCTAATTTAACAAATTATTTTAAAAAATATTTTATCTTTATGTGTAGGATTAAGATGACGAGCTTTGAACATAATGTGATGGTTGCTTTGTATTGGGGTGGAGAAATAATTACGGATATGAACGGATTTAGGTATACTGAATGTGCTAGAACGATTATTAGCATGTCGACTTCAACTACCTATGTTGAATTGGTTGGGTTGTTGCATGAAAAAATGGGAACATATAGTGAAAATATTCATATGGATATTTCTGGAAAATATCCATGTTCAATTCAAGGTAACAATACAAGGTTCATTGAGTTTAAAATTGAGAATGACCAATCTTTGTTACAATTTTTTTTCATACCTCAAAAATTTGCGGATAAGATTGATATAAATGTTTTGGAGATGTATGTAAAGACTGTATCGACAGATCAAAATATTGCATTTCAAGTTAGTGGTCATCATGGTTATCACATGAATTTGTTGGCTCAAAATTATGGCTTTACTACGATCAATCAACCTCATTTTGTAGAATCGATCGTTAAACCACCATTTCAACAATTGTTGATGCATGATCATCGATCATTTGGTGAAGGCTCAAGTAGTCAAATGCATATTGATAATAGTCACATGGAATATGAGGCTAGGTAAACAACAAATCTTTATTTTATTAAATTTTAGTCTAACAATTTAATAAGATAATTTTTATTGTCAGTATACACAAATTATCTATTATAAATAGAAGAAATTTTATTTAGAATATTTATTATCGCTTTTAAAACAAGCTTGTATATTTATAATTTTGCTAGAATTTGACTAATATTTTTTTTACAGAGATATTGATATCAAAGTTGATCTATATAATGATGTAAACGCTGAAATTAGTGATGAAAGTTCGGAGGAAGATGAACCTCCTCGTATTTAAAATCATATTAACACTTCCATCTCATATATCCCGTGACCTATGGGTAACTTGTTGAGTTAGCACCGATGGTTCAAGTGGACCGGGATCCAATCGATATGCACTATAACCAGTCATATACGTATCTATTAAACTAAAAAATTCATATGAAAGTAAATTAAATATAATTGTTAGTCCAAAATATAACAACCAAATCAAAGTAATGTACTGTCACCTAATGTTTTATTAAAATATTGAAAAATAAACTCAATTTTAGTAGAAGCGCATTGCAGGTCAACCTATTATAGTCTTCCCTTCATATTTTCATGTGAACATTTTTTTTCTTTGTTTTTCTTTTCATTGTTTCTCTTTGCATCAACAAGATGCATGAATTCAAAATAAAAACAGAACATGCAAATTAGAATTTCTTGAGTGATTATTCTATATAACCAAAACGATATAAATACGAGAAGATAGAAATTCTAAAATTCAAGCATTCCATCTACTAATTGTAAGAGAAAAAAAATATACCTCAAGGCTCTAACACAGAAAATTAACTTGATTCCAAGCTTTCCAGAAGATTGATAGCCGTAATTTATCGCGAAACTCGATATAACAAGAAATCTCCAAAATTAATTTGGAAAAACTACAGCTACCGTTTATCCACGAAATGAGATTTTGATCCATTCATTGTCTTCCTGTGTTTTTGTTCTTTCACGCCTCCTCTTAGTCCACAAATTACCGATCGGAAATGGAGTTATGGAGACTTAGAAAGTGAGCAATGGCGGCTGCCAATTTTTTTTTTACACTGAAAGGGGTGAAAGGGTTTAGCATCCAAATAACATTAAAGTTAATAAACAAAGTGACGTCGTTCAATGAAAGGGGTGGGCCATTGTCACGTTTTAATATAAAATCGTTACCGCCAGTAACGTTTATTAACTTAACGGCGTTAATTTTTTTTTAAAATCAAATAAAGCCTAAAACGTTACCATAAAGTACGTTTATACTATTTTTGTAAAAAAAAATAAAAACGTATTAATTAGGTAAAATTGATTTTTAAAATAGCTCATTTTGGTCAAAATATCTAATCGTCATCGACATATGGAGAAAAGTTTAGGTAAGATAGAATTAAAAGCAAAAGATAGGGCAACTTTAAGAATTAAAAGTCGAAACAGCCAAATGCGTCACTAATGAGTAGCCCACAAAACTTTCCCTATTTGCTGAAGCAAAACGCCCACACACTTATTTTACGTATCCTCACCTTATTGGTTTCTTTAATTCAAATTTATCTTTATTTTTGCCTTTAATATTCACATTTAATTTTCTTCAGCCTCTTATATATATTCCCTTCAGATTTCGTACATATTTTTTTTTTTAAATTCAGATTGCGTACATAAGCCCTCCAACTTTGAAAAAAGGGAAAAACAATAACGTGACTGTGGCATGCCTTCACCCCCCAAATCGTAACCTCCAAATACTTTCCAATATTCACTTTTACTTATTTATCTAGTATTAATTTGACATATTTTGTAATAAGTAATAATTAAATAACAATTTAATATATCATTTTTTGAATAATGTAAATTTAATTTGTGTGATATAAATTAAAAAATGACTATAGGTTCATAACAAAATTAAATTAGAAAATAAAAAGAAATTACCTTTTTATTTTTCAATCTAAACAAATAAAAGTAAGCTAAACTAATACACCATAATAAATTTAACATCTATGGAAATTAATAGAAACTTAGTCATAAACAATAAATAGATACTCCCTCTGTCTCAATTTATATGACACTTTCTATGTTTTGAGAGTCAAACAATTTAAATTGGATCGAAAATCTTATAAAAAAGTACTATGAGTTACAATAATTGATAATTCTAAATATTTAATAGATCTATAAAAAATTATGATCAAAGATAGATTTGTTTGATTTTTAAAATCCAAAATGTGACATATAAAATAGAGCAGAAATAATATAAATTAATGAAGGCATGCTATTAATTACTTTTTTTTTTTTTCTTAAAGTCAAATCATATAAATTTTGACTAACGTTATTTGATATATTATATTGATATGAAAATAAATTGTTACTTATATATTATTTAATTTTTAATTTTAAAATATCTAATTAATATTTTTAGAAATTATTAAAACTAATTATTGAAAAGCTTAATATACCAATTAAAAAGAAACGGAAGGAAAGAGAGTTGAAAAGTTAAATATTTTCCGTAGTATACGTACATGTACTATTTTTTTCTGTTTTATTTAGTGACTATTAGCCGCACATTCACCCATTTACAATTCAACATCATTTACTATATATAAATGACTCTCTGCTTCACCTCTGCACATCTTCACAAAACTGCTCAAAGAAAAAATAAATAATCACAACTCCCCCTTTTCCTTCTTCATCTTCAATTTTCTTCTGAAATAATTTTTTCAGATGAAAATCTCAATATGTAATAGTCATGTTGGATATACCAATTTCTCTTTGTGAAATTTGCCTTAATCTTTTTAGGTTCATAACTGATCCCTGGCCTTTTTCTTAAAAATAAAAAATTTCTCCTTATTTTTTTCCCTGCTACAGTAATTAAAAAAATGCGTAGATTTCGAGGTTTTGTGCTCAAACACCGAATCACCACACTTTTCCGATGTGCTTACCGGCGACGGAGTTTTCCGGCGAAGTACCGCCGTCTGGACAGACATACGAGGTGGGGTTCGAATTCAATTTCGAGGCTCTTAAACTGGACCCGCCGTCTCAAAACGAGAGCTAAGGCTATTTGCAGCAAGGGTAATTATTCCGGGTCGGGTCGGGGTTACATACATGTCGGGCAGGACCCGATTAAAGAGGAAAGTGTGCCGAAAGGTCACTTGGCGGTTTATGTGGGTCGGAAGGACGGTGATTATAAACGGGTTTTGGTACCGGTAATTTCTATAAATCATCCTTTGTTTAGTGAATTGTTAAGAGAAGCTGAAGAAGAATACGGGTTTAATCACCCGGGTGGTATAACGATTCCTTGTCGAATCTCGGAGTTTGAGCGTGTTCAGACCCGGATTGAACAGGGTCGGGTCGGGTAACCCGGAAAATGTGTGAACATGGAGGTGGTGACTGGTGATGCATGCAAATATCATTTTGATAATGACGATAATTATTAAGAGATTTTTGTAGTTTTTATTATTTTCGTTTTTTTTTTCTTTTTTAATTTTTAATTTTCGGAGGTTTTATTTGTGATGTAAGAATAGTTTGTGGATGTGTACAGTATTTATATAGGAAACTTCCCATCTCTTTCCAGTTTTTATTTTTATTTCTGCCTTTGAAACTGATATTTCTTTTAGTTTTTTGTTTTATCTATTTTTTTTCTTCTTCTGTAAATACTACTACCGTATATGATATATGATACGTATTCTGTTTGGCTATTACCTATCTGAGTATCAAGTTAAACAATTTCAAGTACAACAATTAGCAAAAATAACAAATTAAAGTCAAAATTATTCATTTGAAAAAAAAATTGAAATTCTTCTTATATAATTATCATGATACTTTCTAAAAACCAAAATTCTCGATCAATTTGTATAAATAAAATATCAAAGTGGATAATTATTTCAATCTCATACTTGAAGAAAATCATTTGATAATCCTATAGGAAAACCATATTTCAGTAACAATAGCTTGATGTGTGTTACTTTAATTTGTCCATAATATTAAAATTAGATGTTCAATGACTTAACACTTTTATGCTTTAGCATATAAGGTTTAGGAGACATCAATTTATTCATAGTTTTTCTTCATATTAATTATTTAGTCTCAAATTATTTTCAAGAGCTAAGATTATACATTAATTAACGTAGATACTATTATAAAATACCCATGTTAACCAGTGCTTTAAAAAAATGTGCAAAATTGAAAATGAATAGAAAAAGTAGTACTTCTAATCATAATTTAGAAGAAAAAAATAGCGCATGGAGGCGACTATTAAATTAGGACATATATTATATTTATAATAGTGCTACTGTTGAGATGGAAAATTATTTTTTAAAGAAATTTGGGAGTTAATTTGCTTCATTTTTATATTCTTAGCAACAATAAAATATACACAAAAAATAAATTATCTCTTAATTTTTAAAACTGAACAATTATTATACACGGGAATAATAGTCTAGGCAATTGCAGCATTGTCATGGATCTCCCTTTCTGATGTTATCCTTTGAGAAAGACAGTTTTGGAAACTCCAAGCATCATTTATTTTTCTATGAAATGGGAAATGAGTACATACAAATAATTGATTTTAATAAAAATGTATTTCCAATTTATTTATGTATAGTTATCTGTCTGTCAAAGTTTGCATGTAGATATTCTTTTGAGCACTTGTAAACTGTGAAAGTTCAATAAAATGGAGAAGAAAAATTTCGAAAAACGTTACTTACAATCGGTGCATATTAAGTGTAATAATTAGAAGAATATTAAAAGCAAATTGAAGTGATTTAATTAGTGTTAATGAAAATTTATGGTCAGATTTAAGCAAATAAAAAAGGAAATCTTCAATTTTACATTTCATTATACTTTGGATTCATTTCTACAGTTTTAATCTTTGTCATTAATAAACTTCATATTTGAAATAAATGAAATCTACATGATAGAATAATTTAAATAGAAAAAAAATAATACTTTTGACTATGGTCAAATCTAATTCTGGGACTAAATTACTCCATTTCATAAAGTAGATGCATAAATGATCCTTTTCCAGAAAGGAATTATTTATTTATGATAATATTAGGAAAAGTGCCTAACGCCATTCCTAGTATAGCTTATTAATTTTATTATTCTTTAATTATTTTGTTTCGATGCAAATAAATAAAAAACATTAGAATATTGCAGCTAACAAAATCTGCCGCTAAATACTTGTCAACTATAGTTATTATTTTTCGGACCTAATTTATATAGTTTACTTTCTTTTTAGTTCATTTCGAAAAAAATTACATATTTTTATATAAAGTAACAATTTAAATTTAAAATATTCATATTATCCTTAATGAAATTATTTATAGACACACAAATTTTTATCATTCATTTTAGATCATATAAGTTTTAATTTTTTTTTCTTTTTTTCCTCAAACTCCATATCGAGTCAAACTACGTATTTCACATAAAATAGGAAGGAAGGAGTATGAAGTAATAAAAAGTTATTCAAAAGATAACATATACTCCCTCTGTCCCATTTTATATGTCACATTTTCAATTTGCACTTGAATTAAAAATGATATAACTTCACCCTTCTATCCTTATTCAATGTTTTCTTAAGTCAACTTTATTAATAAATGACAAGATTAATTAACTACTCTATCAAGAATATAATAGGTAAAATATAATAATTTATGCATAAATTTTATAAAATAACAAGTATCATGGTCCAGCTATTATAGAAAAGGATGACATGCAGAATGAGACGGAAGAAATATAATTCATTTAATTAAATGTATGTTTTGACACAAGTTTTATCATTTAGAGTATTTAAAAATAAATTGAGGATAGTTTTAATTACAAAAATTAGAAGAAAGATATTTATGAGTCTTCAAAATATGTCTATGTAGACAAATTTCATTTTCACAAGAAAAGTATTAGGTACGTATGTACTCATTCTTAAACAGAATGTGTTGTTAGAAATTTGTGGTTATCTTTTCCTATGTGAAATATTGGAATATATAAAGTTTTATAACTAACCATATTTTTCAAAATTGACCCATTTTTTAAGAGGGAGAAAAATTAAAATGAATAGGAAGAAGAGTATTTGCCGTCAAGGAGTTTATCTCCACAAGTGTCGTTTTCCGCAATAGTGGGAGAATCCACATATATTCCAAGTAATGAACAAATTAATGTAAAAGAGAAACTTCACTTGCTCATCTTTGATAGTTGTCAAATTCTATTCCGTTTCATTTTACGCGGTTCATATTAACTTGAACAGTTTTCAAATTAATCGATCTTATAAATAATCTTTTTAGCTTTAAATTTGATTGTTATCGTTTTATATAATTATGTAATATAAAATAATATAAATTATTTTTCTTCGACAATTGATGAAAGCAAAGAGATACAAATATAATATCCACTAATAAACATAACATGGTGCATTATGTGATTATTATAGAGTATATTTTTATTAATATTAAAATTTTACACTAACATAAATATTCTTTTCATTTGCTGACAATTAGGGAGTAACACCTCTATGAAAATAGACTGGACCAAAGAGTATTTAAGAGCTTAAGATAAGTGGTTCTCCATTAGGCAAATAGAGCATAAAGTTCACCTCTTTTTTTTTAGACACCTTTTCCAAAAGGTTTTTGTATATTATAACAACCACTAATATTTAATAGTTTATTTTGGACCGGAGGAATCGAAGTTCAATATTAAGATCAACAAATTAATAACTATTCCCAATTTCTAGTCATATAAGAAGTATAGGTAATTAAATAGAAAGTTCATAAGAAGTCAGACCATTTAAGGTCTATTAAATATGCAGAGAATTTTCTTCATAAAATGAAAAAAAAATAGTTGGACAAAACTCTGTGTGAAAATGAGATTTGTGTTACAAATTACAATAAATTAAAGAAAAGTCTCGTTGGTGTGGCTGTTTGACAATGGTGAAGAAAATAAAATGATCGAAGGCGGAGATCAACATTTTCTCATATAAACAAAATTAATTGAGTATATAAACTCAGGGCTCCCTCAGTTTCATATTATTTGACTTATCACAATTGTTACCAATATAATTTTATAGAGTTATTTAATATGACCTATTACAATTGTTACTATTATTTTATAGAGTTATTTAACATGAAGACACTCCTATCGTTCAAAATAAGAAGTGTTTGTAGTTTGAATACACATCAAGCAAACTACTCAAAGTTCCAAGAATTTAACATATACTTTTACTCCTAATAAATACCTTGAAAAAAATGTCAGACAAAAGAACCTTACCATGTAAAATGTAAAACGATAATTAAGGAAGAGAAACAACATGGAAAAATCTAAACTTTAGGCAAAATTTTAGTTCTTAGGGGTTAGATGGATCCTATATAGGTGCCATCACTAATCGCTATGAATTTCTAGGTATTTGAAAGAGTGACAGTGGACCATGAGTTGTCATATTGATACAATACTACTTTGTTACTTATTTTAAATTCTTAATGTTAGTACGTCCCTAGAAAATTATAACGAGGGATTATACTTATGCAGGGATCAGGATAATTAAAAAAAATAAACAGCTTGATCCCCCATAAATTTCCCAAAAAGGAAAAAAAAAGACGACAAAAGAATAGTATGAATTAGTTGAGAAGGTGATTAACCAAATGGGGTTCTCAAATTCGAAATTATTAATATGTTTTAAAGTTTAGTGCACGAAACATACCTAATGTGATAAAGACGGTGAAATTTCTTATAATAAAATACTTCCTTCGTCCGCAATTGTTTATGAGGGTAAGGTCATACACTTTCCTCAAGAAAAGTTTAATACAAGGTGTAATTTGATTAATATAACCCTACTATATCAAGAATATTAAAAATCTACATAACTTTTCAATTGAACAAAATGAAGTAATTATCAAGGGCAGAATTGAAAAAAATGACTAATTATTTCTTGATTGTTTAAATTGACAATTAATTTTGAACATTTATTTTTAATATACCTGCCAAATAATTACGGACGGAGGGACTAATTAAAATTGAACAACGTGTGATAAACAAGATCATTCATAAATTCTTCAAATCCCACTTGATAAATGGTCCATATAATCTATCACCAAGGGTTATTATTACTACTAGTACGGAACCGTGCCAACGGAAATTAATATATATTATTCTTTCTATTTTAATTTATTTAAGTGATACTCTCTTCGTATATTTTTTATTTATTTCAATTTATGTGGTGTAGATAAAATTTTAAAAGTTATCAAATTATCCCTAGTTACAAGTAGTTGTGTTTGACGAAGTGTTGCCTGCTTGTAGCCTCTTCTATAGTATAATAAAATAATTATTTTCATTCGGTATTCATCTATTAAATTATAAATTTTTTTAGTTAACACTAAATTATTGAAATTACTTGTCAATGTGCAGTTTAAAATAACACCTAATTAAGTTGGAAATGTTTTTTTAAGGATAACCATTTTTATTTAATTAATCATTTTTAAAAAAAAATATTTTTATTCAATATTAAATCGATAATTTTGTTTGGCTAAGATTTTAGAAGTGCTAATGTGAAAGAAAATCTATATCTATATATCTATATAAAGCTGAATATCAGTTTGTTGATATGGTATGCTTCAATGATCAGTATCACTATTTATCTATATTTTCATAATTTTCAATTTTTATTTTTATTTTCTGTTCAAAAATATGTTTAAAAAAATTATTATTCTTTCAAAAATAATGATACAATAACTATAAATGTACCATAACTAAAAAGAAAACGTTAATTTTGCCAAGTTTAATTTGATTAAGTTATCGCTAAATCGTCAGTATCTAAAATTAATTAAAAGAATAATGTTAATCTAAGTATAGCATTAACTTAAAAATGAACATGAATTTTGCTTAATTTAATTTAATTAAATTACTACTAAAATTGGAGGTAACTAAAACTAACCAAAAAGGAACATTAATTAGATTGGTCGTAAGTTTTCTTATACCAAAATAACTAATGACTAAGAAAAAATCTTTTTGGCCAGAAATTTGGTCAAAATGAATTTTTTTCTATGTAATTTTATTTTTTTAAAAATATTTTTACCCATTTATCTTTAATACCTTTTACCAAAAAATGAAAGAAAGATAGATTTATTTTAAAATAAAAAAGATATTATAATTTTTGGCCCAATTCTAACCAAATTTTATGATCATTTAACACTTCTTAATGACTAAATATTAGCACTAATTAAGAGATTTTAATTTTTCTTAATTGTGAAATTAATTGTTATCGGTAAATTTTCTTCCTTTCCGTTTTTTTCATCAACATTTTATTTATTTTCAATATATTAATTAGTATGCATTAATTTTTGAGTAATTATATTTTAATTAATTTTGTGTGTTTTCATATTCTATACTTTTGTACTATATATAGATAGAAGTGTTTTTTCTCTTCATGTAGTAGCTTGCTTACAATATTTCATATTTGTTTTTACTAGATTGTTAGTCTAACATTTTTTTCTTTTTTTTCTTTTCTGCGTTGATCATTCTAATGGATATGATTTGATGATAATGAATAAGATTGTGAAGAATGTGGAAGGTGATTTATTTCACGATAAAGGGTGATGGTTGAGTTATGAATTTTCACTCTTTACATATAAAACTAAGATGACACAAATTAAATTCTCTTTTGTATGTTCAATCTCTTATTTGACTTCTTGATCACCTTAATTCTCATAATGTATTGTAAAATTATGTATATTAAAGTTTTTTTTAACAGAATGTGTTTGATAAGTGGATTAACTAATGTGGATAAAAAGTCATCCATGAGACAATTAAAGAACAAATTGAAATGATCGGTGAGAAAATTTATGGAAAAACACTAGGAATTCACGTATAAATAGGAGTTGAGAATTTACCTCGATAGTATTTCTGCAATATTTTGTTACATTAGATATTTTTATGACAATTACAGGACACTTCTTACTTGGTGAAGTTATTTCTAAATTAGACGATCAATCACTTTCTTTATTGCCTCCATAGAAGTTTGCTAAATGAGTTTATTATGCATGTTTCTTATAGAGTCATAAGTAATTATGATTGTTTAGACAATTACATTATGATACATTGATCAATTTTTTGAAGAAAAAATTCGTGCTCTTTTAAATATATTGTCTCAAAGCCTATATCAAATATGCACTTCACTTTGTTAAAAAGTATGTTGTGTGTTTGTGTTTTTATGATTTTAGCTTTCTTAGGTTTTATTTCATTTTGTTTTTATTTGAAATGGAAATTTACTTATTTTTAAATGCGGTTCATTTAACACTAATAAAATATTATTTTTGTGTTTTAAAATATAACAAAACTAAAATTTATTCTACCGATATGAAATTATAAAAATATTATTTTTAATTTATTGATTGTTTTATAAACCGCGCGATCAAATTCACAAATTAGCATATAAAAAAGATAAATAAAACTATATCCTTATTTAATAATAAAAAACTAGTAATGTTTGTCAACTCCCGTAATTTACTATGTGAAATGAGACGGAGTAATCTTTCCTAAAAAAAATTGTGAAATACCTCAATTTTTTAAAATAAACAAATCCTTTTCTAAAATAAAAAAACATTTTTGACTTCCTAAAAGTCGGCCTTTCCCAAAAAAAAAGAAGTACTTTTTTGAGTTTTAGAAACTTGATCAAACAAACTTATTTTTTCATTTTTCTCCTCCCGATATCCTATTATGTATGATTCTCTTTTGATTTTTTTATCAGCAAAAATAGCTTTTTACTTTAGTGATAATTCATATAATATTTTTTTTAGATTACATGTATAAGTTATCGAACAAGAAGAACTAACTATAAGGATAAGAATTTTTGAATATATATCTTCCATATTTTGATCTAAAAAAAAAAAAACTTATATATTGCAATAGAAGATTTTTTTAAAAATAATTATACTTTTCATGGCGTTAATTCTATAGTTTATTACTTTATTTCATTTTCGATTTGTCTTTCAATAAGATAATATAATTGAAGAGCTCTAGAAGCTAGGGGACATTTTAATTAAATTGTCAAAGAAGTAGGAAATGCAGATATAACAAGTCTAAATAGTTGAACTTACCAAACAACTCTAATATTTTTTTATTGAGAAAATTCATCCACTTAATTAATTAAATTAATTTGAAAGAATTAATTGCATTAGGCCTGTTACGACTGTTGACTATATAACGTATCCATCAATCGTTTAGTAAACGCTTCATTAAATTTTGACAAAAATTCAAATTTATATACTACCATTAAAGATGTGCTCAATTTTACCTTTCAAAATTTGGAAAAGAGGGATGAAATACTCAACAAACTATTGACAAAATACTTTACATTCATGGTGGGGGAATTAATTAATGTGACAAGTACTTCTATTACATACACCTAATTTGAAAAAATAATCTTACATGATATATCTGGGAATATTTTTATAAATGTATTTTCATCTTTTAGAATATCAAAACTAAAAAAAATTCATACACCATCTCACGCGGTTACAGGGTTCTACAAACAAAAACGTAATATATGACATTTAAACTTGAAATTTCAAAAAGATTTTAAAACCCAAGTAGACTATTCTCTCCTTATGAAGTATAAGAAAAGAGAGATATTCTTAGGGATAATTGTATATAATAGCAAACTAATAACCTAAAATAAATGGAGTAGATAGGGTTTGATTTAATTGTGTTCCATAGCAAACGTTTGCCAAAAATTGTCAGTCGCCTCTCTCCCAAAAATCTCGCTCGCCACTCTCCCATTCTCGCTCCAATCTCTCGCTCGCTTCCTCACTTTTTACACAAACACAAGTGTATAAAAATTATTTCTATTTGTATAAAGCAGAGAAAACTGTATAAATACATATATTTTTGTTCCCCTCTCTCCCCTCTTCCAGATCTCGCTCACCACTCTCCCAAATCTCGCACGCCACCCTCGCTTTTCTCACTTATACAAACAGAAGCGAAATGTATAAATTGCGTTTCTGTTTGTATAAAGCGTGAGAAAATTATATATACACATGCAAGTACATATATTTTCGTCCTATACACTTATAATTATACAATAAAAATACTCTCCTGCCCAGTTTCTTTTGCCTTTCTCTCTTTCTCGTTTTATACAAATTCAAATTGTATCTAATTTCTCTCTTTCTCGTTTTATACAATTCGATTCAATTGTATATTCCCTGCCCAAGTCTCTTTTGTCTCTCTCTTTCTCATTTTATACAAATTCAAATTGTATATAATCGTTCTATACACTTATAATCATACAATTCGTTTTATACACTTCGTTTTTATACAATTCTCTGCCCAAGTGTCTTTCTCTTTCTCGTTTTATACACTTCATTTTATACAATTCGCTTCAACTATATATGTATAGCGAATTATACACTTTCTATGTTTGCTATGGAGCGCAATTATGCAAACTTTGCTATAACATACAAATATAAATTTTTTATTTGCTATATGTGAAAGTTGACCATATTTTTACGCAATAAATTTGGCTAAACAAAGTACTTGGTGATTAGCATCTGGTTCAACAAGTGCAATTTGCCACCTAAACAATTGAGTTTACCTCTAGTCATATGTTTAAACTTTGAGGGAATCAAAATCTATTTAGACACATACAAATAATAATTTTTTGTTGTTGTTGAGCCTCTTGTGTCCCCTAGATCCAGCCCTAGGGCATAAGTTTAGTAGAAATTGAACTTATGTAAAAAAATAACTTGTCGAATATTATGGTATAAAAATATTATGTGAAAAAATTATTTATTACGAAAGGCATAATTAAATATCAACCAAAATTGGGTCAAAAGTGCAAATGGCCCTTCTTTTAGACCTGGTATTCCCCAAAGTTTAATGTGAGATATGCCATATAATTGTTAGTCGGTTCATGACCCACAAATAATGTCAATTTCAGCCCAATTAGATTCAAGCCCAAGCTGTTAACCAAACCAGATCCAACTAATATGGCTAAATTATTGGGCTTGAGATTTTGTGGGTTTAATTATGAATTGTATGCAAAATACAATCAATTGACATTCACCACTCACAAATACTCACTTTTTTTAGGAAAAATTATGCAGAATAGAAAGCATTTAATTTATATTAGGTACAATAGGTATAATTTAAGAAAATTGTACCTCGCAATTACAATTTTTATAATTTTTGCTATTAACCTGATTTATATTAGTCACCTTATTACAAACCCGAAATTCTTATAAATCGATTTCTGATTGTATAAATATAAAATTTTGTAAATGGTTATCTAGTTATTTGTAAATGATTTATAAAATATTCATAATGAATCACCGTATTTGTATATTGGCAAGCGGAACATACAAAGAGATTCTGAAAAAACATAATTTGAATATACTTCGTTTATTTATATATTCGCAAACGAAATATACAAACGGGCAGAAATATACAAACTGCAGCCTTTATAGCAAACAAAACTATACCTATGACGCACAATTATCGAAACTACAGCTATAGAGCCTTTTTATGTCTATTATGTTTGCTATTTTTGAAATTTTCTCAGCTAGAAGGCTGACTGGAACAGTGCTCATTTTAAAACAGGCTAAAATGAAAAATTTGTAACCTCATCCAGTTAGTGAGTGACTGACTGATCTAATAAAACTAGCACATTTTGAGGACTATAACAATAGTAAGATAGGAATACATACAGGTTCCTATAGAATTTATTCGAAGAAACAACTCAAACTGGAATAATCTAGAATCCACTTGCTTGGACTCATCGTTTGGTTATCAAAATGAGATAGATAAAAATATTCCATGAAATTAACTTACCTGATCTCACCTTATATATGATATAGCAAAAATCACAATTTCAATATAAACTGATTCAAAAAACTACAATTAATAATTATCAAACGCAAGATAAAATAATTTCTTATTTTATTTCTAGATTGTTATTGGTTGTAGCATCAACCAAATAATCCCAAAGGTACATGTACTAAAAGAAGAGCATATCTCTACTAGTCGCTAAGACTGGGCACACAACTAAAGCTAAAAACACAACACTTTAATTTGTTTAATTTAAAACTATTTTCCTCGAAGTCCACAAAAATCAAAATCAAAGCATCAAAACCAAAAAATGAACAATATAAAAGGAAGACAAATTCCATAAAATCCCAAATGAAAAAAAAAGAAAGAGAAGAGAAATGCTGATCATCACAAATCTTACACAACATTTATTCAAACCATCTTCTTCTCTTTCAATTTTCTTCCTTTACTTCTTCTACACTTTCTTACTTCTTAATAATAATAATAATAATAGTTACTTTGTTAAAGCTCACATTTTTATCTATGCAGGTTGTTCACAAGACAAATATCAACCTAATTCTCCTTTTGTTCCAAGTTTAAATTCTCTACTCTCTTCATTAGTTTCTTCTTCTTCACAATCTCTTTACAATAGTTATGCTTTTGGAAATGACACTTCAGCCCCTCAAGAATCGTCTATTTACGGTTTGTATCAATGTAACGCTGACCTACAATTAAAAGATTGTTCAACATGTGTGGCTAGTGCCGTTGGACAAATGAACATAGTCTGTCCATACAATTTTGGTGCTATTTTGCAATTAGATGATTGTTATGTCAGATATGAACATGAAGATTTTATTGGAAAACCGGACACGAGTTTAAGGTATACTGATCTCATTTAAAAATTTAAACTGTACGTACTTTTAATTACTTAATTATATTATATGATGTTAACAGATATAACAAGTGTAGTAAGAATCAACTACGAGGTGACGGAGAGTTCATTAGACATAGGGATGAGGTTCTTGCGGGATTAATTCAAGGTGGTGGTGGGGTGACGGGTTCTAAGGTTAGCGGGTCGGGTTCAATAGAAGGATTTGCACAGTGTTTGGGTGATTTGAGTCCTGAAGACTGTTCTGCTTGTGTTTCTGAGGCTGTTATGAAGTTGAAGGACATGTGTGGTGATGCTGCTGCTGCTGATGTTTATTTGGCTCAGTGTTATGCTAAATATTGGGGTTCGGGTTATTATCACTCCTCCGGTAAGAGTTTAACTTCTCTATGCTGATAGCATGAAAGTATAATGATTTTTGTTTTTACGTTATATAAGTAATTAGTTATTCTTGTCATCATGAAAAATGAAATTATTTATTTATAGATAGTTAAAATAAAATTGTACTATCAGTATAGATGTTAGTTATTTTAATTTTTTACTTCCGTTTTTTTTTTTGAGTAAATACATGGATAATGAAATAGTTTTTAGATGATTTAATCGATAAAGAAAGTTAACTTGAAACTCACGCATGATGTTTAAGTGTATTGACTAATAATAAGTAGGGTTTATTGCTATCTAATGAATGGTGTTAAACTTTCAATGTGTAAATTATAAGGAAATTATACTATTGCATAAATTTGATATAAAACCAAATTTTATACTGGCAACTTCATGATGTAATTACTTCATTCGTTCCATATTAATAGTAACTTTAGCTTAAAAAAAATGATTCTAAATATCATTAGGATTTAAGATTTAAATTTGAAATTACTCCCTCCGTCCCAAATTAACAATTGTTTAAGCTCATAAAAGAATGATTCTAAATATCATCTTAGAAATTTAAGATTACACTTTGCAATTTTTTCTACTATAGCCTTATAATTATTTTTTAATGTTGATCAATTTTTTTTAAAAAATAATCTAATCAAGAGGATATTTTAATAAATCCTGTCTTTGTATTTTTTTTTATGGGCGTACAAAGAGCTAAAACAATAATTAAAATGAAATCGAGGGTTATAGAACTTTGCCATAGCTAGAATTTCATTAAATGGATTTTTTTTCTTTTGTGATTGTTTGTGTTTTAAATTAACAAAACTCTTCCAAATTAATTCATGAGGGACTTTTCAAGCCACTTATATATACACCATAGGATAGAAAAGCAAAAGAATCAATCACATTTTCCGATAACAAATTGTATCCAAAAAAATTCTTTTCCTATAGCATATATAAAGTTAGGAATAATCCACTTTAATTTAAATCTCTAGGGAATTTGTCCATTAGGATATGTTTTGTTTTTAAAGTTGTTATTCCCTCTTTCTTTTAAGCTTCACTTTCCACTTTGTTCCTATCGTACATACATAAAGTCCCTTTATATCATATCAAAATTGCACAAAGTAACATTTGTACAATAGGTCAAAATCCCTATAGAATACAGAATTCATAATGCTTATCATATCTTCTATAATTTGCCTCTAAAGTAGCACTACAAATATCGTCAAATACAAAAAAACAAAAAACAATTACTCTTGAAAAAGTGCCTAATAATTCGGGAACAATATTCTATCGCTCTTGCGTCAGAAATAAAAAAGGGCTAATAAGCAATTCATTAAAGCTGTGAAATGTCAAAATCCATAAAATAAGTAAGGAGAAATCCTTTTTGGCGTATTTATATTAATAACATCTTTTCCAAGTTAATTTTATGCTGTAATTATATTATAACCATTTTTTGTCCTTTTTTTATTAAATGATGAGTTGGGACTTGTGAACATTATTTTGTAAAAATGAATTTTGATTATATATGTTTACTCAATTTGTGAACAGATCGTACCAATGACGATGACGTAGGGAAAACAGTGGCAATAATCGTTGGAGTATTAGCTGGCGTTGCTGTTTTCATCGTTCTCCTCTCAGTTTGCCGCAAATCTATAGGTCAAATTTCTATACTAAATCAATTTATTACCGTATCACAATTTTTATACGATGTTAGCCCTTATATTATATCTTTAGGCCATTCTCTAAACTTTAGTTGCCAGATCAAAGCATCCGAGTTCTTGAACTAATTTTTGAAATTGAGTTAATATTGGAATCAAAATTTAATTTCTTTATCGTCTTATTACTACGTTATAAATTTTTTTTTTCTTGATTCTTTGTAGGGTAAAAAGAGAAAGAGAAGCTTAAGCATGGCCAAGGAAGTGAAAGGTCGAGTTATGTAGTTTTATTTGTTAGAAAGCAATTATGAGTTCCACTTTTATTTTGGTTAATTTTATTAATTGCAAATTGTTAGGTGTATGGACTCTATTTTTTGTTTATTAGAAGCTATCATCATGAGTTCCACTTATGAGTTCCACTTACTTTTATTAATTTATATTAGACACAAACTTTAGGTATGTCAAAAAAGTTGAATTTCATCTTTTGGCATATATTTTAAATTTCAGCAACTGAGAGACCAACTTTGGCATAAAGAAATAAAGAATCGTCATCCTTTAAATCATCAACCAATTACATTTCAAATGAGACAATCTTTCGTGGGAATATTTTAGAGATTTTCTTATCGAATGTGCAATCCAGCATATTGTAAGATTTTTCTACGATAAAATACTACTTGAGTGACTAGGTTTTATCTCGTCTTCTCTTAAATTTCAAATGAATATCGTCTTAACTAGTTTTAGACATATTTCAGTTCAAATCAAAAGTCTGCATTGCATTTTTTAAAGGGAAATTTACGTAAATATACTATAATAAAAAAATATTTATCATTTATAGCAATAATATTTCTTTTTCACTTGATCACTTTTAATTTATTTATAATATAAGTTTAATTCATATTATAAAGAACAATTTTTTATTCACATATAATACAAATTTTAATGATAGATAATTCATTTATCACACATTTTAATACACTTTTAATACAATGTGTCAAATTTTTACCAAACAAACCTAATATATTTTAAAAAACAATTATAATTCATATATAATTCAATTATATTGCATATATAATTCACTTTTAATACATATTGCAGATTTAACATAGTATTGCTATAAATGGTAATGAATAAAAAGTATTGCTAAAATCAGTAATTATTTATTAAAATGTACCAATATATGTAGGAAAACTTACATAAATATACTATAATAACAAAATATTTACCATTTATAACAATAATATTTCTTTTTCACTTGATCACTTTTAATTCATTTATAATACAACTTTAATTCATATTACAAAGAACAATTTTTTATTCACATTTAATACAAATTTTAATGATAAATAATTTATTTATCACACATTTTAATTCACTTATAATAAAATGTGTCAAATTTTTACCAAATAAACATAATATATTTTAAAAAACAATTATAATTCATATATAATTCATATATATTGCATTCATAATTCGCTTTTAATACATATGACAGATTTCACATAGTATTGCTATAAATGGTAATAAATAAAAAATATTGCTAAAATCAGTAATTATTTATTAAAATGTATCAATTTATGTAATTTTCCCTAAAATTGGGTTTTGGTTTGTTGGGACATCAATATTAATTTTTAAGTTCAATTATTCAATTTGTTTTTTAAATTTTTATAATTTAAATTTTATTAACCGAAGAATCGAATCCCTTAATTAAATAGTATTAAGGTAGGCTATATTTGTAACAATTTACATTTATGTGGGTACAACCAAGGAAATAGGCCCAATACAAATTCCACCAATATCTAGCTGACTTCCCAATTTACTTTTGTTCGATTTCAACCGTAAAAAGCCCAATTATCAGACAAAAAGGCCTAATATGGTGATATACAATTGCAAAATAAACCAAAATTGTAACAACCGAAAGCTGAATATATTGAGTAGTAACTTTCACATATAGCAAACATAAAAATCATATTTGTATGCTATAGCTATAGTTTGCATAATTATGCTCCATAGCAAACATAAATATGTATATTTCGCTATACATATACAAAAAAATAGTTGTATAACTCGCCAACATTTACAAAGAAACTAGTTGTATAATTCGCTATACATATACAAAAGAAAGCAGTT
Organism: Solanum lycopersicoides; assembly: GCA_022817965.1. Classification (NCBI taxonomy): domain Eukaryota; kingdom Viridiplantae; phylum Streptophyta; class Magnoliopsida; order Solanales; family Solanaceae; genus Solanum; species Solanum lycopersicoides. The sequence goes on from CM040618.1 coordinate 116,664,304, forward strand.
GTATACAAAAGATCAATTGTATAATTTGTGTATGTATAAAATGAGAAAGAGAAAAAACAAAATAAAACTGGGCAGGAGAATATTTGTATTGTATGATTATAAGTGTATACAACGAAGATATATGTATTTGTATGTGTATATATAATTTTCTCTCGATTTATGCAAACAGAAACACATTTATACATTTCGTTTCTGTATGCATAAGCGAGAGAGGTGAGGGTGGCGAGCGAGATCTGGGAGAGGGGAGAGAAGGGAACGGAATATATGTATATATACAATTTTCTCTCGCTTTATACAAAGACAAACACATTTTATACATTTGTATTTGTATAAAAGTGAGAGAGGCGACCGACACTGCCACCAAACGAGAGTGGCGAACGAGATTCCACCCGGGAGAGAGGTGAAAATAGCAAGAGTTTGCTACAGGGTACAATTGAATCAAAGTATATTTATAACATTTAATTTGAATTAATAATTTACTATTATATACAAATTTTTCGAATATATTTCAGTTTGTAATATTATCGAAAATTGAAAAATCAAACTAATTTCTAACCAAATTGAACTCATGGAACACCCAGCCCTAGTATTAACTCTTCTTCCACCATTATTAATATCGAGTATTTACAATTTGTTCTTCAAATAATTTTATCTTTAATTTTTGTACTTTAAATAAGTTGGTTTTTAAATTTTATCCTTCAAAAATTGAACTTATATATATCTAACCGGGGACATATATAAATTCTTTAAAGTAGCGGATATATAAGTCTGTTAACTGGATTGGATCAAACATAAGATCATGATTGACCATAAAATATGTATAAATTAAGAAAGAGACGTGCATGATGATACAATGAGGAAAATTAAATAAAATTTAGGTATTATCAATTTATCATGATGAATATTGCAAAAACATAATTGGTCTAATTAGCCAATAATTAAATATTTGAAATCTTTGAGAGAGACTTTCATTAATCCCAATCAAGTAACTATTTTGGTTGGTGACCTATGTAATACATGTTGTGTGGTACGTTAACATGATAATGCGCACTTAATGTGGTGCTCTTGACTTAATATACATACTTAAATTTATAACCACAGTTTACTTAATTCTTTTTCGAAAACTACAATTGAAAAAAGTGCTTGTCACACTCTTGTATTTAATTATTTAAGTGTTTAATTAAAGCGCTACATGTAGCTTATCAATATTAGTCAATGTTTCTGCCTAAAATGTTTGCTGATAATAATGTTTCTAATCACATAATGTACCAGAAAGCTGTTGAGGCATCATGGATAGTGATGGATCCCTAAGGGGCCAGATGAATTGAGATTATATCACTTTAATCCCAAGTGGTTATGATTAATGAGTTTTGAAGTAATTTTACTTTATGGGTATATTTGGTACAGAAAAAGATATTTATCTTTTTTTATATTTTAATTGATTAAAATTTTGAAAATTTTGTCTTTGTTATATATAAATACTTATAAGATGATAATTTTTGCTTACATAAAAATTACATAAAAAAGAAGAAGTGAAGAACTTATTACCGAAAAAAATATTCATGTTCATACCAAAAGCACCCTATTAATTATTATCTTATAAATAATTAAGGCGCATTATAAACTAAAAATGACACTCCTCATATATGCTTTTTTGGGAGTTGATCTCTTAACTACCTCTCCCTATCACCATTTAGTTTGAATTATCTCTCTTTTAAAATGTGTAAATAATATAATCTAGTATTATATTTGAAATTATCCGCAATTTGTGAGATATAAATTATTAAGAGCTTTTTCCAACAAATAAAAGTAATATGATTGGCATACACTTTTTGAAGTACACTAACCAAGTATTAATATATACCCCGTCCACTTCACGTGACACTATTTGACTTGATATCGTATTTTTTACAAAAAAATTTAGAAATTTGTGATCTATAATAATCCTTAAATATTTATGTGACGATAAAACATTTCACTAAGGCTAAAAAGGAAAAATTTAAAGTTAAATTGATTTTAACCATAGTAAGATGACATTTGTTTTGCACCGGACTAGAAAAAAAAGAGTGTCATATAAAATGGAATGAGGGAGTATAACTTAAACTCAGTTATAAATAGTACTACATCCCAGGCTTGGCGCTTAGTATATCTTGAAAAGAAAAGCAAGATGCTTATTATCTTTTAGACTTTAATACAATACTAGAAATGCACGAGAGTAAAGTTCCCATTTCACTTGACATCATTTGACTTAACGCGATATTTTTTAAAAAAAGTCTTTTAAAACTTGTGATCTAAAACAAGTCTGTGGCTGAAAATCATTTTAGTAAATATAAAAAAAAAAAATTAAAGTTAAATTATAACTTTTATAATAAGGTTACATTTTTTTTTTTTTTTTAGAAACAGACTTGAAAAAAGTTTGCACATTAAATAAGACAATGACAGTAATATTTGTTTCCATGGCCAAAAAGAATTCTAGCTAACAATCAAAATGACATTGGTCATGAACTTTGAACTTTTAGTATACAATGAATATTCTCAATTCAACAATTTTTTCTTGCTAAAGAAAGAATTAGCTTGGGAATACAACAGAAATCAAAAGGAGGATACAATTACAAATACAAACTAGTTGCTCAATTACACATTGCTTTCTATATTTGAGCAACATGAATTATTATTATGTCCATGCTACTTACAAATTGACAATTTTCAAATCAGTATACATGACAGTCCACAATAACAAACACATTATACGATATATACCAAATCAAAGACCAGAAGTGAATGGCACATTGGTAGCTGGAATCCATGAATTTCCAGCAATGAAATTAGCTGGGGTAAATTTAGATGCCTCAGCTGAACTCGTAATAACTCGATAACCTCCCCAATTAACTCGATTTCCAGTCGATGAACCAGGTCCCGTGTTCAAATACTCTGCATAATATAACGTATTCAACGCGAAATTACCACTCCATGGTAACCATCCTTCAGAACTAATCAATCCATCAAGAAATGTTTTCATCACAACAGTGCGTGAATATTTTTGCCATGGCCTTCCTAAATATGTCCTAACTGATTTCGAAGAACCAGCTCCAGTGATTCTACAATTATGTATCGAAATTCCAGTGTTTTGATTCGGGTCGGTTCGGCCTTGGGCTGTTACAGTATTGATTTTATTCGGAGGGTCCCTAGCAAAAATATTGCAATTTTGTAACACAACTGCTGCGTTACCAAATATAAAATCGACGGTACCATAAATATCGCACTCTTTGTAAAATTGCCTATTGGAATGAGCATACAAAGTGTCTTGATACCCTTCGAAGCTACATTGATAAAATACTGAAAGATCAGAGCCAGATCGAAGGGCTACTGCTTGGTGCTTTTGGGGTCCAGCAGTGTTTCTAATTGTTATGCCTTGAGCAATAAATCCATCACCAGAAGCACCTAACATTTTCAGAAATTAAAATAATATTAGCATATGCAACTATACAAATTACATTAATTAGTACTAATTAATACTTTTTTTTAAAGGTACGAACCAAAAATAGTAATACATAGTTGACTGTCAAATCATGCTTTTTCTATTAATACTTAAACATTACTCCGTTTCAGTTTATTTTTTTATTTAAAGTATGATAATCAAATTAATTAATGTTCAAAATAAATTCAATCAAAAATATTATAAGCTATAATAGTTAACAATTTAAAATAGTTCAAAAGTATTTTAAAAATTACTACTATCAAAGAAAAATATCTTTTGACCTTTCATGTAAATAAAAAACAGAGGAATACTCTGTGTTTAGAGATAAAATTATTCCCTCCATTCCAAGTTTATGTGCTTGTTTTTTTTTCTTAGTTAATATCCTAAACAGAATGTTATATACATTTTTATATTTAGGAGGAACAAATACACCTTTAAAATTCTGTTTTACACTAAATAAGATAATTTATAGCTATATAAATTTTTAGGATTTGCATTGGATCACAATTATTTTTTTGAAAAAAGTCATTTTCCCCTTAATTTCTTCATATCAGTTAAATGATGCTACATAATTGAAACATAGGTAGTATAAGTACTACCTACGTTGCTATGGCGCTTTGCCCTCCTAATTATTAAAGTCAATAATTATTCAATGATTTAAGTTACATATAAAGCAATAAAAAAACGTTTTTGCACAAACACAGAAAAAAAAAGGTAAAACCCAAACTCATAATAATTCAATTTCCTTTTTCAGTTTTGCCTTTTGGCCTAAGTTTTGTACGACAAGATCATTTTGTGTATTTGGTAAAAAAAAAATACGATGTATATTTATCCTAAAACTAGAAAACAAAGCACAAAAAATTTACTATCTTTCAATTTTGAAATTAAAAAAAAGTATTCAAAAATATATAGTAGTGTGAATTATTTGTAACGTATTATTTTTCTTTCACGATCAAAATCAAACTGTTTGACTGTGTCAGAGTGTACTTACCAACTGTGGCTGATCTAAAGGTGGTGGATCCACCTCCAACACTTTTGCTTCCAGTAATAATTGTCTTTCCAATGCCATCTCCAATCAACATAACATTTTTGACCTTTTCTCCAATCTCAACATTTTCACTATAAGTCCCAGCTTTCACATATATCACAAACCTCCCACTTCCTTTATTCTTGGCAGCAGCATCCACAGCTTCTTTCACTGTCTTAACATCCCCTGAACCATCAGTAGCCACCACTACATTCGCCTGAGAAGCCGTCGACGACGACGACGACGATTGCAACAATTTCCTATCACCAGGAGATACCCAAGTTGGAAATCCATCAACTTGAGTACTAGTACTACTTTCAGTAGGTTCAGTATAATCACCATGATTTAAAGCTAAAGCGTTACTAATTAAAGATGACACATTATTTGACATTATTAGTGGCATAACATAATCCGTAACGCCTAATTCTTCGAAACCTGCTTTACATGTTTCGATATTTGTTAAGGCTGTACTTAACCATGTTTGAGCATCAGTAGCTGAGCATTTTGTGTTTGGATCAACTGTGCTTTTGATTTTGTTGATTGAATTTTCATAGAGTTCAATACAATCAGCCCATGCGTTTTTTTCGCGCTCGTTACGACATTTTGGACCTAGTGAATATGTGTTCAATTGGGCACGTAAAGCACGGTCTAACACTAAGTCTAGTGACACTTTTAGAAAATCTGATTTTTTTATGATAGGAGATGTAATTTTGGGATTTTGTGATAAGAAATATTCACAAGGTTGTGGATGAGGTGTTTGGGTGCACCAAGCTTTTATGATTGCGTTGGAGTAGCCATTTGTGGTGGATAGGAAAATGAAACAAGACATAAATAAAAGTGGGAAAATCAAATGAATATTAGCCATAGTAATTAAGGAGTTTGTAATAAATTTGTAATATGTTTTTTTTTTTTTGAGAGAGAGACTGTGATTGTATTTGGTATCTTTTGGGTTCTTTATATAGATATAGGAATATAAGAGGTACAAAGAAATGTCAAAAACTAAGTGATGGGGATGCACCATCCTCTTTTTTCTTTTTTCCTTAAGGCATGAATAGTGAGAACAATAGGTGTGGCTATTTCTTAGGTTTTGGAAGAAAATAATCTAATCATAAATATAATAATTAAAATAAATAAATTCTGCTGGTAATTATGTATGTTTGATAACTTGACAAGGAAATTAAACTGATGAAACAAGGGACCAACTTAAAAAAGTGAAAAACAGGAAGCTAGAGAGGGCGTTTTCCTATATGTGCTACCACATGTTAGATTTTAACTAACATTAAATTATCACTTAATATATCGATAATCTCTTAAATTTACTAAATAAATTTTATTTAGAAAGTCGAATCACAATATGTAATTTCAATTGAGATCTAAACATATGATAGCTAGAGTGTTTCTAATAGATATTTTCAGTTCATGTTCTGAATTTTTTTTGTGTGTGTTCTCAAACGTACCAACTAAATAGTAGCTAAGTTAAGCTTATTCCAGTTAAGTTGGTGGCTAAACATGTTACTATCTATAGTTTATACGCAATATTTATTGCTATAGTAATTTTTTTTTTGAACATTTAATTAATTTAGTTGCATTAAAAATTGCTAAAGCTTTTAGTGATATTTATATATAGTGTTGATTAGAAATATTTATATTTATTATTTTTATCACTAAATATATATAAATAATTATATTATTATCGTTAAATAACTGTTATAAAATACATTAGGTTTTGTAGTGGATATACAGTGCGGAGCCTAAAGGGTATAAAATGTTAACAAAAATTTTAAAATGGTATATGAATTTTTTTTTAACCAAAACGGCAAAATCGCTGAAATAACAGCGATTTCGTCGGCCGGAAAAAGCAAAATAACAGCGATTTACAAAACTAGATAAGTTGCTCCACGAACTTGCCGCTCGTTCACATTTATGATGGGATACAAATAAAATTGGATGATATCATTTTTATTTTTGTTTTTTCTTTTATCGTATTGAAAGAAAATAAACAAATCTTTGCTATCTAATACAAAAATTTAGGAATTTTTTTTTATATATTATTTTCTGTCTAATTATATAAGGACCAACACATGATCAGTTAGTGTAGCAAACTTATTTAATATTTTATACGTCGAAGTGAATTGGGAAAATTATTTTCTCGAATCAATAGATTGCAATGCGATATTTTAAAGTAAGTTATTGTTACGTTTGGTAATTAATCAAACTATCACTATAACTGATTAGAGCTCAAAGTACTTCTGATATAATTTTCTCAAGATTTGCTTAAATAAAACATTTTATTTGTTTCAAGTCATGGTCCATTTTCCTTATTAAAATTTAATGACCAACTCTTAAAATGAAACTTTTTCAACCGACTTTGAAATTTTAATTTCTAGCTAGCTAGCGACCCCGTAAGGCATATTTTTCTATGGGAGCGTTGAGTGATGGTTGCACCTTCAAATTAGTGCATATCATTTTCAATTATCGGCCTTAAATTATGTCCTAATCAAAAAATAATTGTTAAAAATAAAAATTAACTTATTTGAATTGACTATAAAGTACAAATAATTTTCTTTTACAAAATTAGTAGAGCCAGCTATATAGAAAGTCGTAGAGTTATTTTCTAGCCAAAACCCAAATTAACGTCCTTTAGCAAGTAAAGTAACATTGTATACTTGTACCAATTAATTTCTATACTTGACAATGTAGTTTTAGTAAATACATTCAAATTAAGAGACATTTTATTCACGCTTAATTTATTGAAGTATACTTTTTATTATACGACAATTTAAGAAGTTTCATATAAGATAAACAGAGGGGGTCATTGGTGTACGTAAATTCATGATTTCCTTTCGAGATCATATATAGTAATGTTATATTTTCAAAAAAAAAATTTGAAATATAAATGTGTGAACCCACACTTGAAGTATCACATAATGTGATTATGACTGAATGCACCTCTCTCCGCGAGGTTAAAAATTTGAGTCTTATATTTATCCTGGTACGCCTCTGAAGATAAAAGAATACATGGAAAATGCATGCACGTCTTTAAAAAGTGAAACAATGAACAACTATGTATGTACTCTTAAGGATACGGAAAACACAAAAATGGAATTCTCAATTGACTCACACGACAAATTAAACATAGTTGTTCTGTCCTACAATTTGTAGTAATTGACAGCCTCCAATATGAAGCGTGTCATTTTGGGTAACATCAAATTCATGAACAACGTTTAAAAAACATAGTTTGATGGGGATAATATGGTAGAACAGTTAGTATTGATGAGAGTTTAAATGTTGAAGCGATATATATGAAGGCCTAAATCCTTTAGGATAAAAGTGTGAGACACACTTGTGTGAACCTCTTTATCTATTTTGAGTAATTTGTATTAGGTTTTTTCTTGCTCTCGATATTTTATACTTTTATATTCATATATTGTGAATTGTTCATTTTTTCTTGTAAATGTAGATCAATTGACTGAACCACGTTAAATGTTTGTATTCCTTTTGATTTTTTTTTTCATTTATCTTCTTATTCAAGGTCTTCTGAAGTTCACTTTGCTAGCTTCTGCATGACACCTAACTATTTCGATCCTAACAGGAAGTTACTCCCAAATTATTGAATGCATGCCCTCCTTTCCAAACACATTTTGCTAACAAATAAGCGTTTCGAAACTACGATAAATAAATAGCAATAATACAGATAATTCCAACTAAATATCATTAGTTACCATATTAACATTACAAATATAATTATTGTTAGTTAACATTATACTACCAATTGGTGATTTAACGATCATAATTTTCGAATATCATGAAGATCGAAGACTTGTTAAATTAATTTATTACTATGTCATTAACAGTGGCAGAAATCAAAATTTTAACTAAATAGGTTCAAAATCTGATAAAATAGACACACGAAGTAGTCAAAGAGGGTTCAACATTTACTATATATATACCTAAAAAAATATTTTAACTATATGTACAAATAATATAATTTTCTGATAAATGAGATTCAGATGAACCCTTAACTATAAGAAGGGTCTGCCACTGATGTCATGCATGTAAAGATAAGTTTACTTTTTTCGAGTATACATGGACAATATGGTTGTACGTAGTTTAAATTTTTGACGTTACCTAACTTGAAAATGACAATTAAATAAACTGGCTACAATAATTTTAACAGTTTGGAAGGGGGGGCTGTTTCAGTTGCTAGGAATTGAAATTATTGGGTGCTTCAATTATGAATGAAAGAAAATATGTCAAATCATCATAACTGAATTATTGAATGGATAGAGTTGTTTTATTTTCTTTATCATCACGAAAAAGCACATCAATTTCATGCAACCAATCTTTGATTGCGTGTGTGGTACACCATTATTATCGTTAAATCGTATACGTATTTCATGTAATAATTACTATGGGCTTTATAAACAAATTAACTAGAAACATCTAAATCATATTAATTACATGGAAATAATAAATTTAAAAGTGTTCATACATACATGATTATTGGTTGATGTTATGATTATTTAAATTAGAGGAGGATGCAGAATTTGAACTTTAAAAGTTTAGCATTTGAGGGCGTATTTTTAGTTGTTATAATTTTAAAGTTATGAATTTGTGCCTATTATTATGGTTAATCTTGCATTTTGTTATGAGACTAGTATTCCTTATCCTCTTACCAAACGATCCCTTAGGTTGTGTCCTGGAAAGGGGAAAAATCAATGGATTTTTTTTAAGGAAAAAATGTGAGATTTTACTTATTTTAAAAAAATATTATCCTAAAAACGTTTGATAAAATCTAGATAAATCCTATAGGTGTGGAGTGTGTGGGGTATTGAGGATGAGGGTGGAGGTGGGTGTGTTAGAAGATAGGAAAAGCACACAAAATCAATATGAACCGGAAATTTATGTTCCTGGAAAAACTATTTAGAATAAATTAATTAATCAAACAGAAAAAATTAATTAGAAAATATTCATGATATTCTTCGGTACGAATTCATTTTTAGTTAATTTTTCAATAGAGTTCCCGTTAAGATATGACTTATGAGTAAATTAGAAAAAGAAAATTATGATTTTTTGTAAGAGAGAAATAATGAGGTGATTATATATGGTGTTTTGTTGCCTTATTATCAAGATATTAAAGAATATGTTGTAAGATAAGAAAAATATTATTTAGTGGCAACAAGGAAAGAGAAAAAACAAATTTAACTAAGAAACAAGTTCATCAAGATTCCCTTATAAAAAAAATTAGTAAAAGAGAATAATATCGTATAAATATTAGATCATTAATAACAGAGATTTCTTTGTAATATATATGCTATAAAATAATACAACACAACACCAATCAGTTGGAAATGAAGAGAAATCAATTGTTTATAATAATTAATTAATTAATTATTAGTGTAATTATTGTTATGGTTGACTAGTTAATTCAGGGATTGATCTAATCCAATGGAATAGTATGAGATATGACCATATGTTATATATCCACTAATTAATTACTTTTAATACGTGAGCTAAAAGTCTGCCTTCTTTTTTCCCTTCAAAATCCAGATTAATTTAATGACCATAACATAATGTGTACTTTTCTACTACCTAGTACAACTCATTTTTATAAAAATTAATGATGACTTGATAGGCTGCCATATTTGATATTTAAGACCGGCATAATACTTTTCTTTTGATGAACTTTTGACAAGTAATTATTATAAGTCTTTTTTTTCAACTCTCTATTTTCTTATTTTACAATGATGAATTGTCATAATTTACTTTGCAACAAACACTGGATCATAATGGCACAATAATAAATGACATAATAGAGAAATATAATTAACCCACAGTCAAATGGTTTCTTTTTCCTATTTATTGTAACTCCACCCCAAATCAAAAGTAGAAGAGATATTTAGTAATTAAAAAAATTTAATAATAACAATTGAGTTAATATTATTACATCGAGAATCATTAATTTTTTTAACAATATTCATATAGATTATAAATACTCAATTTATGTGACACTAAAAATAATATAGCAACAATTTATGTAACTGCCACAATTTCTTAAATTTGTTATAGTGTCCAGTAACTGCAGTAATAGTTCATTCAATAAATCATGAGCCTAACCAAGTGATTGGTACTGATGGCAACATGTTAACTGCTTTAGTTTTGTGAATGACACAATTCTAAATAATTTTCAAGTATAAATATTTGCTTTAATAAAATTTCATACAAGTCACACATAGAGAACAATTATCACTTTTAGTTTTTTTTTTCCTTTTTTTTGGGGGGGGGGTCAATTTTTTTTACTTTAATGGAAACTAAGGAAATTTGTGGAAATAAGTACTCCCTATTCCTCAAATTATTTGTCCTTTTACAAGCGTAAGAAAAATAATAATATTTTTTCTCTATTTTATCTAGTAGTAATTGTCTTTCAACACTATAAATACTTTAATAGGATAGATTATTTAATGAACAAAATTATATATTAAGACAAATAAAAATAAAATATTAAATCAAATTTATGCTTTATTAAGACGTATTTTAAAAAAAAGAAATACGATAAATAATTTTGTAACTAATTATCGCGGTTGTTTAATGGAATTATTAGGTGTTAGATTGGAATATTGTTCATACAAAGAGGTGGAAGAAATGTCAAACTAAAGAATGAGATGACTTGGCAATAAACAATGTAATTAAGTAGCAAACTTGTCTAATTAGGACAAGGATAAGGACTGAAGTCATCTAATTATGATGAAAATCTTCATATTTGTACTAATCATGTACTTACGGGACATATTAAACAATAATCCCTTGTAAATTGGATTTTTTTTTAAAAAAAATAATTAAGTCTTCTTGGAGACTTTACCAGTAGCGGGAAATTAGGGGTTGAATTACAATGGGGAAAATTAAAATAAATCTAGGTAATGACTTATTAGCACCTAGCTAGCGAGTGTTTGATTATTATATCAATGATTAATCTGTTATCCTTATCTATATTCATCTGCTAAATTAATTAAATCATGTACTTGATAAGTAAGCGACATGTGTATCCTGTTGCGTTTATCGTCTGAATATAAATATATATACTACGCAAGTATATGGCTGTTTTTTATGTATTGTATTGGTAGTTTAAATATATTGTTTATTTTGATTATTATTTAAATTTATTGTATCATATTATTTAAATTTTTTGCTAGGTAATAACAAAATGTCTCACTTTATGTGACGATCGATCTGGTGTGATTATATTATCACCTTGGTATTTCTTTTTGTTTTGTTTTTATTTATCCATAAATAGTTTCATTTTATCCTTTTAAACTATTAATTTTATCGTTTACCCTATATGTATCATTATCTTTTTTTTTTATGGGCTTATCATTCAAATTATAGATGTATGATATTAATATATGTAACGATAGAGCATACAACCTAATCAAATATTGAATTACTTTAAATAATATAGTATAATGCAATACAAACACAATATATATAATATAATGTGATACATTATGAAACAATAAAAATAATCGTCCAAACAAAGTGCAAGTATTCTTCGATTATAATTAATTCTTTGACACCTGTCTGAACTTTCTTCTGGCCCCTCTCTGCTAACTAATTAGAGTTCTTCTATCTAAATGATAGTTTTTCTAGTTAAAGCTGTTAGTTTGTCCCTTAATTGTGTATAATTAATGCCTAAACTTGAGTTATGATTTGTTATTCAACATATTTTCACCTAAAATGGAAAAGGAAATTTATAGAGGAACAAACCCCTAAATGGTTGAAGACAAATCCTTGTCTGTCTAAGCACATTATTGAAATGTTTTGCTTTTTATTGTGTCAAAAAACAAAAATAAAATATTTTAATATGTTTTTAAAATTAATTTTACTGCTGCTCAACTATATATTTTCGATAGACCTTTGACTTGAAACCATACCACCCCATCGAACACCATAAATATGCATGCATACACATTGATTTGCTAAGAGTAAAATGTTTTGAATGGTTTCTATGTTTTGCACTCTTAATATGTCTTTTTTCTGATTGATATTTTGTTCTGTTTTTGTTTTTCAAATATTAACCTCTTTTAAAAAATTAGAAAATAATAAAATTATGTTTTAAAAAATAAAATTCAAGATGATAAAATTGGAGTACAAATAATTTAATTTAAATATGCTCAAATCTAATCTCATCCTACAACTAATTAGTCATCGTCTTTTGTCATCAATAAAAAAAAAACGAATTAAAATACAAATGTACTTTAAATCCATCATATGTGTAAAATTCTATATTTCTTATTCATATAACTATGAGTATTCTTCATCAAAATTACTTAGCTATGTTTCTTAGGAGAATTTTCGCATATAGCTTCTAAATGTCCATAGCTATAGTTTGCATATTTACGGGTTGCAGGTACAGTTTAAGTTGTATCATTATATAATTTGTAGGTTTGTATATATAATTTACGTGTACATTTGTATAATTGAACTATTTTTGTATAAACTAGAAATAACAAACTAATACAAATACAAATATCTGAACTTTAAATATCTATGCAAATTATATAATACAAATTTACATTATACAAAAATTATATAAATTATATATATTTTTTATTTAAACACAGAAGGATTTTATTTATATTAAAGGACCAGTCATACAAGTATGTCAGCAACTCTATTAGCCTCCCGCGGAACATGCTTCAGCGGCTAGATATTATACAAATTCTGAATTATACAAATTTAAAATCGTGGTCCACGTAATTATCACTGAATATAAATCGCAGCTGATAATTAATGTCACGCCCGAGCTTACACCTTGGACGTGATTGGCTTTTGAGAACCATTTCTGATCCCCAAGCAAATCCTTGGTCTGGCTACATGACTTACATGACATTAAACAATACGTGGAAGCTCAAATCGGTAAACAATTGAACATTTAAGAAAGTCTTAAAATACTGTCTTTGCAAAATACTTAACATGAACCATGAGTTGAATAGATCCTAAGAAAATAATAGAAAACATCTACTCAATCTGTCTACAAAGCCTCTATCAATGTGAAATGAATGTCGGGACAAGAACACAACACCTCCTAAAGTTACTAACTAAAATAAAATAGAATCCATTAAAAGCAAGGAAGTCTCACCAAATGTTGTCTGCGATAACGATTTATCTGTTGATAATCCTGAATACATGTATCTGCATCATGAAATGATGCAGATCACATGACGCCAACACATTAAATGTACCGGTACGTGAAAAGGTTAGAGTAAACAATAATCTGCTTTGAAAGACTAAAACAACATAATTGAATTAATACATGAATGCGAAGTGAAAAACCACTTAAGCTTTACAATATAATATGCAACGAAAGCAACAGAAAAATAATATACTTTACTTGTGGGTAGTTTCTCTAATCAACAATCATTACCATGAACTTTGCAATGATACAACATTACATCTTACATTACCAGGGCCACCCAATACTTTGTCGGGATATATCGTGACTATGGATCCACCTAATTGATCTTATTAGAGGCAGTGAGGAGTCGCTTGAAGAGTCAATGTTATCCTATCATATGCTGGCTACATAGTTCTGTGGGACTTCCGAATCATAAGAGACTCTAATAGATATAACATTATGTTTAAATCATTCATTACAAGGAATGAATTTCTTATTTGATTGAAATACTTTTCAAACATTAGACTTGTTTACTGTAACATTCTGCTTTAGGAAAATCTAAATTCAGAAAGAGCTAAATTGGAAATAGCTCAATCGAGAATTTTGCAAGTTATGCTTAAGTTGTGAATTTTTGGTCAACATCAAACGATCATAAATTTTAGTACATAATGATTTAGGTGGCCCAAAAGATATCAAATGAAAGGTCTTAAAATCCTCTTTCTAACGTCACCGTGTTTACTAAGTTTGAGTTAGAATGAGGGAGATATACTTGTTTGAAGTCATCCTGTCTAGTTAAGAAAAGTTACCGAAATTATGAGTGGTATTTTTTTTTTTTTCATCTCTTCAGATTAAAACATTTTTAGTAAGGTTTTAGGCATTTAAACTAATTTTGGTTTAGTTTTCACAATCCTAATTACGCTTAGAGTTTTAGAAGAGAGTTCAAGAATAGAGAAGAGGAGAGAAGAGGGAAGGTTCAAGGCATTCATCGAGATTCCTTGCGGATCGAGGATTATTTCGCCAATGGTTAGATCCCTAAGAGGTATGTGAGTTCTCATAGTTTTGGGTTCGTTCATCCACACACTAATCATGCAATTTTAATGCAATTTCGTTCTTGAGTTTGAAGACTATAAGTTCTTAAGGAAATTTCTTGAAAATTTTATTTTTAATCTTGATTGTTGTTATTTTGATGAATTCATGAAGTGAATGTAGTAATTTGAAGGTGTTTTAAGTAGATTATCGTGTACTTATGTTAAGTATTCGAATCTAAGTGAGTTGAGAAAAAATCATTTGATTCTAGACGAGTTAGGATCAAAAAACAAGAAAGAAAAATCGTCGAGAAGATCTGGGTAAAGGCTGGATGACTGCCCCATTAATCCACTAGGAAGAGCTTCCTGTAGTTTAGAGGTTGACACCCCGTGCCACTCAGCGCGCCAGGTTCGATGCCCCCATCATTTTTTGTTGTTTTGTCCGTCTGAGTTCTTTTAAAGAATACCTTTACTCTTTTCTCATTCTAACTACTCTAATCTACATATAAATATCGAGTGATCATTCATAACATGAATCATAACCTTGAATTCGTAATTCAAATTTAAGGTAGAGTTAAAGTTAAATCTTAAGAGTTCTTTCGAGTCATTTTGAGAAGTTTTTTACAATCTTTTAACAATTGTTTTAAGACTTGAGTACTTGAGTATGAGGAAGAGTAGAGTTGAAAAATTGTTTTAAGACTTACGTACTTGAGTATGAGGAATAGTAGAGTTAATTTTCATTTTTCCAAATGAATATACGAAAATTAAGTATTCCCAAGAGTTAATGTATTTACATTTAAAATGAGGAGGAAACTATTATTTTCAAATGAGTTATGAAGAGTTTTGAGAACTATCACATTTAGAGAAACCTTTTGAGTGATAATTTCAAAGTTAGAGGATGAGGAAGTTTTTTTAAATAATGAGCCGATTATATTTTGAGAGTAGTATTGAGTACCGATATGGGACGAGTGCATACAACTCAATGTACTTATAAACCATGTAGTCAATATGGGTATAACGGGTCATACTTTTTAGATGATCTTTTATTGCTTTTTAAGTATAGTTTAAAAAATTAACTTAGTTGAAGAATTCTATACTCGACAAAGTATAGGACAATTCTAACAGCGTGAGTGAGACACTATGTTATAACATAACTCATAATGATGGTTGTTGGTTAGAAAATCTCCGAAACAAAGTTTATTTTGTATTTTTACATACAAACTAATGACGTTCCGAGAAAGCAATCGATCGTTGTTGGAGTTGAAACCCTAGATTTCATCACCGAAATGCCAGATAAACTACGACTCGAAATTATTATGTCACTCCGACGCCGCCAGAACGTGTGTTCTGTCAAAACGTGGTTTTTACTATGGACTTTACTGACTAAGTTCACTTTCACGACGAGAAAGCAATCTGCAGATCCTTTCTCCATAAAAAAGTATGTATCGTTCGTCGATAATGTTGTGAGTCGTACCCTATCTCCTAAAAAGGGTAATTTTCAGTTTACTAAATTTGCTATTGAAGAAGGAAAATTTCTCAGTAATAACTTTCACATTAATGATTGACTTAACTTTGCGGTGCAAAGAAAGGTAGAAGAGTTGGTGTGTATATGCAATGATCCTGCAAGAATTTGTTAAATCTCTGAAATCTTTTTCAATTGTTCTTCATTGATAAAATTGCATATTAGAAGTTTGATTTTTTGTTTATTTTATCTTAATTTTAAAATGTGAATTTACGAACGATGATTATAATATGGATAAGATCTTTTAATGATTATTGGAGATTTAGATAATTGATAATACGAAGAGAAAGACAATTCAATTCAAAAAAATAAGTACGAAACGAGAACAAATAAGGAATTATTTACTGGGCTCTGATTGGGTGCACGGCTAGCATATTTCGTTAGGTCCCAATTTACTTCAAATAATTAAGTCAAGTTGGGACTTGGTGTTTAATTAATGAGCAATTTCATGACTTTTCAAAATTATCACTTAATCTAGATTTTGATCCTTGTTGGATACAGGTTGATCCGATAAAGAAAATCAAAATTAAGAGTAAAAATAAATATAGTTTATTCTGAAACACAAAATTAGTGCAATGGACCATAGAAAAATAACTACAATCAATTATGATACACTTATATCAACAGTCATACACTGGGCCATAATTATTGACTCACGTGCATTGATTTTACATAATTTATTATATAAATTTGTTTAGGGTTCGTTAATCGTAGAAAATCGATTTTGATTTCTGAAAATGTTCTTCAAACTAAGGATGAAAAGAGTCTACAATGTGCTGCAAATTTGTTTATGCGCTTTAGTAAATCGAGTGAAAATCTGATTAAAATGGTTTAGTTTCTTCACAAAAAATTTATATAGTTATATATCTATACTTTATAGTGATATTGATCCTCTTTTATAAGGAATATGAGAAGGCCAAATACGGTATCAAAATACGTACTTTATTTATTTAAATTAATTGATTGTAACCAATTTTTTTAATATAAGGCGGAAATCAAGTAATGTATCTATGTTTAATTAATTTCATTTTATTATTATTTGAAATAATAAAATCGTAATATTATTCATAAAAGACAAAAATATGTATATTTTGATCATGCAATTTGATTACTTTATTAATTTGATGTAATATTATCAATATATGATGTATCCAACTAACAAAACACTTAGATACATGAGTATTATACAAATAGATTCATATGTATCATAGAAGTAATCTAATACTAATTTCATCTATTTATTTATAAATCTAATTTTAATTTTATGTATCTTTTATATGTATCTATTATTAATTCGATATATCAAGTATAATTTCATATATTATATTCAAAAGCATTTATCTCGGATTCGTAAGAAACGCACATATAAATGTATATCTAAATATGAAATGTAATTGAAATAAATGAATTTAGGAACAAATCATGACTGTGGAGTATTTGTCTTATCATTAATTCAAAAAAAAAAGTTTTGAAAAAAGTCAAAATTTTCTATATCTGTGAACTAGATACATGGAAATGGTGTCAAACAAAAATACATTAACCCAAAAAAATGATTAATTTACCCCTATATATAATGTTGTTTATGTAGAGTTGGGTATGAAATTTTATCAAATTTTTACATGAAATATGCATTGAGTTGGTTGAGAAGAAGTGGTAATGGAAGATGAAGGATAATAACGTGTAGGTGTGGGTAGAGATACAAACGAGACGTGTGACTGGGGAGAAAAAGAGTGTTATTGGAAAGAGAGAAATTAATTTGAATTATAAAGAGTTTTAATAATTAAAGAAGTATAATGTTAAGATAATTATTAATTACCATATTTAATGGGATTGCGTATCTAATTATTTTTAAAAAAAAATATGGTACTCCTATATTTATTGAAAATAATATTATATGTAATATTTTTGAAGTAGTGGTAATATATGTATCTACGGTATGAAAGTATGTCTATATAGGTTGTTTTTCCAAAAGGATACACTCACCATAATTATTGAGCCCAAAATTCTGAGAATTCACATGAATTTGCATTTATATATTTAATTATATAAATTTGGTTAGGTTTCATTGATCATAGAAATTCAATTTTGATTTCTGAAAATGTTCTTCAAGCTAAGAATGAAAAAAAAACTATAATTTACTGTAAATTTGTCTATGCACTCTAATAAATCAAGTGGAAATCTGATGAAAATAATTTTGTTTCTTCATAAAAAATTCATATAATGATACATTTATACTCTATAGTGACATTAATACTATTTCACAATGAATATGAGAAGGCCAAGTATGGTCCCTTTAGAAATGAAGCATAGGGCCCCCAAATTTGAGGGCTACCATTTATTTTTAGTAATAATAAAATTAATATAAGTATTTCTTAAACAAAAAATAATTTATATTTTGTCTTTCTTTTAGTTGTTTCGAAATATTAAATTGTGTTTCTTTTTTTTGGTCAATTTCTTATTTTAACTTTCATATGACATGTTTAAGACCACACGATTAAAAAATTATTTTAATAATATGGTTTAAAGTCCATGGAAAAAACAAAGTTTTTTTAATTAAAATGAAAAATAACGTTGTATTTCAAAAATAAAAGTTAGGTCTATATATATATATATATATATATATATATATATATATATATATATATATATATATATATATTTGACTTTAGGCCACTAATTTGTTTGAGTCACCAATGATACCAAATCCAACATTTAAGTTGCGGACGCAACGGTATTCATCTAAACAAGCTATCAAATCTATGAGGTTGGACAAATTCACACTTAGATAAACAATTGTCTCTCTCTAAGTTATTGTAGGACTGTGGTCTAAATGATCTTGTAATGTTGTAAGTGAAGATGTCGTCAAAGAAAACTAATATAAATTTCCTAAGATAAAGGCAAAAGAAATAATTAAATTAAAAAAATATGCTCACATCCCGCAACTAATTAATCATTGTCTTTTGTACTAATTAATCATTGTCTTTTGTCATCAATAAAAAACAACGAATTAAAGATTAAAAGCGCACTTAAATTCTGTATTTCTAGTCATATAACCGTGAGTATTCTTCGTCAAAATTACTTAGCTATATTTCTAATATAAAAAATGGAGAATTTTCGCAAATAGCTTCTATATGTTTCATAACTATAATTTGCATATTTACAGATTGTAGCTACAGGTTAAACTGTCTTATTTGTATAATTTGCAGGTTTTTATAATTTATGTGCATGTTTGTATAATTGAACTATTTTTGTAAAATTTGAAATAACGAATTGATACAAATACAAACATCTGAACTTTAAATAGATAAACAAATTATATTATGTAAATGATAATTAACTCAAACTATAGCTATGATAACTAATTAACTAATATATATTTACTCAATCATGTAATCTCCCTATAAATAAAAAAGAAAATTTTATCTTTAATAACACAAGAATCTATACTTGGGCTTTTGAAGCCCAGTATACTTGGGTCTTGGACCAATGCTAGTTCAAGTCCCTGTTAATAATAGGTCTTTTGCCCACAACGGCACAAACAAGGGAAATTTATATAAATATACGATAATAAAAAAATATTTATTATTTATAGCAATAATATTTTTTTTATTTTAATTCATTTATAATACAAGTTTAATACATATTATAAAGAACAATTTATTATTCACATATAATACAAGTTTTAAATGATTGATAATACCTTTATCACACATTTTAATACATTTATAATATAATGTGTCAAAATTTTACCAAACAAATATAATATATATCAATATGTGTAAATTTTGTATATAGCATTATATGTAGTATTATTATCAAGTTATGACATTAGAGTTTCAATTTCATTTTGTAGCATTTAATATCTCACTCTATAGCATTTTATTAGTAATTATATTGTTAATTATAATTTATTAAAAAGAGTTGTTATTAAAAATTAATTAAAAATTAAGTGGATAAAGTGACAATGAGTAATTAATTTTAATGATTAAGAATTCTGACAACATAAATTAAAGTGGCTTTTGTCAGTGATAATTACTGCATTTATTCAATGTTGCACGCCTGAGAATTTGAAGAGTTTAACTTTTTATTGAGTTAAATTAAAGGTAGATAAATGATTAGCATTACAATTATTCTTCATTCCAAATTTTTTCTATTATTTTCAAATTTCTTTCAACATATAATTCATTTCCCCCCCCCCCCAAGAATTCAAGATTATTTTCATAGCTGCATATTTCACTTCTGATGGATAACTTTGTGTCAATTTTAATTAAACATGGTGGAAAGTGAAATTCTTCGGGTTAGTTTTTAGTTATGATTTGTTTTTTTTAATTATGAATTGTTGGTTTTAGTTAGATTTGTTGTTTTTTACATTTAAAACAGTGTTAAATTATTTTGTTAACTGTATTATCTGTAATACAGTTTGTAAGTTTTTTCTTTGAAAGAAACAGTATTTTCTGTATAGCTTTTTTTATTGAATGAAATGTATATGAAACATGTATCATTTGTGTATGAATTTTTTTTTAAAGTACAATATTTTGTTTCTATTTAAATTATAATATATGTTATTGTATGAATTTTGTTTTTAAAATGTATTGTGTATCTTTAATTGGAGTATTGTATAAGTTAGTGAATGATATAATTAAATGTGTATGAATTATATGAACTGATTAGTGTATAGGTAATTGAATCATATAGTAAATGTGTATGAATTATATGAACTGATTAGTGTATAGGTAATTGAATCATATAGTAAATGTGTATGAAGTGTGTATGAATACATTATATTTTATTAAATATTATTTTAATATTGTGAAACAGGAAAATACGTCGATTTTCAGATGAAGGGCATCATATATGATGTGTCTACTCTCTATATTGGTTTAGTTAATGCAATAATAACTCAACTTAATATTGAAGAAAATATAAATCATGAAACTTTTGTTTCTTTATTAATTGCTACATTTAATGCATGTAGACACGTTTGTGAATATGAATAGTTGCACTTTTTAGGGAGTTTAATTAAAGTTAAATATATGATTAGCACGTTTTTAGGGATATTAAACATTTTCAAATTATCATCATTGCCTTAAATATCTCTAGTTAGTTAAAATAATATTTTTTTTTGAATTAATTCCTTAAAAAATATTGTCAACCAGATAATAACACATAATATTTTCATATTTGCATTTTCAATCAAATTTGGATCAACGTTACAATTATTATTCATTCCAAAATTTCACTATTATTTTCAGATTGCTTTCAACGTATAAGTCATTTTTTTCTAAAAATTCAAGAATATTTTCATAGCTGCATATTTCACTTCTTATTTTTTAGTAAACCTGATAAATTTTGGCGTACAATATATGTTTTTATTTAAATTATAATATATGTTTTTGTATTAATTTTGTATTGAAAATGTATTGTGTTTGATTAATTGTAGTATTGTATAGGACAGTGAATGATATATTAACTGTGTATGAAGTCTGTTGAATTATATGAACGAATTATAAATCTGTGTAACGTTGAAGTCTGAATTTTTTTTAATAGTGTATGAAGATTATACAAAACGTGTATCATTTGTGTATGAAAGTCCATTTATTTTTTTTCAAAATTACAATATATGTTTCTAATGAAATTAGAATATATGTTTTGTATTAATTTTGTACAGCGGGTAGACCAAAACTTGAAAGATGGAAGGGGTTTGCTGACGTGAAATTCAAAAGGACAAAAATGACTTGCATTAGATGCCGTCAAGTTGGACACAATAGAAAGACATGTTCAAATTATCCTGTGCAAAAACAATGATTTCGTAATGTTACATTTGTTATTGTGTTGTTTTGAATGTTAGAAATACGTTTTGTTTTATTGAGTGCATCATTGACATTTATAAAGTTTGATTTCGTAAAAAATTATCATATATATATCATTTGTTTCTGTTACATATGTCAAAGTTCAATATGACATTCATAATTCATACAATTTTATACATTATAAATATACATTGAACTATACTGCCATTCATAAAATATTCATTTAGTATTCATACAATGTTCATATATGTACCATTTATTTCTGTTATATATATCCAAATTTAATATGGGATTCATAATTCATACAATGTTTATACATTATATATATATACATTGAACTTTATTGTCATTCATAAAATATTTATATAGTATTCATACAATGTTCATATATATACCATTTGTTTCTGTTACATATATCAAAGTTCAATATGACATTCATAATTTATACAATATTTATACATTTTTCATACAATATTTGTACCATTTGTTTCTGTTACATATATCCAAGTTTAATATGGGATTCATAATTCATACAATGTTTATACATTATATATATACATTGAACTTTATTGTCATTCATAAAATGTTTATATAGTATTCATACAATGTTCATATATATATATATATATATATACCATTTGTTTCTGTTACATATATCAAAGTTCAATCTGACATTCATAATTTATACAATATTTATACATTTTTCATACAATATTTGTACCATTTATTTCTGTTACTTATATCCAAGTTTAATATGGGATTCATAATTCATACAATGTTTATACATTATATATATACATTGAACTTTATTGTCATTCATAAAATATTTATATAGTATTCATACAATGTTCATATATATACCATTTGTTTCTGTTGCATATAGCAAAGTTCAATATGACATTCATAATTTATACAATATTTATACATTTTTCATACAATGTTCAAGTCTCTAAACAATGTTCAAGTCAAATTTTTACAACAAGTTTCTGCAATTAATCTATTTGAAACAGATGGATCAGAAACAAAATCAGAAATTGGACCAGATTTTAGACCGATTACAGCGACAAACTCTTTTAAGTCAAAATGTAACTCTGTACCATTTACATTGATAATGAACATGTCATCCCTGCCATTTTCAGATTCAAGAAGAAAAATATGGCGCCACAATTGACATTAGATTTTTATGTTATGTAAATCATAAAAATATCCAAATGGAGTTTCTTGTAAAAATTCCTGGAACTTATCTTGACCGAGGAAGGTCAACAAATCAGTGAACACATTCATGTTGATACATGAAGATAAATGTGTTTGAACCTTCTTCTCCTATAAAATTTGTAAAACTGAATTATTACTTTTTATATACTATAAAACTATATATAAAAAATCATACAACTATATACCACAAATCATTTCATACATAAATCATACAAAAACTTCATACAATATTCAAACAAAAAAAATACAATATTAATACCACAGTTTCATCCACAATGCATACAACTTTATATCACAGTTTCATACACAATTCATACACCTATACGCTATAGTTCATACACAATTCATACAACTAAATGCCACAGTTCAATTCCAATTTATACAACTATATGCCACAATTCATATACAATTCATATAATAATAAAATACATATTCGATTTAAAAAAAAAAATGTGACTTTTGAAAAAATAAAATAATACTCAATTGATATATAAATCATACAAAATTCATGTAGTACACTATTGACAAATAATATAAAAAAATAAAAGCACAAACAACCACCTATTTCGTGTTTTCACGTCAATTTATTTTGAGAGTGTGACAATATTGAGAAACTCTTTCTGCAATAATTTGTACATTTAACTTTTCTTTGGAAAGAATCAAAAAAAGAAGAAAAAGAGATCCCTGTTTGTAAGGTAAACTGATAAAAGTGAAAAAAGTCACTTAAAAAAAGACATTTCTAACCTAGATTACGTAGCTCATAAAAGAGTTGTCTTTTTCTCACTCACATCTTTGAATATTGAATTTATCACTGCCTCTTTGCATCCTCTAATTTTGTCTTCTACTTCACACAACTGCCCTCATATCTAAAGATTGCAGTCTTAACCTTACCACACTTCATATAGAAATCAATAAGAACATTACTCACCGTAACATCCATCTCCGCTCCCCGTCTAAGCACATAACAATGAATTTTCTTTCCTTCTTTAATATACTCAAGCGACGAACAAGCACCTAAGATACTCGAAACCACATAATTATCAGGTA
The DNA here is from genome assembly GCA_022817965.1 of Solanum lycopersicoides. Classification (NCBI taxonomy): domain Eukaryota; kingdom Viridiplantae; phylum Streptophyta; class Magnoliopsida; order Solanales; family Solanaceae; genus Solanum; species Solanum lycopersicoides. The sequence goes on from CM040618.1 coordinate 116,688,600, forward strand.
CAACATCAGTCTCCAACATATTCCTTAATAGCTGCAACAAAATTTCACTCTTCCCCACATTAACACACGCTGCAATAGTCGCAGTCCAAATAGACGTACTCTTCACCAACAAATAATCAAAAACTTGCCTCACTGACTCTACATCTCCACCCTTCGAGTAAAAATCGATCAAAGACGTCCCTACATACACAACGATGAATTATGTATATATCATTATATATACATTTCTTAAACATTCTATATAAACTTAATGGGGAACTGATCTGAGAGGGATGTTTTTGTTTTGGGATGAACTGATCTGAGGGATAATGGGGAAGATGATTGAAGCCAGATTTGGGTAAGATCAAAAATTGATTGCGTATTGGAAATTGATCGCGCGTGATGGAGAGAGATGGAGTGTATTGGGGGAAGATGATTATGTATTGGTTGAGATGGGTGTGGATGGTTATTGGGTAACCGTATAATAGGGAATTAATTAAAATCAAATCCCTATTATCTAGATATTGTTTTTTAAAAGGTAACTATATAATGTGAAGTTTAATTAGTAATTAATTAATAATAGTTTATTATTTATATTAAAAGCTTTAAAAGGTAATTGATTAATCAGTAAAAATTTAAAGAGTTTGGTTTATAAAAGGTAAGTGAATAAATAAAAGTAATTATTTAAACATATTAATTATTATTTAAATAATAAATTCATTTTTTTTAAACTAATATATTATTAATTGATATGGTATAACTTGATAATAATATGCTATAAGTAGTTTATTTTTAAAGAGTATGAATTAATTTTTTTTAATTAATATATTATTAATTGATATGCTATAACTTGATAATAACATGCTATAAGTAGTTTATTTTTAAAGAGTATGAATTAATTTTTTTTAATTAATATATAATTAATTGATATGCTATAACTTGATAATAATATGCTATAAGTAATTTATTTTTAAAGAGTATAATTATAACTTGATATTTATCATCTTAAATGTGTGTGGGATGTTAATTTTCCTATCAAAAAATTATAATTCATATATATTGCATACATAATTCACTTTTAATTCATATTGCAGATTTAACATAATATTGCTATAAATGGTAATAAATAAAAAATATCACTAAAATCAGTAATTATTTATTAAAATATACGAATTTATGTAATTTTTCCTAACAAGGTACCAATTTATGTAATTTTTCCTAACAAAATGGTCAGAAGTTCCAAAAATAGACAACTACTCCGTTGATCGAGTTTAATACATCTTAATACATTCTTTTTTGAATTGTTTCATATTATGATTATTTATTTATTTTAATAATATATAAATATCTTAAATTTTTTCTTCCTTCACTTTTATTTGTTCATATTAAATTTTGCAGGTCTCTTGATAAATAATACTAATTGACATAAATATTTTATCATAACTATTCATATTAAATGATGTTTAATTTTAGATCTTGAAATTAATTTAAGAAAAAAGTAAAACATAGAAAAAATGCATTTCTTTTGATATTGATAAAAGTTACAAATAGAATTTAAATATATTTTTAATATTATAAATAAGTAAAAATTAACGACGAATACTTTGAATACGAATGTTGATCTAATCAGCAATATAAAACCTCGTGAAGTAGCTAACTAGCTGTCTCTTGCGTGTATACCTCGACTTCTAAGTAACGCCATCCTCTTTAGAAATTTATAAAACTTTCGAAGTAGCCAAAATGTAGATTATTTTTTTTTATCAAATTAACAATATGTGTATCCTTTAATGTTATAATACACCAATAACTTAAAATATATTTAAACGATTAAATTACACGTATAAAGTTAACCCTCCACGGCTGTCTCATAATAGTTGTCATATATAAATTTGATTATTTTTAAACCTAATTAAGTCGAGTAAATTTGATTAATATTTTTGAATTAAACTTAGATACTAAAAATCAAGTATTACAATTTACAAGTTGCACTCCTTCTAATACTAATATTAATATAGTAAATAAATATATCTTAAAATATTAATTAAAGTTTAAATAATTTAACTCTCAAAAATAAAATATAACAAATATTTTGGTATAAGAGTGAATTGATTATGTTTAAGACAATCTTGTTTGGCAATATTTACTTATAATTAGTTCTTTTGGAAAAGATAGTGCATTTTTATATTTTCTTAATAAGAGACTTTAAAGTCATACATACATGTATAATAAAAATATGTACTAAAATCACAATTTTAAAATCAGTATTTCCTTTTAGAATTTCTTTTATTAAAATCAAACTAGGACAAACAACAACGTGGAGTGAGTAAATAATAGTATTATGTTATCAATTAATCGGTCAAACATACATAAAATAGGAAAATTTCAACTTTTAGCGTATGCAACTTATAAATCCTAATTAGCTAAAATCTAAGGATGGATAAATACAACTGTATAAGTCTGACGTATATGATATGATGATGCATATGTTTTTCTTCTATTTAATATACATATATACTCCCACACGATCTTATCTTTAATGTTGAAACACACCAAAGAAAAACAAGTTTTGCATCATAATATATAAACAATGTACATTTGGACATGTATATATATTTGTATTGGAGTTCAACTAATTCAGATTCACGTCAGGTAAGATTTTTTCAAGGATAACAACTTTTTACCCCAAAAAAATCTTATTTAAGATTAAAATTCGAAACCTCAATTTCATCGATTACACCAAACCCTTTGATGAATACATTTATGTACATCATATATCAATTTATAAACAATGTACATTTGTTATGACAATTTCTCTAATAAAATTGTGTTGAAGTTTATCATGGATATATGCATGCATGGCTTACCCTTTGTTATAAGACAAAATCTGACTCAAAATAGCTAGGTTTCACTTATAATTAATGAGTCTTTAATTGTAATCTGTTAAAAAAGTGGTATAGAAATAAAGAACGTCGTGATAAAACATATATAGTATTGTTGTATGTCATGTATTCGAAGATTTAATTAATGTGCACCGTTTCCATAGAAACAAACAAATTTCAATCTTCACTCAGCAACTAGCAAAATCATGGACACATGTCTTAGACTCCATCCCCTTTATCTATGAGTAACCGTTTACAATTCTACCTTTTTATATAAATAAAAAACATGTCTAACTAGTCCCAAAAATTAATTAATGTCTTCAAAAATGTCCACTTTCACCACCTTTATTCTTCTTCTTCTCTTGGCCATTATTGTTTCTAATAATGTTAATAATGTCACTAGCAAGCAAGATGTTATAATTAATAATAAGGTGGTGAAGGTGTTAAGTGCCATGAAATGGGCTAAGGGTACTCTAAAAGGACAATTATTACTTAATAAAGAGGCAGAGGACCAAAGCTATAATGAATGTGTGAAGCTTTATGAAGAGACTGAGCCAAGGCTAGCAAGATTAGTTGTGTTTGGTGGTGATAATCACAAGTATAATTACAGCCATGATGATGCTATTACTTGGTTAAGTGCAGCATTAGCAAGTCATAGGAGTTGTTTAGATGGCTTAAATGAGAGAGGTTTAGCTACTTTTATAAGTAGAAATGAAGAAGCTCAAAACTTGACTTTGTTGCTTAAGGATGCATTGTTTCATTATCGACAACTATCGACTCACATAAGAACAGGTGAGTTTCATTTATTTTTTTCATACTTATCACTTTACTGCAACTTTTATCGGTGACAAAATTAGCTTAAAATGATGCATGATAGAATTTTAACTTATAAATGATGCATGATAGAATTTTAACTTATATACATTAATTAATAGTATGACGTAATGTTTATTGTGGTCGTACTCTCTTTCGTTCTAAAATATTTGTCATGTTTTACATTTTGAGACACAATTTAATTAATTTTTAAAGTTAATTTAATATTTTAAAATTAGTATTCTAAATATTCGAAAATTATGCGAAAAGTTATAATTTTTCTCATATAAAATAATATAATTTGACTCTCGATAGGTGAACGTGACAAATATTTTGAGACCGATAGAATATAATTTAAGCTGATGTGAAAAGATATTTACCTTATTATATAAGCTACTAGTATTAATTTTACTTTTCCCTTTTAATGGTCCTTTTGGGTGGGTCCACATTTGTTTTATTTAATATTTTTTAATACTTAATTTTTATCAGTCGATACACCAAATTTCATACTATTTGGTTGTCTAGATCATAATTACATATATAATTGTTCGAAAACGTAAAGAGTAGATTTACGGTAATAAAAATTATAATATGAGAATCAATAGTGACAAGTTTATGTTATTTATATATTTTTGGGATGATGTTTGGTTCATTGGATTTTTTTTTAATGAAATCTATGGGTATAATATAAAACATGTGTTTTCTTTATAAATTGGGAAACAATTTTTTATTTTCAATTAGCCTTGTCACGGCGAAGAGCAGTCCGGCATACATGTTTCATTGAAAAATTATATGGTTTACAAAAGTTAGATAGTACCAGCTATTATGAATGTATATTTAATTTTCACATTTTTTACACAATTAAGAAGAAAAGTTGCACACTCTTAGTCAAATTCTTAATTCCTCCGAGACAAGATTTTGGAGTATTGTGTCATTACGTTGTTTTATCTAAGAATTACTAATCTCGAAATTGTTGTCTCACGCATCAAGTGCTAGTATAAATAATCCGAAGAATGCTAACAAAAGTAACGCTTCATTCATATACATGTATTTTTGGTGACAGGGGAACAACTAATACCAATTAGCTCCAATGAAGAAGGCAAGGGGCTTTTGGCATCATGGAATGCAGCAACATCCAAACCTGATATAGTAGTTGCACTAGATGGTTCTGGCAATTACAAGACCATCAACGATGCTGTGGTCGCACTCTCTAGTATGACACGACCAGAAAGAACAGTTGTGTATGTCAAATCTGGTACATACCGCGAAAATGTTGAAATTGGAAAGGGACTGAATAACTTGATGTTTGTTGGTGATGGCATTGACAAAACTATCGTTACTGGTTATAAAAATGTCCTAGATGGAGCTACCACCTTGAACTCAGCTACATTTGGTAAGTATTACCTATACTAGAAATATAGCACAATTACCTTTGTTTATATAACAATGATGTTCGAGCCAGTTTGTATATGTTGTTTCTCATTAGCAAAACGAGTAAACTTTTCATGAACCACAACTTTAGTCATATATAATGTTTGTTTTATTATAGGTGTATCGGCTGATGGATTTTGGGCCAGGGACATGACATTTGAGAACACAGCAGGACCACACAAACATCAAGCAGTGGCACTAAGAGTAGGCTCAGATCTCTCGATTTTCTATCGCTGCAGCTTCAAAGGTTACCAAGACACTCTCTTAGTACACTCTCTAAGACAATTTTATCGCGATTGCCACATATATGGCACCATCGACTTCATATTTGGTGATGCATCTGCCGTTTTTCAAAATTGTGACATATTTGTTAAGAGACCAATGGATTCCCAATCCAACATGATAACAGCACAAGGGAGGGATGATTCAAATGAAAATACAGGGATTGTTATACTAAATTCGCGTGTTTCTTCATCCTCGGAGTTCACTGCTGTTAAAGATAGTTTCAAGAATTACCTAGGCAGACCGTGGAAAAAGTATTCAAGGACGGTGTTTATTAAGACGGATTTGGATGGATTGATTGATCCAAAAGGGTGGAAAGAATGGAGTGGTGATTTTGCACTTTCGACATTATATTATGCAGAATATATGAATACAGGAAGTGGAGCTAATACAGGAAACAGAGTAAATTGGCCTGGTTTTCATGTGTTACATGATGCCAATGAAGCAAGCCAATTTACAGTAAAGAATTTCATACAAGGTGAATCTTGGATCCCAGCATGTGGAGTACCATATTGGGCTGGCATATGATGTGTTATTTGTCAAGACACTCAAGAATGTGGAGGGTATTACATTGAGAAATGTGCATGTTACTAATAAAGTTGTATTTGTAGAAATTATGCTCGTGTGGTAAGGTGTATAAAAATAGTAGAATAGGTAAGAATAGGCGTACTAATAAAAATAAGAAGTATGGCATAGTTTCTAGAAATAATGTTTGCTTATAAAATATCCTCCACAAATATGGATAAAAGGATGTGAAAAAAATTATGACGGACAATTATGTTTTTGATCGTGCATTAAAATTCCATACATTATTAATATTGTGATTTTTCATGTATTAGTTATACATATCTTAATATCAAATATGATGTATAACTAATGTATATATAAATTGAAAAAGTCTACAAAATAAAACATTTGTAATACACAGTAAAATAACCAAGTATATACAATTGTTTTGTTCTTTGCATGGAAATAGTTTTCGTTGAACCTTTTGAATAATACACAAAGCCAAGACATTCAACATTTTGAATATGAGTCATCATCTCTATTACATGAGCCACTCAACATTCTGAATAATACATACACAAGAGTATATATACGTTTGAAATTATGAATTATCTTTAATTCAACAATTTAAATACGAAATAAGAAATAATATCAGTATAATTAATGTAATACTACTATTCTAAAATAAACACCCTACTCAATATTATTCTAATATATCTTTCAAATGATTTGTAAATTACGTACTTCTAAAATTGGACAAAAGAAAATTGTGTCCTCTGAATGGTACAACTACAAATGTCATATTCTATATATTTCCAAATTGTTCCGTATAATAATTTTAGTTATTGCATGTGATTGTTATATTTTTTTAAGTTAAAAAAATTATTTAACGAAAATGATATATAGAAGAGTTTTGATATATTATCAAATAGTAATATCGAACATTAATAGATGCTTTAATTACCTTTATAACGAAAATGAATACAATTTGTTGGAAAATCATTATTGTTCGTAGGAGGATATAAAAGTTTTTATAGTACGTAATATATAGGAGTACTTTGTTTTTAGCGGTCCATAAATCTACTTTTTTATTCTTTTTAAAATTATTTTTTCGAGTTTATTTATTAGTCCTTTTTCCGCTGGAAAACCCTAAACTGAAAAACCCCTCTTGCTATTTTCCTCTCCCACAACCATTTTCAAAGGTCAGCTTTATCCAGCTTCAAAGATTCAACCATTTTAATCCATAGTTTTTATTTAATTTGTTATATATATATATTGGGATGATTAATAATGATTTTGTACTTTGTAGAGTTATCGAAAGAATCCATGGCAGGAGGATCAGAAGTGGTTGAAGCTGCTTTATCTTGTGCTAAATGTAGCAAGCCTGCTCATCTTCAGTATGTATCCACTCTTTGTAATTTTTTTTATGAGTTTTAAGTATTTCTGCAATTATTAAAAAGTTATAGTTTGTAATTTCCTTTGTTGAATTTGAATATTTGGATACAAATAAATGTTTTCAAATATTCAACTGTGTTTGAGCTTATGTGAATTGCATATTTGTGTGTAGGATTTAAGAAAGAGATAATGTTTTGAGGGTTAAGTGGATTTTTCAAGGGGTTAAGATGAAAGAGGATGTTCTAATTCTAGTAGGTAGAAAATAGTACATTTTAGTTTTATGACTTGAAGATGGAAAGGAGGGATTGTCATTAGCTAATACATCCAAATACAAATGTTCTTTCTCGTAAATTGGGGATTTTTGTGCCCTTTATGTAGCGGTGATAGGCTATATTCATTCTTTTCAGTTTGAGTGAGTGGTCTATTGTTGGCAAAGGTTATACGATGTGATATCAAGTCCCGAGTTTGAAATCCTAGCTGGTGGAGCAAGTTTAGTATCTAATGGTGCTGATAAAAGAAAGTCTAGTATCTAAGTGGTAAAGATTAGAGGGCAGGCCCATTATCCTTTGGGTTTATGAAGAACCAGGGGATTTCTCGTTTATAAAAAAAATAGTATAGGTTCTATGGTGGTTCAAAGCTGAATGGTTGACGATGCTGATGATGTCTGGATGTAATAGAGTATTTTCTGTAAGGATATCATCAGCTTGCTTTTCTGGACCTTCATTAATTATCCTTGAATTTTGAAGTAAATACATCCAACAACTGTATGCTGTTGCGATGTGTGATCTTTTAGCTATTGTAGTTTGCAATTGCGGATCTTTTAACTGTTGTAATTGTACTGCCTATGATTGTTTTATTTAGTGCTGTTACTTTCAGAGAAGAGTTTCTGCCGGTGATATCTTTGTTAAATTATCTTTTCTTTTATTTGAAGGTGTCCTAAGTGCGTGGAGTTAAAGCTTCCTCGTGAAGGAGCTGCTTTCTGGTTTGTAGCTTTGACCATTCTTTTTCTGAATTATCTTCTCCATTTTTCATTATCTAGCTGAAGCTTAAGTTTGGGATTACTGATATGTATAGTATATAAATTTATATTATACCGAAACCATCCATTTGTGGGGAATAAGCTAGTCTTCTTTTTAGCAGTTTATACATGGTATGTGTTAGTTCGGTGTAGCTGTTGTGATGTAAGAGAGGGATAAGGGTGTACCCACTGCTTGTTAAAGATTTGATATGTGAATAACCTGTGTTCCTTCATGCTATGTTTGCAGAACTTTTTGTAATAGGTTTATTGTCTATTATCTATTAGAAAGCTGGACTCCATGTCTCCATTAGTTGTTCAATGTCAAAAACTCAGGTTTCAGCAGTGGAAACTGAAACAACAAGAAGACATTAGAAGAACATAACATTGTCGCTACTAAACAAAATGTTTGGAGAACTGCAACCTCGTGTCTGATAGATCAAATCAAAGTGGATTTGGAAAGTTATTACTGCTGTAAATGTGAACTGAACAAAAAATATGAATTGCTAATGGGAGGAGAATCTCTTCCTATGACAATAAGTTAGATCTTTATCTTCTCTGGCCATTAGCCTAATAACATGATTTTGATGCAAGTTGCTTCTTGTCAGCACGCAGGATTGTTTCAAGGCATCGTGGAGTTCTCACAAGTCTGTCCACTTGAAGGCAAAATTATCATCTCTGGCAACTGAAACTCCAGGTGAACAAAATGCAGCCTCACCTAGTGATGGTTGGCTATATTGCTTGAGGAAAGGACAGTCTCGAACACCAAAAATTCCGCATTTTGACTGGACTGGGTATGTTGGATATTGTTCTTAATCTTCGACCTTTGCTGATGTAATATGTACATGCCTCACATCCTTATTTTGGATTGTCATGGTTCGTCTCCAATTAGAAAAGTTAGAACTATGCAATTATTTTATAAATGGACTACTTTCTAATTTGATCCTATTTTTTTTTACAGAAAACTTGAAAGTTGAAACTCTCCCGTCATATTTTAGTTGATCCCAAAACATCTAACTCTGTGAATGACAGTAAGACACTGTTATGGCATCAGTGAACTGTCCTTAGAATGCATTTCTCACTGACATATATTTCCAGCTACACTGTCCTGCTCTCAATGTAGAATTAGTAAAGGTCCTGACAAGTTCTTGGTGAAAATAAAACTGGCTAGCAGAGTATATTTTGGAGTCAGTGTGTTCCTTCTTCTCCTTTACTTGTTCGGATGCTTGTCTTTCCTTCTTCTCCACAAAAGTCTTTCCTTCTCGTCTTTTGCTCCGTTTGAACATGCTTTTTGTTAGGCGCTTGCTGCAAGGATGACGGAATCACTCTCCCTATTTTTTTCTTCATCTTTCCACTCTTATTTGCTGGTAGTTGGTGTTTGCATTTGCTTGTTGTCCAAAACCTAAGGTGCTTATGTTTTTCAGGATGCTAAGGCCCTATCCAATATCAGAAAAGCGTGTTGTACCTGCTCACATTGATCTACCTGATTGGGCAAATGATGTGAGTCATCTTAACTGGTTTCTGCATTTTCAAGTGTTAGTCCCCGTTTAATACACACACTCACACAAACTTTACACATGCACATGCGCACACGCACACGCACACGCACACGCACACGCACACGCACACGCACACGCACACGCACACGCACACGCACACGCACACGCACACGCACACGCACACGCACACGCACACGCACACGCACACGCACACGCACACATGTTGTGTTTTGCCCTTCTCTTATGGAGCTAGATACCAATATTGCACGTTTTTCTCATTCTGATTATCGATGATAGAAAATATGTTCTTTATTTTAGTTTGTTTCTGTTATTTTTGTAGGGTATCCCAAAAATTGAACCTAGTAGTGAGTTGCAGCATGTTGTTGAGGTACTAATAACGTTGAGTTAGTAATGATTTGCAGTTGCACTAGATTTCTTTGTAGTGACAAACAAGGTTTTTGCTGACCACCTGCTTCTTTTCTCTTTGGATGTTCTGAAGATCAAAACTCCAGAGCTGATTGAGAGAATGAGAGAAACTTGCCGAGTAAGTATTGCCACTTTATGTCTCTTGATTATGTTCTACCAATGAATTATCTTTTTTAATTAGTTTTCCAAAAGAATCGTTGTTGTCAGTTAATGAAGCATAGATATTTACATTTGCTCCATCCTTTGTTAGATACCATGTACTTCTACAACACCAATATTGCAGGACAGTTAACGGGTTGTGAAGTTGATATGAATTAATTCTTGGAGAGTTCATACCACTCTTTAGAGTATTGATGTGGCCTAGGAACCTTACGGGACTTTTGGAAGATGCGTTGACATTTATAACTGCACCAACCAAAAGGGGACGAAAATAATGAAGAAAAGAATTATGCAAATGGAGAATGGAGTGCAAGCAGATTGTCAATAATATACTCCTATATTATGCTCTGTAATATTTTGGCAATATATGCAATTGCTTTCTGGCAATACTTTTGTGGGAGATCTGAGTGAGATTGAAGCCTAGAAACGTATGAGTTCACATTTTATTTTTAGAGATCAGACAGAAACAAGTTAGGAGGACTTGTGTAGGATGTTACAACTAGGGGTTAGTTTCAATCTGATGTGTGAATTTTGAGAGATCAATCAATAACTAGGAATCAAGGTCTTGAATGTATCTCTGGGACTACTGCCAGGTGCCGTTTCCTTCCTGTACCAATTTTTTTAGACAGTAGATTTTACTTGGTTTTATTAGCACCTAAGTTTCTGGAAAGATATCTTTTCCATCATCTATTGTCAAGTCAACAACACTTATTATTGTCTTATCAACAGCACTCAATTAAATGACATCCCAAGCGACAAAGGAGTTGTTACCTTCTCTGCATTAGTGTGTGATGCCCTGAATGCTAGCTAAGCACAGATGTAGACTTGAACTGATAGCCGTCCAACCTAAGGGGACACCACATACAGAAGCCTCATTTGCCAAGTTCTCGTGTTTCATTGAATGTACTTGTCCTATCCTCAACTGCGCTGGGGATTTGATCAATTAATCAAAAGAGATGAAGGGTGTTTAGTGTCCTAGGTTATAAGTTTTCATGCCCTGCAGCTTTGGTGAAGGACCATGGTATAAGCATGTTCACTTGGTTCTTCATCAGTATTTTAGATTCTGTGCGATACCTTCTAATGCATTTATCTTTAAGAATCCAATTCTATATCAGAGATAGGAATTTCTACAATATTTGTGTATTATACTGTCAGTTTATGATCAATAATGTCAAGGGGTGCATGTCGGATTCACCAAAAGTAGTGTATTTTTGGAGAATCCGACTCGGGTGTGGCATCGAAAGTGAAGAGTCCGCGCAACTTAGATTCTTAAGTACCTGGTAGAGAATTGTGAGGGGATAAATATCGGGCACGATGGGCAGTGCTTTGCTCTTCAGCTTGATTGTTTTTCGTTTGTTTGAAGTTATTGTTATTAATATACCTATATCTTCAGATAGGAAGGGAGGTTTTGGATGCAGCTGCTCGTATGATTAGACCCGGCGTAACTACTGATGAAATTGATGCAGTGGTCCATGAGGCTACTGTTGCTGCTGGTATGGTGATAAAGCTTTTATTATTAATTGATTCTCATGCTTGCATATTTTAGTTGGGGTCATTTTCACTTACCAACATGTTACATTTAGTGTTTTTGAGTTTATGTTGATATGTTCATAACGTTAGAAGCACTTAAACAAGTTATGTCAAAGCACAATCCCTTCGTTCTCTTCAACTAGTGTTATCAAAAGCTAAGAGCTCAAAGGTTCAATGGGGCTTTAGGCGCAAATAAAGCGTGGGTCTTAATGATAAAAGGTGCAAAGGGAGAAAAAACAAATATATATGTACAGTCCAAGACTAATTATAGTCAGGATTCACAAAATATATGAACAAAGAAATTGGAAAAGAATTTAATAAAGTAAAATATCAATTATTTAGTGTCGCCTCTTCAGAAGAGGATCATTGGCAAGGAAAAGTATGCCTTAGAACCTTGATGACAAGACTGAAGCATACATCAAGCGAGGTGAAGCTCTCAATACATTTTGAGCCTCACTTCGGGGCTTAAGTGCACCTTTGACAACATTGCTTTCAACTTACGCATATTCACTTCAATCACATAAATTTTGTATGATACACTGATGGTACTGGTTTTATACTTGGTACAAGATGTTCTCTTTGCTCCCAAATTGAGAACCTATGCGATCCAAGTTATTGGTTCCATAAAACTTGTTACTTGCCCTTTTCTTTCAGTATGATGCTCTGTTAAGATAGGTTGGTATATTATCCTAGCCGAAGTTTGTTGGCTTCATATTCTATCGATGACAGCTCACAGGAAGTTCTGTTCTTAGTGCTATTGCTATATATGGGATCACTTAGTCTTCTAATATGTGGATCTGATGCTTTAACTCTTCTTTTGGTTGCATATGTAGGTGGATATCCGTCTCCCTTGAATTATCATTTTTTCCCCAAGTCATGCTGCACGTAGGTACTTTACCTTGCAAATGTTCTTTATGCACTGTGTAGGCAGGTCCTAAAAATTACTAAACGATGGAAATCTGTCTGCCTGTTGCAGGTCGGTCAATGAAGTGATCTGCCATGGGATTCCAGATGCAAGGTAAGTCTTATATTCAGCTATGAGAGTAGTCTTATTTGTATTCAAATTAGGTCCCCCTTGTATTTTAGTGAGGAGGGAAGAAGTTACTGCTCTTACCAAGTTACACTTTTTGAGAGCTTAATAATGCTCAATTACCAATGAATCTGGACTGTCTTTTGTCAATTCCACTTGTGTTTGCTCTTTCCTTGGTGCATTTTACTGCGTCGTATGTGCTTACTGTATGTATCGTTCTGAAAAGAATTCGTTTTGTGCAGTATGTCATTTGGTTTCTGTTTATTTCAGGAAATTGGAGGATGGTGATATTGTAAATGTTGATGTTACTGTATATTACAAAGGGGTTCATGGTAAGAGCCAATTTTCATGTTGATCTGTAGGCAATGTTTCAACTTTCTGCAGAAATGATGTTTAACTAGTGCACTGCTGAATATGCAGGCGATCTGAATGAAACATTCTTTGTGGGTAATGTTGATGAAGCGTCTCAACGGTTGGTCCAGTGCACATATGAGTGTTTGGAGAAAGCAATAGCAATTGGTAGGTGCTGTATGTTATGCCTTGGATACTTTATGTACATAGATTTCACTGTTCTAAGAACCTCGTACTTGATTTAGAAAAAGACCCTGATACTCAATGCTCTCGATTCCTGTAGTAAAAGGTCTTACTCTTAGTAGGTTATTCATGGTTCAGTTTGGATGGGTTATTGATTAAAACAAAAAACAAAACAATCTAGTCGGTTTTTAAATTTTTAAAAGCCAAACCAAATTAAATAAAAACCATTGGTTTGGTTCAGTTTTTGGGTTTATGACTAGCTAATGATTAATTGATAATAGCAAAACAACATACACATGAGACAAGTATTTCGAGTGAGGCTTAGGGATAACAAATTTCTATTTCACAAAATGAATATGTCTAAATCTTCTATTATGTTTCAACACTATCCCAAAGCTTTTGCATGGAGGTTCCTCCACTTCACATGTCTAACATCCACTAAAACAATATACAACTCTAAATAGAATGATCAAACCCTTCAAAAATCAAATGGGCAAATCATTGAAGAGTAAACGGATGACTTAAAAATTGGCATACACCACACATCATATTCACAATTAGATAATTAGACTTACAGACTACAGTGTTAGAAAAGTGAACTTTTAGAGGGTTGGGTTTGGATGTTTTTCTAAGAAATGGGCTTTAAAAGTGCTACAATGCATGTGAATAAGTAGAACTAAAACCAAATTAATAATTATAAGGTACAAATATTTATAACTATTTATGAATAACTAATATCATATATAATCATTATATAATTTATCAGTTGGTTTGGTTATTTTTTAGTTGAACCGAAGCCAAACCAGATATTGTTGGCTTTTAAAATTCAAAGCGAAACCAAATGTCAATTTGGCTTGGTTTTTCCCTAAACTGTGAACACTCCTACTTCTTAGGAGGCATGTCCAGTAGCTTGTATAAACAAATACAGTATGACCAGTCAATTTGACTCGTTAAATATGTTTTCTTCTTTGCTATTTGGCCAGTGGTTCTCTTTGCGCCTGTCTATGACAGCTTTTACCTTTTTACTTGCATATTTCTGTATATATTTACTTGGTGGTGACAAATGTTCTTGTTGAGAATTGTCTTATAGTATGTTATTGAAGAGTTAAGGAAGTGAAGTTCAGTAAATATGTAAGGCTAGCAATGTTGATCTAAACTTTATGTGTCATTTTTTGATTGTTCCATTTCATTGCAGTTAAGCCTGGGGTACGGTTTCGGGAAATCGGAGAGGTCATCAACCGACACGCTTCTATGTCTGGATTATCTGTGGTAAGATAAAACAAAGCCTAACTACCCCATCAAGTGGACCACTGATGCTCAGTTTTTGTTTGGAGCTGACATGTTTTGCATGTTTACGTTTTATTGCAAACTTGGGTGACAGGTGAAGTCATATTGTGGTCATGGCATTGGAGAGCTTTTCCACTGTGCCCCAAATATTCCGCATTATTCAAGTATCCTCAACAATTTCTTTTAAGATTTTATGGTTTATCAAAAAAATTCTTTGTAACATTTAAGCCTATGTGTTGGGTCGAGCAGTGAAATGTAAATGCATCATATATTTCCTGCAATATCTAGAACTATAGAAACAGCAGTATTGATGTTATGGTACAGTTTAGTACCTCTAGGATTGTGGTGATCTGAGTAAACGTGGCTTTACTTCTGTTAATCATCCTTTGGTTACCTTAGCCTGATCAGGAAATAAAGCAGTTGGTGTGATGAAAGCCGGCCAAACTTTTACAATTGAACCTATGATTAATGCTGGTAAGTTCTTCAGTTCTAAATTCATTTATGTACTATTCAATATAAATTCTCTTCCCCCTGTGTCTTGATTAATTCTATTTCAGGAGTTTGGCGTGATCGGATGTGGCCTGATGGATGGACTGCTGTGACAGCAGATGGAAAAAGAAGTGCTCAGTTTGAACACACACTCCTGGTATTATTTTATTATACATATGTCTCAGATTGAATTGAGATACTTGTCTTGATGAATTGGTCTTGTTGCAACTGAACACAACATTTTTACTAGAGAAAACTGTCTCATCTATTTTCCTGTTGATTGATGTGTTTATGGTGATGGATAATTTGTAGGTCACAGAGACTGGAGTTGAAGTACTGACAGGACGCCTACCGACATCTCCCAAGGTGTTCCCTTGGTTGAGTTCTTGATTTGTCTTTTGCATTCTTTTGCCAGTCATAAAAAAAGGTTTCAAGCCACTGTTTGTGTAACACATGTATTTTATTTTGATTGATGAATTTTCTGAAATTTTGGTCTCAAACTATATATGAACAAATGAGCTTTTATCGACGCAGGTGCTATATTTAAAGGTGATACGTTTTGGTTACCTGATTTCTATTATAACTTTAGCTCTACTCAAGGGCTTGTTTGGTTTGCCATTAAGAAAAATAACTTTGTATAACTACATTAATATTCATATTTTGGTATAAAAGTTTGTGTACTAAGCAGCTTGAAGTACTAACATAATGTCTGGTTTAGGGTATAAATTTTGCATTATACATCACAACTGTGGTTAGTAAGACATGAACATGTAAAATGGATATTGCTATTTAAGTTGATTATTTACTTTGAATTTGCAGTTTTTAATATAGCAATTCTTATATTATCATTTTATTGTGTCTCAGTATCATTATCCACTGTAAAACAATATTAATACTATTTATGATTATAATAATTTGCAGAACTAGTATCAACCAACGGTCCATTTTTCACAAGGTTACTATACGTACAATAGGCTTTCTTAATAAAAGGTGATGGTTGAAATGAACTTCTTCTCTCCCTACCACCTGTGCTTATATAACCACAGAATAATTTAATACTTATATAACACGTTAACAGTGAAAAAATAAACTTCCTGTAGAAAACACCTTACGGTGCACAACCGACTAAATTTATCATTTTCTACCAAAATAATATTTTTCATAAACTAATGCCCTACTCTTCCAGCTATATTGCTAAAAAACATCCAATTTTCTAGAAATTGTGTAAAGAGCAACTTAGTGCAGAATTCTGCATTGAAGATCGCGTGAGTCTTCACATTACCTCGAGTTAATATCTCAAAAGGTTACTCAATTTTGAAAATTTATCTAGCAAAGTCATTAAACTTTATTTTGTATTAATAAAATTACTCAACTTAGATTTTTATATCAATAAAATCATTTAACTAATTTTATCACTAAAAAAATATTTGATAATAGTAAAAAAAAATATTTTTTATATTATATAAATATGAACCCTATAAATGAAATAAAAAAAAGTTAAAAATTGTTAATAAATTTTTACGAACAAAATTAATGAAATACATACTTTTATAATATTAAAGTATGTAAGCATTATGACATTATTATTGTAAGTTAAAAAAAAAACATTTACACAAAAGTGATTAGTTAAAGTAAAAAATTAAATTGAAAAAATTAACATTATAAAAAATGATCAAGATTAATAGAGCCAAAATAATTTTAAGCTTTAATGAAAGAAGTACAATAATATATAACATTATTTTTTATTTAATTTTTTATAAAAAAAAGTTACAAAATTTTAATAGAGCACTGTTGTTTAATTTTGCATTATTAAAGAAAAGTTGTCAGTTATAATATATTTAGAAAGTTAATTGAGGTCACAATTTTAAATATTATTTTAGTACTCTTATTCTCTAATGAGTCATAATTAGATTTGTGAATTCAAATTTCATTGATAATTTATTTGTGCTAATTCTCAAAAATAGATACACTAGTGGATCAATAAATAGAACTCCTAATTATGATCAATAAATAGAACTCCTAATTATTTCTTTTTATTTAGTAATTAGTATTAAGATAAAGAGTACTTGTTTACTAAGGAAGTTTCCCAAAAAATAAATAAATTAGTTTTCTTAATTTTATTTATTTGTAGGGTCTATTTTATATGAAACAAAAAAAATTAATGATAAATTTTGTTTAGTGAGTTTACTAACACAAATGTCTAAATTGAGTGATTTTATTGATATAAAAATCTAAGTTGAGTGATTTTTTTTATACAAAATAAATTTTAATGACTTTGCTAGATCAATTCCTAAAGTTGAGTGATTTTATTGATATAAAATCTAAATTAAGTAATTTTTTTGACACAAAACAAACTTTAATAACTTTGCTAAATCTATTTCTAAAGTTGAATGATCTTTTAAGATATTAACTCCATTTTCTACTAACAGAAGCAAGATAGCTCTTTTGATTCAGTTAGAATTAGAAAAGATTGAACAGTTAGAAGGATCAATCACCTTGACAATCGAAATGAATCATTTGTACATTCCAGACTGGGGTATCGTGAGAGTAGGAATACACCACACTTGAAAACACGGCAATCACCAAATTACCAATTTAGTGAAACACAACATTTCAGCAATTTGCAATAATGTTACAAACCAATCCTAGACGAACTCTTTGTTCCCAGGAAGTGATTTTGAACAATACAGCCAAAAAGGAGTGGGGGTGGGGTGGAATCCGGAGCAGTGGCAACCAACTCTGTGATAGCACAAGGTTCTGATTCTTATATGCATCTGCAAGGAACTAAAACCCAGCTGATCCAACAAGTGAAGAGTATGCTGCATTTTCATCACCGGTAGGTGCCTGTTCAACAACTTTGCGGGATGTTCCAACATCAGCTTTCGAAAATGTTCCAACATCTAGGTTGCACGTGGCACAGAGTTCTAAACGCTTCTCCTTTGCTTCTGCAAGATCACCGTCCCAACAAGTTTCAGAGATAATATCAAGTGCTTTCTCTAGCTTGTCTTCTGGAACAAGAGCGTCATTTTGTTGGAGCACAAGATAAACTTGTTCAGCAGCGGCCTTCCTGACCTGCAAAATAATCAGAAACAATTTATTGAGAAGGCGTCCAATTCATTGTCTCATGTTACTCATTAATCTATTCACTCAGACTAAGTTTCTCTTGTTCAGGTGCTTTCTGGTACCTTTGGAAATCGATGGGTGAGGAAAGTTAGTAAATGACTGAATGCCTGGATATTGATCTGTTCTGGTACTGATGAGATATATCCAAGTATTGCGATTCCAGCATACAGCTTACTGAAGTCTTTTGATCCTTTCAACTCTATATTAAGAGCTTCTAAAACTCCAACACAAAACACTACAGTCTGCGCCTGTTAAAAGAAATGAGAGGGGGGAGGGGGCAAAGTCACATCATCAGTACAGCAGCGTTTTGCAGAATAAGCCAGTACATATAAGAACAAAGGGGAAGATACCGCACATGAATGATTGGATACTATAAGAAAAACCTAGATGGAAGTAGACTAACCTCCAAATTTAAGAAAATCTTTTTGCTGAATAGGTTCTCAACAGTCTGCAACAAATAGTAAAATATCAGTGTTAGAAACCCGTTCCACATTGGATGTTTAAGGTTTTAATATAAAGATACAGTGTCTTAGTTTACTTTTTTTTTTGACAACTAAGGTGTTGGGTCAACTTGCACACACCTCGACTAATTACACATACCTGCCACCTCCCACAAACAACAGGCATCAAGTAACTCTGTCCACCAAGGCTAGGATAGAAGGGAAGAGATCACCTAGTGTTTTGTCTCTCTGGGGTTTGAACCTGAGACCTCATGATTCTCAACCCCACTTCACTGACCACTAGGCCACACCTATGAGTGCGTTTCTTAGGTTACTCCATCCATGGACTTAAGGTTATGCGTTGGATACTGTAATTCTTTCACATGGTACCCACACCAAACACATTCCTAATACCAGTTACCCAATGTTAGGTAGGCCACATATAATGTATGTTATCGCACACCCCATAGCCAATTCTGAATGTGCGAGGATGTCAAAATGCCACATTAGTTAAGCGTATGAGCTTTTGGTCTTCTTGTATGGTCTTGGTATATTCTCACCATTGCACTAGTTCTTGAGATTGGGTTATACTTAAGGCCCCTTAACATGGTATCAGAACCAAGCTTTGGTTAGTTTGTTTCCACAACTGTCTTGTCTCGACATATTCTATCACTTGGATCTCTCTAACTTGAGCAAATTGAGCCATTAACTCTCCACTGTAAGCGAGCCCGTTGGGCTCTCTACTCCGAACCAACTCTTCAGCTTTTTAAGCCACGTCGCTCCTCAACCAAAAAAAAAAAGGAAACAAAAAGTTATCTACCCATGAGCAAACCCTATAGAGCCAGGTTACACATACAGAAGGGTGTTATAGAACCTCTGGGATATTGGCATAGTAAGAGTTTTCAAATGAGCAAACAATTGTCCCTGGTTTCACCACCCATTACTTTACGATTATAGGTAGGATGCTTAGATTCTTTTTTAGTCAGAATAGAGGAACTTGAAGAATAACATAAAGAGTGCTTGAAGTTTTCCGAAAAATGAGATGTGCAAAGGATAAAACAGAATACTGACTTCTTTTACAAATATTCAAAAAATAAAATGGAACTTTTTAGAAGAATTCGAGAAGGATTTAGCAGAGGTTCCTGCAACAAGCATGTCTAAAGATGAAGCACAGATTTGAGAAATATCCATTGAATTTGATCAGAAATTGTAGTTACAAGTCAAAGGGGTGGAGAGCGTGAGATTCCATTGGCAGGATTCACGACTACCAGACTTCTACTGTGATGGCAGATTTCACTACTTCACATTTTAATTCAACTATAGTGCACACTCTCTAGCAAAATCATGTATTACATATAGCTCTGAGATGCTTCGACAAATTGTTCAGTTCACCACTAAAGATCCTTGTCATTGGAAATAGTAAGAGTCACTTGGAAGGTGAAGCGCCATTCCACATTTTTCTTTTCAAAGCAGCTACAAATCATTAATTTTTACAAGAAATTGTTTTTTACCAATAAAAAGGAGAATAGATAAGCTCAGGATACTGCATAGACAATCAAAAATGTAAATTCACCAGAATGCCACAGTAAAAAATTATGATTAACAAGCATCTTCATAACTGCAAGAAAAATAACTGCTTCATAAATCATAATGTGGTGATTCTAGAAAGATAAACACTGATCTACAATTAAGGAATGTGTCGACAATCATCATTTGCAGAAATAGAATTTCCAATCAAATTTACCTTCAAAGTGGGTTCCACAACTCTGTCACACCTTTTGTATTTCTGAAGAACCCAAAGAATGTCATTGGAAAGATTGTACTCTTTAGAATCATTTACATTTTCATCTGTTGACTGAAGAAATTCAAGCAAAGCATTGAGTGATTGCTTCCTCAATGAATCTTGCAAGCCACCAATGGAAATAACCAACCCCGATATCACATATTTGCTATAGCAACTGATACCAAGTAACTGAAGAAACCGAGGATATGAAAAAGTAGGTACCTGCAGGATGGCATAGAAAGGCTAGTTTGTCAAATACCTTAAGATATAGCAACCATTAAGACAAGCAATTTTAACCTACCCCCCATTTCAGATCTGCATCGTCAGGCACTATTTGTTCTAGTCTCTCTCGATGGGGAATGAATGGTACATAAATTGGTTTATTATGCAAAATTCTTTGAAGAACCTTTGCAGCTAACTCTCTTAATTTATCCATCTTCTCCACTGCTTGTTTAACAATATTTCCAACTAAATGGGTTGCCATATTTTCATCAAAGAGAAAATTCATCTGGTTTGTAACATCTGTCTCGTCCAACTGAGGAACAGATCCAAGTTCCACTTGTTCTGACTTGCTTGAGAAACCTTTGAGTCCTCTTTTGCATAGAATGTATGTGCATCTCTCAAGGCCATCTAAGGCAGCCTCACGAACCCAAGAACCAACATCACCTCTGTTATCTTTAGAGTAATCATCCAAAGCCTTAAATAAAGTCTGCATAACCTCATTCTTTATAAAAACATACAGAGATATGCATTCTTCTGCAGATAATAGATGAGAATGATCTTGTGTCTTGGTTAAAATTTCACACACAGATACAAGTCCTTTGACAGCATTTACCCGTGATTCAACATCTCTTTCTTCAGGGTTATCCTGTAGAGCATAAAGTTGTTCCATCAACCAAGAATGTGCAGCTTAGTTTCTCCATCAGCAACAGCTAAAACAGAAACACTTCCTTACCTCAATTTCGCAAGCAGCACAAAGCTTACTAAGTATATCCTTCCATCCTACACATAGAAACTTAAATGGCAAAATACCAAGCGCAAGTGAAGATCCTCGTCTAGCTGCCACATTAGGATCAGTCAATTGCTCAAGGTATCTTAATGTAATAGCATTGAAGCCTTTACTTTCCAAAGGCACAATGTAAGCAGGAATGAAGCTCTTTAAGGCTGCAACAGCGGCACCCTATAACAAAATAGCAAATTAGCCAATTCACTCAGAGGAAGCCAATCAGCAGGAAATTGATCAAGTCATAAGATAAACCTGTATCTGAGAATTAGGATGTCTCAGATTCTCATGGAGCGTATCAAGCAGACTCCGTTTTATTTTGTCTGTCAATTGGACCCGAGCTGATGAAATGCATTCAATGAAACGGGAAACAGCAGAACGCATTATTTCTCCTCCCTTTCCACGATATAGTCGTGCTTTCTCAATTGCAAGAACCACACCAGCAACTTGATTCTGCAGCTCTGTGACAGAAAAATAGAGGGACCACAATTATCTTTCCATAATAAACACAGAAATAGACCATGTCATAACCCTTAACCAGATGATTTTCTCTTTTTATTAATTTAAACAAGAATTGTGGTAATTAAAACTTTAAAATGGCTCACATGGTAATAGCAACGCGACAAAAAATAGGTCTCTTTTATGTGATGGAAAGACAATTAAATGCATGGTACAAAAACAATGAAAAATGAGTACTATATGTCTTAGAATGTAACCCTCTTTCCCAAATTCAATGTCCATTACATCTCGACTTTCCTGCTAATCCAAACTTCTGGTACTGAAAGAACACTTCCATTGTTCTTCTTATAATCACTTCTGGGAATTACATACTCCAATCAGTAGCTCACTTCTATTCAAACTGTATAGCAGGCTAGGCTGCTAGCAGCTATCACTCCCATAATATTCTTGTACTCTTTCCTTCAGGATGATTAATTAGGATTGAGTGACTTTTCACTATGCAAAGAAGAAGAAAAGGGAAGCCCAGTGCATGAAGTATTCCATATTCACATAGGGTTCGGCAAAGGCAGCTTACCTGGCGCAAACTACAATGTTGATTCCATGTTTAGAACTTTCTTGTTTCTCCAAGGCTTCCTTATTTTTTTATGCAACGAAATCACTACAACAATAACCAGTGATAGGGACTAACATCTATGACAGAAGTTAGACACAAATAATTTCACTTGGCATTCATGATTTCATTTCACAATGAATAAGAAAAAAATTTCATGTTTCGTACATGTATAAATATATAAAACAACAATATGTAGAATTTACTTGCACAGATTGAGTACAAGTCATCATTACAATCTCATATATTTTAACAATTAAGTTGTTTTTCAATGTAGAATAGTTATAGATTTCCAATTTACGAGCAATTTTTGTTTTCCAGTATACTGAATAACTATTTAACTCACGTGAGGCATAGAAAAACTATAACTTATAAACAAAGAGGTAAACACTCAAATGCATCAGATCTTTAAACTATAAACCAGTGCCAACCAGCTTGAACTTTGATCTCATGATCATCTCACACAAATAACTAAAAGCTTGAAGCTAAGAGACACCAACCTGGGGGAAGAACATATTCACGTTCATGTAGAGCCAATATAACCTCCCCAATAGCTAAAGTTGCACCATGACGCATGCACAAATCAGAAGACAATGTGCAAGGCAATAATTTTCCCACAACGGTACTAGAAAAATGTCCAAGATCATACTTAGCAAGAGAAGAAAGGGCATTTGCAGCAAGCTCTCTCAAACTCTTATCCTATATTAGAACAGTAAGGTAACAAATCAAAAAGACTCATCAATGATAGAACTAGCAAGTGACAGCACATGCCAAATTAGTGCACAAATAAATAAGTACATTGGCCAGCTGGTATGATATTAGCAGGGTTTTAATTCTCAGCTTTAGACTATTATGCATGCATGTCTAAAGCTCAATAGGAAAAGGAACCCATCAAAATTACAAGAAGAAGGTGAAACATCACTAAATGACCCTATAGTTTGCCATAATTAGGGTTACACCTTTAGTTTCCCAACTGAAAGATCCTTAGCGGGATCAGCATAACCTCCTCTGCTACTATCTTTTCTGAACAGACATGTCGTCAAATTTGTATATTTGAAAGAGAGAAAATGATATTTGGGATTAGATTGGAGGACACAACCTTAGATAGGAGGGTGTGGAAGAGATGGATTAAGGTAGAAGGTTAGTAGGTTGCAGTGTGATTTCTGTAGTTGTCTTGCCGTCCATTCATATAAGTAGTTTCTTGTCCTTCGATTTCTGTTACTATCTATTGTTTTTCTTGTATCTTGATTATTGTATTGTTTTGTTTTAGTTTTTCTTCAATTACTATCAGCTATTTTTTGTTTTGTTTGTAATTTCATGTACTTCACTTACTTCTCTTTGGGGACTGCTTTGGACTGTTTTTATTAAGCCGAGGGTGTATCAGAAACAACTTCTCTACCTTTGAAGTATAGGTAAAGTCTCTCCGTACATTTTACCCTCCACAGACCCCAATTTGTGAGACTACACTGGGTATGTTGTTGATATTTGTAAACAAATTCCTATCACATTTCTAATCCAATTCCTACTATCTTTTTTCAGTTCCATGATACGACAAAAGTTTTCAGTTGTCACAGTAGTGCTTTTGCCAAGACCTCAAAACTTCGGAGAGGAATCAGCTATATACATCTTATCTTTGATAACAAACTTATATAATGCACCTCAGTGAACCACAAATAAAAGGAACACTCAAGAAGACCATAAACATTTTATAAAAGAAGTGTTTTGTCTGAGTAAAAGCTAGCAATCAAGCAACTAGCAAGTATAAACATACCCAGTGACGGATTTTGTTGTTCAGAAGCTCATCAACAAAAGTATAAAGATAGCCATCATATTGAGCAATGCAGACAGCAACATGAAGATAGGAGTTTGTACGTGAAGAAAGTGCGAAGTAATCAGCTGTATTCACTATATCGATACCATGAGGATAATTTCCTTGTCGTCCAACATTCTCTTGAAAAGCAGCAGCAGCTGCTCTTCTACAATTTACCTGGAAAGTAATAACAAAGTTGCATCATTTTAATTGGAGGAAGAAGCACCTAAACTGGGTAAGGAATGATCCCTGTGTTTTTGGTACCTCACGGTCATAACAGGCCACAGTGAGAAGGTGTGGAGCAAGCTGTTGGAGTATGCTTTTCATATCTGCATGGCAATATGCACGGCCAAATGCCCAGCAAACATAAGCAGCAGCATCACGTACATGAGATCCAATGCTATGTGGACCTCTTCGAATGTCATAATGTAATGCCTGCCACACCAAACTTTCCCTCATTATTAGGCGACAAAAATCCAGCTTCAACTAGGGAAGAATTGCATGAGTGGATAATGCAAGTCTAATGCATTCAATTATGTCAATGTGGTAGTCTACATTGAATATGTTTCAGTAACTCATCCCCAAAAAAAGGTCCACTTGTCATGCATACCCATTAGTAAACATCAAAAGAGGATGATAGGTGTTCCGGATGCTAAGAATTGAATGGTAATAAGGACTGGTATTTCAAAGGTGAAGATTATATGCTCATAAGTACACAATAGAAACATCATAAATGACACAAATACTCATTAATGTGATTTGGACCCATAAGCACACAGCAGTCAGTAAACATGAGTCCTATGGGCATATGTGCTTCTGATTGCCTAACCAGCATGCTCATCATGGGTAAACAGGGATCCTTTCTACTTTTCTCTCCCTCTTCTCCTCTGTAAGTAGGCAGCAGGTCTTATCCATCCTATTTCTGTAGTAAGATAGAATGTTTTCTGCGACAGAGCTAAGAGCGACAAATTTTCTGAAAGAGAGATCTCTGTTAAGATGTTTCACTTGAATACCAAAGTGTATTACGTACAGAATTCCAATTAACCAATTAGAATTTGTAGCGATCGCTTGAAGCTGAAGCCTGAAGGAACAACCGAGCAACATGGAATAGAGCATAGTCAACTAAGGTTGCCTGCTTATCTTAGCCTATACATTTCCTGGAAGGTAACATATAAGGAGAAAGATGAACACTGATGAAGCAAGTTGTGTATCATTATCAAGTTTATACTCTTTAGAGATAATTAATTGCTCAATCGCAAGGTCCAACATATGGAGTTAAAGAGAGATCAAAAGTACAGAAAAAATTAGGGAACTTCAGTAAGGACAACCTTTATAACAACAGGAATAACTTTGTGAAAACTAATAGGTAACAGCAATCCTCTACGTGCCAATTCAGCCAGAGCCAAACAGCCACCATGCCATGAACCATCACCCTGTAACACTAGAGTACATAAGCATAACCTAAAGAAAAGAAGAATCAAGATAGATGAAGTGCAAGAGAAACTATTAGCTTTACAAGATCTGGGTCTCGTTAATTAATATTCTGTATTCAGACATAGTGGCTATCTCATAAGATCACAGAAAAAAAAGTTGGTAAAAAACAACAGCAGTAACACACCTCGCTAGGTGAAAAGAGCTCCAGGACAGATGACAGGATTTCATCGGAAAGCAAGTAAGTTAACCGTGAAGTAACACGACCAATACCTTTTGCAGCAGACCAACGCACAACAGTATCCTGTAGTGCCATGACAAAATCTCTAAGATGCGAAAGTTGAAATTAAAAAAAATAGCGGAAATGTGAAAAAATAAAAGGAATCTATTGTAGCGGTAATATACTGAAATGGAATCAAATGATGCTAAGGCATGAGAAGACATCAACCTGTTTCAAAAAAGCAACTGCAGATAAACGAAAAAAAGAGATCAGTTAGCCTGAACAGAAGTAAATAAATGTTTGCTTCTGTTCCATAATGTACGTTTCACTTCTCCATAAACAGTAAGGCAATGACACTTTTTGACTGTTCAGCTAGATGAAGTGTCATTTATTAACTGCTTTAGGAGATTCTTAGTGTCAGTCACATTGTTGAACAGAGAGACAATTATTTACATCCGTTCAAGCTAACTGATCTCTTTTGGCACATGTGCGCATACATGGAAAGAGAGAGACACAACCTTGCATCACGATATCAAGTTCTTTAAATGCACTAACTCAAGAAAGAGAAATACATGTGGATATTCAACTTAAATTTATCATGATTCTTCCATAGAGCATGAGGAGGAGGTGAAGGAGCTTTACCAAATAAACATATAACCAAAATAAACCATCCAAGGAAAACAGATACCAACTTGAATTTGTCTACAGGACTCGCGCTAAATACTTAAGATTAACGAGGACAATCAGATAAGTAGAAGATGGAAGCTCACCCTTTAGACATACCGTATCACGCAGTCCTGACAGCAGTAATTCAATTATCTCTTCTACTATATCAGGGACATCCATGTCTTCTTCATCATGACAGTCCGGCTCTTGGTAGAAATTCGATAGATCATTGTTTCTATAATTATCGTATTGGTTCGTTTCAATTCTATCAGCAGTAATATGCCCTCCAAGCGTGCTGGTTCTACCCTACATGGCAAAACAAGCATTGCTACTAACTAATTTCCCATACTCTATGGTGAGTTAATCAGCACAAAGTATTTCAGGGGAATACTGTAAAACGCAGGAATGAAAAAAGACAAGTAACGAGTACATGAACAAATAATGAAGGGGCTGATAAACATGTTGCTCTTTGATAAACATCGTAGTACTGTAATTTTTTAAATAAGAGATAAATATTGACAAGGATCAAGAAGAGCAAGAAAGGATGACAATGTTTAAAAATCACATTAAGATCAGTGAGGCAACATAAAGAAAAAGGATGCTACCAGACAAAAATTACATAGACGCTTATCTCCCTGTTCCCCGCAAATCATCATAACTTTTTCTTTTAGAAAGATGGTAGGACAACTGTCTCCTAGTAAATGATACTAAGCCTAGTTAAATACATGAGTTTTGAAGCAGGGCAACCATCACTCTGTAACTAGTAAGAAACATTTACACCCCATCATTTGCATGATTAGCAGTCTTACCACATATCGCCATGACTGATGACGTGGAGGGAGACATATCATCCCAATCCTTTCAGTTAGCTTCACAAGATACTTGCGAAGTAAAGGACTACGCGCTGCAGTGTTGGATTTCATCAAAGCTGACGTGTCATTCCAAACACCAGGAATCACACTAAGCAACACTTTCGGGCTTCCGTTCTGTATTAAGAGGAAAACAATAGTATTCTAAGAAGTACACATACTAAAGCAAGACTGCAAGATCACCAAATAAGGGGTCAAATAGCATCTTGCACAACTGTGCCACTCCATAGTGAGTACAGCGAAAAAGATTCTATGTTATTAAGATTAGACTTTGTAACATGATCAATGTGTATCTTTCAATCAGCACCTGGTCTCTGATATAATGACATCAAAAGATGCTTTCAAAGAGAACTGAAACTTAATCTTGGCATTTACTTGATAAATCCAAATTGATTTTCCAAACCGTGTCCATTTCTTTTAAAGTGAATTTTTACCAAAACACGCACAGATAATTACCAAAAGAAATGAAGAGCAGCTACAAATACATCGCGGTCTGAAGGACGAAGGATAAAAGATGAATTCATTTCATTCAAATTTGAATTTGAGGGGAACGTCTAAGTTCTAAAGTAGAATCACAGATTCCACAGATAACGGTTGTGCATAAAGAAAGCTAGGAAATAACCAAAGTAGGGCACAAAGAAAAAGAGTGAACCTTGAACATAGCACCTAGTGCTTCGACTGCACCCAATAGCTGGAAGTGATTGACTACATCATTTGACATACATGACATAACTTCATGCGTCCAGTCCACAAAGCTGAAAAACAAAGTTATGGGGATGCAAATATGTAACTCTAACATATCGCGTAAAAGAATTTGCAAGTGTTAAATAATTCCCAAAGGAGGCATAAAATAGTTAAATTGTACATACTCAACATATTTCACTGTAGAAGATTTTATTCTTTTTTACTGCCCACACAAATAATATTTAACATAGAGAAAAATGAAACAGAATGTCTCAGCAGGCACTAGGACAATTTGCAAGGAAGGACGAGGATTTTGTCTGCTGATATCGCGTACAAGTTAATTGCATGTGTCACATAACAAGCAAACTGAAAATGCAGTAAATTATACTCCAGTGAGTATCATGTCATTTGCATTCACAAACATAATGTGCATGCATGAAAATGACCAGACAATTTCATCTACTTTTACGTGTTGTTTCCTTTCTTTTTTTTCTTTTCTCTTTTTTGTTGATTACTTCATCTGCTTGATTGCAAGATTTTAAATCATGAACTGTTAGAAATGGCAAGGATTTTGGCAGTTGGACCTGGTAAAAGCCTTTGTCATATCTGGGCGCGTAAGAAGCCTTGAGAGCAGCAAACCGGATATGGTTCGCATAGGACCCGCATTTGAAAGGTAGTCTTTAGAGATTTCCAGAATTTTTAGAACAAGTGGAGGTGGCTCATCACCTCCAGCATAGTTATTATTCCCGGCACTAGTATCCATAGAAGCTATATCAAAAGGGATCAATACAAGAATGTAGAGCCACAATAGTATCACACACTTCGCCTCCATCTCTCCAGTACTTTCTTGTCGTAATGATGTTCCAGCTTGTGTATTATGGCATTTCTCCAGGAGAGATACTGCAAGCTCCAGGTCCGAAACCTGATGAGGGAAGAACTTGACAACAGCCTTGTAGCCACAGACTGTCACCAGAGAGTATATTATGATACACACAGGCTTAATTACTTCAAGAATCTCTTCCGAGGCAGCAGCTTGTTCGACAGCTTTTGAACGGACAATGAACATTAGGGGCGAAACCATACTCTCAAGGTAAGGCTCCAGTAATTGACCTTGCTCCTGATATTTGTCCATCTGCAAATCATATTTAAACAAATAATTAATGTACTACCAAAGAAAAAATATTTTTTATAAAATTTGCATTAGCTCTAAGCAACTGGTGTTTTAGGAATTCTGAAAGCAAAGTACTCAATCATTAAGTCTTTTAAGAGTTTGGACTTGGCATCATCAAGAGTGTAGTGTCATACATCAACATGAGTAAAAGAAGAGCAGAAATTTGAAACAATACATTCTTCAAATTTCTTCTCAACAAATACATCTCTTCACAGTCCCCTCTCAAAAAACTAAATCTCTCCACAGTTCCTCTACAAGCTCACTTTTAGACTTAGTCATCAAGACCAGCAAAATTCAGATCTTTTCTCACCGATGAATCATCATATCAGTTAATCATACAAACTGTTAAGAAGTCCCACATCAGTAGAGGGATGCGAATTTGGTCTCGTTATATGGACTTGGACAAAACCTCCCCTCTTGAGCTAGCTTTTGAGGTTGAGTTAAGCCTAGGTGTCACATCTTTACATGGTATCAGAGTCAGGCCCATCCCAATTTGTTGTTCACCGATGTTGGTATCGGTCCCCATTTAGAATTGTTCACGCTCTAGTTGAGGTCTGGCCGGGCGGGGGAGTGTTAAGAAGTTCGACATTGGTAGATGAATGAGAATTTGGCCTCCTTATATGGACTTGGACAAACCTCCCCTCTTGAGCTAGCTTTTGAGGTTTGGCTAGGCGATGTGTCATATTTTAACACGAACAAATTATCCATCCTCAGAACTAGTGGTCTTCAACGTGCCATATTAATTTGCATAAGAGCATGTCATTAAGGGCAAAGTAGAAATGTTAATACAACAAACTTCCAAATAGATAGGAGTCGATCTTTTCAAGAGAGATCAAGGATGTATGACTGTCATATAAAATAGAAAAGAGAGCATAATTATCAAGCTTGAAGTTCAATAACATTCTTCAGTCACAAATGTAGATTTACAGCTCCTTTAGAAGCTTAGTTTCTAATCAAATCACACAAAGTTTAAATCTTTGGTCTAAATATATTGCCCAACAATAACAACATCCAGAATTATGCCTCAATCTCAAACTAGTTGCAGTTGGATATATAAGTCCTCTATATCTAATATGCTCCATTTATGTTTCTTTCATTCAACTACTCAATTGTTTTTCGTATAGGAGAAATTAGGAATTAATTAAGACGAATAGTATTTTTTAAAATCTGATGCCTTTTCTTAGACTGTAATACAGTCTTTAACCAAAATTAAAAGACTCCATCAAACACCAAACCAATGTAAATGTGCTAATAACAGAATATCCCAATCCCAACTAGTCGGGATAACCTATCCATACATTCCTCCTGCATCATATCTTACCCTTTACTAAGTACACAATGATCCCAAGAAATTGAGGTACTTTTAGACAACTTACTTCCATCATGTGATCTGTCAAGTACACATGTTCCCTTTTAACACGTTTAATCATCACGGTGTCACACCAATGCGTCAATGTCCTTGGAAGTCTACGTAAGACACAATTAAAGCATCTCACATAACCTCACTTTTTGCTCTATATGTGCTATTGTTCATCATGTTAATCTTTTCTAATCTTGTACGATCACACGTCATCTTAACATTCACATTTTTTGCATTAATCGTCTTGGATACGTTAGGCACTTGGGGCCTTAGAGGCCAAATCTCACTTTACATAGTATCATTAGGCTCCCAACCATTCTATATCACATAAATCCATCCTACTCTAGCTCTATGTGTTCTTTCATCTTTCATGTCATTCTCCTAAGAGGATGAGCCAAAATATCTGAACTACTTGCATTTATATCGTAAAAAAAAAAAAAAAATTAAAAAGGCAAAGTTAAATTTTACAGGTATTTCAACTACAAGCATAGCATTGAACTAATAATTATGCAGTTCAAACAGACAAAAGAGATAGAGAGAGATTACAATAGATCGGATCTTATGAACAGAGGAGATATCAGAGACACGGCCATTGGAAATGATATCGTCGAGGAGTGACTTAACAAGCTTCCATTCCTGTAGAAAATATCTCTGCAGAACACTCTCTTTAGAATCGTGTTCATCGTCTTCTTCAACTTCGGTAACTCCCATTTTCAATTGTTCCTCCATCTTCAAGCTTTCTTCTACTCCGTTAGCCGCTAACAGAAACACCGAGAAGATACACTGTGACGATTTGCCTCAAAAAAAGTTACTAGTATTTGATTTGATTTTGCCGCTGCTATTGCCGGACTGAGATTCATCTGCTATAAGCAATTATTAACGTCGGGGCTAACTGATAATCGCTGTCCAGCCCACAATTGATTTTGCCATGTCCAATTTTGTTTAGTTTATGGGCTCATCAATGATTGAAGCAGATTAGAATTTTGTTGGGCTCTGTTGGTAAATGGAAAGAGCTAGCCCATGTATGAGGTCAAATTTAGAGAAACAAACACTACATTTTAGAGCCCAATTATCATACATAACTTTAGTTTCTTTCAAAATTATCATGCATTCATTGCAATTTTATTTGAGGAAATTTCACCTATAGAAAATATAAAATTTATATTTGTACGTTATATTTATAGTTTGTATAATTGCGCTCTATAGAAAACTTTATAATTGTACTGGAGCATCAGATTGTATAACTCACTGGCAATGCTTCTGATTTAAATAATTTCGCTGGCAGGCCTTTTGTATAAATCGATGTCAGCCTCTCTTTTGTATAAATCGCTAGCAGACTCTCAATTCAATTTTATGTATTTGTATATCTACATAAAATTTGAATTTGTATACAATTGAATTGAAATAAAATATTTGTATATCAAATTTCTCTCTCGTTTTATACAAACACAAATTATACATTGTATTTTGTATAGTCGTTTGTGTTTGTATAAAGTGAGAAAGAGAGAAAGACAAAACAGAATTGGGCCGGAGAAGATTTGTATTGTTTAATTATAAGTGTATAGGACGAAGATATATGTATTTGCATGTGTATATATAATTTTTTCTGGCTTTATACAAACAGAAACACAATCATACATTTGTGTTTGTATAAAGTGAGAGAGGCGAGGGAGAGAGCGGAAAGATAGAGAATTTCAGGGAGAGAGGCGTATGACAACAATTTGCTACGAATTACAATTAAATTAGACTGTGGTTATAACATTTAATTTGAATTAATAATTGCAATTATATATAATTTTTCAAATTTATTTTAGAGCCCAATTATCATACATAACAATAGTTTCTTTTCAAAATGTATAATTCGTAGCAAATTTTTTATGATCATACATTTATATGTGTGACGATTATAATCTTTGTTAAGTGCATTTGTTCGCAGGACAAATCAATCAATGTTAATTGTTTTAATTCGTACAATGTGTGCTACGAATAAAGGAAAAATGCATGAAATGCATAGAATATACTACAAGATACAAACAATAAAAATACAGGAATATAAACTACATAACCACAAAAATACAATAAGATAATGATAGTATGATACACCCATAAAATACTGTCAAACAAGGATATGAACAACAAAAATTAAATACCGTCAAACAAGGATATGAACAACAAAAATTAAGTCCCATATCTGAAAAAAGTTATCTGGTACAAAATATATGTGAAGTTCAGAGATACATACAAGAGGATATATATATATATATATATATATATATATATACAATAATACAAATAACTAAAGGTGCATGGTACAATCGGAAAAAATTTCATTCAAAATACAGAAATACAATCCAGAACAAAAAAAAGTTTTCGATGCCATAAACTTTGTCCTTCCTCAAAAATCAAAATATAGTGATTTGGTTAAGGTTATGTATATATCGATCAATTTCTCGATATGTACTTGTGGAATTATATGATTACATTAAATATATTATTATTGATTAAGTTAAACTTTTTAAAATGGTGTTACGTAATCTTTCTACTTGAGTAATCCTTTGAGTGAAATACCAAAAGATAAAGTGACATTTCTAATAGAAAAAAATAATACTTATCTTTTCAGTAAAATAACAGAATAATAAATGACTTTTCTCATTAAAAAGGGTGACTTTATTCACTTATTTTTTATGTATATAGTTCATATCATTTAATTAAGCAATATGAACTTTTAGAAAAAAAATATCGCAACTTAACCAAACAAAATTATTTTCCTTTCGTTTACAAGATATGCAAAATATCATATTCACACATTGATTGATCATGATATTATTCAAGTTTACAAACATATAGTATATGCTATTATATGTATACACCACCAAGACTCAAAAGCAATTCCCATCACCACACTAGCTAACTAAATCACTCTCATAAATATTTGTTTTTTTATATATATGCAACCTTGCTTCTTGCTTTAAGGTTTATGTTTAAAGCCACCATTAGAATTAGCTCTATGCGAAGCTGCAAATCCATTAAACAAAGCCAAAGTATTGCTAGTAACTTGTGCAACATTAAGTACCCTAGCTTTAATCATGGCCATCATTTTACCACTCATTGGATACCCATAAAACCCATCCATACAAATATATGTATCAGTCAATACAGTACTTAGCCAAGTTTGCACATTACTTTGACACCAAGCAAAATCCCCTTCACTATATTCTTCACTCTTCATATGTTCAAACTCTTTGAATGAATTTGTAAGCTGAGAAACACTATCTGACATTTGATCTAAACAATCTTTAACCGCTTGATATTCCTTAGCCTTTTTTTGTTTCAATTCTTTTGATGCTATTTGCAAGTAGTTTTTTGTGTATATTGCCTTAACTATACTCACTTTTAAAGCAGCTTGAGCTATTTCTTGAGGATCTTGTGAAGTTGGATTTATATGTGTTGCTAATGAACTCACACATAGACCTGGATAACGAGTGTGCTTACATTGTGACTCTATGAATTTAGGCACGATTGCACTTGATTCAACAATAAAGATAGAAAAAATGACAAGTAAAATTAGGGGAAGGACAAGTTTTTCCATTAATTTTTTTTTTTTGAAATATAACAAGGAAAGATTAAGCTAAGAGTATATAACTATATGAAGAGAGAATGGATTTTGTTGTGTACGTTATTGTTTGATGGGGAAATTGTCAAGAAGGTGCTAAGGTTTATATAGAAGCTAAGGGCTATGACATGAATATAAAAATCATGACAAGTTTAATTAATTAGTGCACACAATACTCCTTCCATTTCATTTTTTTTTCCGTATTGACCTGACACAGTCTTTAAGAAAATTTTAATCAGAAATGTATTATATTAAACTAATCTTGTTAGTGAAGCTTTGAAATTCTAACTTTGATTCCTTTAATTATTACTAAGGATAATATATATAGAATAAAATACTTCATAAATAATTAAAATTCTCTTAATTTATTAAAATGTACAAATATAATTTAAAAAATTTAATATAGCTAGAGGTCAAGTAAAATAAAACCGGAGGAGTAATGGAGTAATGCATAATTATTTTATTTGATTCAATTTTTTGGCGAAGGTGTTGATGTTGGGGTTCTAGTAAACACAAACCTTAATTCTTGTCGGAGCAATTTCCTATTTACGTAACTTATTATTGAGTAATTGCTTTGACACCTAAAAAGTAGGAAAAAATTATCTCTCAAATCACCTGTGTTTATTTTAAGATTTTTTCTTAACTAATTTGATAAACTAATTAACTGACGGTAAAATTATGAAGAACTAGTATAAGGTAGTGAATTTTTTTTTTTGGAGATTGCTTGACCAACATAGTACTGGCATTTTGGGCATTGCATTCTATAATATATAAAATAATTATAATTATAAAAGTAGATCTCTAAGTATTTGGAATGTTAGAAATTAAATTTTCATTCACGATATTCAAGATTTAATATAAACATATAAAAATGTGATTTTTGATCTTTATATAATATAACAAAATCAGCTTTAGCCATTAACGAAGAGTGCTCATTAATTTTTGCCATTGAATCTAATGTCGCTATAAACGTTAGCCATTTTATTCTTATTTTAGTCTGTTTTAAAAATAATATCTTTTTCTTTTTTTGTAATTTTTAAATTTTAACTTTTCATATTGCTGCGTTACGGCTTAAAGAGAACAAAATAAGAGATAATATTTATATATTTTACTATATCGTTAATTTAAAGTCATAAAATTTAAAATATTTTTTATTTAATTTTTTTTTGAATCAAATAAAATCAAATAAATAAATTGAAAGTGAAAGATAATAGCAAATTGCATTTTATGTTCCTTTAGGTGATTTTTAAGCAACTTCAAATAACTTGTCGAATCTTCTTACTATTATTTTCGATTGAGAATACACACAACTAGGTCGAGGAAGAAGGGATCTTTTCTTAAAATTCAATCAATTAAAATAAATACTATAATTTGTCGTTTAGTATATACATCAGTTAATTGTCGTCGTTATATGACAAATTCAATTATCTCTCTATATTAATCCCAACTATACCAATTATTAGAACATACTACAAACAATACTTAAATCTCAATGTCTATCCTTGAAAAATAAACAATTATAGTACTCTCACTAATTCATATAATTGAATTATTGAGATATAGAAATATTTAAGGATATAAATAAAAGATTATTTTTTCTTTTTATTATTACTCTTTTGATTTTTTTCAGACGATTCTCTTAAAAGAAATGTAAAGTAAACGGTAATAAACAACAATTGTCTTGTAATTTGAAAAGTTTATTTATTTTAAACTACAGAAAAATTACAAAAAATTACTTTATATATAGACTACAAAGAGTAATGATGAAGAAATAAATAAATTATTTGGAAGTGAAAAGATATGGTCAAGGATTTATTTTTTTCAAGAGAAGTAGAAAAATAAATTGATAGTGCAAGATAAAGCCAAAATGACAAAATAGAGCAAATGATATATGGAATTATCGATAGACCAATTTACTCCAGGCTCAGAAAATAATATTACATGCGACATCTCTAAGTTATATGTATAAAGTATATTTTAATGCCTCAAATTAAAATTCGTAGCTAGGACCTTAAGTTATGTCCACATGAATGAGAAATTGACTTTGATTTCTGTAACATTGTGCCACATGCATACAGAACCAGAAGACCATAATATTCACAATTGTAATTTAATTATTAGTTCTTCACGTGCAATTGATTATTATTTCTACTTTCATCTTTATTTACAAGGTTTGGTTGAAGTAGACATGAACCTCGATTAGAGAGAGATCTACTTTTGGGTTCTGACTTATTTTAAGTCATTTTTTATATTGTCAAATATTTTATAATTTATTTTAAGTTATTTTTTATTTATTTTAAGTTATTTTTTATATTTATCAAACACTTCCAAAAGTTAAAAGCTGACTTAAAAAATAGATTTAATCAACTTTTAAGTCAATCTAAACGGGCTCTTATTCAAAGTTTTACTAGCTTGTGCTGAGCAGGCTTCCTTATCCGTGCATACCGCAACTTGTCTCACACAAAAACACAAATAAATGAAACATGGACTAAATATTGGACCAAATTATCAAGTTACATTATTAGTTATTTCATAATACATCTACAATTGTTTATATAAAACTACATCTAAATGAATGATGACACAAAGTTTTACCTTTTTTATCTCTTCGATTACGTTTGTAACGGTCAATATACATTATTCTTGGAGACTCAACTTTTTTTTTTCTAGACCAAACATATGGTAGAATCTGTCTGCTCTAATATAATGTTGATTAATACGCGTGATCGTCCAAATTAAAGCTTAAATTATTTTTACAAAAAAAGAGTAATACATGACACATCTATTCTATGTATTCAAACTCTCCAATTATATAAGAATGAACTTCCCTGATTTTAACAACATTATGTCCAGCTATTATCTTTATAAAAACAATTAATAGAAGTAACACAAGATCTTTATAAATCGTTCTGGAGATCTTAATATAAGAGATATATAGGGACCAAATATATTCTCCTAACACTTCTAAAGTAATCAATATTTCCCTTCAATTTTCTTTCCTTTTTTAATTTTTCCTTTTGTCTTTTACGTGTATTAAGTATTAACTATATAGAAAGTCAAAATAGCTCAATTAGTAAATATGAGTTGGTACAAGATAAACGTTTGGTATAAAGTAGTGAATAATGTATTACTTTAGTCGTTAAGTTATTGTTATGTGATCGAAATATCATGAATTCCAGCTGTAGAAACAATCTCTTTTAGAAATACAGAATAAGACTGTGAATAAATTTTTATAATCGTTTTTTTTTAATTTTACGTATAACGAAAGCTTATTGCATTAGACTGTTCTAATTTTACCAGGTTGTTTAATTTGGTGAGTGGTGCCAACGGTATGATTAGCTTG
Organism: Solanum lycopersicoides; assembly: GCA_022817965.1. Lineage (NCBI taxonomy): Eukaryota > Viridiplantae > Streptophyta > Magnoliopsida > Solanales > Solanaceae > Solanum > Solanum lycopersicoides. The sequence continues at coordinate 116,726,440 of CM040618.1, forward strand.
TATTAGTAAGAAGGCAGCTTTGTCACCAATTCATGTGCCCACTTGTATAGACAATATTAAAGAGACAAAATCATGCTGGAGATTGTTTGACCAACGTTGTGCTAAGATGATGGTAAATTCAATTCTACAACCTTATAATTATATTGTACCAGCCTACCAGAATATCTCATAATTTAGATTCTACACCATTAATATTTTATTTAGCCTACTACGTACGTTATATTTTTCTTTAAAAAATAATATAACCAAGCAGCTAACAAATTAAACTTTCTATCGCCACCTACAAACCACCTGAATTCGAATAATCGATTCCAACCAAAATGTTAATAGGAGTGTCGTTGGACTAAATTTAGACAAATCAAAATAAACATAATAAATAATGAGTTACATTTTTTATTCCATATTATAAATCTTGAATAATTATAGTAAAGTATAAAATTAAACAAAATCGTCTTACATCCTACTTCAAATATTTTGTTTGAAAACTACATTACAAACTACAACGGTTAACGTTAATAAAACTACATCCAAAAAGTAAAAGGATGAACGTCGAATCGGGTACAAAATAATAGAATTACTGCCTACTATAATATCATATTAAATTGTTAATATATATTACGGAGTGCCATTGTATTTAAAAATTAAACCATTAAAAGTGACACTTTTTTAATTTAATTTATTTTCAACACTCCTATTATAATATTTGTATAGGAAATCTCATAATTTAGATTCTACACTTTGTTGAAGTGTATAGTTGGTCACATAATAATTTGGGCACAAAATAAGGCGATTTGCAAGCTGAACGACTTTCCAGCAAATTCTAGAATGGTCTCTGAATATATGATTCAACCCTTTTTTATTAAGATTAATTATGTCATTTATCCTGTTTAATCTTTGTAATTTAGATGGTTTGTTGAAAGAGAGGAAACTGAAGTTGAAAGTTCGATTGATTTTCTCAGTTTATAGTAAATAGTAATACTAACTTCAAAATCTAAAGGTAAGCATAAAAACTTTGCTAAACAAACTTCTAAACTCTAGAAAATATTACTTATTCAAAATTCAAAAAAAGAAATCAATTTCTAAATAGAGTGTTCAAGTGTAACTTAATAAAATTAATGTAGTAACAAAAGGTTTGCAATTCTAAAGCAAAAATATTCAACAAATTTGAGAACAACCAAACTAATGGAAGGGAAATGAGACCTACTAACGGTATAGTATCGAATGTAATTCATGAAAATATAACTCGCTGAAGCCAGAATACCCATCAAGACTTTATCATCAACTCCGTGAGAGTATATATTACTCCGCTCGTTTCAAAATACTTGTCATAGTTTTTTTTAGAATCAAACGATATGGATTTTAATTTGATCGATGATTTAAGATGTATTTTTTCATCATATTGATATAAGAAAAATTGCATTGTTATGGTTTTCTAATATCCAAATTCCAACTTTAATATCATTCAGCTTTTAAAAATTAGTCAAATCAACTCTCGAAAGTAAAACGCGATAACTATTTTGATATAGTGAGTAACTAATTATACATCTTAGTGATACAGATAAATTTATATAGCGAGTTGTATTTTGACGTGTTTTTAAAAATACAAGGAAAAGAAAACAAGAAACGAAAAGTATCAAAATCTATTATACAGATAGAATTAAAGAAGTTACATACGTTTTGACATACATAACAAAAAAGAATTAATATAAAATCAAATTACAAAGTTTATGAATTCAAGTGGCCATATATAAATTTTAGTGCTTGTTAATTTTGCCAGAGATTGAGTGCTGAGAAGCCTTATGCCTAACAGCATATCCATTGAACAAAGCTAAAGCATTGCTAGTAACTTGTGCAACATTTAGAACTTTAGCCTTAATTGTAGCCTTTACTTTATAACCACCAAATTTGTAACTAGACATCCCATCCATGCAAGTGAAAGCATCAGTTAACACTGTGCTAAGCCAAGTTTGAACATTACTTCTATGCCATACAAACTCACTTTCCTTGTCTAAATTCAATTGTTGTAGCTCTTCCACTGAGTTGAAAAGCAACTTAACTCCATTTGAGATTTGATCTAAACAATCTTTCACCACTTGATAATCTTTAGCCTTAGTTTTTTCGAGTTGTTTGCATACGTTCGTCACGTAGGTTCTCGTGTAGATAGCTTTAAGTAAACTCACTTTCAATGCTGCATGAGCTAACTTTTGAGGTTCAGATGCAGTAGTAATATAGTTTGACAAAGATTCCGCGCACAACTTTGGGTACCGTGTGCGCCTGCATTGTAACTCCACAAATTTGTTGGCACGAGGTTGTGCGCTAGCGCCCTCAACTGTTGCAACAAAGGTAAAAATAAATATATTGAAGAGAAATAAAAATAGGGAAAGGGTAATTTTCTCCATTATATTTTTTGGAAAAGCAAAATCTATAGGTATATAGTTTAGTTTGTGAAAAGAGAATGATTGATAATATAATTGTGTTGATTTGTAGTGTGGAAATGTGAAAAGAGGATTGGTGTTTATATAGGGAAGTATTTGTCACATAAGAGTTGACTTTGTTTCCTTTAATTTAATGATCTTACACGTGCAAGAACCTTCAAAGAACTAGGTGCAAAAAGTTTGATATTAACTCTATGTAAAGCAATTGGTTTATTTTCTTACGATTTACTGAATAGTTGCTTATTATTTGATTTGTCAATATTAACAATGTTATACTTTTGTTCACTTTTACTTGTCGACTAATTCAAAGAATAGATTCTTTATGAATAAAGTATAGACCTAAGAGTATACATCAAGTAATATCTATGAGTCCGGAGCCTAAAGGGTGAAAAATATTAATAAAAATTCTAAAACGGTATATGAAATTTCTTTTTAACCAAAACGGCAAAATCGCTCACGAAATAGCGATTTTGTCAACAGAAAAAAGCAAAATCGCTGCTATATAGCAGTTATTTAACTTACTATTGTAGATTGCTATATAGCAGCGATTTTGCTTTTTTCGGCGGACAAAATCATTACTTCGTGAGCGATTTTGCCGTTTTGATTAAAAAGAAATTTCATATATCGTTTTAGAATTTTTGTTAACATTTTCACCCTTTAGGCTTCGGACTCTAATATATATTCTTTAACAAGTTTTTGACTTAAGTTATTTTTAATTATACAAATGTGATATTTTTAAACGAACTAAAAAGAAAAATGTGTCACATAATACGATAGCAATCTATAATAGTAAGTTAAATAATGTAAAAAATGATTTAGACTGTCATTATATATAAGTTAGATTGGCTGTCTGGTAAGTTATGCCAACTGTTTGATTAACTTACAGAGAGTAGGCTTTTTCATCCATGAATAACGCAACTTGTCTCAGACAAATTAAATAAATTAATATAACATAGAGTAAACTGCTGACCAGTATTAATGCTTGTATCAAGCTAAATTATTTATCAGATTGTATCATGTTATAAATCTTAAATAATACTATTAAAGTATAATGTAGAGATCTGAGATCTCATAATTCAGATAATCACTTTTATTTTGAAGATTAAATGCACTCATTACACGGTAGCTGGAGCTTACCATTTGAGAATCCTTCCAGCCAATTTTAGTCTTAAAATAAAAAAAAAAATAGCAACAACTTGCTAGGTTGAAGAAACGCTTCAATAAAAAAAACGTATTTAATGTAATCTCGCAAGTGAAGTTTGGAGATCAGGGTGGTGTGTACACAGTCTTATCTTTACCCTGAAAAGATAGAAAGGCTCAAATTGTGCAATACAAAAATCAAATTTGTAAAACAAGTACATTAGAGTAAAAAATCTATACTGAAACGAAGGAGAAGAACAATAATAACAACAAATAATATGATAACCGAAATCAATGAGATAATAAAATCGAAGAATAAGATAATATAAAAGTAATAAATCAATACCGATACGAAACTATGCAAACACTCATCCTAATCCTAACCTACAAAACTCCAAGTTATGTCCTCGATAAACTACAACTACGTCATGTTCTATCTAATCATCTCTATTCAATATTCTTCGACCTACTTTATCTCTTCGTTAGCCAAATTATATGGTCAACTAATTGAGTGTAAAAAAAAATACACGTAAGGATAAAGCTTTTGTGCTTGACCTCCTTTTCATAGGTCTGTAGGAAATTTGCTAATCAAGATACTAGGCATAAAAACCTTGGAACTTGTTGAATTGGTAGCTTTTTCTCAACTTATTATTATCATTTCAAGAAAAAATATACTTTACCCTTTCGTTAATTTAGGTTGGAGAATTTTGTAGAACACAAATCAAAAAGATTGAAAGAGAGACACGACATCAATTTAGGTAGAGTTGAAGGAAAAGGTTTTCCTTAAACCGTCCAAAAATTCAGAACAAAGTTAAATTAATACTCCTAAATTATGCATGTTCTCATAAAACTTGATGCAGCTAAGATGACGGTCCATGCATAACGCATCTAGGCCATACTCAACCCCATGATCACATCGCGATGACTTTTATCGCAAAAAAATACAAACTGAATAGAAGAAAATGACCTTTTTCAGATCTCTTGAAAAAAAAAATATAATACTAAAACATTGTAAGAATCTATGAACTTATAGCTACTAAGATTCATTTCCATATCATAAAACTTGCACATATAATGTGCTATCATTGACATACCGGCAAAAATATATGCGATACACATTCAGTTTTGGAACCAAAATGTATTTTTCATGAATAAACGCAAAAGTTCATGAGAAAACTTATAGTCGGGATACAGACCAAACCAACTACGTCCCGAAATCATGTCGATGAACAGATGAAAGTTTTCAACTTATAATCTTTGAGATATCTAGGCATTAGCTCAAGACACATTTTACATCAAACTGACCAGCATGTTACAAGAAACACACCTGCTAAAACATAAAGCATATGATAAAGCAGAAAACACGATATATATAATTATAATATTATTCGGTAACCTTCACGCCAGTTAGGTAGACTTGGCACTTGATCGCACTGCCCCCGACATAGAAACCAGGCATTACCATTAGACCAACCTTAGGCTTCTCGTTTTCGTCTACAGTGAAATTTTCCAGAACACTTTCCATATAAACCTCTGAGAAGTCGGTTCCCCTCTTGACTTGGAAAACCCTGACTGGAGGATCAAATGAATATGCCAACCTATGCAAAAGCCAAATTGACTTGGTTAGTTTCAGAAAGGCCTGATAGAAAGCTGTTCTTGGGTGTCCACCACTCATAATATAGTTTCGCTGATCCAAGTTCCCAAAAAATGCAGACTCCATTTTCGAATGAACCACCTCCAAATATTTCTTCCGGCAAAAGTTCCCAAAAAGGGACCTGGGATTTTGGACTACAACATCCAGTGGATCTGATTCCCGTAATGCAAGATACTGGTGGTAAAAACTATCACTGGGGACAGCTGAATTCTCATATTTCACAGAGAAGAACTCATTCTGAAATTCAGCGAACATTCTTTGGCAGATATGTGATTCAAACGCATATTTCTTGTGAGCTCTCTTTGCATAAACTAGATCTGGCTCTATGGAGTTTGCTGCAGCATCAAGATCCCAACCAGCAGCTTTCATCATGTTGATCAGTGGCTTAGAGAAGTCGTGAATGGCCCTATAAGCACCTTCCACGGCTGACCTGAAAAGCTCAGGAGTTAGGTCCACAGAGAAATGCCCATCCTCGTTAACTGCATTCTCCGATTCTTTCGCTGACAAGCCCCTGAGCTTAAGATTTTTCTCCAATTTAATCCGCTTCTGACTGGCCTCTAGTATCTGCTGCTGCAGCTGAAGAATCTCAGAATCTTTGTTCTGAATCTCAGATTGAAACTTCTTCACCATAACTTCATATGTTTTCAACAAACTCTGCTGTTCTTGGATCTCTGCAGCCAAGCGAGAGTCCTGAGGTGAAACACACACAGGTTTGGGATTATGATCCCTGTAGAAGTGCTTCAGTTCAGAGAGATTCTTCAGCTCTGAAATTACAAGTTTATCGGCAGCTTGGATTTTGTCAGGGTCATAAGGAGTATGAGCAGATTGGAGTTGAATGTAGGCAGATTTCAGGGAAGAGATATTTGTAAAAATCCTAGATACCACAGCTTCAACTGCTTCAGGATTTTGGTTTGCGGCTTCCTCCATAGGTTGTGGATGGACCTTCTGGCTGTTGCTCTCACGGAGTTGTGTATCTTTTGCACCACTGGGTTGCATAGCTACTTGTAATGAGAATAGATTAGTCTAAAGCCCAACCCCTAAAAGTTTGTAGTGATTAACCTGTAAAACCCAAACTCCGTCACAGATGCATCATGAACCAATCACAAAACAGGCAAATAAATTTCCAACATCGAATAGTTGCAGCATCCAGAAAAATCAGCCAATGTTGAAAACAAAAATCTTTAAGCAACTAGCCGCAGAGTACACTTGGGTAAGCAACCAAACAGCAAAAAGTCTAGGCGACACCTAAGGAAAAACAAAAAACTGGTACATCAGCATCATCTGAGCACATTTTACCATGAGATCTCGCAAGGAGATGTAAATTTTACTAACACGTACTAGTGTCAAACAAAGCAAAACTACAGGGATCCCCTATCTTCTTTTATTCCTCTGACCCTGCAAAAACCCAACTGCCTGGTGTTGGATTGGCACAATATGGGTGCGAGTGTGGGACCCACACCAGATTTAGTCAACTTACTTTGGGTGCCTTGACTACATCTATGACCAAGAATTTTAATAGGTAAGGTATTCGTTAATAGGTAATGACAGTAATAATAATCAACTGACATCTTCTCTTCCACCAATTTCACGCACAACTGCTTGGAGTGCAGAAAACATTCAAAAACAACTAGTATTTAAGTGAGCACAAGATAGAGTGAAGACTCATGTCCCACCAACCCCCAAAACCCAGTCCCCCACGGCCCCACCCATGCCTCCACAGACAAAAAGGACCAACTGAACCAGGTTGGGTCAGCTAAGCTTCTCAGCTAACCTGGAGAAAATATATCATGTTGGCCCAACTAACTTAGAATTCTCTCTTTACCCCAAAAGATAAATGAAATGAAATTATTTTCCTTGGACAATTACATATAATTTATAGTCTGAAACATTTTCTATTCTTCTTTTCCAGATTAGTTAAAAGGATACGTGACATTGCTGTTCCAGCAAGCTGTACTCCTGCCCTTGCCGATCTTTGGTACTTCCATTCCTCCATCACTTGTCCCAATGTCATCGCACAACCCATGAAATAATAAACAATTTGAATACTTATCCATAATTGTGATGTAGACCTACAATGGAATCGTATACGGCATTGGTTTTCCATGGTTCCTTGTGTAAACTGGACCAACTCACCATGATCTGTCTCCTGTCCTCAGAAGTTTATTGTTGGCATTGCATCTCCAATTGTATACGGTATACCAAGTTCCCTTTTTTTCCAGGGTTGGGTGGGGGAAATAGATCAAGAAATCATTAATATACACCAAGATCGTCTTAGCAGTTGAAGATGCAATTATAAGTGTTGTTTTTACCTCACAAACATCAATCCCGTTCTATGCAATTACCTACCAAGTGAAGAACGTGAACTTCCTTCCTTTACCCTGTTCCAAAAAGTTCTCTATAGAAGGAACCCACGGAGAAAGATTTGAACCCTTTTCCCTCCAAAAATCCTCCACCACCCCATGCCCCCATCTACAAGATAGATATCATAAATTCCATAAGGAATTTTCCCAGCTCCGTCCATTCCCACTTGAATGGCCTTTTAACAGTTTAAATTCCATAATAGATGTTCTACCAAAATCATATACTCCTTCCACAACCAATACCAAAGTCAACCCACTCAATGAATTCGTTTTATTTCATAATTCTTCTCCATAAACTTATCCCACCGAAGTTGACATTGTGAACACCTAATTTTTGCACCATTTTAATTTCTCCAAAAGTTGACAAACACCTTCTCCTGGTCAACGAAATTCCTTAACCGGTCTAGTTTTCAGAGTCTAACAGAATTCCTTACCAGATCACAGACCAATAATTCAAGAGTCGAAAACTTTCCTTTTGCCCAGGGATTCAAATAAAAAGTGACTTGGAACACCAAACTTAATTCCAACTGGCGACTCCAAACAAATAATTCCTACTCAAAACGTAACTTTCAAATAGAAAAACTCTTCTAACTCATTTCCTTTTAAAGGGATGAAAACAGGGATGTGACGGCTCAAATACACGGATGTGAACATAAACAAACAAAAACCTAACTAACCCTTGTCAATGACACATGATAAAAGAAACCAAAACAGACAAAAAAAAAATGTAGAATCATAGGCAAAGACTTGAATAAGACAAAATAGGAATAAAACAAAATCTTCGCACTAGAATGTAACTTTCTATCAAAGAAATAATATTCAATACCCACCAACAAAGCTAAACATTTAATCCATCTTTGATACTAGGAAAATTAACATAACAAGGTTTTCAGATTTACCATTGAAACAAACAGCAATGAAGAACTCTGTTTTCCACACAGCAAAAAAAAAGCACCGCCACAGTAGTAACAATGAAAGAAGAGCTTAAAACACTTGGGTGTTTTTTGCTACTTTTGAATCTAAAAGTTGCTTCCAGATTTGCTAGAGAAAAGAGATATTTTATAGGGTCAAAGAATTAGGGTTTGGCAGGAAATTCCAACCCATGCCCTCCGCTAAAATCAGCCAATAAGCAGGACAAGTATTAGCCAATAGGAGAATCCCAGATTTCAATTTGCTCACTCTGAGACCCTTTTATCCCTGCTTATTTGAGCCCTAAGATTGTTCTCAAACAGGCTCAAAAACAGAAAATAGATGTGGTGTTTAATCCTAGTTTAACTTACATAAGGCTAACCAAAACAAATTATATTGAACCCTACTTAATAATCTATAATCATACTGCCAAACAGGGCTGTTCAAAACCAAATTGTAACCAATAACCCGAACCGAAAAAATGCCATGGTCTATTAAGGTTATCTTTTACCGGGTTATCGGTCCGGAACTTGAGTTGTCCAATTTTCTTAACGGGTGAACAACAACCTGGTAGTAAAAATGACTTCATTCCAACCATCATCGGTTAGTGGCCACTTACAACCTTCCTAGACCTTTGTTCATCGACCAAAGAACACATGAAATCCCATAAGATATATTTTTTCCCTCAACCGTGACAAACTTGAATCCAGCGTTTTAGTTAAAATTAAGATGGAATAGGTCAAATTAAGAATGTTATTTTTCTCAATTGTGATTAAATCCACATTTTAGTTCAAATTAATTGGGTTCACTTAGCACAAAACAAATAAAAGCAGCTAATGACCAAGACTCGAATAACCAGTAGCGGTGCTACAGTGGTGGAAGGGTGATCAGTCGAACACCCTTCGCTGAAAAATTACATCGTATATATAGATCAAATATTGTTGCAAGGACTCTAAGATTAAAATAAGAAACAAAACTATTGCTATCTAAGGAATAGAATTATTATAGTCTTTGCCATTAAAATATTGATTCATAGGCATAACAAAACTAGGTGCAAAGTAAAGACACTTTTTATTGTTTATGGATATTTTGGTGACAATTACACAACGGCTTGGGCTATATTTTACATCCTTTTACTGTTATGATTTTATGTCTTATACTCGCTAAGTTTCAATTTGTTTGCCTACTTTCCTTTTAGTCCTTTTTAAAAAAATGTCTCTCTTCTTTTTTGGCAACTCTTTACTTTCAACTTTCCATATGGCATGTTTAAGACCATAAGATTAAAGGATATTTCGGTACATTGTACATATCTTTAGTTTAAGACTCTAAGATTGAAAAGTCTTCTTTACTTTCTTTAACTCCGCGTCATGTCTTAAACCATACAAAAAAATTGAAATGGAGTAATTATTTTTCTAATTAGAGTACCTTGAAAGCAGTTAGAAATTTCAATAGAGAGACATTTGCCTTAAATACTGAATAATTTTAGTTTTACATTACATCCGGTAATGAATGATGATTTTTTAGACGATTTGAGTATATTTCGAAAACAAGAATACCTCTTATTGTTTCTAACAAGACAATTATTAAAAAGAAGTCAACATATGAAACCTCCTTGCATATGATTGGAATGACAAACACAAACAAAACCCAACTATCACTTAAACAGGAACTCAAAAGACTTTATTTTAGGACAGAACCATTTTTCAGAGGAAAAAGCAAATACAGAAAGAGTACTAATTCCCCAATTGCAGCAGAGCTCAATAAGACTCCCTCAATAAGACTCCCAAGAGCTCAAATACCAGCTTCGTAACCTAAGGCAACCAGTAATTCTCTTATCTTAACCCACCTTCAATCCCCGTCTATTATCACCGCAACATGGTCCGGCATCAGTTCTCGCCTGAGTTCTGGAGGCAACAACACTTCCTCCACCGAAGAATTAATTGAACTGTTAGCAGCACTGTCGTCAATGTTGCTAGCGGTGTCGTTTCGAGCAGAGGCAAGTGGATGAATCGACAGTCATTTTGTTAAATTGGGAATGATTTGAGGGTTTGATTATTTCGGTTGGGAGCAAAATCTATATAATTTTTCCTTTCAGGCTTCAGCTATATCAAGAGATTTCTAAAAACAGATTTTTTCTTAATCAGACACTCATTCCTACATTGACATACAATCTCTAACCAAAGACCCTTCATAAGCATCAAATCCTTTATCTATAGTCCTAGAAAACGCCTAACCTAATGATTGCAACATCAACAACTAAACCTTAACACTACCAGCTGTTATGCCTTTAGGGATTGCTTCTATTATGTTTTGTCCTCAGAAAAGTCAATATTGATTCACAAAGATTGTAGGTCATTTTGAGACTTCAAAGGAATTTTTTGATCAAGTTCACGGTAAAAGTTTCTTTCCGTTGCAAAGGTCTCTTTTTCTTGCAACCTGTACAGAGAGTAACATTTTTTTTGAGAAAGCAGAAAGTAACTTTTATATATCACCTATTAACTTTGATGTTACTAGATGGTCTTTAGAATTTCAGAAACATGTAGCTCTTTTGACTTGAAATTGAGTATTCATTCGAAGACTAGTTCAAAAAACTACATGAACTTTTCCCCTGATCAGGAAAATGAAGGTGGTTTCCACTTTCCACACTACAAATCTTAAAACCAACTTTAGATTCACAGCAGCCCCCAAAAGCAGAGGTTTTTACTTTGTATGACAACAAGTTAGGAATGTTTCATCAACTCATTGCCATCACGACGACTTTACTCCAATTTTTGAAAGGACATTTTAATATATATTTTTACACCAAAAATAAGAATAATTATGTTTCTTGATCAGGCACACTCAGGAAAATTGATGTTGTTCACTGTAATTCCATAAATCTAATCCCACTTATTAAAATTTGGGTTCTCTTCATATCACAGTGAAGATTATTCTACCAAATTATCTCACACATGTTCTTTCACTCTTAAGTTGAAAAAACAATTGTTCACTTCTCGCGGAATCCTGATAATTAAGAAAGACCTAATTATCAAATGAGTTTCTTGAAAGTTGATAAACGACATATCACCCTTTCCACACCAGTCTTGAATCAATTTTCTATGTCCAGAATTGGCGTGGTAAATTTTTTTACATTCTACAATCACAAAGCACAAATGCTTTATTGAAGTATCAAAGTTTCCCTGAATTTTCTAACTTGCTATCACGATTTCTCTCAAGAGGTAGCTTTTTCTCAAAGTTGACTAACATATTGGCAGATCAAAAGCTTTGATACTTAATTTGAACCACGACCACCATTGAGATAATTAATAACCTAGAATAGATAACACAGGGATGTATACCTGAAAAGTAAAAACTAAAAGCAATCCAATGTTGAATAGCCAGAAGGTTCCAAAATAAACTCAAAATCAGCACAATCTTGCACAAAACTACATGAACAGACTCAGGTAGATCAAGAGACACAAATCATATACTTATAAGGAACGTAAGGAAATTGCACGTAAAAACATGTGCGCTACCGTGAGAATTAAGTAAACATAGACACAGTCTTCTAAGTATGATACGACAAATGTAACAAAAAAAAATAGAATAATCCAAATAACATACCTAAATAAACTACACATCAACGATTGAAGGTGTCCAACATACATAATAACCTGAACACTGCAAAAAAAAAAAGAAAGGAAAAAATCAAACATAACAAAGCAGTCTTAATTAATCTGCAAGATTAGCAATATAAACATCAAACTGACATAATTCTTTCACAAAACAAAAAACACCCATCACCCCATTAGTTTCTAAAAGGTCAAAAATCATAGTAACCCCCCCCCAACCCACTTCTTTTTCTTCTTGTTCTTGACATGGATGTGTTAAGGATGTTCTTCTATGGAATCACAAAATCAAGTAAAATCCCAATTGTTTAAAACAATTAGAGATTAAGGCAAACCCCTTCAAAAAGCAACATAGTAACCAAAAAATGTTGCTTTTTTCTTCTTCTTTTTCTATATGATGGTAAAACCCTAGGAGATGTAGAGTAAAAAAAAAAAAATTTTTGAAGAAAATGCGATGTAGTGCTAATTTCTTCAAGAAAAAGAAAAGTTTGGTTTAAAGAGAAAAAGGGGTACCTGATCGGAGATCCGTTACCGGAAGTGCAGAGCAGAGTTTAAAAGATTGCTGGTGGTAGAGTTTTCCGACAGTATCTCAAACATTGGGCAAGCATCTCTTTTGAGTCTTTCGGTGCTCGCACGCCTTGTGGGTTTGGTGCTTTCTATAATTGATTGCCTTACCCACTTGCTATTAGTATTCTAGTACTCCCTCTCTCCCTTGCTAAAGTTAAATTAAATCGAAAAAACTTATTTACATAGGATATTTACGCTAAATTAATTTAATTTTTAGCACTATGTGATTTAATGAAGCAAAACACATGTTAATTAATTAAGGTTAAGTAAAATGAACAATAAATTTAAACACATGACATGCATGTATTGAATTAATGTAAATACCTGATACGAGTAATTAAATATCTTAAAATAAAAATATTATAAGTCTCTAGACTTTTAATTTTAATATAAAAAATACATCTTAAAAAATTAATCAAAATTTATATATTGACTCTCAAAAAGAAAATTATAGCAACTAAAAAAAAGGGACGGAAAGAATAATAAAATAGTGGCATGATTATGAGACACTTTAGTTTGTTCACTTTCACTTGTGATAAAACACACAAACCTTTTGTTTTTTAAATACGTTAAAATTGAGAAATAAAGATGAATATCTTTATTTATTTTTAAAATATTTTAGATAAATAAACGGAAATAGACGGAGAGAGTGCTAGTAATAAAAATACTACAAAGATAGTAAAATGTAGAGAAAGAAGTCGGGGAGAAAGGTTATCTTTCTTTTGAGATTAATTAATAAATAAAAGAGATTTGAGATTGATTTATAAATAAATTAATTTAGTTTGTGATTTATAGAAAAAGGAAAGTTATTATAAAACCTTTTAAGCTGCCTATTGAGCTATTTGCAACTTGTAAATCATTTATTTGAGATACTTATAAATTGTATGTTTGATTTATAAATTATTTCAAAAAGTTATTTGCAAAATGTCATCAATTTTCTTTCTGTCAAAGTAAAATAGATACTCCTAAAATTTGAGTATGATCTCAATTTTTGAATGCATTTGATGTCTTTTTTCTTTCTTGTAATCATTGAACGGCTGACCTTATACAATTGACTTCAAACTAAATTGGATAGTGAGAGCTCTCTTATAAAACTCTACCCTTCGACCAGAGGCATATTCAGAAATTCGAAATGATAGGTGCACTATTATAAAAAAAAAATAGATCTTAATCAATTTGACATATATTCTTATCATTGAAACAATTAATATTTTTTTTTATAATTATAGGTCCAAGGTTTAAATTCTTAACTAATTAAAAGGTCAAAAGTGCTATCAAATAACCACCTAGAAAGATGTTACACCGAATTTTATAAAACAAAATAAAACAAGATAGACACAAAATTCAAATTTCTAACATTCACTAAGAGGTGCACCCAATAATCGTCGCAATATATGTATGAGTTCACGCGTCTATATTTAACAAAAAATTAAAAATACAACAGTACTATATATGATTTCAGGAGGGGAGCATGGGTTCACGTGAATCCGATAACCCCTATTACATAAGCCTTTGCCTTCGACTCTTTTGGAAAAATCTTTTTGAGTAAAATGATATTTTACATTTTAAAGTGTTTTTATCCTTTTAACTTTAATACCTTTTAACTAAAAATGGAAAAAAGAACAATTTATTTTAAAATAAAATCTCTTTTATAGTTTTTGAAATTTTGTGGCCACTTCTCGACTCTTTTTATCTTTTTAGTTAGGCCAACAAGAAATTATTAAATACTTTATACTAGTCGTTTTTTCTTTTCAAACGTTTTTAACCCAGTAATTATATCCAACAAAAAGAAAAACTAATCATCTAACACCTCTTTTTTATCTATATAAATAAAATTTAAACCCTGTTTAATTAGAATGTCTATCATACCCTTGGGGAGTGAGACAAACTTTTTGTAAACAATATGTTTAAAATGCCATTCATGATAGTAACACCAACAGCTCCGACAACATTTTGATTTAAGCAAAAGAAGTTATCATTCTGATTTCTGACTTAAAAAAAACACCAACCACCAACAGTAACACTACCAATAAATTTAAACTTAGCAAGGCTGTCGGGAAAGAGAGGAGAAATCGCGAGAAAATAATGTAAATTATCAATGTTAATGACTTGAATATATGAAACTACAATTTATATCAGTAACCTGAACGTGTTCACTATCCATGAATCGAAAACAATCAGTAAATGTACACCCTTCAAAGTCTTTCACCTCATGACTAATATCTGCAGTGCCATATCTTATACTCATTGATGCTCTAGAAGTTATAGAGAAAGACCAGAACCGAGAGATGAAAAAACAGAAACTTAACAAGCCACATGTGGACGGACCCATGCAGACTACAGAAGAGATGTTGCAATGCTTGAAAGATGGAAGAAGAACTGTACAATGACGGAACTGGCATAAGCATAAGTTGATAACATTATGGGCATAGATTCAATTGTGCTTCCTAACTATATAATGTTACATGTCAAGACATACATATTCTTCTACCGTTTAAGTTTTAGGATTTTTATTTTCTTCCTTTTTCTCTGAAAAAATATGAGTAGTGAACCTTCTTGCTACCTAATTTATGTGAAAATCAACGAGTAATAGCTTTTTATGTTAGTGAAATTGGACATAATGAGTCAGACAACCTTCACTATTCTTCAGATCATGCATCATCGCTTGGGCCTGGGTATGCTGGCAGACTCATTATCCTCTTGTCAACAACTGGACCTCCAACTGTAAAATGATAGAGGCTCTGAAACTTTGATCCTTTCAGCCCAAGAACTTCATGTACTGGCAACGGTCACAAAAAAGGTATCAGTTTAGTTGCACTACAACATTCAATTAATCTAGTCGAATAAAGTTATCAAGCCAAAACACGACACCGTTTGCTAATTATCTAGGAGAGGAAAGGGGATGATAAAAAGGGACACAATAGAATGAATAGGTATATTCACACATGTCAAATGACAAGATCCTGAAGGATGATAAATGCATATGTTCAGGTTCACATTTCACCTAAGTTGCGTGGACTCTTCACTTTCGATTCCGCATCCGTGTCGGATTGTCCAAAAATACATTACTTTTAGCGAATCCGACACGCACCCCTTGACATTTTTGAACAGTCCGAGCAGCATAGCATTTCACTAATACAATTACTAAGATGTTTGGTGCTTCAGAAGTAGTACATACGTCAAAAAAATTTATGTGACAGATCGAAAAAACAAGGTGATTTAAACAGAAATTAATGAATTGTCTTTACACTAAAAATCAGTAAGCTAAACCTACAATTAGATTATGATAGAGTAATGCCTGAATACATGTATCAGAAAAAAATATATAATGAAGTGTTACACTGATAAACCTCAGTCTCTACCTCTACCTTCAAGAACTGATTGCTCTGCAATTCTAATTCAGTGTTCATGATTCTCCAGCCTCTTACATCTACCTATTTTAGAAAAGAGAGTGGTGGTGATACTCTTGCTTCAAGTAGACAGTGACCAACTCTTTCCTTTTAGAAAAGAGATGCTAGATTTTTTTTTTAACTATAGCATAGTCATACACAGGTGAACCACTTACTACTACCAGTACATAGTCCGACTGATAAGAATTTCTTCCTCTTCCGGGTGCCTATCTATTTCAAATTCTTTATTCTTTTCTTACCCTGTCCTTTTTTCTTTTGGGGGAAGGGAGTTGAAAGTGTGTCATTGGTGAGGGACTGATTGGTGCATCATTACACAAGCTAATAGCTGGTTCAACCTGAAATGGAAGGATATGACATGCCAAGTTCAGGTTGTCCTTTCCCTCTGATCTTTTTAGGTGTCTTTGTCTTTAAGACTGAGAACGGGCAATATCTGAAATCAGATCAGTATATCTTTTTATGCATCTTAAGCAGAAATTATAATTCTAATATGTTACTGAGTCAAAATTCCATGAAATTATTACTAAAAGAGATTTTGCAAGGAAAGAGACTGATCTATCTTAATGGTTTAACAATGGTAAGTTTGACTTTGAGACTTCTCTATAATTTCTACCTAATAGAGTTTGCTGGAAGCATGAACTAAAAGGATATCTATAGCTGTACTTTTCACGGAAAATTTTGTAGAATAAAACATTACAACACAATAGCAATCCAATTATCTGATAATTGGCTTCATTTAAATTTTAAGCTCCTTTGCATTCAAACTTACTGTTATTTATATGGAGGAGATAGTTAACTATCTATATAAATAACGACCTCAAAAGTCTATTTTTTAATAATGATATTAATTTGCGGATATATATACTGCATGACACAACATCCACGTGCAACGCACGTGCTGAGACTAGTACTTCTATTACAAGTCAAAGAGAAAAGAGAGGTTAGGGAGGCTATACCAGCATCATCAAAGAAACAACCAATTCTATTACAAGTTAGAGAGAAAAAAGAGGGTAGGGAGGGTATACCAGGATCATCAAAGAAACAACCAATCCCGGTAGCAGAGATGCCAACAGCATGTGATTCAAGATACAAAACTTGTCCGAGCACTCCTGTCTCCCAAAATAGCCGTGGGTACATCCAGGAACCCTTGTTGCGCAAAGTGGGCTCGAAATGCGCAATCATGCCCAAGCTGAAGCAGCCATCACTAGCAATGTCCTGTACAATAAATATCCATAAAAAGAGGTCACTTGAAGCATCACAAGCAACGGATGAGCTTGATCTGACAGTAAAGTTCAGCTAGCATCACAATTCTACATAATATGCCATTTGATAGAGAGAAAACAAGTAAAGGATCATCTCCATGCTACCATGATCCTGCCACGGAGGAGGAGAGAGTTCGCTGTTTTGTACGTGGGTTGCAGTACCATTTGAGGGTCAACATAGAGCATTTGGTTTCAGCCGGCCATTCATTTCTTGATGTGGCCAACCATGCCCGATCCATGGAGTATATTCATCGCGAGGCCCAAGGGGGCAGCGATAAGAGGGCACACTACCAGGGCAGCTACATTAATATGATCAAATCAAAGAATGGAAAATACATACCTGATGGCATGACAATCGTTTTGAAAGCTCCCTGCAGTCTCCACTTGCAAGCTCATATAAAGGAAGATCATCCGGACAACCATCTGGTTTCACCCATTTAAACTCAGCTCTAGTATCTTTCTTAAGATCATCCAGATGGTCCTCATTTCTCACCAAAAAATATAGTCCTTTTGGCAAGCCAACAACTCTATGAACAAACAGAGCAGCATGGACTTCACTATCCCAAGCAAGTGATCTAAATGGCAATGCCAGTTGCCTAACATGTTTCTTTCCACCGTGTGAACCAGAAGGCATACAATGCAATAATATCTGATAAAATGTTTCTTTGGACATCACGGTAGAACCATCCATATCAACTGCGCTCCTACGCTTTCTAACTAGTTCCCTTAAACTTAGATCCTTATAAGAGCTTTCACTAAATGTTCCACTACTCTGAAATGGATCAACTACAGATAAATTAGACATTGTTAATGGCTTTTTCGCTGCTTCAGCTGTTCTATATATAATATCCCAACAAATGTGCTCTTTACTAAGCACATTAGGCTTGCCCTTCCAATCCAAACCTGAAAACTCCGAAATAGCGCAGCTTAACTCCTTATAATCCACTTCAAATTCACTCAAACCACTAGGGAAAACCAAAAGAACACAATCTGGATGCTCAAACTCAATCTCTGGCATTGCCCCTTTCACGGGCCGAGATGGGATTTTAAACTTGGGAAAATTTTCAACGCCCGTTAACTTCTCTAACTCCTCGTAACCTAATCCATCTAGAACTTTCACATCCCATCCAAGCCCTGCTGCTGCTATTGAAACAGCAGCAATAGCATGACCCACATCATGATTACAATACCTAAATGCCCTTTCACCATACTTCCAAGCTTCCCTCCAAAAAATAGAAGATAACCCAATAAGGAAAGAATTTTCAGGGAAGAATCTTGTGAAAATCCCATACGAGAATTGGGCTCTAATTTCCAAAGAATGTTCTTTTGGCGCATAATGAGCCACGAAACCTTTGTCTGACACTGATTCAACAGGTGGACAAATAATATACGCTTCAGTTGGATGAAGATTTCCGCTACTAGGGTTTACACGAAGGGACCAAGTTGAAAACCCAGTCGATTTCCAAGCTGATAAGGCTAAAGAATCATAGAAAAGCTGAGAAATTGTGGAATCCGAAAGGGGTTTGGGAGAAGGGAGAGTCTTGAATACTGACGAGTAAAGAGGAGATTCATCAGAATATGGAGGGTGTAACAGAGGGATAAGTGGAGAAGAAACATAACGGCGAAAAGGGTTGGGCTGATTTGCCCAATCAAGACCACGAGGGCCACGAGCGTAGTTGGTGAAGAAATGCTTCGTTTCTTTATGGTACTTCAAGACTTGGGCTAATGAAGCTTGTTTTTCTTCATCTTCTTCTTGTTGATGAGTTGTTTGTGATGATGAAGTGGACATGGAGTGAATTGGGATTAGTTTTCTGGTGGTGGTGGTGGGGAAGAAAAAGAGAGGTTGACAGAGGAAGGGAAGATGAAATCTGTGATGGAGAAGAGACATATTTCTTCTTCTGTTCTATTTTTGTTTCTGCAACTGTCAACCATATTCTGGAGAAAGAATTTTGGAATAGTGCTTGAAGTTTTTGGAATGTTCCAAATTCTAGTTTGAGATTCCAAATTAGAGTTTAAAGTTCTACAGTTAACTTTCGATTCTACGTGACATAAAACTCTACCTTTCAATAAAATCTTGAAAGTAGCTCAACTCTCCAAATATAATTTCTCTTATGTGATAATTTTAATAGAAAAAATGGACACTCGATTGAAAAAGCTTCAAATCAATTAAAATTATTCAATTTTAATCGAATTTAATCCATATAAGACTTTATTTTCGCAAAAAGAAAATTCGAGATTTCAGCAGAGTTATTAAATTTTTTTGATTTATTAGAACTTGTGAGTCTAACTTTAAATAGATTGAATACCAAATAATGAATGATTTGATGGAGCTGAGCTGATGCACTTTAGACCTAAGAAAAAATTGCATGGAAAATAATGCAAAACTATTTGGAGATGGACAGATGAAGAAAGAGGTGCAGAAAAGACTTCCTGGTGTTGATGTTATAAAATACCTCCTCGTCACTTATCAATCCTTTCTGATCTAATTTTCTCTCAAGCTACTTACACTAGGAATTTCAACTGTAGCAATTTTTAACCAAACAAGTCAGTCACTACATACAAAGGTAAAATAAGCCAGTGAAAAAGCACAAAATTTATGCTATAAAAACTACGAGTCTATCCCAAGACATTTGGCATACAACTTTACTTATATTTTCACTTCCCATGATGTGCTTCCACAGACCTTTGAGAGCTGATGATTGAATACTGTTTGTGGTAATAAAGAAAAAATAATAATAGTTGTGATGGTTTTTGGCATGACAATCGTTTTGAAAGCTCCCTGCAGTCTCCACTTGTAAGCTCATATAAAGGAAGATCATCGGGACAACCATCTGGTTTCACCCATTTAAACTCATCTGTAGTAGCTTTCTTCAGATCATCCAAATGGCTCTCGTTTCTCACCAAAAAATATAATCCGTTCGGCAAGACAACAATTCTATGAACAAACAGAGCAGCATGGACTTCACTATCCCAAGCAAGTGACCTACATGGCAATGCCAATTGCCTAACATGTTTCTTTCCACCGTGTGAACCAGAAGGCATACAATGCAATAATATCTAATAAAATGTTTCTTTGGACATTGCGGTAGAACCATACTCCTCCGCTTTCTAACCAATTCCCTTAAAGTTAAATCTTTATAAGAGCTTTCACTAAATGTTCCACTACTCTGGAATGGATCAACTGCTAAGACATTGTTAATGGCTTTTTCGCTGCTTCAGCGGTTCTATACATAATATCCCAACAAATGTGCTCTTTACTAAGGACATTAGGCTTGCCTTTCCAATCCAAGCCTGAAAACTCCAAAATAGCGCAGCTCAACTCCTTAAAATCCACTTCGAATTCATTCAAACCACTAGGGAATACCAAAAGAACACAATCTCTGGCATTGACCCTTTCACAGGCCGAGATGAGATTTTAAACTTGGGAAAATTTTCAACGCCGGTTAACTTCTCTAACTCCTCGTAACATAATCCATCAAGAACTTTCACATCCCATCCAAGCCCTGCTGCTGCCATTGAACAGCAGCAATAGCATGACACACATCATGATTACAATACCTAAATGCCCTCTCACCATACTTCCAAGCTTCCCTCCAAAAAATAGAAGATAACCCAATAAGGAAAGTATTTTCAGGGAAGAATCCTGTGAAAACCCCCGATGAGAATTGGGCTCTAATTTCCAAAGAATGTTCTTTTGGCGCATAATGAGCCACGAAACCTTTGTCTGACACTGATTCAACAGGTGGACAAATAATATACGCTTCAGTTGGATGGAGATTTCCGTTACTAGGCTTTACATGAAGGGACCACGTTGAAAACCTAGTCGATTTCCAAGCTGATAAGGTTAAAGAATCATAGAAAAGCTGAGAAATTGTGGAATCCGAAATGGGTTTGGGAAAAGGGAGAGTCTTGAAAATTGATGAGTAAAGAGGAGATTTATCAGAATATGGAGAGTGTAACAGAGGGATGAGTGGAGAAGAAACATAACGGAGAAAAGGGTTGGGTTGATTTGCCCAATCAAGACCACGAGGGCCACGAACGTAGTTGGTAAAGGAATGTTTCGTTTCTTTGTGGTACTTCAAGACTTGGGCTAATGAAGCTTGTTTTTGTTCATCTTCTTCCTGTTGATGAGTTGTTTGTGATGATGAAGTGGACATGGAGTGAATTGGGATTAGTTTTCTGGTGGTGGTGGGGAAGAAAAAGAGAGGTTGAGGTGGAAGGGAAAATGAAATCTGTGATGGACCAAGAGGCATTTTGGAATAGTGCTTGAAGTTTTTGGAATGTTCCAAATTCTAGTTTGAGATTCCAAATTAGAGTTTGAAGTTCTACAGTTAACTTTCATCAGAGTTAATCCTTGTACCAGGGTTGTTCCCAGATGCTCCATCAGTGTTCAGCTTAAACTCCCATTTCTTGGCATTTCCCACCTGATTTTGGCTGTTGCAGTAGTGTGTTTGGTGGTTTCTGACCCATATGACAAGAAATGGTATTCCAAGGCCATGTTAATGACGTGAGAGGTGTCCACCTGATGGTTATTTCCCTTGAAGACGTTGTCGATTCTGCTAATCCAGAGATGCCAAAGGGTGAAAGGGAGGATTTCTTGCCATGTAAGCCAATGATTGAAAGGCCTACTCTTCATGCTACCCCAGATGGTGTGGATATCGGCAATGTCTCTGCTGGTCCAATCCATGGACTGATGTGGTACAGTGTGCCCCATGATTCCATCCCAATAAGCTATTGCCTTGGGGCAATTGAAGAGGATGTGATTAATATCCTCAGTGATAAATTATATGAGATATGTATATGAGATATGCTTCCATCTATAGCAGCTCTCTCCCTCAGTATATGCATTTTGGGGGACATACTCCCTGATGCCTGAATCGAAACAAATAATAGCTTAAGAGGCAATTGAAACTATAGCATCTAAAAAAGAATTTTGACGATGAAGCTTTCTTACCTTAATACTCACTGATATCATCTCTCACAGAACTAAGAAGTTCAGCATGTTCCCTCATTGAGCTTATATTTCCCTTAATACGCCTAAATTCCTGAAGACAAGATGATGTGTCAGTCATAAAATAGTGACTGGCATAGCCAACAAGCAATTCAAACTACTCCAACATAGCATGCACTCTGAATGATAGCGGTTCAACATTCTCGTTTAACCAAAACTTTGATAGTTCAATTTTGAGGTCTGACTTTCCTTGTGCTCTACTTAAGTATTCCTTTTCTTAATATATTAAATCACAATAATAGAGGCTATCTGATTTAAGAGTTCAGCCACAGTTAGTTCCAATATTCCCACAAAGAAATTGATACTTGATCAATTAGCAAAGCCTCTACAATTTATTATTTTAAGAAGTGTGGAACGGGATAGCTAATCTGATAATTATCAGAAGAGTTTACTTGCTAAACACATCAGAATTTCCAAAAAGTTTAAGTGAATTAACTCAGTTGACATGGGCACCAGTTAAATCTGTAGCCAGGCCAGGGAAATGGATAAAATATTTATTCTTGTTCGTGTTTTATTTCAAATGTTCCTAAACAAACACATGTTGCTAGTTCCAAAAAGGGATTGCAGTCTACAGGATTAGCATGCAACAAGAGCAGTGCAGTTACTTTAAGAAACTGCACATAGTAGTCGGACAACCAGAATTCAAACTAGTTAGATATCAAAAAGGCAGGAGAAGATGTCAGCATAGCTGCTGATAATATACTTTCTTTTTCCCACTTCAGAAAGTAACAATTGTTACCATGTCAAATCACTTATGGTGAATCAGTGACTATGTTTAATATACTATCACATGGTTAGTAATCTGGGTAAATTCATGAAGTATGTCCCTGTACCTTGCCAGTTTCTGTGTAACAGAAGTGGTAGATGCTGCAGATGCCGCACATCTACTCATAGAATCATTTACATCCAGTAGTTTCTCAAGTAAGGACTGAATCTCCATTTCCGTGGACTTCCAAGACCTGCTGAATCCTAAAGTTGGGGAACCAGCTTCTACATAACCTGAATTCAAAAAAAACAAGAATCAGAAACCACACCACAAGCCGAGTTGTTCAACAAGTTCCAAAAATCAGAAACAGGCCATATTTGATTTGTTTGTTAGGTGAAGCTCAAAACCAAAACAAACCATGACAGCCAATCTAAAGCTTAGGTGGGTAATCAGTAGTGTTGACCCTTAGGTCTTCATGAACAAAGACAAACAACTAACAAATATCTATGAAGTTAACTCCTGGTCTCTAACATTATTAGACTAATGATGTGTCCTGATCAGTAATTAGAGTAACAATTTCTGCAATTACAATTTACATTAATTATCTTTTTGCATTAGATTTGGTTGTATCGTACACTCAGCTATGTGGTAGAAACTTACATGATTTCTAAACGTTATAAGTTTGAATTATTTCTTGGCAACAATTTCCAGTAATTGAGGGGTATATTAGGCCCTTTTGCCTAAAAACTAAAATGAACAGGTATTTGGTAGAGAACTTAAAGGTTTCACAATAAAAGCCTTGTGTTCAAATGGTTGAGGGAATTCTATATTGAAAAATGAAGGAACCATGGAAAAAGTCAAAAAGGTAAGTTGGCAATGCAAAATGGACAATCAATGATGCACCAAGAGTGTAACAACACCTTACAAATTAGCAGTTTAGAAGCAGAGAATGAAGCCAACTGTATTTAAAGAACTCTTAAAAACCCAGGTGGTAAATAGGAGGAAACAAGGGAGTGGCAGGACAAATGACTGGAAAGCCAACCTCTTTAAGGACCAATCAAGTCAACACCAACTAATGCAAGCATAACTAACTGCTTCAACAGCAGCAACTGGAATCTTAACTTTAGGTTACCTATTACTGACTGAATGGCCTGGTATTGGTAATGAACAGGTCAGATTCTCTGAAGTGGATGGCAAAGAATGATGGAATTTTCTCAATTAAATCAAGCAAAGCAGCACAAGAAGGAGCCAATGAGGCCTTGGAAGCTGACATTGAAAACTAATGTTGCAAAAACTGGCTGGATTTGGATGGATAGCACTCAATGAGGCCTGTCTCACACATGATGATCTCCGAAAGAGGAGTACAGAATCTTGCAGCTTATGTTATTTTTGCAAATCGGACAGACATCTCCAGCATTTCCGGTTCATATGGGATATCTGATATATGTTCTCGGTTTATTTGGAGAGTTTGGGTAATGCAAGGGAACTTCAAAGGTACAATTACTAGTTGGAATGGACAGAATATGGAGAAGCGACAGATGTGGATAAACATCCGCTTTCAATTTTGGACAGATGGATAGAAAGGACCCGCGGATGTCTTGAGGAAAGTTTTTTTTAACTTCTAACTTTTAAAGTTTAATTATTTATAAAACGCATATTTTAGGTGTATCAGAAGATAGATTAGATGCTATACTGTATTTTTATGGATTCCTTACATGCATGAAGGACGGGATTCCGAAACCACCTTCATTGTACTTGGCCTCTACATTCAATAATAAGTGTTACTTTGCATTTCAAAAAATATCTAAGGTGGTTATTCACTTCCCTCAATTAGTCAAAGCTTCAGCAGAAACTTCTTATCTCAAAAAAATCACTCATTTAGCCATAAATTAAACTTCAACCAACAGAATTGAAAAGGCAAAAAGGAAGATCTCCAAAATGATCCAGACCAGAAATTCAACTCATAGACAACAACATTGAATAAGAAACAAAGTACGATACAACGAATCAAGATAGAAACAAAGCATCATACCCTTTCTCAAATAATTACTGACAAACAAAAAGGATCATGGCATTGATCATTCAATCAAGATAGAAGCTTTACACTTTCTGGACCAAACCCCACTAACAAGTTGATATAGTAAATCACGGTAGAAACTGTACACTCTCTCAACCAAAACTGCCTCTCTACCTCCACGAGGCAGTGGTAAAGTCTGAGGTCACCTACCCTCCCGAGACCCCTGGGAATCAAGATAAAAACTTCATCACTTTCAACATGAAAAACCCACTAAGAATTCATCCCAAAATTTGCAATCAAAATAACAATGTAGCACCTTGTGTACCAAACCATAAACACATAGATATAATGAATCAAGATAGGATCTCCACACTTTCTAAACCAAAATCCATCAACATTTTGACACAATGAATAACAGATTTAAACCTTACAAATATTTTCCTGTCATATTATTTACAACTTAACTTTATCAAAAAAATAATAATTGAACTCTACCTCCTTGAGTGACCCTATCACCAAGCTTGGCATAAGAAGAGAGCTTAACATCAAGATCACCTTCGATCTTGCGAGCCTCTTTGCGTAGTTCTTCCCACCCAGCTTAACATCACTACAGAACGCCATTGGGTAGGTAATGGACCAATTGATCCGATATATGTTGAACTAATTTGAAACAAAGAATTAAGAAAATGTGATTTAACAATAATCACTCTCTTTTCTTTCTAATATACTTGTATTATAAATGAATTAAAAATAATTAAATAAAAAATATTACTGCTATAAATGATACATATTTTTTTAATTATAGTATATGTATGTAAGTTTTCCTAAAAAATATATGTACACATGGTTAAGCTAGTCAAGTTGGGTTATTTTTTTAATTTTTAGAAATTGATGGTTTAAGTCATATTCAGACAACATATATTCAAATTCTAAATATTCTTTGTAAAATGTATAGCCAAATGAAACTCCGACTTCAAAAAATTTAAATAAAGTAATTATATTTTAATTTTCATAACAAAACGCCTAGGTAATTTCACTAAATTTCCACCATTTTTGCACCTTATATGAAATGTGAATTGCACTATACATATATTATATACCTACTAAATATTTTATTAAAGAATATCTCTAATTAGTTGGACGTAATATTTTTAAAATAATTTTTTACATAGGCTTCCTAACCATTGAAATATAGATATTTTAAAACTTATGTATTGTTGCAAGTCAATTTATCTGATGATGCAAAATATATATATACTAACAACGTAAGAAATTTTAATTATGACAATGGAAGATTCATTTTCTATCCATATCCTTATTTTGTTTAGGTAACTTCGATCTAGCTAAGACATGACCAAATTAAAAAATATTATTTTTATTGGTTCAATTAGTTTTTTAACAAAAATAGACCGAAGGATGATCGTCGTTATTTTTTGAATAATATAAGGATATTTTATGTTCACTTAGATAATATAAAGATGTAAATAAGAGTTGAGTCATAGTTAATGGATGCTTTTAGCTATAAACTCGGACATTCCTTACCTAAAATTATGAGCAAAATTAATGTTAAAATAGACAAAAGTTTAGGGAGGACAAAAAATGCATATATTGCAACATATGATGGACTATAATTGCTCCATATAAAAATTTAAGAGCGACTTTGAATTTTAATCCAAAAGTAGTGGTGGCAAATGGGTGGGTTAGGTCAAATGTGGGCGGGTTGAAAATGGGTAATCATTCAACCCGCCCATATTTAATATGGATAAAAATGAATTGGGCAATTAATGGGTTGGGTAAAATACTAGTTTACCCATATTTCATAAATAAATAGTTCTTTACTTAAGAATTCAATATGGAGAAAATATTTTAGTATTTTTTTTAGAAGAAATTTGTTGAAAATGCTTCATTTAGTTTTATTTTATTATAAAAGTAAAATATAAAATTTTAAAAAAAAAATCGGGGTTGTGGGGGGAGGGGGGGGGGAGATCCAGGGTAGGGTGAAAAAAAATTGAAGTTAAAAATATTTTTTAAACAAACTTAATATTTTTGAAGGGTGGGGGTTGTTTGGGGGTAGGGGTGGGGGTGGGGGTGGAAGGACGATGGCTGGGGTGAGGTGGGTCCAGGATAAGGTGAAAAAATAAATATGTGAAGTTGAAAATATTTTTTTTGGGTGGGGGTGGGGGTGGGGGGTGGGGTGATCGGGGATGATGGTAGGGATGAAAAAAATGAAAATTTGAAGTTGAAAACATTTTTTAAAAATAAACTTAAATTTTTATTTTTGGGGGGGTGGAGGTGAGGGGGCTGGTTTTGGGGGGGGGTTGAGGGTAGGGGTGAAAAAATAAAATTTTGAAGTTCAAAATATTTTTTAAAAATAAACTTTAATTTTTTGGGGGGCAAGCGTGGGGTGGAGGCCGAGAGTTGAAATATTAATAGGGAGCCATATATGAAAGTTTTGAAACATCGCTTCTAAAACTTGGTAACAGAAGTTTTTTTGAAAATTTGGAAAAAACTAGCAATACTCATATTTGACCCGTAGTTTACCTATAATATATTCATATTTTAATGGGTAAAATATGGGTATAATCCCAAATATTACTCATATTTAAAATAACTCTTTTAACCCATATTTGAAGGGTTATTTGGGCGAATCAGTGAAAAATGAGCTTAAATTGCCACTACTATCCAAAAGTAAGAGTGGCGGCGGTACCAAAACCGAAACGGAATCGGTACTGTGCGAACCGGTACCATTTCGGAACCGAAACCGAACCGGACCGGTAAACCGGTAAAAAAAGCCTCTTCCGTCCCGTTCCGGAAGAGAACCGGTAGTATACCGTACCGGTATTTATTTGAAAAAAAAATAATTAATTTAAATTATTTAAAACTTGGTTTAATTTTTTTTAATTGAATATAATTTTTATTATAATAATTAAAAAAATAAAAAAATAAATTTCAAACTTTAAAGTTATAAAATTTAAATTCAAACTTTAAAAGTTTGAAACTTAAAATTTCAAACATTAAAGTTTATAAAATTTAAATTTCATAACTTTAACATTTGAAATTTTAAATTTAAACTTTAAAGTTATAAAATATTAAAATTTTAAATTTCAAATTTATAAAGTTTGAATTTTAAATTTCAAACTTTAAACTTTAAAGTTTGTAAAATTTAAATTTCAAACTTTAAAGTTTGTAAAATTTAAATTGCAAACTTTAAAGTTTAAAAGTTTGAAAATTTTAAATTTTAAGTTTAAAGTTTGAAATTTAAATTTTACAAACTTTAAAGTTATAAAATTTAAATTTCAAAATTTTAAAGTTTGAATTTATAATTAAAAATTAAATTTAATACAACAATAATAAAAAACAAATTAAGGCGAATATTCTATATTTTTATTAATATTTATTAGATGTTACAATTACATTTACAAAAATATTAGTAGAGTATCAAAAGATTTAATATACACATCCACCTTCTAGGAAGGGTTCTGTTTGAATTAAATCTCGAATTATCATACTCTTACTAATAGTTGGTGCCAACATATAAATCCTTTCGTAAATCATTCAACATTTCTTTAGTAACATGTTCGGGAATTGGTTGAATAGAAAGATTTTTCATTGCTTCAATCCCGTTGTCACTATAATCCTGCATTACTTCATCAACGTCATCTTGAAATTTGGTAGGTAGTGGTTCACGACCCAAATTTCTTCTCTCGGCATTAATCCAATATCAAAATAATACCGATATCTCCAAGCTGTCGGTTGCTAGTGAATGCCTATGATCTCCCAGTTGAAACCTTGTTGCACTAAAGACGCCTTCCGAAGCTACTGACGATGCTTGCATAGCTAATATATCTCGAGCCATCGGTTGTAGTTTTGGAAATCCTTTGCCGCGATTTCTCCACCATGCTAGAATATCTTCAGTTGGTTCTGTATTTTGATTAACATAGGCATCAAAATTATTTCTATTATCGTGAGATAGTTCAAGATAATCATATAAATAAGCATCAATATTATCTTCATCAAATCTACTCCTAGAGCTTTGAGGTTCATCACTTGATAAATTTATATTAGCATTATATAAATCATACAATTTTCTAGCTTCAATTTTTATGCTATCTTTAACTTTTTGACAACTAGGAATTTCTTGATTTTCTTCTAATTCATCATTAATATCTAAGTTAAAATAAATTTTTTCAACCATTTTTGATGTACCTACATCTTTATAATGAGGGTTTAACAGACACACAGTTAAATAAATTTGAGGAATAGGAATATAATATTTTTTAAATTTTAGAATTATTTTTTCAATGGTTTATTGAAATCTTGGTTTATTTTTAAATTGATATAATTTAGAAGAAATCCTACAAATATCAGGCAAAACAGTACAAATTGATGGACAATAAAGTACAAATATTCTTTTTGTAGTTAAGTAAAAAACTTTTAAGAAATCTATAAGTTCATTTATATCACGTCAATCACTATCATCTAGTCTATATGTCATATCAGAATTATGAGCATTCCAAACCATTTGCAAGGGTATTCTATATTCATAAGCAACTACAAGCATTTCATATAAAGTATCCATCTAGTAGACACTGTTTTTGGAATTTTTCTAGGTGGAAGATTACTTTCAAAACAACAATTTTGAAAATCTTTATGCCTAGATTTAACTTGACATTTAAATATAAAATGACATGCATTTCCAACTTTCGTACATCCGTTATCATACATCTGTACACCATCTCTAACCATCAAATTATATATATGTGCAGTACACCTAATATGATAATTATCACCATAGAAAGGACAAAGAGTAGGTTTTAAATATTCAACAACGACATTATTACTTGAAGCATTATCTAAGGTTATACTACTTATTTTATCACATATTCCATAACTTTGTAAAATATCTAAAATAGTTTGAGCAATATAACTATCGTTTTTTTGCATTTGACAACATTTATAACCTAAAATCATTTTTTGCATATACCAATTTTCATCAATCCAATGTGCAGTAACAGTCAAATAATCGTTACCGTTTACACTATGACCCATATCAGAAGTAATAGCCATTTTACAAGTATTATAATAAAATAAACAACGAAGATATTGAAAATGTTGTGCATGATAATCAAATACAGCCTTTTTTATTGTATTTCTAACAAAACCTTTAAAATTTGAATTATATACAATTTGAATATAATGTATAAAACCTGGATTTTCAGCAAAACTAAATGGTAAACCCATAACACATATCATTTTAGCTAGTTCTTCAAGATCGTTTTCTCTACTATATGAAAGTGGTAAACTAGAGCCAGAAACATTAGACGG
The DNA here is from genome assembly GCA_022817965.1 of Solanum lycopersicoides. NCBI lineage: Eukaryota > Viridiplantae > Streptophyta > Magnoliopsida > Solanales > Solanaceae > Solanum > Solanum lycopersicoides. Next base: position 116,756,841 of record CM040618.1, read on the forward strand.
ATTTAATTGTGTTTGTATCATTTAGAGCCGCCTACTCCTACATTTTCAGGAAGGGGGGTACCATTTTTTTTAGCTTTCGCTACCGCTTTAGCATGCAAAAACTCATTTTTACAACAAGACATTAAATGACTACTCAATGTCCCGTCCCGCCAGATTTACCAACAGTTTTATGATTTAATCTATGTTTACATTTGTTACAAATAGCTTGTGTTTTATCTTCATTTTGTGTCATAAATTGCCAAACAACCGATTTTTTAGCACGTTCTACCTTAGGCCTAGGATGTACGGGGGGAACAGAGGCAGGACAACGAAAGAGAGCGGGACTAGGAGCGGGACTTGGAGTATTAGTAGCCGTAGATGGCTCAGTTTCATCATCATCATCATCAAAAGTAGGCGTATCAGTATAATTATCACTATCATTTTCATTTTCATTATCACTAGGCAAATCCTCATCAAAATTACCAAAGCGACGTTGTAAATATTCATGATAAGGATCTAATCCTGAATTACTATCAATATTAAAAACAGTATCATCAACATGTGTATAATCATCCGTATTTATTCTTAAAATACTCGATTTTTTAGTTTTTGATTTAGAAGAACTACCAGTTTTTGCATTATCGGATGATGTAAAGTTACACATATTTTTTACACGCTCAAATGCATTTTTTTTATCCTTTCTTTTTTGAACAATATTTATACCGGAATCCATATTAAAATATTAAACGTGAGATACAAATAATAAATCACAAAATAATACGAAAAATGTAATGCAAATAATAAATCACAAAATAAATAAATAATTATTTAAATATAAATGAAATGTAAAATAAAAGTTGGAACGAATGTACCGAACGTCTACTTAAAAAGTAGACGTTCATGACCGCCGAAAGCCGAATGTGAAAAGTTGAAAGTTGAATTTTGAAGCTCCAAATTCAATTTTCAAAAACCAAATAAGGCAACACCGGAATTTAAGATATTATATATTAGAGAATTAGAGATTAGAGAGTATAGAGTTGAGAGAATAGAAGATGAATAAATGATTTTGTGATTCGGAAAAGGGCCTAAAATACCTTCAAAGTATTGGAAATAGTACACAATTACCCTCCATCCACCTATTGGCTCCAAAATACCCTTCCCACCCACCTATTGGGTCCAAAATACCCTTGTCATCCACCTTTTGGTTCAAAATTGACCACTTATTTAACGGTTTTATATTTAAACTATTTAAATATTTTTTTAAATACGTGGCACGCAACTATATGTTATAATTTAACTTATTAGTATAATTTATAAATCAATCCACTACCCACCCATTACTAATTAAACCCCTCCAAATTAATACACCCGTCACATTATTAATGCAACAACAAAAAAGCTACTACCAATTGAGTGTTTTTAAAAATTTGAGGCGAAAATATCTATAGAAGTAAATTATCATACGTTAAGTGTCTAAATAAAAATTACCGATAAACTTAAAAGTCTGACTATGTTCATCTTAATTATTCTTATACTCAATTATGTGATGTTACTTCATAGTTAACTTTTTTTCAAAATAATATATTAAAGGTTTTAAAACAAATCATAAATATTTATAAAATTATATTTTAAAAAAGTGCATGAATTAATTCGGGATGTATTACTTCTTTACCTTTAATCATAAATTTTTAATTCAATCTTGAAAGAGAATTCTATTGAAAGTGTCCTCCTAAATAAGCGGCTCAACCTATATTTAATTGGGGCTTCAATTCGGACTCAAATAATTTTGAATGTCATTTTCAGGAATCTATAATTTCATCGTGTTTTAATAGTGTTTATGACAATTTTGATATTATAATTGGATTATTAATTGGGTGGGGTTTAGTTAGTAATGAGTGGGTAGTGGGTTGATTTGTAAATTATATTAATAAATTAAATTATAACCAATAGTTGAATGCCAAGTATTTTAAAAAATATTTAAAGAGTTTAATTTTAAAACAATTAAAGAAGTGGTCAATTTTGAACCCAAAGGTGGATGACAAGGGTATTTTGGAGCCAATAGGTGGATGAAAAGGGCATTTTGGAGCCAATAGGTGGATGAAGGGTGATTTTGTACCATTTTCAATACTTCAAGGGTATTTTAGGCCCTTTTCCGTTTGTGATTTAAAAGAATGAATTTTAGGGGTATTTATAAGTAAAAAAATGGGTTAAAGTGTAATTTTTAAAACTTTAGGGTATTAAAAAAGTTAGGGGGTAGGGGGTGTAAGAGGCTGTTTTTTGGGTCAAATAGCCGTTGGGGGAGCCCACTAGCCATTACCCAACGGCTATAAACGGATACAATTAAAAAAAAACAAAAAAAAACAGATCGGACCGAACCGGTAACGGACCGGTAAATTTCGGAACCGGACGGACCGGTAAATCCCGATTCTCGGTTTGGTACCTGTCCCGAAACAGAACAGAACCGGTCTGTACCGAGTATAACCGGTACCGAACTGGACCGGGATGGACCGGACCGGGAACCGGGAACCGGGATTTACCAGTTCCGCTGCCAGCTTTACCCAAAAGTGAGGGACTAGGCCTTCTCTCCCCGAACAGACAATTCCCATTGTAGGGGACTTTCAGAATTCTGAAGACATGAAGAACGCTTACTTGATATCCATTTTTGAGAGGTATAATTCAAAGCAATTTTGTTTATGTTGCACGCACTACATTGTATTTCACAACTTTGTTTCGTCTTTTTTATTTATGTTTTATGGCCTACATTCAATTTCACAACTTTCTTCGTCTTTTAGGCACTTAAGTAAATCTAAGTCACTGCAACTTTGTTCGTCTTTTATGCACTTTGGTAGATATTGACTTGAATCTTCATAATTTTTTATTTGATTAATTCACGATGACTGTGAGAAGGCCGATGAAGGTGCCAAATGAAGCTTTTAAGCTGACATCGCTTGGATTTTCCTGTGAAGAAGCTCTAGATTCGTTGGAAGACTTCCCCCTTCGTGAGGAGGTAAAAAAAACCACCTATTGTATGAAAAATCTCATGTATGAAATGTTAGGCGTTTCTAAATATCAAATTCACAGGATATCGATGGGTGGAAGAAATCTCACAAATGGATGGCTACTCTAATTGAAAATCCCAACCAGAAGTTGAAACGAGGCAAAGTCACAAAGGAGATACGAAAGGAACTGAATTTGACAATGAAAGCAAAGAGGGAGCTGAAAAGGAAAATCAATTTTGGACAAGTTTAGTATGAAATTTGAGGTGTTGCGTTCTGACCACGTACTGTTGCTTTCTATTCAAATTATGCTTGTTTTGAGAACTTAAATACTGTTGTTGCTTCTGTTGAACCACGTACTGACTGCTGCATTGTATTCGAATATGCATGGTTTGTGAACAATAGCCTGTTTTCTATATCAAAGCTTTCTTTGCAGCTGCTTTCTCGGCCAACTTATGCTTCCTCTCCATAGCCTGTTTATTTTTTGCTATCTCCTCCTCTTTTTCATTTCCTTCGGTGTTGCCTCATCAACTTCGATTTTCTTGGAATTAATATCCTTGGGTAGGTCAAAACCACAGATTTACTCGTCATCAACAATGACAGTTTTTTTCTCTGTGCTTTTTGTGTTTTTACCACGAGCATCATTCAGCTGCTTGCCACTCACCTCTTGCGGTTCTTTCTTAATCGGAGCAGCATCAACGGGTGCATTAACACCGGTGGCTTTTCACAGGGATTCCTTGGGTAGGTCCAACCATAGATTTACTCGTCATCAACAATGACAGTTTTTTTTCTCTGCTTTTTGTGTTTTTACCACTAGCATCATATAGCTGATTGCCACTCAGCTCTTGCTATTCTTTCTGAATCGGAGCAGCATCAGTAGGTGCTTCTGGTAACACCAGTGGCTTTTCACGGGGATTCCTCATCCTGCCGTCCCTGCTCAGCTGCCTAATATCAAGCGACTGCAAGAATCTCCTCTCATAGTCATCTCTAAAAGACTTAGTACCACACCAAGTAGAAATAAACTTGTCAACCTAGTGAAAGAAAAAAAAAAGGATGATTGTCAACAGTGGAGACCACCTAGGTGAACAGATGGAGCAGGAGGAAGGAAACTCATATTTCCAAACATTAATACCACCAAGTCTCCCCACCTCTTTCTACTTTTGAAGATACACGTATCCTGACCAGCATCAGAAGATCCACCCTTATCTTTTGCTTTCTTCCCACATCCTGAAAGAAATCAAAAGTAACAAGATAAGTCTGAAACTTTTACCACCTAAAACTACAAGGAAATGGTAAGCTAAGTTGCGGGGACTCTTCATTTTCGATGTTGCACCCGTTGTATTCTCCAAAAATATCCTACAACATCCGTTTGACATGTTTGAAGAGTCCGAAAGACATAGATGGTATGGTTATAAAGAATCAGAGAGAGAATTACCTTGAGCGTCTTTTCAGCTTCTAGCTAAGCTTTCTTTGCAGCTGCTTTCTCGGCCAACTTATGCTTCCTCTCCATAGCCTGTTTATTTTTTGCTATCTCCTCCTCTTTCGTCATCTCCTTCAGTGTTGCCTCGTCAACTTCGATTTTCTTGGGATTAATATCCTTGGGTAGGTCCAAAACCACAGATTTACTTGTCATCACTAATGACAACTTTTTTCCTCTGTGCTTTTTGTGTTTTTACCACGAGCATCATTCAGTTGCTTGCCGCTCAACCTTGCTGTTCTTTCTGAATCGAACCAGCATCAACGGATGGTAAATTAGCTCTTGCTAGAACTTCAGCACGGGAGAGAGTAGGTGCTTCTGGTAACACCGGTGGCTTTTCACAGGGATTCCTCATATTGCCGTCCCTGCTCATCTGCCTAATATCAAGCAACTGCAAGAGTCTCCTCTCATAGTCATCTCTAAAAGACTTAGTACCACACCAAAGAGAAATGAACTTGTCGACCTAGTGGAAAAAAAAACAAAGATGATTGTGAATACTAAACACATAAATATAACAACTTCCGGTGAAAAATACATCATAATTTCTAGCTAGCTGTTGGAATTTTGTTGCTTTGGTATCTCATTAGAGTACTCTGTAGATGTTTTTCTTGAACAAAAATCATTTTTCCTCTTGTATATCTCAGACCTTTATAGTCTCCACTTGTCAACTGCCACCAATTATGGTTGCATGACTACAACTCTCAGTAACTTCAACCAGAAATGGTTTGTTGAAGTCTGCTGACAGTGGTTAGCAGACAATTATAGATGGATGAACCTGATCCGTTAGAGCTTCTGAATCATTTAGAGGGCATATTGGAGTTCGATCCTCTCATGTAACTCTCATATCAATCTCTCTGTATCTGTACACAACTTCTGTTTGTTGAATCAATAATCTAGACTATTATAGAACCATGATTGCATTATGCAGTAGTATTATACGCATTAACTTGGATAACTATATCTGAATTTTGATATAGCTAGTGCAATGACGGAATATTGGATTATTGTGATTTACATATTTTATTCTGGTTTGTTATTTTAGATTACTAAATAATGACTTCCTAATTTTTTCAATAGAAACCAGGAAAAATTCTATCTAACGATGAGTCTCCTTCATCACACAATAAAAGCAACTTTGTGAAGTGCATAAACATAAAGCATTTCAACTTGTAAAGTTGGATTGGATGTGATTGTGTAAACATAGGAATATTACAATATGGAATTTCGCCCTCTTCTCAAACAAAGCTCTATTGCTTACAAAATCATAACAAGGAGCTGCCATTTTTTTTATTCTCAAAATATCTCTATCATAAGAAGGTTCTTTAAAAGTCACTGTAATTATTCCTTTCAGCTAAGGTGATAAACTTTTCTTCTCAGACTCTTCTCCCTAACATTTTTCACCTATCCATATCTTCCATCCTCATTATTTATTATTTGTTGTCTTAAATTTTATAGAGATGTTGAGTTCAAGAGTGATTCTGTCATTAGCAATCTGACATGCACCTTCTGTTCCCAGTGATGAAATAGGGTTCATTCACCCTTCCCAATTTTGGCTAGTGCACCATAGTTTTCACATATGTTTCCACACCTTACTAGGACTAGGAGATTCCTAGAGACTCCAACAGAAGTTGTTTTGTAAAATTCAGACTTAGACGTTTAGAGAACAAATTAGAGCCACACAATTCATGTAATAGATACTATACCAACGGAATACTATCAAATAATATGTATTAGGGCATGTAATTAGTTCCTAATTAGGTGTGCATATAATTAGTTCCTAAAGCTAAAAGAGAGGATTGTCATAAACCTTCATTTATATGTTGTAGATTTTTGGCAAGTATTTATCAATTCCACCTGGTTGACTACTAACTCCCACCCTACCGGATACTTGAGATACCTTGTGATGAAGTATGAGATACCTTGTGATGAAGTATGAGATACCTTGTGATTCACCATATTTCATGGACCACGTTGAATATTTTTTCATTTTATAGTAACATGAATTGTAGGCAAATCAAGAGAAGGTAAGAATTTTTCTAGATCGATTCGAAAAAAATATTTTGCAAATAGAAAAGAAAATGAACGAAGGAAATACAGATCTGTATTGATTCATCCGACTTCCCCAAATCTGTGTATGTGAATTGACAAAAAGCAGAAAGATAAACCAACCTGTGTGTAGATGGTTAAATCTTCTCATCTCTGTGAATTTCTTTGTGTTGTGTTCGTAAGGATCTGATTGTGGATCTGAATGTGGAGATGGTTAAATCTCTCTCATCTCAGTGAATTTGACACACATGTTTCATAGATCTAAATCTAAATGCAAAGAAAGCGAAGAAAATTTTTCTGTATGTTGAAATTATTGCGGTCAGAAAGTGGGTGAACACAATCTAACTTCCTTGTACTTAGGTTGGTCTTATTTTGCGTTATTCCGATTAAGCCCCTTTCTTCTTCTTTATCCACCCTATACTTGTCAAAACAGGCCGGCTCAAACCCCCTTTCAGGCCAATGGGCTTAGGACAGAAACCTAGACTTTTCATTATCTTCTTATAATTATTTATTATTAATAACCACAACATGAAGAAAGAAAAATGCAAAGAAAACCAAAAATTCAAATTAATAGGGATTTTGTTTTATTTACATAAAGATCAGAATTGTATTTTCTTCTAATTTAGCTCCATAAATTCTTCCATTACTTTCATGAAAGTTATTAATAATCGATCTTATATATTTCATTTTAGAAATTATATATTTTCCCACAAAAAAAAAATATTACAATTATCAAATATTTAAAAAAATCCAAATCAAATAAAGTAATTATTGACATAGAGGTACATTAGTTTTATCAACCAAATCAAATTTTAGTGACCATTAAAGGGAAATCACTCCCCCTTCTTTACCTATCCTATACTTGTCAAAACAGGCCGGCCCAAATCCCTTTCAGGCAAATGGGCTAGGACAGACTGGTCCGCCTTCTATAAATATTTGTATAATTATAGTCTAAATAAGTTGTAGATAGTTAATGTATAATTATAGTATCATCTTATTGATGGGTATAACAAAAAAATTAAAATTAAATTATTTCCAACTTATCATAATCTTCAATTAAATTAATTTAATTTTGGTCTTGGTGGTTTCTCATTATCTATACTTATTAAGCTTCAGATGTGTACTTTTGATTCATAATTGTGAACCTTCCCAAAATTATTAAGTACGAAGTTGTCGTCAAACCATTGGAATCAAAATTTGAAATCCCAAATTATTAGTATTATTGTTATTTTTGAGAATTTGAAATTTCAAACTATAATCTCAAATCGCAAAACAAGCTAAATATAAAAGTGATTAACTTTAACTAATTTTTATTTTTTAAAAAAACTTTATATTGTATTTGACAAAACATAAGAAAGAAATTTCAATCAAGAAGTCCATCCTGAAAAGAAAGAGACTTAAAAAGCCAAGCAAAGCAGAGACGTGAAAACCTAAGCAAATTATAAGCTTTTGAAGTACAATACATAAACTAATTTATTCATTTCGACAAAAAGAAAAATAAAAAAAAACTACTACAATATATAAGCGAGAGTAGAGAGATCAATTCCATGTTAATTCACAACGGATCCAAACACGATTTAAAAGCTCTTTGTGTTGTGTTTTATCCGTACGATTATCTTTCAGTACTTTGAAAGCGACGTCTTCCAAAGAGTAGTAAGTATAGTCGTTACGAGTGTTGAAAGTGGGGAAGAAAATCGCATTGTCCACATTTACGTTCATGCCACAAACAGCAACAGATGAGGCTTCGGTAGTGAAAAAAAGCCAATTTTTGACTTCTTTTACTAATCTAACAATTACGTTCTCTCCAAACTCTAGTTCATAAACATGTACATCATGTTGTGGTGTCACAACCACGGAATGTAGCACATTTTGATCTTGTTGAACTAAAAACAAACGGCAAGCATCAGAAATAGATGGTGAATATTGTTCAAAAAGTTGATGGATAACCCAGTAAGGGGTTCCGTCTTTAAAGAAGCCAAATACACCAACATTACCGTGTTGGTCTATGACATAAAATTCTTCACCAAAGTAGAGCGGGCTAGAACATGAAAATAGGAAAGGCACCTCATTGTCCCCTGTCATAGTAGTCCATTTATCATCCCCTTGTCTCATATATGAAATCCTAACTTGAAACAAGCTTAAGAAAGCTATACCAAAAATTACCCAGGTAGAAGAATTAGTTGGAGAAGCTGAGAATGACATAGTGTCACAGAAATAATTGTCTATTTTTTGTGGGAGATGAATTATTTGCTTCCGAGAAGGCTCAAGTAAGAAGAGAGACTTTCCCTTAGACACAAGAAGCCATCCATCTTTTGCATACCGAATTTCACACCCTACTAAATCGTTGTTCATCATATAACATGTCAAATTTCTAAAGGGATTATACAAGGTGCACAAACCATCTTTTTGGTTTAAAGATAGAAGCCACATGGAGTCTTGATCATAAGAAGGAGCCGCATGATGATCATCAACCACTTTCCAACGTAATGGAGGAGCAACGGATCTCCATAATTTACACACCAAGCGAAAACTCATGTATGAGTCTTGAGAAATTAGATAACGAGAAATTACCCTTTGAAGGTCTAGAGAAAGATGGGTGCAAATGTTGCTCTCTACAGGCATATCATGCTTACTATTAATACCGGAAATGAAAGATGATGGATGTTTTTTCAACTTGACAATGTTGGCCCTTCCTGACCTAAATAAGTCAAAATTAAATGTTAGTACTAAAAATATTCACAAACATTATTTATCTTACACGAAATTAAACAATTAATTACCTGGCGAATAAAGGAACTGCTGAATTGTGAGGTGTAAAGACACGAAATTGCTTAGTGGTTGATAAGCTTTGATCGCCAATGTGGAATGCGTATAAAGTGCGTCGGTTATCGTTGCAGGGTGTGAAGTTGCACTGTGTGAAATAGACATGATTTTTTTCTTGAGGTAGAGATGAAGAAGTTGCAGCAGAGAACACTCCACATAGAAAAATAGTGAATCCATCCAAATTGAATACTCTGTTGAATTGATTTGTTTCAAAGTCGGCCTCCCAAACCTCAAAGACGGAAGGTGATCCGAATTTTCGTTGAACTAGAAACAATTGATCTTGCCATGTTACCAGATTTCTCTGTCGATACATAGCAGTGGCATCTGTTGGTGCCCTGAATGTGACAGGAGTGAGACAAGTAGTTTTAGTTATTTCGGGGATCATATGTATTAGGCCTAGTTTCCCATTCTGGAACAGAGTACATATTTTCTCACCATTACAGAACGTGACTGCGTCGACCAACCTACTTTCATCAAGTGTTACCGTTATCCAATTTTTATAATAAGGAGGACAACAAATTAGACAATACGTCTCTTCATTCAAGAATAGGGAGACGTTGCATAAGTATTCATCGTCGCTGGGAAAATATTCATGTTTTGAAGGGGAAACAACACACTTGAGCAGAGTTGTTTTCCAGCTATTGTAGGAGTAACGGAAAGAAGGGAGCTCGATTTTGGTATGACATTTCAAGTGCCAAACAAAAGAGTGCTTCCCGTCAATGAAAAAACCCCAATCGTCCCAACGACCCAAGCAATGTATGCCCACCTTGTTAACATTAATTGTTTTCTTGCAAGTTTTGGATGACAATAGTTTTTTGTCCATCTTCTCATCCATGGCAGATAACATTAATGAATAATAGTTCTTCTCCATGATAGATGTTTTATTAGTCGTAACAACCCCTCCCTTCCTCTTTATATAATCACTCAATTAGTTGTTTCCTAATACAACTAGTTTTTTTTTTTTTTAGCTACTTTTTGAATTTTGTTAGGAATCCGGCTACCTCTTTACTTTGCCAAAAATAATGCCAGCTCAAAGTAATGAACTTTTTATTTTCCAAACAAGGCAGTTTTCTTTCCTTTCCCAAAATAATAGTAGTACTAGTTTTCTTAGGATTTCCTACCTAATAGATTTAATTGGTTTATATATAATCAATTCACCAAAATAATAATACTTTTTAGTAACGTTTTAGTTTATGTTTTTATGTTAAAAAAAAATCATTATTCAGAGACACGTTATGGCTAAAACATTTTTCACATATATTTCTTTAAAATCAAATCACAGACCATCAAATCCTACAAATCTAGAATCAAATCTTGCAAATTTATCTATAAAACGTCGTGCTAGGAATCCTCTTGTAATATTCACACTTCATTAACTATTATGTGTTTCATGGTGGTTTGAAAATCCCTGGAGAAGCTAGCGTGAGAGAAATTCCTAGACGTAAAGAATGTGTGAAAGACTAAAGAGTTACTATCCGTGCCAAGTAATAATTGATAACTTAGTCCACAAATGTTGATTATTATAATAAGGGAAAAGAGTCAAAAATACCCCCAATTTTAATTTATTATTTAAATTTATCCTCGCCGTTAAAATGAAGTTAATTTTACCCCTTTCATGTTAAAATAAAGTTAATTTTACACCTCCCGTTACTAATCTCACCAAATTTACCCCATTAGACGGATTGATTTTTTAAAAAAAAATCATATTTCTTATTTTAACCCAATAACCCAACCCCATTTAAAATAATCCGTACTCATTCTCCACATATGGTGAATGAGTTACTGAAGCTCCTTGAGCATTTTTTTTCCATTGTTATTTGTTACAAAATTTGCATCTGATTAACAGATGTTTAGTGGAAATTTAACTTCTTGCTCTTTGCTGAGTGTGTTGTTGTTGCTCTGTATATATCTAGGAAATTTAAGGGGTTCAAATACCTTTTTTTTTTTTTTGTAATGATGAGTCCTGACAGAGTGTGTTGTTTTCCAAACGAAACGAAAGAAATAGATTACTTGTTCAATGTGGGTGTATATGATGCGTTGTTAATTGCATTCTTCTCATGTAATTTGATGAACAGTCAGCCGTGAAGTTCAAATATGTGGAGAATGGAGACGGATTATTTTAAATGGGGTTGGATTATTGAGTTAAAATAAGAAATAAGTTTTTTTTTAAAAAATTCGGGTCAATTTGGGTCAATCCGTCTAATGGGGGTAAATTTGGTGAGATTAGTAACGGAAAGGGTAAAATTAACTTCATTTTAACGGCGATGGTAAATTTAAACAATAAATTAAAATTAAGGGGTATTTTTGACCCTTTTCCCTTATAATAAAGCTTAAATCAAAATCAAATTAATATCAATACAAAAAAGAAAATCAATACAATACTAAGAATGACAATAATATTGAATTTATTTCATTAGTTTTACATTGGTTTAGACAATTGAAATGCATAGTCTAATTTTAATTCCTTTTAATATTTAGTCATTTAACTAGTACTTATTAAAATTATTTTAGCATGATTTAGTACTTTTAAATTATGATCAGTTAGTATTTATTTTAAGCGATTTCATTATTATTATTTTTATTGGAATTTTTAGTGTCATTAATCATATCATATTTTGTGTTATTTTTTTTAACTAGAACTCAGAATCCTAATTCTAAAGTGAAAAGGGGAGAGACAGAATCCTAATTCTAAAGGGAAAAGGGGAGAGACGTTAGTTTTTTTTTTAAAACTAGCGTGTTTTTTTGGTCCAAGAAAAGTAACGTGTGTTTTGGTTATCCTCTTTGGGTTGGAATGAAATCTCTATAATTAGGGATTTTTTTGACCTTGAAGATTAGTTTTCTATTCGATGCTTACCCAGCCAAGTATTAAGAGCGTTCGATTGTGAACTAACTGTAGAAGATCATACTTGTTGTCTAACTTGTAGATTCACTTGAAAGTCTATCTAACTTGGGAATTCGCTTAAAGGTATCTGCTCACGCTTTAAAAAGTATTTTTATCAAATTAAACTGTGCATATAATTTTCCAACACTTCACTAATCAATGGTCTCTTTTTGTCTTTATTAATTCCCTTTGTCACCTAAACTTTGAATCATTTGGTTGAACCATAAGTTTTTATATTTATAATAGTAAACAATGATTTTTTCTATGTATTTGATAATTATCACATGAATTTGGTTAATGCTATTTAATATACATATTTAATGCAATTTTTTAACTTCTTTTTTTTATTATATTCATAATAAAAAATAATAGGAATTAAAAAAATGTAATTGAAGCTGGATAAACCTCACATAAACATGGAGGCATAGTTTAGATTTCATAATAAATTATGCATAAAGGCTACAAAATAAATTAGATACATTGAAATATCAATAATTTCAATTGATCAATACAACCTTACATATTTTCTCAGTAACTATTATTTAGAATATCATCCTTTTCTATTCTAGTCAGAGGTGGAACCATAATTTTTTAATAAGAGAGTTCAAAATTTGTAGAAATAAACATATGAAATAGCCGAATGAGGTTCGACATCTATTATATATACACATAAAATTATTTTAATCATGTATAAATAACATATTTGTCGTCGAACCCCTTCATACAAGGTAGCTCTGCCCATGATTCTAGCTATATCATTTATTTGGTCATTTAATTTTTTTTGTTTCCCACCCAGTCTTTGAAATCCACATTGGAGCTCAGACTAAATTCAGATCGTGCTTTCAACATGATTTAAATCATACTCAGGGTTCGAATCCGAGATCTCTGATTAAGTGTGAAACACTCCCACTATTGCACCACAACCCATGTTGGTAACATTTATGGCATAAGCTTTATAACCCATCATCAATTAGATAATTATCTGGTCACTTCGTAACTTACATATGAGATAAAAGTTATGAAATATTTGAAAAATGACCTTAGAATTTAATACAATAATATCTTTCATTTACCTTTCGACTTTAAAATACCCTTAACGTCAACCTATTAGCCATGAGATATCTCTATTTTTTGACAATAAAAATAAATTTCTCATTTATTACATGTCACCGATTTAATTGATATGATTTGTAATTAACCTGAACTAATTAGATTTCAACCAAACCCGAAACCACCTAATAACCTTATATCCGCCATCTACAAGGCTACAACCCCATTAATAAATTAATAAATTAAAGAAAAAGACTTCGATATTATCCTAGTGAAATGGATTGGCTTAATCAGTGGGTGATTACGTGTAAATTGTGCTAATCTTCGTTGCCTAATAACAATATTTCCATTTTCATACTCCATTACTACTAAAAACGACGGCATGTCTTCTTTTCTTTATTCAGCGATTGCCTTCTTTTTTTGCTCTTTCTTGCAGTTGTAGGTATGATATATCACTTTCTTGCTTTGTTTCTCTTGAGGATTAACCTTTTGTTCTTGAATTTTGTTAATTCCCAAATTTGGATACCTGGTGGGACTCTGTTTGGTTGTTGAGAAAAAGTTTATCTCTTCAATGAAAATAATGGGAATTGAAAGAAAGTTGCTTTCTTTTTTCTATTTGGTGATTAAACAAAGAATAGCTTAGAACTGGAAATTGTATGGGGTATATGTGGACATGGGATTTGGGTTGAGGAGATAAAGTTTCCTTTTTGGGATCTTCTTTTTGCCTTTTAGGTTTACACAGGTAGATGCGCTGCAAAATCTTCTTGATTCCCTTTTGCTTTAGATGTTGCGCTTTTGCTTTCTTTGACCAGAGTTTTATTGGAAGCGACCTCTTAAGGTTTGAGTACCCTCTACACCACGGACTCCACTTGTGGGATTATACTGGCATGTTGTAGTTTGATGACATGACTCAACAGTATTATACCTTTCTGTATGTTAACAATTTTGTAGACAACAAAATTTTTACCAGAAACTAATGCAAAGGTGACGAGCTCTTGTTGAAAAAACAGACACTTTTTCCTGCGATTTGCTTGAAATCTTAACATGCTTGAGTAGGATGCAAAATAATTTGTGCTCTCTCTTTTGGGGGATATCAATAGTAGAGGATAGGGTAATTTGTGTTTGCTCATAAACATGGTACTATTGAAGATAGATAACATACTATATCTGGTTCATTTGTTGTGTAGCCTCTTGCCTAGTCAGTTCCTCTTTGAGACTTTGCAGCTTTGTATTTCTGGGTAAAAGGAATTTATTTTATTTTGACTGGGTTTTGTAGGATAATCAGAATAAACAAATATGAAGAGTGCCGGAAGAATGGGAATCCATTATATGCAGAAATTGCACGCGTCAAATGTTCCAAAAGAATTGGTGGAAAAAGGACAGAATCGTGTTATAGAGGCATCTCTTACACTTATTCGTGAAAGAGCAAAACTTAAGGTATGTATGGCTTGGAAGAATGTTATTTTGAGTGGGGCTCATAATGAGATGCTTCATATTAGTATCACCTAAGTTCTTTTCAATTACTACATTTAACTAATTAATGAATTAATATCGTGAGTAGAACCTTTGTGTAAAAGCTCTTGAACTAACAGCTTAACAACAGTGATGTGGAAGCTTTCTTTTGGTTTATCTTGGTGATCCTTGATGGTGTGGGTGTGTGTATAAATTCAGCACTGCTAGTTCTCATGTATATTAGTTTACTTGTGACAATAGTGTCAATGTCATTTTAAAAGGAAGTTCTATATGTGATTGAAATTGATAAGCATGACTAAACATTTTGTCAGCACCAGAGATATTTCAAGAATTTTTGTATTGTTTCCCCACCGCCTGATCTGTGTCCCTGCATTGTCACTTAATCTAGTCACACAAATGAAATGGACAAGTGGTAGTTGTGTCCTAATATGATTATGGGCAATTTCTTCATAATGACCAAGGATAGATAGAATATAGGTTTGTCAGGGGAGAAGGGAGAGAGAAGACAAGCAACTACTTCGGTATTCTCTTACAAGACATTAGCTACCTTTTAAGGGCTGTTGTTTCTCATTTGGATTGACCTACTGGTTTGCTGTAGCGAATTGTTTCCTATAAGACCATTTACACGTGAATGGGTGATTTATTTCCTGATCTTTTCAAGTTACTTTTATAGGGAGAGCTTGTTCGTGCTCTTGGAGGTGCTGTTGCCTCAACGTCTCTTCTTGGAGTTCCTCTGGGACATAACTCTTCATTTCTCCAGGGGCCAGCGTTTGCTCCTCCTCGTATACGAGAGGCTATGTGGTGTGGCAGTACAAACTCTACAACTGAGGAAGGTAAGTAAAGTTATTTATCTGTTGAAACGATTATTCTTCACATTATTTACTTTGGACAAGATGAGTTTGAAAACACTAGTTTTGTTTTAGGGATTTATCAATCACAATCAAATAATCAGTAAATAGTGGGTTAAGCTTTCTACTCATTCTATTCAATATTTATCTGTTCTGGTTGTTTATGGAGAAAACAAAACAATGCAGTTATTTCTATTGTGCAGGGAAAGAATTAGATGATCCACGCATCTTAACTGATGTTGGTGATGTGCCTGTTCAAGAGTTACGAGATGCAGGCGTAGATGATGATAGGTTGATGAATATCGTAAGTGAATCTGTCAAGCTAGTTATGGAGGAGGTAAAACATAGTTTATGTAATAACTTCTGGGGAAGTACTTGTGTTCTTTCTGCAGGGGAAGCATACTAATACCATAGGTCGAGCTACTGCACCCATTGAATTAGGAAATTTTCCAAAATCATTTTTATTATAATGATATATCAGACTTCTAAGACCCCCATCACCCCATCCAAAGCCAGTAAACACAGAAATTTTATTACAATGTTTGAGTCCATACTGAAATTTTAGCTTTAATTGTATCTCTTCATTATATTGTTCAGAGTTACCAGTGTAAAAATAGCTTTCTCGCCTTCATCCATATGTCTATGAAAAGTTAGAAAGGAAAAAGAGAATTGTCTTCATGACCTCATATGTTGTTCAAAGGAGCTCTTTTATCCATAATATGATTTTTTAAGCTGGAAGGACCTGCTCAAGACTGTTAACGGATGTCTATATGTTTAGGCATCAAACTATTGTGCCTTCTCTACGCTGCTACAGTAATCCTGCCAAAAAAAATTCATTTCTTTGTGAACAAGAGAAAGATCTTTTGTTGCATGAAAGATCAATATTGTGATAGTATAGAAGAACTGCACTGGTTGTTTTTATAACTCTAGTCTCCCCGCCTTTTTCTACTTTTGAAGATACATGTATCCGATGACGAGAAGTCTCGCGAGTGCAGTAGGAGCAACTGCCCGTAGCAATAGAGCTGTCAAAATGGGTTGATCCTAGCCAATTTTAACAGGTAAGAGAGTTAAATGGGTTGGGACGGGCTGACCCTTTTAATTATAGAGCCTATAAATAGCAGTCCAACCCAGCCCTATCGGGTTGTGGGTTGGGACGGGTTGACCTTTCAACAAAAAAAGGGACAACATTTTTCTCTTAGAAAGAATACGAATGTTAATGCCCGATGAACACGACATCAATACATACATAAGTTCATTCATGAATTACACATACTTCAAGTGAATATTTAAAAAACAAATACATAATAACCAAGATACAACATTCATAAGATTAATCGGAGCAAAAAATATTAAATTATCACTATTTTCATAAACAAGACAACATAGGAGAAGTGAAAATTTAGGCATAAAAACAAAAATAAAAGATGTCAAAAATTCATAGTTATAATGGAATAATGGACTTGTGCTAATAAGAAAATTTAGTGGGCTAATGACCCTAAAATGTAAAAGATATGTAAGGATTTTATATTGATATTTTAAAAATATTTCTTAACAAAATCTTAACAAGTAAAATACTACTTAAAATAAATAGATAAATATTTTTAAAATTCACATCTCGCGAGCAGGGCTCTGTGGCTTGCAGATTGGGCTTACGAGGTCAACAGACCAAATAAGATTGGACTAAAAAGCCTCGTTCCTAAATGGGATGGAAATCAACCTCATTTAATTCAAGGGTTGAATTGGCCGACCTAACTGGTCAAGCCCATTTCGACAGCTCTAATAACCATTAGTTTGTTGCTTTCTTGCGCTTTAGATTAGCTTTGGGAAGCTAGGAGCCTCTTGCACGTGTTTCTCGGTGCCTGATGGTGTTCTTTTTTCGTGCCATGACCTTGAGTGCAACGGTTGCTTCAACAATCTCCTCTGCATTTTCTTCCTCAGCAATTTCCTCGGGTGTTTCAGTTGATTCCCCACTAGCAGCAGTAGATCCACCCTTCTTATTTGCTTTCTTCTCACGTTCCTGAAAGAAATCAAAAGTAACAAGATAAGTCTGAAGCTAATCTAAAACTTTTACAACCTAAAACTATAATGAAATGGTAAGATAAGTTGCGGGAATTCTTCATTTTCGATGTTACGCAAGTTATACTCTCCAAAAATATTCTACAACATCTGTTTGACATTTTTAAAGAATGTGAGCGACATAGATGGTATGATTATAAAGAATCAAAGAGAGAATTACCTCGAGCGACATATATATATATATATATATATTAATCAAATTATGTGACCAAAATATACATGTTTTTATATTTTAATAATACAATTAATGAATTTATTATTTCAGCGAATTATAAAATGAAATTAATTAAACATAAATACACTCCTTTATTTCCGCCTTATATTAAGGGATTTTATTAATTCAAGTTTCTACAATTAATTGTCCATGTATTATGAAATTTTTTAATTTCTCTTCTAACTGAGGAATCAGTTACAACCAATTAACTTAAGCAAATAAAATATATATCTCAAGATACATGTATCTCAAGAACTCAAATTCATGTATCATAAATATGAACTATGGTAGATAAAATAATATTTAAAACTATAATACATCTTAGTAATTAAAACTTACACTAATAAAATTTATATAATTTATCATAATTATTTTAATTTTATGACTCATTTCCATAATTCTTTTATCAGGCCTCAATTGGTCTGAGATTTCTGGTCTCATAAGTTGTTGGGCTTAATTTAGCAAATCATGCGCTAACATCAGCATGGGCTTGGATGGATGGCTGACCATTGGAGCTCTGCTAGAACTTGTGGACTTACTTTATATATTCACTTTTAATTGTTATGTTTATTTTTTTAAAATTTATTTAATTAATTTTAAAATTAAATTAAATTATATTATTTTATATTTTAAATTAAAATTTAGATATTCGAAAATTATAAAAAAGACACAATAAAATTTACTTTGTACATATCAATATGATAAAAAGTACGCCGTATAACATTAATTAAAATTACTACTCCCTCTATTCCATTTTAAGTGAGGTAGTTTGAATTGACAAAAAATCTACTAAAGAAAGAAAGACTTTTAAAACTCGTGACCCAAAATAAATTAATAAATGATATTATAAAGTTATGTAATAGTAAATTATTTTATTCAGAATATATTATTAGTTAATATAAAGCGTTTCATTCTTTTTGAAACTTTTTAAAAAAATAAGTCATATAAATTGGAACCATCAGCGAAGCTGGCCAATGGACAGTGTCAACCACACAATTGCGTTAATGACACATTGAAGTGTGTGATACGACCTTGGGAATTGAATTCGCCCAACATGTAAATTAAAAAAAAAAAAAACGGCTAACTTACCAAACACAAAATAATCTGAGATACATATATTTTTTCTTAATAAGCAACACTTACAAAATTATCCTAAGATTATTTAAAAACTAGTTCTGAAAAAGAATTTTGCACGTTTATCTCAAAATTTTAATTCAACATATTGTAAATGATAAATTTCATATTATATTAAATGACTTTCTCTGTGTTATGGATTAAAAATCAAAACATACAAAAAAAGTAAAAACTAAATTATAGAGTTCTTTAATTAGTTTATCAATGCTAACCTTTAACATATAGATACGTAATTGGTTATAACTTATCTATATGAAGATCTCTTTGAATATCAGTTATCTTACAATTGACATATATACACAAAGACTTTATAATGATGTTATCATCTTCACTAATCAATGATCTCTTTTTGTCTTTATTTATCCCCTTCACCCCTTGTCATCTAAACTTGAATAATTTGTTTGAACAGTAAGTTTCTACATTTATTTATAATAGTAAACAATGACTTTTTCTATGTATTTGATAATTATCACATGAACTTGGTTAATACTATTTAATATAATTTAATGCAACTTCTTAAATTCTTTTTTTAGCATACTGATGATAAAAAGTTATAGGAATTAAAAAATATAATTGAAGCTGGACAAAACCTCACATAAATATGGAGGCATTGTTTGGATTTCATGATAAATTAAGCATAAAGGCTATAAAATAAATTATTTACATTGACATATCAATAATTTCAATTGATCAATACAACCTTACATATTTTCTCAGTAACTATTATTTAGAATATCATCCTTTTCTATTTCAGTTATATCATTTATTTGGTCATCTTATATTTTTTTGTCCCTTCTAGTGTTTAAAATCTATATTGGAGCTCAGACTAAATTTAAATCATGCTTCCAATATGATTTAAATCATACACAGGGCTCGAACCCGAGACTCCTGGTTAAGGGTGAAACATTCCCACTAATAATCACAACCCATGTTGATAACATTTATGACATGGGTGTTATCCATAATCGATTAGATAATTATCTGGTCACTTCGTAACTTACAGATGAGATAAAAAAGTTATGAATTATTTAGAAAATGATTTTTGAATTTGATACAACAATATTTTTAAGTTATCTTTCGACTTTAACATACCCTTAACGTCGACCTATTAGCCATGAAAATTAAAATACCCCTACGTTTTGACAATAAAATTATGTTTCTCAAGTTATTATATATATCAATTTATAATTAACCTAAATTAATTAGATTTCAACCCAAATCTGAAACCGCCTAATAACCTTATATCCGCCATCTACAAGGCTTACAACCCCATTAAATTAAAGAAAAAGACTTTGAGTATTATTTTAGTATGTTGGTTGGATATGTCCCTTTCACGAGAGAAATGGATTGGCTTAATCAGTGGGTGATTACGTGTAAATTGTGCTAATCTCCGTTGCCTAATAACAATATTTCCATTTTCATACTCCATCCGCTGCAGGCACCAAATCCCATTATATTACTAAAAACGACTGCATGTCTTCTCTGCTTTACCTCTATTCAACTTTTCGTTAAACTCAGCGATTGCCTTCTTTTTTTGCTCTTTCTTGCAGTTGTAGGTATGATATATCACTTTCTTGCTTTGTTTCTCTTTGAGGATTAACCTTTTGTTCTTTAATTGTTTTAATTCCCAAATTTGGATACCTTTACTATAGGTGGGACTCTGTTTGGTGGTTGAGAAAAAGTTTAACTCTTCAATGAAAATAATGGGAATTGAAAGAAAGTTGCTTTCTTTTTTCTATTTGGTGATTAAACAAAGAATAGCTAAGAACTGGAAATTGTATGGGGTATATGTGGAGATGGGTTTGGGTTAAGGAGAAAAAGTTTCCTTTTTTGGGATCTTCTTTTTGCCTTTTAGGTTTACACAGGTAGATGCGCTGCAAAATCTTCTTGATTCCCTTTTGCTTTAGATGTTGCGCTTTTGCTTTCTTTGACCAGAGTGTTTATTGGAAGCGACCTCTTAAGGTTTGAGTACCCTCTACACCACGGACTCCACCTTTGGGATTATACTGGCATGTTGTAGTTTGATGACATGACTCAACAGTATTATACCTTTCTGTATGTTAACAATTTTGTAGACAACAAAATTTTTACCAGAAACTAATGCAAAGGTGACAAGCTCTTGTTGAAAAAGCAGACACTTTTTCCTGTGATTTGCTTGAAATCTTAACATGCTTGAGTAGGATGCAAAATAATTTGTGCTCTCTCTTTTGGGGGATATCAATAGTAGAGGATAGGGTAATTTGTGTTTGCTCATAAACATGGTACTATTGAAGATAGATAACATACTATATCTGGTTCATTTGTTGTGTAGCCTCTTGCCTAGTCAGTTCCTCTTTGAGATTCTTGTCTACTTTGCAGCTTTGTATTTCTGGGTAAAAGGAATTTATTTTATTTTGTTGGGGTTTTGTAGTATAATCAGAATAACAAATATGAAGAGTGCTGGAAGAATGGGAATCCATTATATGCAGAAATTGCACGTGTCAAATGTTCCAAAAGAATTGGTGGAAAAAGGACAGAATCGTGTTATAGAGGCATCTCTTACACTTATTCGTGAAAGAGCAAAACTTAAGGTATGTATGACTTGGAAGAATGGTATTTTGAGTTGGGCTAATAATGAGATGCTTCACATTAGTATCACTTATAGTTCGTTTCTTTTACTACATTTAACTAATTAATGAATTAATATGGTGAGTAGAACCTTTGTGTAAAAGCTCTTGAACTAACAGCTTAACAGCAGTGATGTGGAAGCTTTCTTTTGGTTTATCTTGGTGATCCTTGATGGTGTGGGTGTGTGTATAAATTCAGCACTGCTAGTTCTCATGTATATTAGTTTACTTGTGACAATAGTGTCAATGTCATTTTAAAAGGAAGTTCTATATGTGATTGGAATTGATAAGCATGACTAAACATTTTGTCAGCACCAGAGATATTTCAAGAATTTTTGTATTGTTTCCCCACTGCCTGATCTGTGTCCCTGCATTGTCACTTAATCTAGTCACACAAATGAAATGGACAAGTGGTAGTTGTATCCTAATATGATAATGTGCAATTTCTTCATGAAGATTAAGGATAGATAGAACATAGGTTTGCCAGGGGAGAAGGGAGAGAAAGAAGACAAGCAACTACTTCGGTATTCTCTTACAAGACATTAGCTACCTTTAAAGGGTGGTTGTTTCTCATTTGGATTGACCTACTGGTTTGCTGTA
Organism: Solanum lycopersicoides; assembly: GCA_022817965.1. Classification (NCBI taxonomy): domain Eukaryota; kingdom Viridiplantae; phylum Streptophyta; class Magnoliopsida; order Solanales; family Solanaceae; genus Solanum; species Solanum lycopersicoides. Next base: position 116,779,044 of record CM040618.1, read on the forward strand.
GTGAATTGTCTCCTATAAGACCATTTACACCTGAATGAGTGATTTATTTCCTGATCTTTTCAAGTTACTTTTATAGGGAGAGCTTGTTCGTGCTCTTGGAGGTGCTGTAGCCTCAACGTCTCTTCTTGGAGTTCCTCTGGGACATAACTCTTCATTTCTCCAGGGGCCAGCATTTGCTCCTCCTCGTATACGAGAGGCTATGTGGTGTGGCAGTACAAACTCTACAACTGAGGAAGGTAAGTAAAGCTATTTATCTGTTGAAACGATTATTCTTCACATTATTTACTTTGGACAAGATGAGTTTGAAAACACTAGTTTTGTTTTAGGGATTTATCAATCACAATCAAGTAATCAGTAAATAGTGGGTTAAGCTTTATACTCATTCTATTCAATATTTATCTGTTCTGGTTCTTCTTTATGGAGAAAACAAAAGAATGCAGTTATTTCTATTGTGCAGGGAAAGAATTAGATGATCCACGCATCTTAACTGATGTTGGTGATGTGCCTGTTCAAGAGTTACGAGATGCAGGCGTAGATGATGATAGGTTGATGAGTATCATAAGTGAATCTGTCAAGCTAGTTATGGAGGAGGTAAACCATAGTTTATGTAATAACTTCTGGGGAAGTACTTGTGTTCTTTCTGCAGGGGAAGCATACTAATACCATAGGCCATTGACTACTGCACCCATTGAATTAGGAAATTTACCAAAATCATTTTTATTATATTGATATATCAGACTTCTAAGACCCCCATCACCCCATCCAAAGCCAGTAAACACAGAAATTTTACTACAATGTCTGAGTCCATACTGAAATTTTGGCTTTAATTGTATCTCTTCATTATATTGTTCAGAGTTACCAGTGTAAAAATAGCTTTCGCCTTCATCCATATGTCTATGAAAAATTAGAAAGGAAAAAGTGACATGTTGTTCAAAGGAGATCTTTTATCATAATATGATTTTTGAAGCTGGAAGGACCTGCGCAAGACTGTTAACGGATGTCTATATGTTTAGGCATCAAACTATTGTGCCTTCTCTATGCTGCTACAGTAATCCTGCCAAATTATTTTTCATTTCGTTGTGAACAAGAGAAAGATCTTTTGTTGCATGAAAGATCTTCTGCCCAACTGTTATTCAATGAAGCATCAATACTCGCTGTTATTGTATGACTTCCCCTTGATTCTGGATCGAAATATTTCTTACACTGATGACTGAATAAAATATTGTTATAATTAGGAACTCTACTCAAAGTATTCTCTTCTTAGCAAGGCGGCTGTATGCCAGTTCTAACATTTTTTGCTTATTTTAATTCCATTTTGACATTTTCAGAATCCATTGCGCCCCTTGGTGTTAGGGGGTGATCACTCTATATCCTATCCTGTTGTAAGAGCTGTGTCTGAAAAGCTTGGAGGGCCTATTGATATCCTTCACCTTGATGCTCATCCTGACATTTATCATGCCTTTGAAGGAAACAAATACTCACATGCATCAAGCTTTGCACGAATAATGGAGGGTGGTTATGCTCGAAGGCTTTTGCAAGTAATATATGTTCTTTGAAAGAACTTCTTTCTATAGACCAGCTAAGCATGTATAACTTTGTATGCTATTTCTTGGTTTAGACAATACAATTTTCTTACCAGAACACTTGATCTTATATGTAGGTGGGAATTAGATCAATTAATAAAGAAGGTCGAGAACAAGGAAAAAGGTTTGGTGTGGAGCAATATGAAATGCGAACATTTTCCCAAGACCGACAATTTTTGGAGAATCTGGTCTGTATTTCTTTACCATCACTTTCCTTTTCCTTACTCCTTGTGTTCTCTGTCCAAATTATATACTTGCAAATGTGTTCATCACTTCAGGAATTCTTAATATGATGAGTCTATTCCAGATGCATAATACTCTCACATTTCTCTCAGTCTCAATATATCCTACTATAAGCTATGATCCCCTTCAATTTCATTTTTTGCGGTTACTTACCAAATGTAGCAACTGCTAGTCTTCCATTGTCTATACGCTGGAATTTTGTTGTTTATTTGCTTCATTGATAATCTCAGTTGTTTAATTATTATTCTTGTACATTCAGAAACTTGGCGAAGGTGTGAAGGGTGTGTATATCTCCGTGGATGTTGACTGTATGGATCCAGCATTTGCTCCTGGAGTATCTCATATAGAACCAGGAGGTCTGTCTTTCCGTGATGTTCTAAACATACTGCATAACCTTCAAGCTGATGTTGTTGGTGCTGATGTGGTTGAGTTCAACCCACAGCGTGATACTGTTGATGGAATGACTGCAATGGTTGCTGCGAAGCTGGTAAGAGAACTTACTGCCAAGATATCCAAGTGACCTGCAGTAATTCTAAATTTATGAAGGAAGAAGCAGCTTGCATCCTATAGGGACCACTAGATTTGTACTCATCTTTACTCGGGAAGTTTAACAGAGAGTAGGCACCAAAGGAAGTGTTTATTCACCTTATTGTAACTCTAAAACTAAAAGCATACTAGGACTTAAAATTGAAGTATTAGATAGGTCTGGTAGATGCTCAGTTCCCATTGCAAGGGGCATTATTTCATGTCACTGATTGGGATTGTCTGTAAACTTGCCTCCCAAAATAAGCTATGTTTGCAGTTCCTCATGAGGAACCTGTGACTCTTATATATATATATATATATATATATATATAAAATCTGGTAAGTGGTGGAGATTTTGTTGGAGTCTGAAACTAAAAGGCAAAATAAAATGTCAAAAATTCTAAAAGGGCACATCATATTTTATTTTAAACCGAAAGTGTAGAATCGCTATAGCCAAAGCGATTTCTCTCTGACATATATAAACGCTGTTTACTTCGTTGAGATTAAAAATCGCTGCCTATGAGCGATTTTCTCGAAAAGTACTTTTTTTTCTTTTTTCGCTAATATCGCTTTCGTAGCAGCGTTTTTGCAGATTTTTTTTTTAATTTTGTTTTCATGAAAATGGATGCTTTGGCAGCTTTTTATTTTTTATATTCTTGAATGAAATCGCTGCGGAGGCAGCGTTTTACTTCTAAGTTTTCTTTCTAAAAAGGAAGTGTGTTACTTTTTTTAAAAAGTAAAAAAAAAAATTTAGCGTGTACTGTTTTTTAAATAAAAATGGCTGGTAGCTTTTTTTTTCTTTTTCTTAATTTTTTTAAATCTTGTTTTATTAAAAAAAAAAATCCCCTCCAAATAAAAAAAATAAATTTCAGGCTGCCAAGGCAGTAATTTTTTTAAAAAGAATATATTAAGTAAAGCGAATGAAAATAAAATATAATAATTAAGTAAAATTTTGCTGAGCAGCGATTTCCTTTTTTTCTTTTTAATAAAAAACTGCCAAAGCAGCAATTCTCGAGATATTTTTTTAACTAAAACGCTGTTATGATAGCGATACTAGGAAAAAAAGAAAAAGAATTTGAAGAAAATATTAGCGGTGTTAATATGTGTCAGATGAAAATCACTTTGATAGTAGCAATTTTGCCCTTTTGATTTTAAAAAAATATGATATGCCCTTTTAGAATTTTTGACATTTTTTTTACCCTTTTAACTTCGAACTCCATTTTGTTGTGTTCTGTTAACTTGTGTAGGGATGATTTGAATCTTTTATAGTGTTTTAAAATAGCTGTTGAGAAAATTGTGTAAACCTAGTGAATTTTAGGCAAAAGCTAGATTATGATTCTACTCTTACATTATAGTTAAATGTTTTAAATTAAATATTTATCAATAAAATGTTTTAAAGTCTTTTCACCTCCTACATTTTATTACAAACTAAAGAGTACCCCTAAAGAAATGATACATTGATTTTAGGAAGTGATACATTGAATCGTTGTTAATTTAATTAGCACGTAAAGTAATAAATTTATCGAGAAATTCGATGGTACAACCAATATATAGTAAATTGGATTTTAAATAGGGATAATTGTATATAATAGCAAACTAATAACCTAAAATAAATGGAGTAGCTAGGGTTTGATTTAATTGTGCTCCATAGCAAACCTTTGCCAAAATTTCCCAGTCACCTCTCTCCCAAATATCTCGCTCGCCACTCTCCTCCAATCTCTCGCTCGCTTCCTCACTTTTTATACAAACACAAGTGAATAAAAAATGTTTCTATTTGTATAAAGCAGAGGAAATTGTATAAATACATATATTTTTGTTCCACTCTCTCCCCTCTTCCAGATCTCGCTCGCCACTCTCCCAAATCTCGCTCGTCACCCTCGCCTTTATCACTTATACAAACAGAAGCGAAATGTATAAATTGCGTTTTTGTTTGTATAAAGCGTGAGAAAATTGTATATACACATGCAAGTACATATATTTTCGTCCTATACACTTATAATTATACAATAAAAATACTCCCCTGCCCAGTTTCTTTTGCCTTTCTCTCTTTCTCGTTTTATACAAATTCAAATTGTATCTAATTTCTCTCTTTCTCGTTTTATACAATTCGTTTCAATTGTATATTTCCTGCCCAAGTCTCTTTTGTTTTTCTCTCTTCTCATTTTATACAAATTCAAATTGTATATAATCGTTCTATACACTTATAATCATACAATTCGTTTTATACACTTCGATTTTATACAATTCTCTGTCCAAGTGTCTTTCTCTTTTTCGTTTTATACACTTTGTGTTATACAATTCGCTTCAATTGTATATGTATAACGAATTATACAGTTTCTATGTTTGCTATGAAGCGCAATTATGCAAATTTTGTTATAGCATACAAATATAAATTTTTTATTTGCTACATGTGAAAGTTGCCCTTTTAAATATCCATCTCTCACGTTAATATTGCTTAGTTAATCAGCCACAATAATCTTTTAAGTTATAATATTTTAAAAGTCACACATCTACTTCAATCTTTCAACCTTCTATTATTTGTGGTGAGAAGATCAATAGTTACTTTTTTAATTATACAAATCATTATTGATACTGAAAAAAGAATTCTATGAATCACTACACCAATTAGTATAATTATATACTGTCATGCTTCTCTTTACTTCTACAAACAACATATTTCTCATTTGCATCTCAATTTTTAGTTATCATTGAAGATTTTTGTTTGTTCTTATGAGTTTGAAGTTATATTTTTTCTTTTTATGCTTTATAATAATTATTAATATTATTTTACATAAATATCATAGTGTTAAGAGCTAATTGCGTAATTCCTTTATTCTTTTCAAAATTACAAATGTTATACTATCAAGTACCTTTAGTCAAAAACTAATATAATTCAAAAGAAATAGTTGTACAGTAATTGATTTGACTATCTAGACATAATACTGTAAGCACACCATAAATTAAGTCATCAATTTAATAATCTTAGTACAAAAACGAAGTTTAGTATTTGCAAATACTTAGGAGAAGTTCAAACACAAAATGTTTGTCCTAATATAACTCATGGCATAATGTTGGTCGGGATTGGGGCAAATATCTTTATGGAAGTCATTAAAATTAATATAGGTATGATTTAGTTAATTAAAATAGTTCTAACTTCTAATTATGCTTATTTTAAAAAGAGATAAGTGTCAAAAATACACCTAAACTATACCTTTTTTTTTTTAGTTTCATACCTAAACTATTGAAAGTTTGAGTTTCATACCTAAATTATCACTTTTAGTTTGAGAAACACCTCTCTCTTTTATACCACTCTCATCATGGTATGTGTAATACACTCTCTCTTTTTTATTTTAAAGAATTTCTACATTACACTCCAGATAGACAAAATATCCAACCTTGAAAAAAAATAAAAAATTATTAGTATTAGCTAAAATTACAAATTAAAAAACTATTATAAAAAAATAATATTTTTTATAAAATAAATAGTTTTCTTTCCCCACACCATTTTTTAAAGTTTTTTATTTTGCTTAATTTTTTATTATAAAAGTATTTTTTTTTTTACTTCATCTCCTCCCCCTCATCAAATACTAATTTAGATATTATTTTATTTTTTTACAAATATAATTCTATCCATCCCACGTAACCCTCTGCTTTCAATTTTTTTCCTCAGTGTTAATATATACATATCGAAAATATTTTTTACTTGCCGCCACAAGATTTTTTATATTTTTTAGTTGTTTATGTTATATTCGGTACACTAGTAGAATTTTTTTTCTAAAAATATATGTAGGTGCATATCTAACACAAAATAAGAAAAAAGTAAAAATAAAATAAAAATTAGGAGCGGAAAATTAAATAGGATGGGGTAGATTTTTTAAATAAAATAATATCAATTTCTATCGGGGGAGGGGGAGGGTGGAGGATGAAATATGATTTTTTTATAAATATTTTATAAATGATTTTTTTTAAAAAGGATGGTGTTGTCGCGGGAGAGGGGGGGTACATGGAGGAGGCGGTGGAGTGAGATAAGAAAAACAATTTAATTTTCATATGGATAATAATCTTTAATTTTTAATTAATATTAATTTTTTATCATTTAATTTTTATCTAGATAAAATAACTTATCTATGTGGAATGTCATTTGTCAAAGTTTTTTCATATAAAAGAGAGAGTGCACTACACACACCACTGATGTGTGTTTCTCAAACTAAAAAGTGATAGTTTAGGTATGAAACTCACACTTTAAATAGTTTAGGTATGAAACTCAAAATAAGTGAATAGTTTAAGTGTATTTTTGACACTTATCTCTTTTAAAAATTAATTACTTCCATATACTTTCTCCCAAAAGATTTTTACAATCCCACCATTCTAAAATATTATATTTTTCTTAAATATATATTAAAAAATTCTTTCTTGCTTTCTGTAAATTTCTTAAATATATATGTGTTAGTAACTAAATATGTAATTATTTTGTCTTATCAAATTAACTCACCTTCTACGATGTATATTTCGCAATCTGTAAGCCTGGAGACATAGCTAGGGTTCTATATGAGCTTTTATAGAGAAAAAAAAAATTATTTTGTTTTATTCACATAGTTTGATTTCCAATAAGTAAAATATTCACATTATTGAGGTAAATAAGAGAGCCACTAAATATTTAGCTACTCGCAATCATATGTTTAAGAAATTTACACAAAGCAATAGAGATTTTTTGACATATATTCAAGAAAAATATAATATTGATTAAGAGTTGAGGGATTATAAAAATCTTTTGGTAGTAAATATATGGAAGTAATTAATTTTTCTAATAATCATAGTTAGGGCTTTATTTTAATTAACTAAGTTTTAACCATTAAATTAACCATATGTCATGTGTTAACAATCCAAATAGGAACTTCAGAAAATATAGAGAAGGGGAATGGAGATGAGCCGGACCCTCTAATGTTGAGTCCGGAGCCTAATGGTATAAAATATTAATAAAAATTTTAAAATGGTATAAAATTTTAAATTTAACAAAAACGGTAAAATCGTTGGTAGAGCAGCGATTTTGCTCGCCGGAAAAAGCAAAATCGCTGCAACACCAGCGATTTGCTAAAACTAATGATTTTTTTTTAAAAAAAAAAAAATTAAATGAAATCGCTGCCATGGCAGCGATTTACAATATAAAACGTTTTTTAGGCAGCGATTTATCTTAAATTTTTTTAATGATTTATTAGAAATTAAAAAAAAAAAACTAAAAATCATATCGCTGCCTAGGCAGTGATTTGTGTACCAAATTTTTTTTAAAACTATTTTTTAAACTTAAATCGCTGCAAATGCAGCGATTTTCCTTTTTTTTTTTTTTTTTTTTAATTTTAATTAAGCAGCGATTTATAATTTTAAAAAAAAATTAATTAAATCGCGCGATTTAATTAAAATAATGTTAAATTGCACGATTTAATTATTATTTTTTAAAATTATAAATCGCTGCTTAATTAAAATTTAAAAAAAAAAAAAGGAAAAATCGCTGCCTATGCAGCGATTTACAAAAATTTTTAAAAAAATATTGTAAATCGCTGCGAAGGCAGCGTTATATTAAATTTTAAAAAAAAAAAATTTAAAAAAGCTAAATCGCTGCCAACAGAAGCGATTTATTTAAAAAAATAATTTAAAAAAAAAATTGGTACTCAAATCGCTGCCTAGCGATTTGATTTTTAGTTTTTTTTTTATTTCTAATAAATAATTTAAAAAAAAATTTGGTACTCAAATCGCTGCCTAGGCAGCGATTTGATTTTTAGTTTTTTTTTTATTTCTAATAAATAATTTTAATAAAAATTAGGCAGCGATTTATTAAAAAATCTTTAAAAAATAATTTATATTGGAAGCAACGATTTCATTTAATTTTTTATTTTTTAAAAAAAAATCATTAAATTTAGCAAATCGCTGGTGTTGCAACGATTTTGCTTTTTCCGGCGAACAAAATCGCTGCTCTACCAGCGATTTTGCCTTTTTGGTTAATTTTAAAATTTATATACCGTTTTAAAATTTTTGTTAATATTTTATACCCATTAGGCTCCGGACTCCTCTAATGTTTACCTTTTTTTGGATGGATACCCTTATTATTGTATTGTGTGAGTACTATTAGTCACTTCCTCTATTTTATATTAATCGAATTTTAGGGATATGTTTTATTATTCAAAGCTTAAGATGTATACTCCCTTCGTTCGGTATTGTTTATCATCGGTTCTATTTTTAGAGTCAAACTATAAAAACTCTGACTAATATTTAAGGTGTATTTTTCATCACATTAATATGCAAAAAATTGCACTTTATAGTACTTTTCATATAGTTTTAGAATATTTAATTTTTTTTGTTTAAAATATCGAATTAATGTGATCTAATTTAATTTTGAAAATTAGTCAAATTGATTTTCGAAAAGTGCAACATGACAAACAATACCGGACGGAGGAAGTATTAGATTATTTTTTTTGAAAAATACATAAATCTCTCCTTGAACTTGTCCTGAAAAGTCAGTTGCACGCTTAAACTATTGGGGTGACCTGTTACACACCTTATCTTGTTCAAAGTGATATTAATACACTCTTTGAAGATGACATGACAAAGAAAATATCTTCAACTTCTCAAGGTATGGTGCATAAGAAGAAAAAATATATATTAAAATGACAAATTTAAACATACGACAATTTTTTATTGGTTATAATATGATTATGTATTACTCCCTCCGTTTCAAAAAGATTGACCTAGTTTGACTTGGAACGGAGTTTAAGAAAAGAAAGAAGACTTTTTAATCTTGTGGTTCTAAATTAAAGTTATGTTAAATGTACCACAATGCCCTTTAATCTTGTGATTTTAAACATATCACGTGAAAAGTTAAAATTAGAGTGTTGCCAAAAAAGGAAATAGGTCATTCTTTTTTAAAAAAACTAAAAAGGAAATTAGGACATTCTTTTTAAAATGGAGTATAATTTTTAATATATTAATTATGTCAATTTTTTATATCTTTTTATTGGTGGTCCAAAATTCTTTAAATTTTTTAGATTTTTCTTTATATTGAGTTCTTCTTCTTTGATAGTCACTGTAATTTGTCATTATCGATAATTTGGTGGGAACATGTTAAACATTCTACCCTTAAAGGGGAATTCTTAAAAGAAATAAAAAGGAGTAAAGATTATGATTTTCATTAAGGGTGTGTTTGGTATGAAGGAAAATGTTTTTCTAGAAAATATTTTTCTGGAAAACAAATAAATATTGGATTTATTTTCTCATGTTTGATTGATAAGTAGAAAATATTTTTCGTGTGTTTGATTTATGAATGTAATTAATTTTTTGGGGGTTGGGGATGGGTGGGGGCTGGTAGGGGATGGGTAGGGGGCTGGCCGAGGGGGGTAGCAGTTTAAAAATAAAAATTTGAAGTTGAAAATATTTTTAAGAAGCAAAATTAATTTTTTGGGGAGAGGGTGGGGGGCTGGCCGGTGGTGGGTGGGTGGGAATCAGGGATCGGGTTAAAAAACAAAATTTTAAAATTAAAAATTTTTAAAATTAAATTTTTTTTTTGAAAAAAAATAATATAATTTGAAATTGGAGGAGAATTTTGAAAAATGTTTTCCTTAATTTTTGAAGGGAAACAATTTTTCTTAATTTTGAGAAAATGAGTTGCTTTGAAAAATATTTTCCAAAACTTTTGTCCCAACCAAATATAAAAAAATCACACTAAGAAGTTAATAATTTTCAAACTTAAAGTTTATGATTTTTTCGTTCGAACTCACGGAGGATTCACCAGATCAGAAGCTCACCAAAAAAGAATTTCAATTGATAATTTTGTGACATTTATGCCTATATTACCTAAATTTATCAAAAGTTCACCAAAGAAAATGATTTCTCAATCTTTATCTTCTTTGTTCTCGTCATAGCATTACCTACAATCACCACAATGTCATTTTTATATCTTAGATCATCATCACGCATAGAGAATACATGTTTGATTTACCTACATAGTTATCAAGTTTTTAAATTTTTTTTACAGATTTGAAATTTTTTATTTATTCCACAAGCAAAACTGATGTTGCCCGCCGCCGCCAACATTTGTATACTTCATAATCGACTTACCGTCTCCTATTTTCTCTTTAAAATATATTTTATCCTTCAATTTATGAACAACGAAGAAATGAATTTTAAAGAGATACGTATGGTGAGAGCAAAGCTAGTTTTTTTTTTTTCTTCAAAAATCTAAAAAATATCAAGGAAAACAGGTTTAAAAAACTTTTAATAATATTATTTACATGTAAAATTGTGTGTACAATACCTTTTTAAACAAAATTGAAATTGTCTTTACAACTTAGAAGGGGATATTATTGTCACTTTAGAAAAAATTAAGTGTGTACTAGATCGCTACAATAGTTTAAGCTGTTAACTGTCTTTTTGAGAAAAGTTCAAGAGAAAATTTTAATTTTTTTTTCTCTTCATATTTGATCTTTCCTTTAATTAAGGTTGATACTCCCTTTGTTTCTATTTACATATTGATATTTCTAAAAATAGATATTTTTTTATTATTTGTCATTTCAAAATCAATATATAAATGATACATTCTTTCTGTTTTACCTTTGAGAGTGATTAGAATAAGACCAATATAGAAAATTAAGTAATTTTTTCATATTCATTTATCATATTAATTAATCAAAATAAATTAATTCATACTCATTTATTGAAAACTTGACTTTAAGAAAATATTAAATAAGAGTATAATAAGGACATATTTTAATTTCTAAGATATAAGTTAACAACTTGCAACGTCAATTTCACAAAAGACCGTTGTGAAAAATATGATTTAAATTATATCTTACTTTTAATAAATGTGCATTGCGCGACAAATTCAATTAATATGGTATGAGACATTGGGAGTAAAATATCTAGAGTTTGTGTTTGTATGTTTGAATTTATTATGAGATAATGAAATTAAGGACATGTTTTTTTCATGAGAGAATTGCGATAAGTTTTCCTATCCATTCGCTGTAAGCAGTCCATCAATCGCAGCACTGCTAAAAAGGACTGCATGCCTTATCGTATGTTTTGAATTTATTATGAGATAAAATAACATGTTTTTTTTATGAGAGTGTAAATTGTGATAATTGTTGAGTCTCCAGTCTCCATTCATTCGCTGTAATCAATCCCATTACTACTGAAAAGGACTGCTCTTCTTTAGCTCTATTTAGCTTCAATTGCCTCTTCTTTTTTTCTCTCAATCACACTTACTTGCAGATACTGCTTCATTTCTTGAGTAGTCACTTCCTCCTTTATTAATTCTTTTTTATTACTTTAAATTTCCATCTTTCGATTTCTGCATTTTTTATATTTTTCCTTTGTTGTGTTGAATAGGATAATCAGAATAAACAAATATGAAGAGTGCTGGAAGTATGGGAATCAACTATATGCAGAAGTTGCTGACGTCAAATGTTCCAAAAGAAGTGGTAAAAAAAGGACAGGATCGTGTTGTAGAGGCATCTCTTACACTTATTCGTGAAAGAGCAAAACTTAAGGTATGTTATTTTGAGTGGGACAGGCGGATCTAGAATTTGAATTTTACGTTCGTAAATGCAAAATCTCTATACAGTGGACTTTTAAAATTGAAAATGTAGGATTTAAATTTTTAAGTTACTTTTGATAGGGAGAGCTTGTTCGTGGTCTTGGAGGTGCAGTAGCGTCAACGTCTCTTCTTGGAATTCCTCTGGGACATAACTCTTCATTTCTCCAAGGCCCTGCATTTGCTCCTCCTCTTATACGAGAGGCTATCTGGTGTGGCAGTACAAATTCCACAACTGAAGAAGGTTAGTCTAGCTATTTACCTTTTAAAATCACTCCATTATTTACTTTGGACAAAATGAACATGTAAAGATGGATATTGGTCGCACGCTCAGACCATAACTGGAGCGTGAACACTTGTAAATGGGTGAACAACAAATTGGGATGGGTCTGATACCACGTAAAGATTGATCTACTCTGTGGAGAAAACAATAAATAAATGGCTAGACCTCTTGAATGTTAAAATACACTTTCTTCAATTCATAACGGAGTCATGTATTGACATTCCTAATTTATTTGTATTGTACAGGAAAAATATTAGATGATCAACGTGTCTTAACTGATGTTGGTGATCTGCCAGTTCAAGAGTTACGAGACACAGGCATAGATGATGATAGGTTGATGAATATCGTAAGTGAATCTGTCAAGCTAGTTATGGACGAGGTAAACCATCACTTCTCGATCGGAAAGTATTTTATGTCAACATACTAATACAATAGACCTTTGTTAATTGTTAGGATGCACCCATTGAATTACTAAAATTATTATAAAGGATGCACCCTGTATGCTTCAATTTCTAACATTTTTGACATTTTCAGAATCCATTGCGCCCCTTGGTGTTAGGGGGTGATCACTCTATATCCTATCCTGTTGTAAGAGCTGTGTCTGAAAAGCTTGGAGGACCTATTGATATCCTTCACCTTGATGCTCATCCTGACATTTATGATTCCTTTGAAGGAAACAAATACTCACATGCATCAAGCTTTGCACGAATAATGGAGGGTGGTTATGCTCGACGCCTTTTGCAAGTAATGTAACTTCTTTCTATGCTATTTCTTGGTTTAACAATTAATACAAATTGTTTACCAAAATAATACTTGATCTTGTTTGTAGGTGGGAATTAGATCAATTAATCTAGAAGGTCGAGAACAAGGAAAAAGGTTTGGAGTGGAGCAATATGAAATGCGAACATTTTCCAGAGACCGACAATTTTTGGAGAATCTGGTCTGTATTTCTTTACCAGAGATTATAGATGAATATTCTGAGTCTATTCTAGATGCATATTTACCGAATCTAGCAACTGCTAGTTTCCATTCATTATTTATTTGCTTCATTGATAATCTCAGTTGTTTAATATTATTCTTGTACATTCAGAAACTTGGTGAAGGTGTAAAGGGCGTGTATATCTCCGTGGATGTTGACTGTTTGGATCCAGCATTTGCTCCTGGAGTATCTCATTTTGAGTCAGGCGGTCTATCTTTCCGTGATGTTCTAAACATACTGCAAAACCTTCAAGGTGATATTGTTGGTGCTGATGTGGTTGAGTACAACCCACAGCGTGATACTGCTGATGGCATGACTGCAATGGTTGCTGCGAAGCTGGTAAGAGAACTTGCTGCCAAGATGTCCAAGTGACCTGCAGTAATTTTCAATTTTAAGAAGGAAGAAGTACCATGTATCCTATTAGTGTACTCATCTTTATGCAAAAATAAGTGTTTATTCACATTAGATAGGTCTGGCAGATGCTCAGTTTCCTATGGCTAGGGGGATTGTAAACTTGCCTCCTAAAATAAGCTAGTATATTTGCAGTTCCTTATGAGTAACCTGTTGTTGTAAGTCTTGACACATATCATTTGGTATGGAGTTTTTTCTGTATGGATGTTTTGAATCTTTTGTAGTGTTTTAAAAGGGCATAGCTGTAGGGGCAAAGCATGTAAACCCCATGAACTCTTATGTTAATAATTAAGACATAAAAATTGAAACTAAAGTATTAAAAATTCAAGAGAAAAGTTTAGTATTTGCAAATACTTGAGAGAACTTTTGAGGGCCTACATGCCCGAACAATTCAAGATGCAAAAGTGTGCATGAGGCATTCTCGAGGCACACATGGCGGATAAATCATGGCATAATGTTATATAGGGCAAATGTATCATCCATGAGACACTCTGCTCCATGGTTGTCTCAGAATGTTTAGATGCTGTATTGCCCCTAAGTGAGTCCCAGATTAGCATTTTAAAACATTTTCTTTTGTGGCGAGTTCTTTTGTGAAATTCTTAACCGATGGAGTTGTCCCTAAAATAGTTATGAAAGTCATTAACTTGATATAGTTATGATAACTATACAAACTATTACTAAAGATGTGCAGTAGGATTAGTGTCTGTTCCAGTGTTTGAAAGATTTCAAGTCTTGTACTAGGAGGTTATGAGTGGAGAGTGAACTATGACAAAGCATGAAAATATGTCTGTTCTGTCATCAATATGATCCGTGAAGCACTATAAGCTAAATCAAGATTGAAAGTGAGGTTTTGGTCAATGCCAAGATTTGTGTCATAAAACATAAAACATTCAGTAACTAAAGCATGGTTTCTATTTAGTTTTCTTCTTTCCTCTTGAGTAAGTCTCCACAATGCTCAGCTTGATATTTTGTGTTTACTTCCTAAACAATAGAACAATTGTTGCTGAGTTACATTTTTCATTAGTTCAAGCTGTAGCTTCCATATCCTGTCCTACCTCTCGTTTTTCTAGTGCTATAGACTTATACCTCTTAGCACACATAACGAATAGTACAAGATCTAGTGCAGTCAAAGCAGCTGAAAGGAAGAAGAACCTATCCAAGTGCCCGTCGTTTAAATTTGCAGGTACCCAACCTGGCTTTCCATGCCTTGTTGTGATCTTCATTACTACAGTAAGTATGATGCTGCATAAGTAGCTACCTAGTGCTGACGAAGACATGGACAAGCCAAGCCCCATGCTCTTCAGACTATCAGGAATTTGTGATGCAAAGAATTCCCACTGAGCAACATAGATGAATGCTTCCCCTACTCCTACAAGCACATATTGTGGTGTTTGCCAGAAAATACTCAAAGAACTTGTCTCTTCCCCTCCTTCATTAGCAAACCTTAGTCTATGTTGTTCAACCAAGCCTGCAATCACCATAGCTACTGTTGAAATGACCAATCCTATCCCTATTCTTTGTAGCTCACTCGGGAGCTTAGGCTTACTTTTGGTTAGTTTCACATACAGAGGAATCAAGATCTTCTCATAGCAAATAATGAAGGTGGATGTGCTTATGATGTCAAATGCTGTCATGCTTGCTGGTGGAATGTGAAAGCCCGAGATCATTGTGCTTGTGTTCATTGCAGATCCTTGCTCGACGAAGAGAGATAGCACTTGCACAAAGACGATGGATGCCAAGATTGTGCAGCACCATATTGGCAGCAGCCTTAGCACACATTTCACTTCTTCAACTTGTGTCACAGTACAAAGCCTCCATCGGTTAGGAATTTCACTTTTATCTGTTAATATCAGCATGTCTGATGGGGTTATAACTGCAGCTCGATCAAGAAACCTATTCATACAATATTCGAGTTGATGAAATTAATCTGCATTATGGAGAATATCACTAAGTAATAAGATCCAAAAACAAGGCAAGCTAAGCTTACTTGAAGTCATCTGTATGTGAGATTCTTCTGGTGCTGTCCTTTTCATTTCTTCCACGAGCTTCATATAATCCCTCTCCATTTGTAGGAACTGTAAGCTTTGTTTTCCTGATAGACGCGACAATTACCTGAGAGAACCTGGAAATGGGGTTGCAACTAGGTCTAATGTGTCGATATCTAGGGGCACCACTTATGATTGAGAGCAGAGCAACAAAGCCGCAAGCTGTTGATACCCAAAAGGCAAGAACCCATCTTCCCATATTTTCCATGTAAACCAGAAGTGTCTCAGCAACCAATGATCCAAGGTTTAGAGCAACATAGAAATAGCTAAAGAATTTCGTCTTGGAACGACTTTCTTCTGGATCCTCCTCATCAAATTGATCAGCTCCTAGTGTGGCCAGTGCTGGTTCTATAGAGCCACTCCCGAGAGCTAGCAGGTATATCGATAAATAAAACATCGCAACCTCAACTTGTGATTGAGGTTTACATAGCTCTCCCAACTTGCCACAGCCTTCAGGTTCAAGCATGAATGCTTGAGATAACAAAGACAATACCACCAAACCCTGCAAAAAGCCAGTTAAAGGTCGGCTATATGAATCCTTACTGTCGAAAACGCCAATTATTATTGTGGGACCAGAGTGGTTTATGGAAAAAGCTAACTTACAACATTCATAACAGCTAGAAAGACAACAGAAGTAAGGTATCTTCCAAGATAGGAATCACTTAGGAAAGCTCCAAGTAAAGAGAAAATATAAAGTGTTCCCATCCATTTACTGAACATGGTTGCTGCTTCAGCATTTGACTGCCTTAACACAGTCTTTGAGAAAAGAACCATGTTCACTTCCACTCCAGTAAATGCAACTGCAGCTAATCCTTCACTCACTGCATCAATTAAAGCGTCCACTCAACTGATTAAACTAAAAATAGCCCGCGAATGTGCATGATCATGTATAATCAATATATAATCTATGTATACTGGCTAGAAAAAGTAAACAGTAAATTTGTCCTGCTATTTGTGTGAAGATTCCTATTATCATAAAGAACAATTATGCAATTTGTAAAAAAAAATCAAGTTATAACAATCTGTTTAGAACGATTCCTCATTTTCTTTCATTCTCTAGATATATGTGTTTTAAAATCACAAAAAAGTTTATAACCCTTGTTAACTTAGATTATACTGATAGTATAAAAGTTCTTTACATCGTCAATCTACGACCATATACAAAATATTACTAGTACTTTTGATTCTTTGTTTCCTTAGTATTAGAAATACAATTAATTAGAACATATAATATAAGTGGAAAAATGTTGTGGCAATTAATGAGAGTATAATTAGTATATAGATAGACCTAATAAGAGATATCCAGTTTTCCATCCACCAGTTTTTGCCTTGATTGCTGGTTTCCCATGCCTGTCTGTTGATCCATCTTTTGTACAACAATCCAAAAGTCTCTTTTTCCCCTCCTGTTGGCCATCCATAAAAAGACTTCAAATATTATTATATCCTAACATGAAATATGATGAGGTTTCACATTTTACATATATAAGCATGCTCTCTTTATTTTCTACCTCACCCCACCAAAAATTAATACTATAAAATAAATGTTGTAGGAGATTTTCTTTTGGTACTTGAATTAACTTTGACTTACTTTATTATCTTTCAGTAAGAATAATTTATAATATCTGAGTAGGACCATAAAGTAGATAATAATGCTGCCTTGTTATTGGTTCAAATTCTAGTAAAACAGTTTTAAAAAAAAAACTGAGTCAAAAAGAGGGGTAACTTTTATTGGATTATGTTAGATATGAATGTAGACACAATAAATTGAGATAATAATGAAGTCTAAATAAAAGTTGACAAAGTAATTTTGACATTTAGTTCTTTTTTTCAAAAGAAATTTTTGGGCAAAATCAAAATGCAAATCTTAACAGCAACTAGATATGAGTAATTTTGAATAAGGAGAAGAAAACAACAAATCTTGGTACTCTTGTTCATTTCTTTTTAGTTGTGATGTTGGTGTTTTTACATAAGTTAATTGTTAATTAATTTTCAAAGTCAAAATTACATTAAATTAATTTGATATTTTAAAATAAAATCTTAGATATTCAAAAACTATAAAGAAAGTAGTATAAATTGCAAATCTTTTTCATATCAATACGATGATAAAAATAAATCTTAAAATGTTAGTCGAAATTCATACCATTAATTTGACTCTCAAAAAGAAAACTATGACAATTAAAGAGGAATGAAAGGAGTATTAAATTTGGCTAATCTTGGATGTATAAAGTGTTTTTTTTTTCGAAAATAAATCATTCAGTATTTGAAATTAATTGGCTTGATTAATTTAAATTTGTGTAGTGTAAGACTCATTGAAGAAGAAAAAACTTTTTATATTAGATTTTTATATATCAAAACTCAATATGAAGACGTCTAATTAAGAATTGAGTGATCATATTTATTTCACGACAAATATTATTGATGATGGAAGTAATATCTTGCATATGTACAAGTCCATTTTTCACCAAATTACTCTTTACCCCTAATTAACCTCCTTTTTTCGAAGAAAGAAAAAAACAAATGTATATTTTATATTTTGTTTATGGACACAATACAAATTGGAAAAAAATGTAGTACAAGTTATGGTGTTTTAAGTATAAATTGGAAAGGACCAGATTTTTAATTTATTATCTGAGAGTGGAAAAAAAAAAGAGTTGATTAAGAAGACAACAAACACAATGACATAATTCGTTGTTTTTATATATATAATTAGAAGCTAAAGTATGATTCATACGTATTTACTTAATATCACACGAAACACATGCACGAAAAGATTAGGTGACTTTGCAATTTGGTGTGCTCTCTAACCTCTCCTTTTGTCTTAATTTGTCTGTTTTACTTTTTTTTACACAAATTTATTTCAAAAATATATATATATATCTTCATTTTTTTGAAATTTATTAGTTTTAATTTTTCACGTGATATATTTTAGATAATAGAATTAAAAAAAAAAAAAAATTACGTTCTTAAACTTTGTATTAAATCAAAATCAGACAAATAATTTGAAATGAAAGTTTGTTTGGTATCTATTAGATGTACAGGATTCATTTTAAAATTTTTATTGCCAAGTAAATATATTCAAAACTGATATGAAGAGTGAAATGGAAAACATATTAAATTATATCCATTAAGTATAGAGAGATTGAGTAAAAATAAGGTAGGTGTGGAATCCATCATTATATTTTTGAAAGTTTGCATTTGCATGATGGACGAGAAGAAAGCATGCATTAATAGAGACAAATAAGATTTTTTTATTTTAAAAAAAAAAAAGAAAGAAAGAAAAAGTTAAAGTTCATTTCATTAATATTAATTAATTAAGCATGCCTCTTATTTTTTTCGAATCGTTTATTTGATTGATTAATTACGCGGCTTCAAATTGAATTCATATATAAATAAAGTAATAAATATGTATCAAGCTTTTTGGATTTTTGGTCACATAAATAAGTAACAATACAATGATGAACGATGATTACCATTAATTTTTCATCATATTTACAACAAAACATTGATCATAATTCATACACCATACCCAAACTTTTCGATGGATCTAAATCCTTATCTAGAGTAACAAAATCATAATTTATACGTTGTAAATTTTAATTTTTTTAAGACAATAAATAATAAATTGCATATTCATAGATCGATAAAATTCAACTCAGATAATAAAAATCATAATCATCTATCTGATAAATAGGTTATATAGTACTTATTTTCTCAATCGATGGAATAAGAGTCAAATTTCTCAAAAAGAGATAGACAAATCCATTTGAATGAGAAACAAGCTATACAGTTCGAGTAACTAAATCATTAAGACAATCTATATATATATATATATAAAAAGAAGAATGTATATACCTCAGATTCAGTCATAGTAACTGAAGATTCATCTCTGACAGCAGACATTTGTTTGAGATCCATGATTCCTGGATAACTAAAAGAAGAAGGGAGGTAGGTACTAGAATGAAGTAGTAAAACAAGAAATTTATAGAGATGAAGAGGCAGCAAGGCCTATTTTTGGTGTTATTATGATATTTGTTTTATCTTACGTGGGAACCATGCAAATCAATGTCTATTTTAAGTGACGTTGGTATAACATGAAAGTCTGTGAAATTGAAGTGAGGATTTATAGGCAAAGAAAGTGAAAACATAGTATTGGCCCACAAGTTTGGAATATAGCTAACAGAACAGTCAAATAGAATTCAAGTAAAAAGTCCTCTTTTTCCTCTATCTTTAATTTTCTGTTTTTAGAGATTGCTTTGGTCTAATTTTCCTTTTTTATTTGTCCGTTTTGATTAATTAAAAAAAGACAAATTTTTTTATTTATTATATTCTCAATTATTCAATTTTGAAAAAGACTGAACTTTTTGAAATTTTGAAATTTTTAATCTATTAACTTCATATTTAATAGGTAAATTTATTATATCATTCATTATTTTCATAATAGATGTTAATTTAAAATTGAACAAGTAATTAAGGACAAAGAAAGTATTACATTAATTTAGATATTCTCTTCGTCTCAAAATAAGTGTCATCTAAAAAAACTAGTCTAATATAACAAGACCTGAATTGATTTACAGAGCTACGTATCTTAAGAAAAATTTCTAGACTGATCTATTATAATATTTTTAGATATTTATCTTAAATGATGGATCTAGAAGTTTTAGATCCTTATTAAGATTGTCTTAGAAGGTAAAGTTATCCAATTTTTCTTGGATATTATTCAAAATAATTCTAAAAACATCCTTGACAAGTAGACATGGCAAAAGGCATTTGCAATCAATTCTAGTTATTCCTTTACAAAGCTCTCTGAGCAAAAATCCTTTTTTCCCTTTCTAAAAGATAATATATATATATATATATATATATATATATATATATATATATATATATATATATATATTTCAATATTTTACGTGACAAGTTTAACATTATAACATTTTAAAAATTATATTCAGATGTCCTTTTTTCTTTAATCTCTTCCTAAAAGCTTTTCCGTTTATATTTTTGTTGACTCAAATTCATAACTGCAAAATCAAAAATGAAATAGGGCAAATAAGTCTTTGTATCTTGCAAAATGTGTTTTTTGTTTATTGCTGTCTTTCAAAACATGATATATATATTTGACACCAAAGTTAGAAAGCATTTCAACCTGTAGTTGTTTCCATTTTCAATATTTGTTTTAATAATACTTTAATAATCTTCGCAACCTACATATAATCTTGATCAGAATATTACAAATATATATAAGAACAGTTACTCTTGAAATAATTTGGAACGCTTAATCATGAATTATTAAAACTATTTTTGAGATTAAAACTCAAAAAAATATAATTGATCATAAAATATTAAAATTAACGAATACATGACCGAATACCTACTAAATTTTATAGCGGAAAATAGTGCATACAGTAGTAATATTAATGATTATAAGGTGGCCTTTTGCTTAGTGTATTTTGTCGTATCCACGGACAGTACTTATCATCTTTGTCCTAAGCTAATCATCCAAATTAGTACTCTTAATAACAAATGACACAAAACATTAATCTCATAAATTTTCCTTTTGCTTTAGTTCCCTTTTCATCTATAGAATTAAGCTTCAGAAATTACTGGCTTGATACACAGCAAACTAATAGGTAGTGACCAAGCTTCAATTTTTCTTCATTTTTATATATACTTATTTGGAATTTTAATTTCTAAAAGGTATATAGATTATATAATAATCTAGTTATATAAAGTACCATTTTGGTCATTTTCTCCACATATTTATGGACTTACTTGTTGCCCCTTCACATTAGTTCAATGTTTGGATTATTTGGTCATAATCTCTCAATTAACATGAAAGTAACGTATTATGTTAGGATTGAAATTATATGTGTCATATAAAGATTAATAAATTAAGCAAATTATGAATATCAACAAATCAAACTATAAGAAAAATATATCAAACGAGACACATGTTCGATCAATTGATTTAACTCTCCCTTTTGAAATGAGCGATCATAATTAAAAAAAATTAAAATTTTGAGCCTAATAGATTCATAAGGGGTACTAGTTATTTAGATGTTTCGTTAGTTAATTTGACTTTTAATTAATCCTCTATATAAATATAACTATGGGTATTGAAGGACTATACGTAAAAAAAAAAAAAAATCGAAAAGGACTAGTTAGAGTTTATCCTCTACATCCATTAGAAGTGATCATTAGGTCGTGCAAATAGGAGATATCAGTTTCATGAGGATTTTCAATGAGAAATGATATATTATGACTGTTATATATCCACTTTAGATTAAGAATAAACCCAACAAAATCTATTTAATTCATATTTACGGTTAAATACTACATAAATATATTCCAGCTAAAGTATAAAAGTTCACAAAAATATGTTTGCTTTAATATCACACATCAGTTAAATACTATACAAATATATTCCAGCAAAAGTATACACACTTTTCCTTCTTATGGATTCCGCAAAATATGAGTAAGTTCTTCATTTTATTTTTATATATGAATAAATAAACGAGAAAATTATAAAGTGAGAAATTAAACTCGCGAAAATTAGGTGATAATTTATGTATACAACCAACTAATAAGATAGAATATTTTGAAAAATAAGTAATTATAATCAGAAACAGACAAAATTCATGCAAAGCACAGGTGTGTTGTGAAAAATTGAAGGGATGAATTTTGCAAATTGTGACAATTTAGTCAAATGCACAACTACCCTCAAACCTCAACAACCCTTGATGGCTTTTGAAGAAAAGAATTCAGAGACAAAAGGTGGTTGGTGAAGCTGACATTGGACTCCATTCTGCTTAATTGCCTAACCCCATCTCCCTTCAATCTACCTACCATAACCATTGTCTTCAAAATTTTCTCAAAAAACAATTTGGTCTTCAAACAACTCCAAGAAAACACAGAGAGAGAGTGGAAAAACTGAAGTTTTTCAGAAATAATGGCACAGATTAGTAGCATGGCACAAGGGATACAGACCCTTAATCTGAATTCCAATCTTTCTAAAACCCAAAAGGGTCCTCTTGTTTCAAATTCTCTCTTTTTTGGATCAAAGAAAGTAACCCAAATTTCAGCAAAATCTTTAGGGGTGTTTAAGAAAGATTCAGTTTTGAGGGTGGTGAGGAAGTCACCTTTTAGGATTTCTGCATCAGTGGCTACTGCAGAGAAACCCCATGAGATTGTGCTGGAACCCATCAAAGATATATCTGGTACTGTTAAATTGCCCGGTTCTAAATCCCTTTCCAATCGTATTCTCCTTCTTGCTGCCCTTTCTGAGGTAAAGTAACCAACTTTTTTTTTTGCCCTTTTCTTTTCCTTTGAGTTTGATTGATGGATGCTGAGTTATGGGTTGCTATATCTTTTAATGGGTTATGAACTGAATTGACTTAAAGATTTGGTCTTTTTATCTTTGGTATAGTTAGTTGAATGTGTGCATGGTGTGTTTGGTCTGTTATTTGGCATCCAGGCTAACATCAGAAATGCTTTTTTCTAGTATTTGCTTGGGTATAAAAGTAGGTGATTTATAGCACCCAAGGGTGTGGTCTAGTGGTCAATGACATGAGCTAAGCACCATGAGATCTCAAAGTTCAATTTCAAATGGAGACAAAACAATAGGTGATTACTTGCCATCTCATCTAGCCTTGGTGGAAAATATTATCTAATACTTGTTGCTTGTGGAGGGCGGCATGCATCCCATGAAATTAGTCGAGGTGCGCACAAATTAACTAGGGCACCACCATTATAAAAAAAAGTATGTGTCTTGTGGTAGTTGTATATGGTTTAGGATAAATGGAATAATCTTTTTGTGATATTTTGAGATATTAGAAGTTGATAACAATGACTATACATTGATTAAGACATGTAAGTTAGACAAGAGCTAGGATATAAAGGAAAATGCACCATTTTGGTGGAAACATTGAGGAAAAAACTTTCCTGAGTTTAAGGTAATTAAACACTAATAAACATTTTCTTTGATATCTGTCGTACCAAACATACTGAGTTTATATATTTGGTTCCAATGGTTTTGATACTTCATTTAAATACCATGTCACCTGCATTGAGCTTAAATATGCTTTTTACCACTTCAAGAAACATTGGTATTTAGCTGATTTTTGAAGTGCTACTTGCAATACTAATCATATTAAGATATTAAAAGACATAAATTGTTTGCACTTCTTATTTTTTGCTTAATGTTTTGTTTTTATTGAAATGATTGCATTTTGTCAATCTGTCTACCAAATTGATCTGCCAAATGTTCAACCTTTGTGGCATTTTGTTGTGGTTCTTTGGGATTCAGCGATTCCCTTTTTGAGTTTCTGACCCTACCAGGTTGGCATTAGGGTGGGTTACTTATAAATTTGGACAATGTTTTTTTTTCTTAATTAAATCAAGGAGATGTTTGTTAGAGTACCATCATTAATGATTTATGCAAATCAATGCAAATTAAGTATATGGTAAAAACTGATGCTTTAAGTGTGAGGAGAGGAGCTAAGGGTTGAAAAGGAACACTTTATTCTTGGTATAAGCTGTCCTAAACAACTGGGAACTCTCTTCCCAAGCTCATGGTGTCCTGAACAACTCATACAGTATAATACACTCATAGACCCCCCGAGTGTGCAACCTTTTTAAGCTGACAACTATATTCATGTTCCATTGTTCTTTAATTATCGTGTACATTTTCATGCTTTCATATTCTTGATATAAGTTACTTACAACCTTGTGCTGCCATTACATGTCACTGGCACTTGAATTTCAGGGAAGGACTGTTGTTGACAATTTACTGAGTAGTGACGACATTCATTACATGCTTGGTGCGTTGAAAACACTTGGACTTCATGTTGAAGATGACAATGAAAACCAACGAGCAACTGTGGAAGGTTGTGGTGGGCAGTTTCCTGTCGGTAAAAAGTCTGAGGAAGAAATCCAACTATTCCTTGGAAATGCAGGAACAGCAATGCGTCCGTTGACAGCAGCAGTTACTGTAGCTGGAGGACATTCAAGGTATTTCAATCGTTCCTTCTTCGTACCTTTTGTTTTTGTCTTCTTTGCTTTTTTAGTTTTTCTTCTTTTTTTCCAGTGTTGTTTCTGTCTTTTTTTTTTTTTTTTTTTTGGGGGGGGGGGGGGCGTTTCTTTTGAAGCCATTTTGATAGTCTCGTGAATTTGTATTTTTGGGAATGGTGGAAAACTTCTGAAATGTACATCAATAATTTAATTTTTTTTGGTTAGATAATAGTTGCCCTGGTGATAAATTAGATGTCAGTTAACTCCTCAAAGGTTTAGTAATCTGGATGTAGTGCTTTGAGAGCTTCAGAAATGCATGCATACTTTGTACGTCATGTGTTTTACCATCTTTCTCAACGTGACAGAGAACAAGACAGGGAACGAGCATATTTTTGTTTGCTTCTTCTTTAGTTAGAGTTGTTTTTCTTTTCTTTTTTTTTGGTCTAGAAAATATTACCTTGTGGTGGGTGATAACTCCATGAATAATTGTGTGCTACAGATATGTTCTTGATGGAGTTCCTAGGATGAGAGAGAGACCAATTGGTGATTTGGTTGATGGTCTTAAGCAGCTTGGCGCAGAGGTAGATTGTTCCCTTGGTACAAATTGTCCCCCAGTTCGAATTGTCAGCAAGGGAGGTCTTCCAGGAGGGAAGGTGAGGATTATGATTTTATTTCATATAATGTTAGTAATTGGCAGCCTATTACTGCAATTTTCTTAACTAGGAATAGTATTATCACTATGATGAGTAATGTTTTAAATGCAATAGCATTTTTTCTTGAAAAGTTAAATACATACCTTAAACTTCAGAGAAACTAGCTTACATTATCTTATTTTAGATCCTGAGTAATAAAGCCAAAAGATCCCTCTCATCAGTTGGATACGATGAGTTATAGATGGAAATGAGTGGTGGTGAGACTTGAACCTGAAACCTCAACCTTGTTCTGGTACCATCTTGAATTATGTGTACAGCCTCTCTATAAAGCTTCAGCTATAAGAGAGGGCACACTTATATTTCATTTGATTGTATTGTAACAAATATATTTTTTTATCTCCATCTGATTTACCTTCATTTTATTTCATTTTATACTTTTTTTAAGAACTACTGACCTTTAAGTCTAAGAACAAGCATGCACTCCCTCCCTCGTGCCATAGGATAAATTAGTTTATAGTCAATATATTTTCTTGCATGTATCAAGCTCGTATGATAACAAGCTATGCAATTCTAGTATCTATCCACTTAACGATAAGTCCTAAATGGGAAAGGCAGACTTCCAATTTTTCAAGTAACTTGCTGTCCTCCTTTATTTTGCCTTTGTTTCCTCCAAAAGTCTCTTGTCCCTCCATTTGATCTCTTCCACATTCCTTGTCGCTGCCACTAAATTAAAGAAGATGCATTTGATTCTGCAATATTACTTTATATTGATGAATCATGTTCATATGTTGTCTGTGATTTACTTGATCAGCTTCTTTCCTAGTATGGAAAGATGTAATATAACCGTTTTTGAGTTCTTGCTAAGTTATACTCCCTTCATATCTATCAGGTAAAGCTCTCTGGATCCATCAGCAGCCAATACCTGACTGCTCTGCTTATGGCTGCTCCCCTGGCTCTAGGAGATGTGGAGATTGAAATAATTGACAAACTGATATCTGTGCCTTATGTTGAAATGACACTGAAGTTGATGGAGCGATTTGGTGTCTTTGTGGAGCACAGTAGTAGCTGGGACAGATTCTTGGTAAAAGGAGGTCAGAAGTACAAGTAAGTGTGCTTTCACACTGTTTTAATGTCTTTAATAATCTGGTTCCACCGATAAATGAAGCTAACAGTTACGAGAATATCATAGGTCTCCTGGGAAAGCATTTGTTGAAGGAGATGCCTCAAGTGCTAGCTATTTTTTGGCGGGGGCAGCAGTCACAGGTGGAACTGTCACTGTTGAAGGTTGCGGAACAAGCAGTTTACAGGTATTTCTCATGTCATTAAGACCTTGGGGGAAATCACATTCTAGACTTTTCCATCTTGTGCTTGGTATTTGTGACAGCGCCATAATACGTTCTATTTCTCTTCGATTCACTAGCTTAATTTTGTGGAAGTACTAAAAAGTAAGAGTTGCACAGTGCATGGCTACATCTTAGTGTATAACTGCATAAGGTAATTTTCTAACAAGGGACTTACTTTGAACTTTATGTTTCCTTTGTGAAGGGGGATGTTAAGTTCGCTGAGGTCCTCGAGAAGATGGGGGCAGAAGTTACATGGACAGAGAACAGTGTCACAGTTAAAGGACCTCCGAGGAACTCTTCTGGAATGAAACATTTACGTGCCGTTGACGTGAACATGAACAAAATGCCAGATGTGGCCATGACTCTTGCTGTAGTTGCACTTTTTGCTGATGGTCCTACTACCATAAGAGACGGTATGGCTAACCTTGTTTCCCTGGTATCAAATCCTATTGAAGCACTTTGTTTAGATTAAGATATTATTCTGAAGCGATTGGGACCTGAGGCACTATTCTACAATATGAAAGCATTTCCCTGCATAATTAGTTTTTTAAAATGCTGTGATAACCTGACTAAAATGTGCAAAGAGGTTTTCCTGGTAGTTTAGGGGTCTGATCAGAAGGGAAGAAAATTGTCGTAGCTTTTGCAATTTCTTGTTAATACAAGAGGAATGGCTCTCTGCCTCATCATTTCTGGGTTGATGCAGACACTTTGTAAATGTTCGATGTCCTTTGTCATGCTACCCTTTGATACACTTTAAGACTCAATTTGGCATGCATCATATAACTTTCTCTTGAGAGATTTGCTTTTGCGTCTTAAAATTTGGTATTTACAACGGTTAATGCCTGTTGGGAAGTTAAGGGGGGAAAGAAAAAGAAAACATTGTTTAAGACTATCTTTTATTTTTCACTTGATAAGGAGAAACATCCTTTAATCGCATCATGTTTACCATTTTGCTAAATTAGGTTGATGAATTTCTTGAATTGAATTTTTAAAAGCCTCTGTGAAATACAGACCTGTCTGATGGTGAACTTGTCGAGTTGGCTATATGCTATATTACATGGACTTGGGTATTGGATATCAGATTTGATAATGTATCCTAATTGTTAGGCTTGTTTTTTTATCTAGTTCCTAAAAGTATTCAAGGATCCATACAAAGTAACCAAATCCATGTGCTACACATTTGGGTGTGTTTGAAAGGAAATGAAGAGTTCCAACATTATATAAGCCAGTGATTGTAGAAAGTAGTATAACTCAAAAGTTTTGTTAGATATGAGAACTAATAAATTAAGACATGAGCTATAGCCTATATATGTATGGATTGAAGATAAAGTAGTAGTGTTTCCCGAGTCTGGAAGATCTCTCTAGTGCGGAGTAGATTTGTGTAGTTTCTCGTTGATGTAGTATGCATCCTATGAGGGTATCTGTTTTATGATTCACAACAACTTTAAATATTAAACTGTTTGAAGACCTTATGAGAATAATTTTTTTGGGGAATAATGTATTTAAATGTTGCAGATGCTTCGCCGTCATATTATTTTTCTCTCTTTCTTTCTTTATATTGTGCTAATACCCCTCTTTTCTCTGCTCAGTTGCTAGCTGGAGAGTTAAGGAAACTGAGCGAATGATTGCCATATGCACTGAACTTAGGAAGGTAAACGTCTTAGCTGGTTTCATGATATTTGCAGCTTACAAGCCTAGTATAATCTTCGTTCGATATTTCATTGTTTTTTCTTACTCTTTGACATTTCTGGATGAAACTTCAGTTGGGTGCAACAGTTATTGAAGGGTCAGACTACTGCATAATCACCCCACCAGAAAAGTTAAACGTAACGGAGATTGATACATATGATGACCACAGAATGGCCATGGCTTTCTCTCTTGCTGCTTGTGCTGATGTTCCAGTCACTATTAAGGACCCCGGTTGTACTCGCAAAACCTTCCCCGACTACTTTGAGGTTCTCCAGAAGTACTCCAAGCACTAAACCACTTCACATGTAGAAGAAAATTATTTTGTACTACAAGAGAGTTTATGCACCAGTTTGCAACCAAAATGGTGCCCATACCGGAAGAGAAAAAAGCTTTCCAACTCCTTTTTATATGTCTATGTGAGATGATGTTCATTGTATTTGTTGAAGTTGAGCCTTTTTTTTGTTTCTCGTGTAGAAGACATGTATACTATAATAGTTAAGTACACTTCCTTGAAGAATATTTACGATTGATGATCACCGTTTTAGTTGTATTTGGTATTCAAAATAAATTTGTTTCGAGAATTTGAAGCTAGAATTGTGATTTATGGAGTTAAGATAGGCCATTAGTCTATTTATTTTCACTTATTAAAGTTCATGATTACATAAGATGATTAAGTATGTTTATGTGGTACGATAAAATTAAGGATAAACTACCTAATTACACAAATATTCCTACCATATTTATTAATGCTCCTATAGTTTGTGTAATTAATAGTTTTATGCCAAAATTTGAAGTTAAATATACTTACATACATGTATTTTTGCTACCAAATACATTTTAAAATACAGATACATCCTACCATATTTATTAATTTTCCCATAGTTTGAAATAAATACATATTGTCTCACTAATTAATAGTTTTATGTCAAATTTAAAGTCAAATATACTTAGAAACATGTATTTCTCTTACCAAATACGTTTTAAAATACATGTATTTCTGCTACCAAACACATTTTTAAACTATAGATACACATGAAGAGAGGCGAGTGATATAGGAGGGAGGTGAGTGAAAGTGTTTGCATATCCTATATACATGTGAATCATACTAGATACATGTACCTGATACATAGGAAGAGAAACTAACGAAAGAGTCAGATACATGTAAATAATGCAATCATATTTGAACCACAATTTAGCATGAATGGTAATTTTAAAAATCACTAAAAAATATATAATTAAAACATTAAAGTAATAAAATTTATGGTAAAATGAAGGCATCGGATACCAATCACATGCTCTTTGAGAATGGAGTGTGACACCGGCCTATCAGAACCCACTAAAATAATAGGGTCATGCTAGTTTGACATTTTGGGCCTGGACAGAGTCCGGCCCACTGATTAATCGGCCCGATGTATATACAATCGAAATATATTAATATATATTTTGATTGACGTCATGCAAAACTTAATAATTGCAAATCTCAAAGGCTGATAGATCAGATGACAAAACTATAAAAAATGCATAATCTTTGATATAGTTTGATCGATTGGTCCATATGAAAAACCAAAATAAGATAGAAAACTCAGGATAAATTACAGAAAATAAATTGCATCAAAGTTATAATTTCAATAACTTAAATGGTTAAAAATTAAAGTAACTTGAAACTTTAAGAATTTTGGAAGACTCAAAGTTTGTTACATGACTCGAGGTGAGATCCAAATGGAAGTGTTGACAAGAATGAATAATAAGGTAGTAACATGATAGATACTATTTGAATTGACAATTCATAAAATTGTATAGTAATTTTTATCCAAAATTGTTTCACTTATTATAAGTTTTTAATCTTTACAACTAGGAAGTCTCAATCTTAAAGGAATAATGATACATCATCTACCTCTTTTTAATCTATATAAGGTTGCAATGTGCTTATAAATTAGCTTAGAAATTTAACAACACTAAAGATAAATAATACTACTATAGAATTGTCTAATTGGTGTCCACTTTTCAATTAAAATATTCTAGTGAGAGTATTTTGCTTACGTTTGATTGGAGTGTCCCTATTCTACCATCAAATATTTTGATAGAATGAATAAAATTTCTTACTTTCTTATTAGAGATTAAATTCAAATCACATTTTTTAATGGATCCAATCAGATGCAAATATGAATTAATTAAGGTATTAGACACTGTGAAAAAACTAATAAAAAAATACGAATATTACCTATATGGCCATGACAATTTCTCATCTTTTTTTAAAAAAAAATCTTATTTTATATGAAAATCGATATTTGATCATAAAAATTTGTATAACTTGAATTTATATTGACAATTTGGAAAACACCCTCGCATCCCTTTCTTATGAGATGAATCACAAAACTAACACATACCAAACCTTATTTTTACTTTTTCACTTTTATAAATTTTCTTTTTTATATTTATCCTTTTTATCAGAGATATGGTACTTTTTAAAAGAATATATGAATAAATATATAGTAATAGGGAAGAGGAAAATAAAAATAAAATAGTTATATGGGAGAGGCAACCATGTGAGCAAGTTGGCAAATAAGTAAGGCAAACCATGTCCCAACAGTTGTTTTCTTTTTATTTATAACCTGCTGCCATAATGTTCCATGCTTTATTACTTATTACTATGCTCACTATACATTAAAATAATTATAATTTTTTTTATATATATAAAACTATTAAACTGTTCACCTCCTTCTTTGTTTTTTTATTAAAAAAAATATATATTCTTTCCACCGTCCTCTTCCCTTAAATCTCTGAATCACAAGAGTTTACTATTAAAAGATTCTATTAGCTCTAATTAAGGTGCCTAATTAAGACATAGTAATTATTCTATAATAATGTTTAAGTGAATGGATACATTATCAAATGGTGTTACTAATCTTACCAAATCTGATTAATCAATAGAATTTAATGATGTAATCAACTGATTTGACTTAAATATACCATACATTTCACGGATTATGAAGAGTCACATGTAGAAATAAGTAGGTACACTATACCAAAAATAATCTTTAACAACGATTATTAGTGGCAATTACATTTTAGCACTCGTACTTTTAAAGTCTATAACGATATTGAATCTAATAACAATTAACTAATGTCATTAAAAATTTAAATATTTTTTGTTGATATGTGTTGCTAAAAACTGTCTTTATGATCGCAAAAATCGCTAACATTATGAAACTAATAATAATAATAATAATAATAATGGATATAGAAATTGATCACATAATAGCTGGCCTAACAAAACTTTAGAAGAAAAGCCACTGAATATAAGGGGAGGTGTTATTGAAAAAGAGAGTTTTATTTGCCTTGCTTTCAAGGTTGCCTTATTACCAGCAAACTTATGTGAATTTTCACATGACATTGTCTGCTTTTTAGGTATTTGCATTAACTCATCACCACCTCACCCTCTCTATTTTTATATACCTCCACACTTCTAGGGCTAGATGCAAAGTTTGTACGAAAGGAAAATCTTGATGTAACGATATAAAATTATTACGTGGATAAGAAATATTATATACTCGATCGAATGGTGAAAATAATCTCTCGAACAATGTATTGTAAGCATAATGATTCGGAAAGTACTTGAATCCATTCTGCTACTGCCTGTAATATTTATTTGTTTAGTTATTTGCATTTGGCCTTTTTAGAGAACAAATGTCATGTGGAAGGATGTGAAAATTAAAATAAAATAAATAAACCAACTTTTTTTTTGTCCTTATCAATAGGTCTCAAAAAATGCAATATGTGGGAAAGCGTATTCTTAGTCATATATATTTTTCCTTCATGTTTTAATAAATCGAAGGTGAAATAAAATTTACTATACTCACTCCTGCAAATAACGAAAGCTTTAATGTATCAATCTTTATTTTAAATAGATTTTAGTTATTATTTTATGAAATCATATTTATTTATAATTTTAATTTTCTTCTATGAAAAAATTAACTTTCCAAAATAATACTGTAATTAATGAACATCTTCTTGTAAAAGAAAAAAGGATATGACAGTTTAATTCATTGCATGAAGCAATATAATTTTCTTATTAACCCCAAAGGAAAATATCTAGAAAGATGAATTCAAAAAAATAAAAAAATCATGAAAGGTGAAAAACGTGCTAAGTCAAATTTGTGTTGGAAAATAAGTCAAAAATTGTGAATTTTATTAATATAAAAATATGCAATCTAACAATGGAAAAAAAGAATTGAAAAAAAAGGTAACTAATGTTTTATTACTAATAATTATGACGCATTAACTTTTCTAAGCAAG
Source organism: Solanum lycopersicoides (assembly GCA_022817965.1). Taxonomy (NCBI): domain Eukaryota; kingdom Viridiplantae; phylum Streptophyta; class Magnoliopsida; order Solanales; family Solanaceae; genus Solanum; species Solanum lycopersicoides. The sequence goes on from CM040618.1 coordinate 116,811,680, forward strand.
TCATAATTCGTTTTAGCAGGAGAATTACTTTATTTTAGGTATACATATATGCCTTTCATGTTGAGTTAAATATAGCTTTCATTAGGTAAAATAAAGTAAAATTTTCCAAAGTGAAGAGGACTTATTAGCTAATTGATTTGATTTTTTCTAGAAAATTTACTTCTCTAATTGATAACAAACAAAAAATATATGAATAAATATTACATCAAAAATGGTAAGGAAGTCCTTATTGTACTCTCATGGCAAATTATAGTATTAACAATGCAAGATTTTTGCATCATTAGCATGGTTAAATAAATAACTATTCCTAAAAAAAAAACAAATTCTATTCACTAAATTTGTAGAAGATATTTTTTTAAAAATAAATGCATGTTATTTTTAATAAAAAAATCAAACAATGTATAATAAATACTTTAAAATAATTAAGTAAAACCAATATAACTAATGTTAATATTAGTAAACATCATATTCAGTGTTATTTTTATGCCCCGTTAAATACTTCTTCAATATTCAACTCCTTATCTCAAACTCCTTCTTTCTTATTTTAATTCTTTTTATGCCTATATATTAAAAAATGAATACCAGACATAATTACTAAGTTATTTCTATTTATTGAATGTTTTTTTTTAAAAAAAAAATTAAGCTGTATTAAAAATAATGCTTCTTTAATGTTACGATATAATAAGAAATGTTTGTCAACTTTATTCTTGAATTTTAAAGTAAAACTGTTTTGTAACTATTTTTAAAAATTAAAAGGAGATGAAGTATAAATTTATCTCATATCAAAAGGTGATTCATAAAAATATACTATATGTAAAAGGAAAATCTCAAAAAAAGAAATCCTAATTTTATTGTTTTCTTTAATAAGAAAGAAAAAGTTAAAACAACCGTTAAAATAAAACGAGAAAGTATATCTAAAATATAAATTTCTCCAACCATCCAAAATTGTTAAAAATCAACCACCTTTCATAATTAAATCCAAGCTTTTGTCACCAACAAACCACCCCATATTTACTCACACTTCCAAACACACACAAGAAACTTAATGACTTCTCCCCAAATCAAGAAACTCCCCTCATTAAAATTTGGCTTAGTAAATACTGGTAACTTTTATTGAAAAAAAGGCCTTAAAACTTCATAGACTTTGTTTTTTTCCACCTATCAATGCATTAACCAACTACCTCACACTTCCCACAATAAGACAAAAGCCAACTCTTCCCAAGTTGAAATATACTCTATGTTTAAAAAACAAGCTAACTTACTAAATTATATATTACATTTATAAATTTACTTAACGAGCATAAAATAAATTAAACTAACACTTATTTTTTTTAAAAGAAATATTACTTTCCTCCGTCTATTTTTTAAATTTGTCTATTATGCTAAAAATAAATATCTTTCTTTACTTATCAGAATAGAAAAACTAAAAAGTATTTATTATTTAATATCTATTTTATCCAAATTATTAAGGATTAATTATTTTTAATTCACATGTGAATATAATGACTTTACAATAATTAAATAGTAATATAATAAAATAATTATTTTTATGAGGTATGTCAAGTCAAACCAAATTCAAATATATACAATCAAAATAAATATGGATAGAAAGTAGTAGTGTTTGTGAGCTTTTGCACTTTAATGTGACAAAAATTAGGGTTCTTTAATTTTTTTTACTCAAAGTTTGTAATACTTAGGTTAATCCATTTTTCATTAATTACACTCTTGTTTGACTATGTCCTTAATATACTACCTACCCCACCCCCAAAACTCAACCTCTTAGCTATTAGTCCACTTACAATCTTTCATTATTCCTTTTTTTTAAAAATTCTTCAAACCACATTCTTCTCCCTCCTCAAATTTAGTCTACACTCCAACCACACTCTCTCTCTCTCTCTCTCTCTCTTTCCAATCACCCATTTCTTAATCAATCATCAATATATATTTTTTCTTCTAAAACCAAAGGCAAAGAAACCCCCACAAAAGTTAAAGAGAAAAAAAATAATACAATAATTACTTACTACTACCATTTTGTTCCAACAACAACCAGTCCCTCCAAGAAACCAGAAGATTCCCATAAATATAGGCTAAAGTTTCAATATCCTCATCTTCTTTTTTTTTAAAACTCTTTTTTGTTTGTTTGATGATACCAATACCTTCATCATCACCTTCATAGCCACCCCTTTTTCTTTATTTTGCTTCTTATCTCCATTTCCACTATCAACAACCAAAAGGGAAAAAGAAGAGACCTTTTTTCAAACCCTAACTCTCATCTTTTCCAAGAAAATTTGGAGATTTCCTTTGAAAACAAGAAATACCCAAGGTGGGTATAGCTCAAATATCCAAGATTTGGAAAGTGTAATGTCCCAAATGATGCACATTGACAATATCCCATCAACCCCAGGAAAGTTCAAGATGGAAAAGTCTCCTTACAATAGGCTAAGGATGCATTTTTCTCTAGCAAAGCTCACATTTTGGTCATTTGTATTCTTGGGGTTGATCTTTGTATTCTTCTACAGATCTCCAGCTTCTTCATCCCCTGTTTCTTCAGATCTCTCAAGAAGATCTCTCAGAACCAGCTCCTATGGTGGTCCTGCTTGGGAAAAGAGGATTAAAGCTTCAGCTAAAGTAAGGTCACGTAATGGTATTTCTGTATTGGTTACTGGTGCTGCTGGCTTTGTAGGAACTCATGTTTCAGTTGCTCTTAAACGTCGTGGCGATGGCGTATTGGGTTTGGATAATTTCAATGATTATTATGACCCTTCGCTCAAAAGATCACGACAAGCGCTCTTAGAGAGAACAGGGGTGTATGTTGTTGAGGGTGATATCAATGATGCCACCCTCTTGAAGAAACTTTTTGATATTGTTCCATTTACTCATGTAATGCATTTAGCTGCACAAGCAGGTGTGCGTTATGCCATGGAAAATCCTGGATCATATGTGCATAGTAATATTGCTGGTCTTGTTAATGTTCTTGAAATTTGTAAAAGTGTTAATCCTCAACCTGCTATTGTGTGGGCATCATCTAGTTCTGTATATGGATTGAATACTAAGGTACCTTTCTCAGAGAAGGATAGAACAGATCAGCCTGCTAGTCTTTATGCTGCAACTAAAAAGGCTGGTGAAGAAATTGCTCATACATATAATCATATATATGGGCTTTCATTAACTGGATTGAGATTCTTCACCGTTTACGGACCATGGGGTAGGCCAGACATGGCTTACTTCTTTTTCACAAGGGATATATTGAAGGGAAAATCGATTCCTATATTCGAGGCTGCTAATCATGGCACGGTAGCTAGGGATTTTACCTACATTGATGATATAGTGAAGGGATGTTTGGCAGCATTGGATACTGCTGAGAAGAGCACTGGAAGTGGTGGGAAGAAGAAAGGCGCTGCTCAACTGCGGGTGTTCAATTTAGGCAACACATCTCCTGTGCCAGTTTCAGATCTTGTAGGCATTTTGGAGAGGTTGCTAAAGGTGAAGGCCAAGAGATTGGTGATGAAGTTGCCAAGGAATGGGGATGTGCCTTTTACTCATGCCAATATAAGTTCAGCCCATAAGGAGCTTGGATATAAGCCTACGACGGATCTACAGACGGGATTGAAAAAATTTGTCCGATGGTACCTCAATTACTATGGTAATGGAAAGAAGAGTGCCCAGTGATACATTCTTTGAATTGTGCGGTAGGATCATTCAATTCTTGTTCATTTTGATTCTATGATTGTTTTTTTAACACATATCCGATCGAATTGTCCCCACTTTCTTGCTTTCTAAATCTTGATGATGCCATATATGGAGCACATCAGATCCCTCTGATGATGAAGTTTTGTGCTGGGCAATTTGATCTGTGTCAAATGGAACCTAAAATCAACTTTTATTACTTTTGGAATGTAATTGTTGTAGTTTGTTCAATTTAGGATTCAGGACTGATAGACCACTGCTGATTGATGGACAGCGGATGTATCATCTTTATTAAGTTCTAATAAGAGTAGCACATGATAGTTCCACATTTGATTTCTTCCATACATTTGTTTGGTTAGGACATTTCTGAGATCATCCTTTTACATGAATGTTGAGGTTGTATATTTCTTATTTTGGCTTGTTAAACAAGATTCCGTACTTTGTGATTCAGATTTTGTGGTTTATTACTGGAAGTTGATTGTTTAGATTCGTTATAATATAGATTATTTCTGTTGTCCTTTTCCCTGTTTGTTATTTCTTTATGAATGAAAGGAAGGCAAGGAATAAGAAGCACCGTTAGAAACTGACAGTTAAGAAGCCTGAAGAGAACCCCGCAATGCTCCAGCTCCTCTAGGTTCTGTGTTTCCTTTCCTCGAGTATGTGAGACGCTAGCGTATAACCAGAAAACTAGTTAGTATAGGATCAAGGAGATATAATTTGCATTTCATCTTCTTCTACCTTTGCATTTTATGTCTGCAAGCTAAGAATGATTCCTCCTTTCTGGAGACAGTCGTCTTCAGAAGTAAAATGCAAACACTAACATCAAGAAGTGTGCTATATCAATGAACAACTAGCCGTTATTGGAAATTAGCTTTTACTGTCTTTCTTATGTTGATACTGTACAAAACCTTGTTGATGGCTCATACAAATTATCTGGTCCATCTTTACCTTCAGATTTAGAAGTGAATTTATTGTGTAAATGTCCATTTCATTGACTATTTGGGTAGTTACAGAACTAATTCAGTTTGAAGAAGCAGCAATACTATAGAATGGCTCTGCGTGTGCTTCTCTTAGAGTTACTAGCTGCTGAGACTAATCCTATTTAGATATTATCATCAACTTAAGTTTTAGAAAGTTGCACTTCTGGTTTATGTGACGGGATGGATCAAGATGCTGATGCAGTAATGTAAATTTCTGATCTTTCATCTGTATAATATAAAATGAGAATTTCCGAAATGGGCACTGAGGTGTGAAAGCTTGAGTGCTCATTTTACCTCCTCAATCCTGATCATAGGAAGTGGGAACTATAATAGGATATAGCTAAATTTCTGGTCCTTTAATGAGGTTTATGTTGTATCAGAATTCATCTATAACTTGTTTTTGATCCATTTCATTTCATGAGATATCTAAGGTTGAACCCTATAGTGGAAGCTATCCCCATATTTCATTCTGTTTCTAAGCATATGTACAAACAATTGGGAGTTGCGAACATCTTGCAGCCTGTGTCGAGACTCAAGAGCTTTTCTTAAATTTCATTTTCTTCCCATTTGGATATAACGTAGCATTTTTGGCATCTGTAGCAATGTACAGAAAAGTTTGTGCATCTTTCATGTTGTCATTGTTCTTGATATTCTGTTTGTGGGTCATGTCTAATTGCATTAGTTCTCGTTTAGCAGCCTGAATATTATGAAAAGTATATCATAAACTTGTTTTCAGTCTGAGAATCTTATTAGTTAAAATGAACTTCAACCAAAAGACTTGTACTGGTAGTTTCTGTTTCCACTAGTAGGATGAAATTTTGACAGTTACGAGGACAAAGCCTTAGCATTTTTATCTATTTGATTTAGCTTGCGATTCCCACTCTGCTTTGGGGTCTTGTTAGTAAGATTTTATTGTATGATTGCCTCTGTATTCTTAAAAACGAGTTCGAGTTGGGTGTTTGGACGGTATCTGATGCAAGGTTAATATGAAATGATTAAAGTTAATCAAGGAATACCCAGAATTTTGCTTTGAAGTTATTTATGTACATATCCTTCAGTTTGTAAAAAAAAGAAAAAGAATGGGGAAGTTTGTGACAGTAATCTTAATATTTCACCAATACCTACCAGTATTTGCGAATATTGAAATTCAGCATCTTAAATAGGGACTCATGCATTCACTGGTCGCAGTTCAATCAGGAATAATAATTAGCTTGTGGGATGCTTTTGCCAGTATTCCTTTCTTTGATTGAAAGGGTTATTTTCTGCTATTTTTCATCACAATGTTCATTTACAAGCATTTGAATAACTTGCTTGTATTCTGAACCCTTCACCTTGAATATAAAAACCTCATTTCAACCCTACATGAGGTGAGAGTTCATTTTTGTGGTTAATAGATTTCACTACGTTATAGGGGGGAATACTTAAATGTTTTAAGACACTAAAGAAAGTAAGAAGAAAAAGGAAGGAGAAGAGTGAAAAAGTGACATATTCTATAACGTCAAAGGTCTTCTATTTGGCCATGACTCCATTTTTTGAAAGTACTTCACAGGCACCACACCATCAATACCCTCCGTCAAGATAACTCTATTTTCAGAAATATAAAGCTTCATCCCGTCTGAACCAATGCAAGAAAACTGTGAGAAACAACAAAAAAGTAGGATTTTCAAATATTCATGACTTCAGCACACATCAACTTCTGAATATAATTTATTTCGTGATCAGTGATTGAATCTAGAGAAAGAACATAGAAATAAGCTAAGACTTCACTTTGAGAAAAGAATATTCTTTCTTGATAACGTATTTTTTGAAAACCTATTATAAGCTACAACATGTTTGATCGCCAACTTATACTTTAATTCTTTCCATTATATTGGAATTTTCATAATACCCTTAGAGAATTCGACAAATCAAAACCAATTACCTTCCAAAGCTTTTCTCACATCAAGAAAGATGAGGACATTAACATCCCGCCTCATTCCTGTACAATAACAAAGAATATTTAGTCATCCAAGCAAAGCCAAGACGGTTGAAGTTCAGGTAAATTGTCTAAATGCAAGAGTTCTCTGCTGATAGAGGAAGATACTGAAGGTAAAAAATGAACTACAATTACACATGGAGATCAGAAAGCACAATATCTAAGAAATTGCAAGTAATGATTCAAAGTGCATCATGTCAGGATTCTACTAGATCAACAACTGTATCTTTGATGGTCCAGTAGGGAAAATTTGTATGGAACGGGAATTATACATGCCGTGAGAAAAAAAGTTCAGAGTCAATGGATTTAACAGTAACATGTAATCCAATGAATTCGTAAATAATGAAAATGGCAATAGATTCAAGGTGCTATAAGATATCTTACCACTAATTACTTCGCCGTCTGTTGGCAAGCCACATGAGAAATGAACATGTAATCTTTTCATGTGTTTGAGCCCATGCTCCAAAATTGATTCCAAATTCTTCTTGTAAGTGCCATGTACACAAACTGCACATTGCCGCAAATGAAAACCACAACTTCAAATATAGAGAAAGCAAATTTTTAAGGACACAGGGAGACATTGATGCAAAAATTGTTCTTGAGCACCAGACAAGGAACTGATCTCATGTTACTATATACATAACTAACTATCAATTGAGGTCAAGATTAACCATTTTTCATATTGGTTTTACAATATTAAAGACGAGAGTTTAAAAATGAAGAACGTTCTCTAAACTTATATTATACATTTCTACAAGGTCAAAATCACCCATTTGGTATTGGTACTACCATATATAACACTAGAACTTGACAATGAAACCCGAACTTCTGTCAACATACGTTAACGCTAATACTGAGCTTTTAGTACATTATCCTGAAATGAAATTTATTAGTTGGTAGCTGTTATTGCATTGTAAAAAGGCATGATCTTTTCAGGATAACTGTCACCAATTTGAGATTTTGTCATATAAGTTGGGGTCGAAGGAAGATCCAATATCATTCTCTTTCAGCCCAAATATGATAATTTGCAAGTCTATATCAAGGAAAAATATCAATTGTAATATTTTCATAATATTGTTAAGTCACTAAAAGTCTAAACTATATTCAGAGTCCAAACTAACTGTGTTGAATTTTGCTCCAAAATTGGTCAACAATTGACCTTCAGATCTGAATATCACAGATAGAGGGAATAAATCTTACACTAATAAGACACAAGAATCAACAACTTGCTACAAGCATTCAGTTCAAATATGTTTCTTCTCTCAAAGTTAATTCTGAATGATGCTACTTTTCAAGGATTTTAGGTAGCTAGAATGACAGTAATATTAGAAGAACAAAAACCATAGAAATCAAGAGCATTGGATAAAGAGAGGAGCTATCATATGGAAATTGGATAGATATAGTCATTTCCTTGAAGAAACTATAATGTTACGGTTAAAAGAAGATAGCCTCTTTGTCAATTCCCTTTAGATTTGTATTGCTTCATGTGACTCTCAACAAAAAGGTTCAACCCCAAAGCACCATCCCTCAACAGGACAAATTTTAATAACACCTTCTATATTTGGTTTAAGTACCCCAAAATGTTTATAAAGCGTTTTACGCATTCACTTTCTATACTCGAGCTATGACCAAACATGTTTTCCCTTTTATTTCTCTTTGCTTTTTTTTGGATCCTGTGACCTGTCAACCACATGTTGTTGAACAGGATGCTTAAAATGTATAAAACAGATACATTTTAGCTCAGACAGACTCAAAATTAGAGTAATTTTTCATTACTCCAACTAGTAGTGTTTATAAGTTATTAAATGCACAAAATTCTCTTACCTGGAACTTCATCAGCTGAAAGGATCGATTTCAATAAGCTTTCAGTTTCAACTATCTGCAAAGTTGCAAACAAACTTACAGAATAAATCTCCAACTCATAGACTATGAATTGATATTGAGTGAATACATATGTTTATTTTAGGTAGTTCCATTATTTGCGTGGTCAATGACCGTATAAGATTCAAATTGAAATAATAAAAAATATGCAGAAGGCCAAAAAGAAGGATCAGTCAAATAGTAGGCCTACTAATTATCCAAGGACTTTTGAGGGAATCGTATTGGACGGAGTTCCACAACAACTTGATGATAAAAGAGAGATGGATCGATATATAAAAGATATTTGGAGAATGTGAAAAGGATAAAGAGCTTAAAGAGCCAGAACAGATTTGAGACATAAAATATAGGGATATTAAAAGTTCATCCCCATGGAACTCCAAACTCTCTCTCATCACTGCGATAACTTACTATCGATGAATGTAAGACTACATCTACTTTCTTTGCAGAATTAAATTTGTAGATTGATATAATGTCATAGACATAAATTGAAGAAGAAGCGGTCAATCAAATAAAGTTTCTACAATAACTAAGAAACACAAGGTTGGATCCAGTCATACAAAATAGAAGGAATGAAATACTTAGATATCAACTATGTTCAAGAAAAAAGAAGAAGAAAGCTGAAGTTAGTTGTATAGAATCTAAAAGACCATATATTTGGACATCAATTATATTCAGCAAAAATGCTGGATCTAGTTATTCAAAAAAGAAATTTTGATTTCAAATGCTCGAAATTAAGAAGAAGAACGACAAAGACAGCTGGAGTTTCCTTCACTGGAGCAATATATTTTCAACTACTAATAATCTGCTAACTCCACTAATGTGTTTTCAAAGGTATCAATGTTTGATCTCTCATGTTCCACTCTTTCATTCTCTCTTTTCCCTTTGCATTTCCATTTATGTTGAGAATTTATTTCTTCATTCATCAGATTTCTAGAATTTGTCAAACTATAGTGGAAGTACCCTCCAGAGGCTCTCCCTCTTAATGCCATAACTTATTGACAGACTAATTCAACTAAAATTCCATCTGGTATATACAATGAAATAACATCACTCAACTTTACGAAGGAAAAAGTACCTTCACTGTATGACCTTGGTTGGCACGTATCAGAAGCTCACCATTTTCTTCCAAAAGGCCGAATCTTTGCTTGTTATCCTTTCGTACTGCCTATTAGAATGCAAGCAAGAAATCATCTATATGGAACAAAAATGTCAAATAAAAGATAGGAGCAGTCATTTCAATTGAAAGAAAGCAAGTTCATCTAAAGAAAGGAGCAGTCAATTCAATTGAAAGAAAGCAAGTTCATTTAATGGTCAGTTGTGAAAATGAAAAGACAACCACTGTCAAATTTCCACAGAGGACCAAAAGGTATCAATTTTTTCAACTAAACTAAGTCAAAAACCTTTTGCAATCATAAGAAAAAGCAATTCAAACTGTTCATCAACTTCATACAAGAAACAGGGGAACAAATTAAAGGAGCACAAGGCTTCACACAACTAACCTCTTTGACATCATCAACTGTGTGTGACCTCAATGGAACATTCGCAAATGTTTTTAAGTTTAACTTTAGCAGATCTTGCACCTTCACATACCCATCATTCCTCATATTCAAGTTTAGCTCAGAGGCCATGTGCCGCAAAATGCGTGTCCTAAGGATAAACAACAATTCAAAATATTCCAAAGATCACATTTTGGGGTCGTTTGGTGTGAAGGATTACACAAAATAGTCAAGGGATTAGATTGTAGTGCCACTTAATTTGTTGTTTGGTTGGCATGTCCGGGATAAATTATCTCGAGATTAATAATTAGTACCGGGATAAGTTATCCCTCCCGTTGGGTGGTATAGTAATTCCGGGATAACTAAATTGTTCTTAAAATTTATGCAAAGCCTATTAATTTGAATTCAACAAACCAAATACTCAGTAAAAATATTCTCAACATAACTTATCCCATCATAACTAATCTCATCATAACTTGAATTCAAACCGAAGAACTCCTTAGTTTAGACAAAGTTTGGTCTTTTATAAGAGAACATAGAAAGTTCAAGGCAACTGACACTTGGTTTCGCAACAAGAATTATTGGTCCCAAACCAGGATACTTGTAGTAAGTTGAAGTGTCAAGTGTCAAATAGTTTACCTATGAATTATTATGAATCTTTGAACAATGAAGGCCTGAAATAAAGCAAAATAGGTAGAAAAAGATTCATAAAGCCCCACGCCAACTAATCCATAGCTACTGCCATACCTAACATACACACAAATTCAGAAAAAAAAAAAAAGAAAAAAGAACCTGTTTCTTATCAAATAAAAGAAAACAGGTGAATGATTTTGCAATAAACAGAAAAAGAAGAATAACAAGAGGTGTTCAAATAACAACCCTAATTTCACCTTTTAGCAATCAAACTTTAAGGGACAACTAATAAAGCCCGCTAAGCTGATTGTGCATAAAACTTTTTTAAAAAAAAAACTATACTGTGAGTTACTTCACTATATCTCCATTCTGAAAACAGCTGAATTTCAAAAAAAAAAATATCCTCTAATTAAAAGTTTGCATTTTCTCCATTTTTAAGTTCAAACATGAAAAACACAAACTCAAACGTCAGAAAAACTCCTTGAAAAGAACAGACAGAAACGCATACATATCCTTACTGTCTCTAAGCATCATATGGTAGATACTATTTTCTAATTATGATCTCCAAACACTACAAAGCATACATACTCTTAGACTATCATGTGTGTGACATATAAAAACCTAAACATAGAATTGAGGCGTAATTGATATGATTGATTAGCATGGGTCAAACAATAAAAATTAGAGCAAATGCCAAAATCCTGAAAGGAGAAGAACATATATACATACAATTGTCTACCAAGAGCATCAATTTTATCTTTGTCGGCACCACCGCCACGGCCCCCTGATCTTTCTTTATTGTCCCTCGTGTCCAGTCCTCTTCCTCTTCTTCTTCCTCTACCACCGCTGTCATTGATACAAAATCAAAATTTTCCAATTAAAGATTGAAACATTACAGAGAAATCAACAATAAAGAAGATTTTTTGTTTTACCTCCTATTGGAATAGGAAAAGGATGAGGATGAAGGTTTGTTGAAACCAGTGTTGTCCATTGAAGCAGGGAAACCAGGCAGCAAAGAACAAGAGAGGAAGGATGTGAAAGGAGGTGAAGGAAGAAAAAGAAAGCGGCAACGTACTAGTCCGAAACTGACCAAAAAAGTGAACATGGGTGGGTTAAGCTCCAATTACATGGATCTTTCCATATAAAATTCAATTATGTCTAAACAAATACTCTTTCCGTCCGGAATCGTTTGTCATAGTTTCTATTTTTAGAGTCAAATTATAAAAATTTTGACTAACATTTTAAGATATATTTTTTTATCATATTAATATGCAAAAAATTGTAATTTATAATACTTTTCATGTAGTTTTAGAATATCTAATTTTTTGATTTAAAATATCAAATTAATATGATATAATCTACCTTTAAAAATTAGTTAAATTGACTTTCGATAAGCGTAACATGATAAATAATTCCGGACGGAGAGAGTATAATCTAAATGATAAGATAATTGAAATATGCGCAACAACTCAAAGGCTTTAGTAATTAAACTAATTAAATATAACTTTATAATAAAAGAGGCAAAGACTTCATTTTGAAATTAAAGAACAAAGATAGGCGAATTTTTATCAACACAAAATTTTTAACTGATAAAGTAATAAGACAAGTTAAACTTATTTTTAATTATTAAATAAAAGGGAATAGGCTAATTTTCAAACAAAAAATATTAAAACAAGATAACAATTAATCAAAAAATATTATAAACAAGAAAAGTGGCTTACCAGTTACCATTATAAACAATTGATGATGTTACTATGTTGCTGCCATTACACACTTGGATGATACAATGTTCAATAGTATTCAACCACTCTATTAACCACTAACGACACTCTAGTAAAAGTTTCTGCCATCACCCTTCCCCTTCTTTATCATGCCATTTTTATAATTCCAGTAATGTTGAGAAGTTATTATTTTTAAACTTTTATAATATAAATAAAGTATTTTAAACGTTTTTCAGCTAAAACAAGAATATAATATTATATTCATGGTTAATTCTAAAGTAGAATACTATTTACTCATAAAAATATGTGTAAATTTATTTTTTACCCAATCCATTTGTTACACATATGACATACAGGCGGGTTGAATTATTGTCCATTTTATGTTGACTCATATTCAACCCTTCAAATTTTACCCAACCCGTTCATTTGCCACGACTAGATAAAAGAGTAAATCTTTGGTTTTGAGGTAGTATTACCAAAAATATAAATTATCTAAGATATTTCTTTAATAAAAAAATACAAAATATGATATGAGTGATAGATACAAAATATTCAACAAAAATAATAATGAAATCCCATAATAGAAATATTGAAAACAAAAACGTCAAAATGAAAATATCATAATTTTCAAGCATAAATCATGTTAAAATAAGTCTAAACAAATATATATTTTAAAAATAAATATTCAACATTATTGTCATTCTTAATATTTGTGTTGATTTATTTTAATTATTAGTAACTTTGATTTGAGTTATTAATATGTATTTCATATAGATATCTTTAATATGAACATTCAAAATTTTATGTCAAAGTTGAAAAAATATGTTTCTTTGGGAAGAAAACTCTAACTAGATAAAGCCCCATTTGGTTAGATGTGGGGGTCAAAGTAAAAGTACACAATTAGTGTACGATCACAAATACATGGTAAAATGTCCTTTTTGTTGACACGGCATGATTTCTTTCATAAAATAAAAAATGCATATCATAAGGAATTCAGGTCTATTTGATCAAGAACTACTTACATTTCATCAATGGATACCAGCATCACATTTTCCAATCAGTTGTGAGTCCGCTAGTCATAAGAAGAATTCATGTTAGTTCTCAATAAATCGCACCTATAAAAAATAAAATGTATTAAGGCAAGTAATTTAGCGTAAAATAGATGAAGCAGGTGAAATTAGCCGGGCATATAATGAGGATCCTTTTAAAATTTGCCAAAACGACTTGCAGGCACAATAAATTCCATTTGCTAGTAGAGATTTCCCTTAAAAATGACTTGCAGGTACAAACAACCGATTTTATACGTAATAAAAGTGTAAATCGATTCTTTAGATGATATTAAAAGTTATATATAAATCTAGCTGTGTTTGCAAAAGATGAAAAGAAAGCAAAGAAAGATAATAGATCTGTTAAAATTAATAACAGGATTCATACATCTTAGCCAAAGCTTTGTGTTCTGGTCCCTGAGAATGTGAATTGGACGATAGAAAGAAAGTTATCCCCAAATCTCCCTAAGGATGTGAAAAACAAAGATAAAGAAAAGAAAACCAACCTGTCTGTGTAGATGGATAAATCTTTGTCATCTCTATGAATTTGAGACATATGTTTCATAGATCTGATTCTGATGCGAAGAAACAATGAAATTTAAATAAGAAATTTTTTGGATCTTCAAGTTATTGGTGTCAGAAAAAGTGGCACAAACACAATCTAACTTCCTTCTACTTAGGTTGGTCTTATTTTAAGTTATTACGATTAAGCCCCTTACTTCTTCTATGCCCTACCCTATACTTGTCAAAACATCCCCGGCCCAAACCCCACAGTCCTATATACTTGTCAAAACAGCCCAGGCTCAAACCTCATTCAGTCCCATTTTTGAGAGCCGAGAAATTAATTGTATATAATAGTAAATTATTAATTTAAATCAAATGCTATAAATATACTTTGACTTAATTGTACCATATAGCAAATTATTGTTATTTTCTCTACTCTCACTTGGTGGAATACCGCTCGGCACTCTCATTTGGTGGCACTCTTGCTCGCCTTTCTCGTTTTTTATACAAACACAAATATATAAAATGTGTTTGTATTTGTATAGAGCGAGAGGAAATTGTATAAATACATATATTTTCATTCCCCTCTCCCATATCTCGCTCACCTCCCCATCTCTCTCGCTTATACAAATAGAAACGAAATGTATAAATTGTGTTTTTGTTTGTGTAAAGCGAGAAAAAATTGTATCTACACATGGAAATACATATATATTCGTCCAATACACTTATAATTATACAATACAGATATTTTCCTGCTCAATTTTCTTTTGCCTTTCTCTTTTTCTCGTTTTTTACATACACAAATTATACAATTGATCTTTTGTATACAATTCCTTTCTTTTGTATATGTATATCAAACTATACAACTGCTTTCTTTGTATATGTATAATGCATTATACAACTCGATTTTTTTATATGTATAACGAAATATACATATTTATGTTTGCTATGGAGCGCTGTCATACAAACTTAGCTATAGCATACAAATATAAATTTTGTATTTGCTATATGTGAAAGTTGTTCTTAATTTAGTGGTCTAGGTCCGCCTTGAAATATCCAACCCTAAAAAAGGTTATGGGCTCGTCTTTTTGCTCTTCTCCATCTAAATATAATAAATTTATAAGAGTAAATTTTAGGTTTAGCAAACACAAAATCATATTTGCATGTTATAACTATAGTTTGTATAATTGTGTTCCATAACAAACTTTATGTTTGCTATGACTATTAATTTGTATATACCGATATACATATACATAAAAGTTTGTATTTTGGTTTATTTGTATATTTCGATATACAAATGAGTCATGCAATTAATTTTTATACAACACATAGTATACCGAATGGGTTTATTTGTATATTTCGGTACATAATGGGTCCTGCAATTAATTTTAATACAACACATATGTATACCGAATGAGTCTATTTGCATATTTCGGTATATAAATGGGATGACAAAAAATATGGAATGTTTGTTGCAAACTACAAGTAAAAGAAAGGAAAAAGACATGGATTCCCCCTTAAACTTGTACCGAAAAAGTTAGTTACACACTTAAACTATCATGACGACCTATTACACACCTCTGCTATTAAACAGTAAATTTATTTACCCCTAAAGCTGACATGGCAAAATAAGATTAAAAAAAAAACGTGTCAGATAATTCTTGAAGTAAAAAAAAAAAGATCAAAAATTAAAATATTTCTTAAACCCCTTCATTACATCTATTCCTCTTTATATCCCACCCTCTTCATCCTCTTGCCACCCCATTAAGCTTAAAATAAATCAATAATAAGAAACAACCAAGAAATAAATTCTTCAAAAAGGAGTTAAATTTTGAAAGGTTTCAATCGGTGGGGGCTTTGACAAACATTTTTTATTATTGAGTGCTCGATTGAAAATGTAATGAAACGTACTTTTCTATTATTTCTACTTTTTAAGAAATCTCCAAAAAGAAAATAACAAAAAATATATGCCAAAATCTGAAAAATATTTATAACAATCACAACAAATAACAGCGAAAGCTTAGTTTCTGTGGCCAATCAATGGAAGAAACTGAAGCAATCTTCTTATGGTTACATTTTGGAATGAAAAAATTCTTTCACTACGGAATCAACTCCACATTGCGGGCAATTTCTTTGATGGTAATTGCTAAAAGTTTCTTCTTTACCATTTTGCAATGAAGAAGATAGAATTATTAGAAAATTTTAATAATCAATTAGAAACTAATTAGTGTAGAATATAATTAATAAAATAAATTTAAATAGTAAAGAAAATAAAGTAAAAAATATTTAAAAGATTACAATTTCTGACATGGTACTGATGTAGCAGCGAATGTAACAGACCACATATTATGAGAATGGTGTTGCACATAGCAGGGTGGTATTAAATTTACTTTTGAATAGTAAAGGTGTAATATGTCGTTATGATAGTTGAAGTGTGTAGGTGACTTTTCGAGATAAGTTTAGAGAGAAATCTATATCTTTCCCCATAAAAGAAACTATGGCTATATTATTTAATTTATATTAAAAGTTTTTTATCTTATATAATTTTTTCGATTTATAGTTATGTTAATATATTAAGTTTGTAATACTTTTAACAAATTTATATGAAATTATGTAGAACTTTATATTTTTACTCAAAAGTTATATATGCATAACAAAATTATTCATATTTTCGTTCAAATTAACGGCGGAGGCCTTGTTGGGGAGGGGGTGGCGAAATAACTTTTTTTTAAAAAAAATTGAAATCTTTTTTAAAAGCAATTTTTTTGGGGTTGGTCGGGATTGGATAAGGTAAAAAAATCTAATAATTTGAAATATTTTCAAAAATGTTTTTTAGTTTTTGTAGTGCTGGTGGTGGTTTGTGGTAGGGACAAAAAATATATTTGAAATTTAAAAAATAAGATTATTTTTTTTGAATGGAGAGGGTCGGGTACAGGGTATGTGTAGTGTAAGAAAAAAAGTTAAAGCATCAAGCAGAGTTTTCAGAAAAAAATCTCAATTTTTGAGAAAAAATCATTCTTAAATTAGAGAAAAATGAGATGATTTAAAAAATATTATCCTAATATTTAAGCCAATATTTTCCTCCGTACGAAACACACTTTATATGATAATGTGTTTGGAATAACAATAAAAAGTGCAAAGTTGAGCTTCTAAGGCCCATTACACTTTCTTTCCAATTGGGCTTTGGGCTGTATACCATTGACCCGCTTGATGCATGCCCATTCACAATATTTATCACGACCCCTTCGTAAAATTCTTCTTTCATAATATGCACAACGGGATTATTTTATAGATTACTAAAATACACATCTTATATTTTATTCATTTTGAATATCTCTCTCTATTTTTTATTTTTTTTATTTTTTTAATGTATATGAGCCACGTATTAATGTGTTCGAGCTACATATTATGTATTCAATTTATTTTATGATGTATTCGAGCTAGTTTTTAATGTATTTGGGCTAATTTTTAATGTATCAGAGCTACATATTATGTATCAAGTTTATGTTATAATGTATTCGAGACACTGTTTAATGTATCCGAGATACATATTATGTATTTGATTTGTGTTACTTTTAAGAAAAATTAACGTAATTACAAACTAAAGAGGATAGATTGTTATTTAATATTAAAAGTATATGATTCCTCAAATTAACCTTTGTTTATTTACATAAGATTAATTTCTCCATAAATTCTTCGATTACTTTCTTTTTTTTGTGAAGTTATTAATAATCTATTTTATATAATTTATTTTAGAAATTATATATTCTTTAGCGTATTTTTCTCACAAAAAATATATTACAATTATCATATATTTTAAAAATTCTAAATCAAATAAAGTAATTATAAACAACTCATAGAAGTAGATTAGTTTTTATCAACCAAATCAAATTTTAGTGACAATTACATCACTCCTTCTTTACCTACCCTATACTTGTCAAAACAGGCCGGCCCAAACCCCCTTTCAGGCCAATGGGTTAGGATGGCTATAACTATAGTCTAAACAAGTTGTAGCTATTTGTATGGTGGAAAAATTAAATGTTATAACTATACTTTGATTTAATTGTGTAGTATAACAAACTGTTTCTGTTTGTATAAATCGAGAGAAAATTGTATATACACATGCAAATACATATATCTTCGTTCTTTACACTTATAATTATACAATATATAAATATTTCCCTTCCCAATTTTCTTTTGTCTTCCTCTCTTTCTCGTTTTATACATATATAAATTATACAATTGATTTCTATACAACTGGTTTATTTTGTATATGTATAGCGAATTATAAAATTGATTTCTTTGTATATATATAGCGAATTATACATAATTATGTTTGCTATGAAGCGCAATTATGCAAACTTTTATAACATATGAATTTTGTATTTGCTATATGTGAAAGTTGCTTATGTATTTTATTGTGGGTATAACAAAATTTTTAAAATTAAATTATTTCCACTTATTTTAATTTTCAATTAGACTAATTTAATTTTGGTCTTGGTGGTTTCTGATTATCTAACCTTCCGTTACCGATGTGTACTTTTGATTCATAAATTGTGGACCTTCGTACGTGGTCGTTAAACCATTTACATTATGGAAAAATTACATAAATTGGTATATTTTAATAAATAATTATTAATTTTAGCGATGTTTTTTATTTATTACCATTTATAACAATAGTATGTTAAATCTGCGATATGAATTAAAAGTGAATTATGTATGCAATATATATGAATTATAATTGTTTTTTTGAAATATATTATGTTTATTTGGTAAAAAATTAACACATTGTATTATAAATATATTAAAATATTTACTAAATGTATTATCAATCATTAAAACTTGTATTATATGTGAATAATAAATTATTCTTTATAATACATATTAAACTTGTATTATAAATGGATTAAAACTGATCAAGTGGAAAAAAAAATTATTGCTATATATGATAAATAATCTTTTATTATAGTAGAATTATGTAAGTTCCCAATAATTATTTGGAATCACTATTTGAATCCCAAATTATTATTAATTATTATTTTGAAAATCTGAAATTTCAAATTATGATTACTGATCACAAATCAAGCTAAATATAAAAGTGACTGACTTTAACTGATAAACTTTTTTTAAAAAACTTTATATTATATTTGACGAAACATAAGAAAGAAATTTCAATCAACAAGTTCATCCTGAAAAGAGACTTAAAAAGCCTAGCAAATTATAAGCAGAGACTTAAAAACCTAAGCAAATTACAAGCTTTCGAAGTACAATACATAAACTAATTTATTCATTTCGACAAAGAAGAAATTAAAGAAAACTGCTATATTTATTTCGACAAAGAAGAAATTAAAGAAAACTACTATACTATGTAAGAGAGAGTAGAGGAATCAATTACATGTCAGTTCACAACGGATCCAAACACGATTTATAAGCTCTTTCTGTTGCGTTTTATCTATATGATTGTCTTTCAGTACTTTGAAAGCGACGTCTTCCAAAGAGTAGTAAGTATAGTCATTACAAGTGTTGAAAGTGGGGAAGAAAATTGCATTGTCCACATTTAAGTTCATTCCACAAACAACGAGAGATGAGGCTTCGCTAGTGAAAAAAAGCCAATTTTTGACTTCATATACTAAATTGACAATTACGTTCTCTCCAAAGTCTAGTTTATAAACATGTACATCATGTTGTGGTGTCACAACCACGGAATATAGCACATTTTGATCCTGTTGAACTAAAAACGAACGGCAAGCATCATAAATAGATGGTGAATATAGTTCAAAAAGTTGATGGATAACCTAGTAAGGGGTTCCGTCTTTAAAGAATCCAAATACACCAATATCACCGTGTTGGTCTATGACATAAATTTCTTCACTAAAGTAGAGCGGGCTAGAATATGAAATAGGAAAGGCACCTCACTGTATCTTGTCATACTAGTCCATTTATCATCCCCTTGTCTCAAATATGAAATTCTAACTTGAAACAAGCTTAAGAAAGCAATACCAAAGATTACCCAGACAGAAGATTTAGTTGGAGAAGCTGAGAATGGCATAGTGTCACAGAAAAAATCGTCTGTTTTTTTGTGGTAAATGGATTATTTGCTTCCGAGAAGGCTCAAGTAAGAATAGAGACTTTCCTTTAGACACGAGAAGCCATCCATCTTTTGCATATCGAATTTCACACCCTACTAAATCATTGTTGGTCATATAACATGTCAAATTTCTAAAGGGATTATACAAGGTGCACAAACCATCTTTTTGGTTTAGAGATAGAAGCCACATGGAGTCTTGATCATAAGAAGTTGCAGCAGAGAACACTCTACTTACAAAAATAATAAATCCGTCCAAATTGAATACTCTGTTGAATTGATTTTTTTCAAAATCGGCCTCCCAAACCTCAAAAACGGAAGGTGATCCGAATTTTCGTTGAACTAGAAACAATTGATCTTGCCATGTAACCAGATTTCTCTGTCGATACATAGTAGTGGCATCTGTTGGTGCCCCGAATTTGACAGTGACTGGAGTTACACGAGTAGTTTTAATTATTTCAGGGATCATTTGTATTATGCATAGTTTTTCATTCTGGAACAGAGTGCATATTTTCTCACCATTACAGAACGTGACCGCGTCGATCAACTTGCTATCATCTGAAAGTGTTACCTTTACCCAATTTTTATAATAAGGAGGACTGCAAATTAAACAATACTTATCTTCCTTTAAGAATAGGGATACATTGCATAAGTATTCTTCATCGTCATAATAATATTCATGTGTCGAAGGGGAAACAACACACTTGAGCAGTTGTGTTTTCCAGCGATCGTAGTACTAACAGAAAGAAGGGAGCTTGATTTTGGTATGGCATTCCAAGTGCCAAACAAAAGAGTGCTTCCCGTCAATGAAAAATCCCCAATCGCCCCAACGACCCAAGCAATGTATGCCCACCTTGTTAACATTAATTGTTTCCTTGCGACAATAGTTTTTGGTTCATCTCCTCATCCCTCGCAGATAACATTAATGAATAATAATAATAATTCTCCATGATAAATGTTTTATTAGTCGTAACAAAACCTCCCTTCCTCTTTATATAATCACTTTCAATTCATATACTAGTTGTATTAGGAAAACGTAGGCATGTTTAATTTACACAAAAATAAGCCTGCTTTTTTCACTTTTCTTGACTACCTATTTACTTTTGCCAAAATTAATGTGAACTTTTTTATTTAAACAGTTTTTTTACCCTTAGTTTTGTTAGGATTCCTGTTAGATTTATAATTTTGATCAAAGTAAGCTGTTAAAAATCAATAATTCAATTTTTGTATTTTGCTGCCTATTTACGTAGCTCCCATATTTTTACATTGGTTATAGTCCAATTACTAACAAAATCCACACATCAATCCTCTTTGCCGCTTTATTGGCCGTTAAAGAAATTGACAAGCACTTGACTCTTCATACATATCTCAAGAACAAAGAATTCAAAGCACCAAAACTGATGCTTCTTGTAGCAAATTCAAGTCAAGCATGGAACTTAGCACACCCAACACTGACTTTCTCCCAGAAATGCAAAACACAACTGGACATTGATCAAATTCATGCTCAATTGATAACCACAGGACTTATAAAAAATCCATTTTTGACCACAAAACTTATCTTGAAGTTATCTTCTTCCCCACACACACCCATCGTTGAATTTGCCCGGTTTCTCTTCTTTTCGGCCGATTTCTGTTGTTCAAAGCGAAATAAAAAAGACCCATTTCTCTGGAATGTGATAATGAAGTCATTTTCACATGGAAATGACCCGTATAATGCTTTTCAAGTGTTCTGTTTGATGCTTGAAAATGGGGTTTTTGTGGATGAGTTCTTTATCTATAGTTTTGAAAGCGTGTTCAAAAATGGGTTTTGTTAAGCGAGGAATGCAGGTTCACGGGTTATTGAGGAAAATAGGATTTGCGTCTGATGTGTTTTTGCAAAATTGTTTGATTTCCATGTATGTGAGGTGTGGGTTTGTTGAGTATGGTCACCAACTGTTTGATAGAATGTGTATGAGAGACTCTGTTTCGTATAATACAATGATTGATGGGTATGTGAAATGTGGAATGCTTGATGTTGCTTGTCGTTTGTTTGATTTTATGCCAATAGAGATGAGGAATTTGGTTTCTTGGAATGCTATGCTGACTGGGTATGTCAAATTGGATCAAGGGTTTGATGTTGCTTGGGAGCTGTTTGATAGAATGCCCCAAAGGGATTTAGTTTCTTGGAATTTGATGCTTTATTGTTGTGTTAAAAGTGGAAATGCTGAAAAGGCTACTGCTTTATTTGACATGATACCGAAGAAGGATGTTGTTAGCTGGGCAATAATGGTTGATGGGTATGCAAAAATTGGTAAGATTGATATTGCAAGACGTTATTTTGATGACATGCCTGTAAGAGATGTGATTTCTTGCAATCTATTATGGCTGGGTATATCAAGAATGGCCACTGCCTTGAAGCATTAAAAGTGTTTCATGATATGTTAAGAGGGAGTAGTCTTGCTCCTGATAGTACCACCGCGTTGTTTGCGCTTTCTGCAGTTGCAGAGTTAGGTTATATTGATGAAGGGATTGCATTGCACTGTTATATAGAGGAGAATGGGTTTCTTGTGGATGGAATGCTTGGTGTAGCTTTGATAGACATGTATGCAAAATGTGGCAGTGTAGATAGTGCAATGGGTGTGTTCAATGACATCCAAGAAAAAAACGTTGATCACTGGAATGCTATGATCGGTGGTTTGGCTATTCATGGCTTTGGGGACCTAGCTTTCGAATTGTTCATGGAGATGGAACGACTTTCACTAGATATAGATGATATCACATTTATCGCGGTTTTGAATGCCTGTGGTCATTCTGGACTGGTAAAGGAAGGCATGATCTGTTTTGAGATCATGAGAAGGGCACATCATATGGAACCTAAGCTCCAGCATTATGGATGCATGGTTGACATCCTTAGTCGAGCAGGGCATGTGGAAGAGGCCATAAAATTTGTCGATGAAATGCCAATCCATCCTAACGATGTAGTTTGGCGAACATTGCTAAGTTCATGTAGGAATCAAGAAAACGTCCACATTGGAGACCCAACGGATAAGCAATTAGTTGGACTAAATTCTCATAATTCAAGTTCCTACGTGCTTTTGTCTAACATATATGCTCAATTTGGCAAGTGGGACTATGTTAGAAGGGTTCGAACAATAATGAAAGAAAAGGACCTGAAGAAAACTGTTGGCAGCAGCAGGATTGAGCTCCAAGGAATTGTCCATGAATTCTCTGTAGGAGACAAATCCCATGATCAAGTTGAAGAAATCTACTCCACATTACATATGGTTTGTGTATAGCTGTGAGGTCTCTCCTTCGTGATTGAGTAGTTCACCTCCATTCAGGAATCCAAATTTAACTAGTCATTAGCATCTTTTAGCTCTGGACAGGAAAACTATTTTAAGCTGTCCCTCTGTAATTAGCAAAGCACCAGGAAAAACAATCCTGCAACTTGTAAATTCAAGTCAATGTATCTAATAAGAGAAGTTCAAAATAAAACTGCAGTTAAGCACTCTTTTACCTTCTTCAAACTCGTATGTCTGGAAGTTGATTTTGAAACGGCTAAACTTACAAATTTTTATGAACTTCCCCTATGCCTTTAAATATTCTCAATCTAGTTATCAGTGAAGGATCTAAAATGATCAGATATTATTTCAGAATTACCAAGTTGGAATCCTACCAAGGTTTACTATCTCATGTCCTCTTCAAATTAGGCCATCAACAAGTAGGTGGATTTTTCAAATTACAGTGAGGCAAACATGTGTAGCCACCCCTCTACATGATATCAACTAGAGTAGGAGACTAGAGTTAGCCTACCAAAGAAAGTCATATTATTCCAATAGGCTACAGCTCTGAATTTCCTTAGCCACCATAGGTTCCCACTCCCAAGAATTATTTTAGCTCATAGTGATAAAAAAAAAATCATACTGCAATTATTAGACATTTTCTTTTTTAGTTCGTTTTTATCGATACCTACAATCACACAAATATCTAAGATTTGTTTTTGGATCACAAATTTCAAGTGTTTTTTTCTTATTTTAAATTTTTTGTCTAATCAAATAGTGTCATATAAATTGAGACAGAAAGTAGCCCCGCCCCTACAATATGATTAGTAGGAGGTCCAAGAGAAGGGTGACAACTTTGCCAAGGACAAAAAATACTCACAGGCAACACAAGAGTAGAAAGTGGTGGAAGATATAAAGTAGCTTCTCTGGTCAGTGGTCACGAGAGCCTATCTTCGTCTTAAAATATTGAAATAGCTTAACTTCTATACACTAAAGATAACCGTCTATTATAAGTGAATTAGTTAGCTGAAAATATATTGGATAGTTAAAATTTTACATTGTCAGTATATACAAGTTAAATCCAGACTAAACGTGTATTATTTCCTCAATCTTGTTTAGTAAAGAATGAAAACCACATAATCAAGTTTGTGAATTTCACCCGTGGATGATGGACATTATGTACTTGTTAGTTCCAGCCAAAACTTTATCCTTATTTACTTGTTTGGAAATTTGTGGTGGTGGAATCAAACGTCAGAAGATCACATGTTTGGGATTAGAAGAATTTGGATGTTAGCTAAAGTAAGAAGTTGTTTTGCCATCTTGACTTTGGTTACATCATACTCTGGACAGTAAATTGGAACATTCTGTATTAACAATTTGGAGTGCTTAATTTGACATATGTCCAAAATTTATAGCCTAGGATACTCCGTTTCTCTATATATTCTCTTTCTTTTCTTTTATTCCCTTTTATTTGATTGCAGATGGGGTAGAATTACGGTTTTTTTGTTGTACATTTCATATGATTTTGTGTTTTTTACTTCTTGATAACAAGAAAGGCTGAAATGTGATAGTGATCTCTTGGTTATTAACTACATGACTTATACTATGAAGGTAGTACTCCATATAGCAAGAGGTCATATATGAACTAAATAGAAATTGCAATAGCTTCTGGTACACTAGTTTGCAAGTGGAGAAGACTTGCTTAGAATTATGGTTAAGTTACATAATACAAGAGAACTGATCACTTGAGGCTAACCTACGTCGAGGTGCATTAGTACTTAACTATATGGAACAGGCGCCTGACATTCATGTGTCGTCCTCAAGCATGTCATGCAGGATCAAAAGGATGAGAAATGGGTGCCAACTTCTGGCAATAGATTTCATGACTAGCGTGAGGTTAAATCATTCAATTCTTGCATGACGATTTCGTTGTCTGGTCTCTGATTTGGTGACTCGTGCATGCAAAGTAGAGCAACCTTTGCCATCTGAACTGCTTCCGTTTTCAACAAAGTTTCCCCAAAGATTCGGATCAATGAAGTCTTCAAATCTGCACAATTCTGCCCCTTGATGGTTAGAAGGGGTGATTTTACGTCTTCCGGAGAGAATCTGAAATATGATCATGCCAAATGCGTAGACATCACTCTTTTCGGTGAACCTGCCAGTGGTTGTATACTCTGGAGCTAGATAGCCCATTGCAGCACTTTCCTTGAGTGTTGAGAAGACAATGTCATCTGCTAGTAGTTTGTGCAGACCAGAATCCGAGAGCAATGGGTTGTAGTGTTGATCGACAAGTACTTTTTCAGCTGATATATTTCGATGGACTAGAGCAGGTTTGCCTCCCTTGTTTCCATGCAAGTAATGAATACCTGTTAAACAATAGATAACATATGTTGTTATTGGAATCTGGTCGTCAAAGAGCTATAAAGAAAACATCAAACATGAGACAATAATCAAACAGTAGCTCACCTCTGGCGATGCCTTTGATTATACAAAGTCTGGTAGACCAATCAAGGACCTTTCCTTTTCCATCCTTCACGTCAAGGTACTGCAACAAATTTCCATTAGGAACGAAATCGTAGATCAGAAAGCATTCCCCCCTGCCTTTAGAACAGCAAAACCCTCTCAACCTCAGAAGATTTTCATGTTTCAATGAGGTTAAGAGTTTTAGTCCCTTGAGAAATTCAGTTTCATCTGACTTGCAGCTAGTCTTGGAAATGCACTTAATAGCAACAACAGACCCATCCCTCAATGTCCCTTTATAAACAGCTGTGAAATTACTCTTTCCTAACAAGTTTGCTTCTGAAAAGTACTGTGTAGCAGACTCAACTTCATCCAAATTGTACATAAAGCTCTTAAATACTTCCTGAGAGAAAGCACTTCCACCTCGGCCTTTGCCTAGAGGATCCCAGCCATTGGAATATTCCAGGCTGATGAGGGGCGACGCGCTTCTTCTAGAGATCTCCTTCACCTCATCAGTACTGAGACTGTTGGATATATACTATTAACCATGTGTTAAGAAATAATATTTATTAGAGAATAAATATTTGCTCAATTTCAATAGATCATATATTTGTTTATGGTGTCTATTTACTTATATAGTAGATGATTTAGTGTGTACACAGAGGATTAAATTATCGGTTCTTATAAGTATAAAGTTTTGGTTCACAATCTAGGATGGAAATTGGACATGCCATCGGGTACGATTGTAGCATAAGATTATATGTAATTTGTCCTGATTATGGGAACGGTATAGTTCCAACTTCTTGTGCTAGTACAGTTTGTATGTATTGAACGGGACCGAGTAGAGATGGTTGTTTTAGACTGACTGACAAAAACATATTCTCTAAACTATTAAATGTACTTATATTCTTAATCCTGATATAACTATTATGATCTGTATATATTAATTGTCGTTTTGATTTATTAAAAGGTGAGATTCTGAGATGGGTCAATATGCCTGGTAAGTTGGATGATAATAATATATATTGGTGAAATAATAAGTTAGTTAATGGAATCCATGTCTCGTTATAGAGATTGATTAATATGCCTTTTTGAGAAACTTATAAGTTTTCATTGTGTCAAATCTTGCAAGTGGATTTATAAATCCGACACATGAAATAAGTTAAGTAGTGCTCTAAAGGAAATTAATCATTAAGTTAAATTCGTCAGTAATTTAATTTATTGATTAGTATCTGACATCTTAACATGGGAAATTACATAAGTGTTTAATGGGGAATTATGAAATAGAGGAGTGCAATTACGAATTTCTAGTGGAATGATTTGTAATTTATTATGGTAAGAATAATTCAAATTAATTATTTGGAATTATTTCCATAATAGAGCCTCGGTAATTAATTCTGTGGTCCCTATAGTGCCCATATTTAACTAGAACTCACAATTATATTTCTATGCAAAAAGGAAGAATAATATGGGTTTTTCTAGTCTTCTAGAAAAACTAGATTTTCTAGTCCTTTTTGGATTAGGAAGACATCTCTATAAATAGGGATTCTCCTAACCTAGAAAATGGATGATTAGTTTTCTATTCGATGCTTGTCCACCCAAGTATTGAGAGAGTTCGGATGTGACTTGGGATCACTGTAGAAGATCATAGCTATCTTGTAGATTCGCTTGCAGATCTGTTTAACTTAGAGATTCGCTTGAAGGTATCCTCTCACGCTTTAAGAGGTATTTATCGAATTAACTTTTAGTTTGTTTATGTATTCTAGCATGATTAATGTGTTCTAGCATAAACGGTATTGGTTGTCTATTATTCATGTAAGTAGTAAAGATCCTTTAATATGCTTCCGCTGTGCATATAGTTTTCCAACAGAGACGCCTATCGGAGGTATCAAGAGTACCTCCAATTTTCTGTTTCCTTTGAAGGTACAATGAAAGTGTGAAAATTCCAGTTACTGCTACTGCAACAAAAAGTGCAATAACACCAACAACCACAGCAGTTTGTGATTTTCTTGACTGACTCGTTTGTTTTGTTTGTACATTTCCAGACTCTGGAATGTCTTTTGTGGGGAGACGATTCGAACCAGGTTCAAATGGTTGTGGTCTGTTTTGGTTTAGACTAGATACAGTGTAGAGTTTCAAGGAAGAAAATTCAATTCCACACAAGTCTGGGTTGTTTGCATACTGAAATCCTTCATTCAGTCTCTTCAAGGCTTCATTTCATCCATTGCCCCAACCAAAAAGACCAAAAAGAGAGTTAGTTCTACTATAATGTCTAATATTAGTAAACATTTGGATTGATCTATGGGGGAATCAAAGAACCTAAGATTTCTCCATTTCTTAAGCATGTTAATCAATGAAATAGGATTAAAGGTACTATCAAGAAAATCAAATAGAACTACCTTGAGGGACATTGCCAGAGAGGGTATTATTTCTGATATCAAGAACTTCTAGCTTTGGAGCATCAGCGAGTTTCACTGGAATCGACCCGAAAAGATTATTGAAGCTCAAGTCTAGCCTGGTTAACATCTCCAAATCCCCCAAGCTTGCAGGAATTGCTCCAGTTAACTGATTGACTTGCAAAGCAAGAACACTGAGTTTCTTCAAAACCCCAAGTTGATTAGGTATACTTCCAGTCAACTGGTTATAACATAGTTGCAATACTGTGTAAAAATCAGAAAACAAATGGAGCTCAGTTACTTTTATTTGAGATTCATTCCATCAAAAAATGCAGAAAAAGCCACCCAAACAAGAGACCAAGAAATTTGCAAGTTTGACAGGAAAGTTGAAACTTTCTTCAAGCATTAGCCCATATTGAAGCTCAAATCAATGGGTTAAGGGACAAATGACACAGAAAAGCTTAACATAAAACCAAAGGTTGAGGCTTTTTCAAATGTTTCATGTTTTAAGCACCTAGCTGTAAAGCTATATAGGAACAAAAATCAACCCATAAAAGATACTTCAAGAAACCTTTGTAATATAGACTTACAATGACTAATGAGTACTAAAAATCAAATCTTTTTTTCAAGAAAAAACATAGGCAAAGAACTTGTCGGCATGTACTCAAGCTAGAAACCTAGAGCTACCTCCTTCAGGGTGAATGGGTCTGGAGGGGGAGATTGTGGGGTCCATCCCCATGTACCAAACTTTGAATAACTTTCTGTCAATTTCAAAGTTTGGCAGAGTTGGTAAGCTACGAAGAAGAAAAAATTGTTTTCTGCCAATTTCAAAGTTTGGCAGAGTTGGTAAGCTGTGAAGAAGAAAAAATTATTTTTTCTTCTGTAGCACATTTGGAGGATAGTGTATTTGTTCTTTATAAAAGAGGGGACAATTCTTCATTCTCAGTACACCAAAAAGAAAATTACAAATGAGAGAAAAGAAGAATGAGGCATCACAGAGGAAAATAATTTGTGAGAAAAAATAGAGAGTGTGAGTGATATTATAGTGAGGTGGAAAAATCAAAAGAGGGTTATTTCTTTTGAGTGTGTAGTTATCTTTGGAGTTTTTCTCGGATCTACAAGTGTAAATCCTTACTATAGTAATATTCGTTGCTCCTCTCGGATCGTGGTTTTTTCCCTTATTTAGGAGGGTTTTCACGTAAAATCTTGGTGTCATTATTTCTCTTTTAATCTCGTTGATTAATCGTATTGTTGTGTCATTATTGCACTTTGGCTGTCACAATAGACAATATTCTCCATCTGATTCAAACCAAGCTCTTGAAGAAATCGCTTTAGCCATATCATCTCCTTGCCTGCTTCAGTAGCCGCAATATACTCAGCTTCAGTTGTACATAGTGCAACACACTTCTGCAACTTTGACTACCATGATATAGCTCCCCCTGAAAAAGTAAACAAATATCCAGTAGTGGATTTTCTGTTATCAAGGTCATCTGCCATATGAGAATCTGTATAGCCTTTCAAGATTGCATTTGATGCTCCTAAACACAAACATTCATCTGAGCTTCCTCTAAGATACCTGAGTATCCACTTCACAGCTTCACAATTCTCTTTTCCCGAATTTTCGAGAAATCTGCTCACAACACCAACTGCGTGAGCAATATCAGGTCTAGTACACACCATTGCATACATTAGACTTCCGACGACGGAGGAATATGGAACTTTGGCCATGCTCTCTTTTCCTCCCTAGTTGTAGGACACATCTTCTTGCTCAACTTCATATGACCAGCAAGAGGTATACTATCAGGCTTAGCATTCTTCATATTGAAGCGCTCTAGTACACGTTCAATGTACTTCTTCTGGGACAAATAAATCTTTCTTTTATCTCTAAGACGAGTAATTCTCATGCCCAAAATTTGCTTGACATGACCCAAGTCTTTCATAGAAAAAGACTTACACAACTCTTTCTTCAGCTCGTCAATCTTGGAAGTATTCTTGCACACAATTAACATATCATCCACATACAACAAGAGGATGATAAAATCATTGTCAGAATTTTTTTGTACAAATACGCAATGATCTGAAGAAGTCTTCTTATAGCCTTGCTCCCCCATAACAGATTCAAACTTCTTGTACCTCTGTCTAGGAGCTTATTTTAGGCCATAAAGACTCTTTTTGAGTTTGCACACAAAATTTTATTTACCTTCTACTTTGAAGCCCTCAGGTTGTTCCATATAAATCTCTTCTTCTAGGTCACCATGAAGGAAAGTCATCTTCACATCCATCTGCTCAATCTCTAAATTAAAACTAGCAGCCAAACCTAGAACTGTGCGAATCGAGGACATTTTCACAACAGGAGAAAATATTTTGTCAAAGTCAATACCCTTCCTTTGACCAAATCCCTTAACAACCAATCTAGCTTTGTACCTGGGCTTCAAGTTGTGTTCTTCAACTTTAACTTTGAACACCCACTTGTTCTTCAAAACTCTCATGCCCCTGGGCAATTTTACCAACTCATAAGTGTGGTTCTCATGCAAAGACTTCATCTCTTCTTGCATGGCTTCAATCTATTGATCCTTGTGATCATCTTCCATGGCCTCCTCATAACATTCAGGTTCTCCCCCGTCAGTGAGTAACACATACTCATTGGGTGAATAACGGGAGAAAGGAAATCGCTGTCTTGTGGACCTACGAAGCGGAATATTTGATTCGTCCACAACTTCATGAGCAACATGATCATCAATAACAATATCATTGTTATTATCAACATCAACATGTTAATTCGATACATGATTCTGGACGTCACCATGATTATCAAGCCCAACAACATCATGCACATTTGTGTGAGGAACGTCATCATGATGAACTATACCATCAAAACTTGAAGATTCTATCATTTTTGCTTTGTCAATATCTTCAATTGTTTGATTCTCCATGAAAATAATATCATGGCTTATCACAAGTTTCTTTTCAATTGGATCATATAGCATGTAACCAAATTCATCTAGGTCATATCCAATGAAGATGCATTGTCTTGTCTTGGCATCTAACTTTGACCTCTCATCTTTCGGCACATGTACAAAAACTTTGCAACCAAATACTCTCAGATGGTCATAGGAAACATCATTTCCATACCAAACACTATTTGGTACATCACTTTGCAAAGCAACAGCAGGAGATAGATTAATAACATATGCAGCGGTCAATAAAGCCTCACCCCAAAATGAGTTCGGCAACTTTGCTTCAGAAAGCAAACATCTAACTCTTTCCATCAAGGTCCTGTTCATCCTCTCAGCCAAACCATTAAGCTGAGGAGTCTTAGGAGGAGTCTTCTGGTGTCTAATACCTTGATGCTTGCAGTATTCGTCAAATGGTCCACAATATTCACCACCATTATCAGTACGGATGCATTTCAGTTTCTTTTTCAGTTTTTTTTTCAACTGAAGCCTGAAACTGCTTAAAGACACCTAACACTTGGTCTTTAGTCTTCAAGACATAGACCAAAAATTTTCTCGAGCAAAAATCAATGAAAGTGATAAAGTAGAGTGCACCACCTAATGTCTTTGTCTTCATTGGACCACATAAATCAGAGTGCACCAACTCATGCAACCCTGTCTTTCTCGGAGGGGGGTAGGACTTAAAGGAAACTCTATTTTGTTTACTAGCCAAGCAGTGCTCACACTTTTCTAATTTAGCACTTTTGAAATTTGACAAAAATTTCTTCTTGGCTAGAACATTAAGTCCTTTTTCGCTGATGTGGCTAAGCCTTTTGTGCCATATTGTTGAAGAGATATCGCTCTCAACCGCATTCACCATATCAACACAAGCAGAGGCCGTAGTCCAGTATAGACCACGACATTTGTTATCACGAGCCACAACCAAGGAACCCTTGATGAGCTTCCATTTTCCATCACCGTTGGTACTAATATATCCTTCATCATCTAAAACACCAACAGAAATTAGGTGCAGAAGAACATCAGGAGCATGTTTCACATTGTTCAAAACTAGTTTAGTTCCAACACTAGTTTCCAAACAAATTGTACCAATACTAACAACCCTAGAAACAGTCTCATTACCCATACTCAAGGTTCCAAAATCAGCAGGAGCATAGGAAGAGAAAAAATCCTTCCTTGATGTCACATGAGATGCGGCACCACTGTCCACAACCCAGCTTGACTCATCACAAGCAATATTTATCATGTTTGCATCAAGAACGGTAACAAGATCTTCGGTGGTGACGGTGGCTAGGCAATTTTCATTGCCATCTTCTTTAGTTTCCTCTTTCTTTTTGTTCTCCCTCTTCAACTTTCTGCAGAACTTCTTCGTGTGCCCTTTCATACCACAATGATAGCACTCAATATCCTTAAGTCTGCCTCTGGATTTGCTCCTATTTTGTTCTCTATTCTGAGAACCACGAGTTTTGTTTCTCCCCCTGGGGCCAGTTATCAGGACATCCGACGAAGAAGAACCTAGAGATTTTCTTCTCATCTCTTCGTTCAAGACACTACTCTTGGCGGAATCCATAGAAATTACACTATCTAGAGCAGAATTTGACAATGAAGTTCTAAATATTTCCCAAGAGTCTGATAGGGAACCAAGTAGAAGCAAGCCTTGAATTTCTTCATCAAATTTGATGCCCATAGCAGATAACTGATTCATGATCCCCTGAAAATTATTCAGATGGTCTGTCATCGGAGAACCATCATGATACTTCAAACTCAACATCTGCTTTATTAAGAATATTTTGTTGTTGCCAGTCTTCCGAGCATACAAACTTTCAAGATGCTCCCATAGGGTTCGAGCATGTGTTTTTCCAGAAATATGGTTCAACACATTATCGTCGACCCATTGCCTAATGAATCCACAAACCTGTCTGTGCAACAGATTCCACTCTTCATCTGTTTTATTATCAGGCTTTACAGTGGTAAATACTGGTTTGTAAAAATTCTTAACATAAAGCAGATCTTCCATTTTTCCCTTCCAAATGGCATAATTAACACCATTCAAAGTAACCATTCTACTTGTGTTGGCTTTCATTGTTTTTCCCAAAAAATATAGTTAGCGCAAATCAAAGTGGAAGTTCAGACTGTGCTGCAACCACAGAGCATAATCAGATAAAATCTTGGCTCTGATACTAGTTTGTTGGGAAAAACGCGGACAAGCACAACAATATATATGGTAAAAGTAATGGAAATAAAATAGATAAATAATGACACCAAGAATTTTACGTTAAAACCCTTCTGAATAAGGGAAAAACCACGGGCCAAGAGGAACAACTGATATTACTACAGTAAGGAATTTTACACTGTGTAGTCACGAATACAATAATCCAAGTGACTACTACACACTCAAAAGGAATAACACTCTTTTGATTTCCGTCTTACTAAAATATCGCTCACACTCTATTTTCTTCACAGACTATTTTCTTGTATAGTCTATGTAATACCTCACTTTGCTCTCAAAATGGTTTCTCTCTCTAACTTGGTGTGTTCTACAAATGAACAAGAATGCTCTATTTATAGAAGGATGAAACCATGTCTATGTCACTAATGACATAGATAAATATAGCAAAGTCAAAAATAGTTGCAAATCTTACCAATTTGCCCACCACAAATCTTTGATTTTCAACTCCAATTACTATTCCTTTTTAAAATTGAATAGCTAAAATTGACCAAAAAATGGAATAAACTCAACAAATAACTAACTGTTGTAAAATAATTGGAGTGTCATGTGGAATATGACATCACTAATGACCATGTATGCATTAGTAATGTGGAATATGACATCACTAATGACCATGTATGCATTAATGTATGGCTATAAATAGCCACTATATGAAACATATAAACACACTTTGAAAGAATATATCTTCTAAAATTTTCTTTCTTTTAGAATTTTAGTAAGTTCTTTTATAACAAGAATTTTAGTAAGTTCTTTTATAACACGTTATCAGCACGAGTCTCTGCCAGTTCAAGTAAAGATTTTTAAAGCCTCGGAGGTATAAATTTCCTTTTCTTAATAATGTCTAATCTCTCTAAACTTGAATTTCTTGCTCTAGACATATCGGTAAAAAGCTATCTATCATGGGTACTCGATGCGGAAATTCATCTTAATGCGATGGATCTAGCAGACACCATCCAAGAAAATAATCAAGAATCGAATCAAAACCGTGCCAAGGCGATGATATTTCTCCGTCATCACCTTGATGAAGGTTTGAAAATGGAATATCTCACTGTTAAGGATCCTCTGGTATTGTGGAACAATTTAAAAGATAGATGTGACCACCTGAAGTTGGTCGTCCTTCCACAGGCACGTTATGACTGGATCCACTTGAGACTTCAAGATTTTAAATCTATCAGTGAGTATAATTCTTCCATGTTTAAAATTATCTCACAATTAAAATTATGTGGAGAAAATATCACTGACCATGATATGTTGGAGAAAACATTTTCCACTTTTCCTGCCTCAAGTATGCTTCTGCAGCAGCAATACCGAGAAATGGGATTTAAAAAATATTCCGAATTAATTTCACATCTCCTTGTTGCTGAACAACATAATGACTTACTGATGAAAAACCATGAAAGTCGACCTACTGGCTCTATGCCATTTCCTGAAGTAAATTCGGTAAATTTTCACCAATCTAGGCGTGAAAAAGGTTGTGGCCCCAGTCGTGGCCGTGGTCGTGGTCGAGGAAGAAATTTCAATCATGGTTATCGTCTTGCACTAAATAATAACCTTCAACACCAGCAGTGTAAAAAGAAGAATGAAAAACATGATGTAGTGCAGAAGAAAAATTCAGACAACAAATGTTATCGATGTGGAGGAAAAGGACATTGGTCACGTACCTGTCGTACGCCAAGGCACCTGGTTGTGCTATATCAAGCTTCCCTGAAGGAGGTGAAAAATAACGCTGAAGCCAACTTTTTATCTCGGAAGATACTGTTGAACCCATGCATCTAGATGTAGCGGATTTCTTTGAGAATCCCGAAGGAAAGATAGATCACCTGATAGGTGATGGATCTATGATAATGTAAATATGTTTCATTTTCGTCGTTTGTATGAACTAGTATGAATGTGTTTTCCTAGACTTGTAAAATAACTAAAAGGTTATGTAATGTTTTTGTTTAGTAATAATAATATAATGTTTATTTCGTTTATATCTTTTATCTTGAAGAATATATGGATACCTCAATGATCAATCATGAAGATATTTGTGTAATTGATAGTGGAACAACGCACGCCATATTCAAAGATGAGAAATACTTCTCCTACTTGCTTAGAAGAAAAGCAAATGTTACTACAATTTCTGGTAGTTCAAACTTAATAGAAGGCTCCGGAAGAGCTACTATATTTCTGCCTAAGGGGACAAAACTCGTCATAGAAGATGCTTTGTTCTCTTCTAAATCCCCAAGAAACCTGTTAAGTTTTAAAGATATTCGCCGAAATGGATATCATGTTGAGACAATAAATGAAATGACTGTTGAATACCTTGGTATTACCAAGATTGTCTCAGACCAGAAATATATGTTGGAGAAATTATCAACTTTATCTTCTGGCCTATATTATGCAAAAATAAGTACGATTGAAGCACACTCTATCGTAAACCAGAAGTTTACTGACTTAAAGACTTTTGTGCTTTGGCATGACCGAATAGGTCATCCTGGATCAATAATGATGAGACGAATCATTGAAAACTCAAATGGACATCCATTAAAGAACCTGAAGATTCTTACAAATGATGAGTTTTCATGTGCTGCTTGTTGCCAAGGCAAATTGATTATTAGGCCATCACCAATGAAGGTTAACATTGAATCCCCTCAATTTTTAGAACGAATACATGGGGATATTTGTGGACCTATTCACCCATCTAGTGGGTCGTTTAGATATTTTATGGTCCTAATAGACGCATCTTCAAGATGGTCTCATGTGTGCCTCTTATCATCTCGCAACCTGGCGTTTGCAAAATTATTGGCACAAATAATACGATTAAGAGCGCAATTTCCAGATTATCCCATTAAGACAATTCGCCTCGATAATGCTGGCGAATTCACATCCCAAGCTTTTGATGCTTATTGCGTATCAGTAGGGATAAAAGTTGAACATCCTGTAGCTCATGTTCATACTCAAAATGGCCTTGCTGAGTCATTTATTAAGCGTTTACAATTGATAGCAAGACCTCTACTTATGAAAAGTGAGTTTCCTACTACTGTTTGGGGTCATGCTATCTTACATGCAGCATCACTTGTTCGTCTCAGACCGACTCATTATAATAAATACTCTCCATCACAATTAGTGTTTGGCCATGAACCAAATATTGCTCATCTTCGAATTTTTGGATGTGCTGTATATGTGCCTGTAGCACCACCTCAGCGCACCAAGATGGGCCCTCAAAGAAGGTTAGGCATATATGTTGGGTTTGATTCACCCTCAATAATTCGCTACCTTGAGCCATTGACGGGAGATTTATTTACTGCAAGATTTGCAGATTGTCGATTTGATGAAAAAAAATTTCCGCAATTAGGGGGAGAGAAAAAGAAACTTAAAAGTGAAATTGCATGGAAAGTTTCATCATTATCTCATTTTGATCCACGCTCCCCTGTGTGTGAACAAGAGGTCCAGAAGATCATCCATTTGCAAAACATAGCAAATCAAATGCCAGACGCATTTACTGATTCAAAAAGGATAACAATGTTTTATCGAAATATATTTTTTATAAGATTTTCGACTTTTTTAGAGTCGCCACTTAATTTTTTAAAGAAAAATCAAGAAAACTATTATTTTTCAAAAGACTTAACAGAAAAATCTAGTGAAAATATTAAAGGGGTTCGGGAATTCCTATTAATAATTTAGGAAGGTGTTAAGCACCTAAAATATCCGCTTAATTGCGGTTTTCCAACAACTAACATTTGGCTAAAAATTGTTTCTAACTTGACTTGAAAAATATTTAGAAATAGAGAGTTAAAATACCAACTTAGTTTTTTAGATCACTTCATTTTTGCAAAATTATTTTTTAATTTTTTAGTCGATAAAACGTCTACGGCATTTCCGGGAATTCGGATTTTTTCTAACTTTTAAACTAAACGACAATTAAAGCAATTAAATATTTAAAAGCAAATAAAGAGAGAGGGAAAGAGACTTGGGTCCAAATCCGGGTTTCTGTCCGCCTTGACCGGAATTTTGGACCCACCTGTTTTGGGTTTTTGACCCTCTTGTTTGTACCTGTCCTAAGTTCTAGTATGACAATACAATAATACAAAATAATGAAAAAACAACAAGGGCTTAAGCCCATTACAAATAAAAATACGAATATAAAAGGAACAAGATGAAATGGGTCTCGTGACCGGCTTCTTCATCTCTTCTATAGCACTATTTTTTGCTTTGGGACCTGTTCGCCTTTCGAAATTTATTCTTCGATTCCTAAAGGGTATGTTGACTTAAAGAATTTGCAAATGAGCCTCCATGGCCCATTTTGAAAATGCGCAAGATGTGGAGTCCCGAGAGATTTGGAAAAGTGTCACATGGAGAGAAGAAAATGAGAACACATAAGAATCTAATACATTCAAAGCTAATAACGGCAATTTTGATTGCCTAATAATAGGACGTGCCACGGCATTTAATTTAAGTAAAAATAAGAGAGAAATAAGTATGTAGTAACCTAAACATAACAATAATAAACCTTTATGCAAAGGGTATACACTTAAAAGACACTAAAGTAATGGATTGTTGCCCACTGAAGCAATCACAACGGAAATAAAATACCAAATTATGATCAAAACATATTTTGGGAACATCATATAGAAACCAACAAAACACAGAAAAATACTATATCTTCTAACTCACACATTGACATTTTTAGCACTAAGCCGAGCATAGTTCATTTTTATGATAAGCTGATGCACCATTCCTAAGCATGAAAACTGATTTTAATCAAGCTAAACATGAAAAAATTAAAGGAAAGAAATCAACTTGCTAGCAACAATTCTCAAAGAAAACTCATCTAAACTAAGGAAAGATGAACTAAAGAAACGAAGCAAAATTAGACTCACAGATAGGAAGAAGATACAATCCAACTTGAAACAAGACGGGAATACAAAGGACTAAAACATGCTACCATTCGAACCTTACACATTACAGTGAAGGACAACTTGCTTTAATACCGTAAAAATCACAAAGCCAACAAACTCAATTAATATAGTTGTACGCTAACGCAAACAAAACTCTCCAAACTAGAATGAGAGGAACTACAAATCAAGATAGAGGTAGAGGTCAACTTGCATAATTATCCTCCTCCCTTTTTCTTCTAAAAATGCTAACAAGAAAAGCTAGCACAGGGGGACATAATGCCAACGAGGGAGACGCGAATTAAATTTGCGCGAATTATTTAAAATGCTAATAAGCTGGCCGAGGAAATCTCATTAACAAATTCGTTGGTAAGCGATGACACCTTGAACAATAGTGGGGTACTATCCTAAGAGATTTTGCTAGGAAAAGATAAGCAGCAAGCAGGGAAAGCATATATATGTAATATGTTTCACGAACAACAAGAATAAACTCAAATAAAATAAGATTCAGTAAAGAAAAAAACAAAAAAAAGGAAAGAATTAAAACACAGACACCTTAGAAGGGTATGTCACTGACCCACGTTGAAATGCGATATTTTCGACCAAAAATCCAATGGCATGAATACGAGACTTGCTTTAAAACAGGTCATGTGAGCAGCCAGATGACAAAGACATATAAGAAATAAATAATACGAAATGATTGGGACAAACATATGACTATATTGTATCTGCGAGCCAAGCAAATAGACTTGAAAACTCATGCTAACAAGAATACTCAACATCGAACAGTAAATAAACCCCGCACAATATTCCGCTACTTTAAAGATTGTGAAATCGAAGCACAGTCATTCTCATGGCATTAAACAGCAGACCCGAGGAAGAGATAGCATACAACATTAAAGAGCAGCCTAAATATCGACGCTATATGTAAAGTTACGAGCTTAGATTTCGATCAAACTAAAGTCATCACGTTAAAATGACTATATCCTACCGACACACTGCCGACCAGCAAAAACTAATCAACAAAATAACCACAGAACAAGACTTCTCCCAAATCATGTAACATCATTCTTTGGACAGAAGGAGGTGCTGAAAAGCATCATAAAGAAAGGAGCATTACCTTCTTTAGCGCAGCGAAGCAGAGACGACGAGTAGGGAGACACGATCTTCCAACCACGAAACGAAACACGAAGGACAACCTCGAGTGAAATCTCGACTGCGACTGAAATCAGAGGAAACTCTTGCTCGAAATTTGTTCTTAGTATGTTCTCAGCTTTGAAAATCTATTGCCAGGATAAAAATTTCCAACTAATATTTTTACCAGAAGTTCTCTCAATTTTTTCTGCCCTCCAAACTCTAAAAAAAGAAATCCCCTTCAACAGTGAGAT
Organism: Solanum lycopersicoides; assembly: GCA_022817965.1. Lineage (NCBI taxonomy): Eukaryota > Viridiplantae > Streptophyta > Magnoliopsida > Solanales > Solanaceae > Solanum > Solanum lycopersicoides. The sequence continues at coordinate 116,851,250 of CM040618.1, forward strand.
AAAGAGAATATATAGAGGGAGGATTAGGGTTCCACACTTGGGCGGGAAAATGAAAAGAAAATCCGGACCAAAAGGCCCATCGATTTCGAATTTCAAAATTGTTTCCCTAAATGAGAGGACATCTTTCTGCCATTCCAACTTCATTCCAGAAAAAGAGGAGAAGAAAAATAAAAAGGGGGAATGGCTGAGATCAAACGCTAGCCGTCGTTGGTCGACGTGGCTCAATCCTGAAGATGCAAGGACGACTCTAAAGCCGCAAGGACGATTATTGCAGCCTGCCATCACTGAACTTTCTGCACAAAAGCAGTCCCCAGACTGAAGAAGGCAACGTTACTTTGACACCGTCTATCTGCCGTGAACTCGCTATGGCATGGGGCGCGTCGAAGCATCGCCTCGTCATCACGCGTCTGCTGCCTGGGTTTTGATTCTCGTCCAAGTCGCTGCAATTTTGGACTGATGTCGCTGCTTTGAAGCGGTGTTGCGGACGGTTTAAACGTTAGGAAGAGGAAATGGGCAGGATCAACCAATAAGGTTTGGGAAATTGGGTTTTTGAATTGTTGGGTTGGGGTTAAATTAAAAGGAAAAGGGGAAAGATGGGCCAGCTGGTTTTCTGATAAGGAAATGAAAGGGAATTGGGCTTGCAGAAATTGATTTTGAATTAGCGGGCCGTTTGAAAAAATGAATATAAGCCAAAATGGTCTTTTAAAGTGGGTCTAAAATGATAGTTAATTTAGCCAAATGAGTAAATTAGAAAATTCGACTAAAATCTAAATAAGATGAATTAACTAACACTAATCAACGAGCTCTTAAAAATTTAACGAGATAAAATAATTGACTTAGTTATACACTTAATGTAGACAAAATTTAACCTACTAAAAAAAAATGTTAAGTAAAACTAAAATCTTTAATAGAATTGTTAAGTAAAAATTAATTTTTTTTTTCGAGATGATTTTCTATATTAAAAATAAACTATTTATAAAATAAGCTAATTATATATGTTATATGAAAAATATATATATATGTACATGCTCATAAAAGCAACTAAAGCAATTTTAAACAGTTTTCAATATTATACATTAATTATTTTAAATCGTTAGGAAATTAAGAAGCTCGAGAATCAATTTCTATCGGGGAGGGTTAAAATTGGGTGTCAACAACTGTCCCTCATTTTACTTGGATTGACGCCAGTAATTCAAGGAAAATGAAATTGACCAAGCAAATTTTAACCGACCACATATTCATCCTTTAGGGAAAGGGATTTGGTACGAACTTTAGGAATGATGGCCGAGCCCCGGAAACGGGTTTCCTACATATCTCAGGTTATATGAGAATTCAGGCCACTTGTAGTTCGGTAAGCTTGATTTAACACACGATTTGAGAAAATTCAAAAGTCATCTCGATACCGGATTATGAAGGGATCGAAATGCTCGGGAATAGGATTTTAGGGCGAATATTGGAATACAGCCGAGTTTTGAATATTGAGCTCGCCTGCATATCCTTGAATTTCAGGAATCAGGCTGCTTGTAGTTCGACTCGATCGGTTGAAAAGGAAATTTATTATGCTAAATTACCTTTGGTTTTGGATGAACGACAAAATTAGACGAGTATGAAAAGGAGGCTTGTAACCTCTTAGCCATGAATGTGGCGCGCTTCACACCCATAATTAAGAACTTACACGGACATAATTTCCAAACTCTTGGCGCATTGTCACTCAGATTGGAAACTTGCTTCAGACAACTACCGAAATTCCGGATGCAAAACCAAAACTGACAAAAACAAAGAAAAACCCACATGTCTTAAGATAGGGGTGTGGTTTGATTGTGGTGGAAGTCGCTCCTCTGCTCGCGTCCTAAGAGTTTGATATTCCTCTTTGGACTATGTCCCAGTTCGCTGCTAAGAAAAAGTTCCACGTTGTGCTGCATCTTTTTTGATGTCGTCCGCACCTGTGGTATTTTGGAGAATTCATCCTTTCGGATGCTCTCGATAAAGACTCAGATAAAACTCGTCAGCATAAAAATGCAATTTAAATGGGAGACAGTGTCTTTTACCGTGTCGACACTTAATTGTTCTCCTCGACATTTGACGTCAACTCGATCGGTTTGACGTAAAGCAAATAAAGCTTATGTCTTGTGTTTGCAATGTAATCTTCAATGTACTCTTCATTTGATATCGAAATAAATAAAACTGATGTAGTGTCGATATTTTCTCTTAGTGTCGTCTTCAATGCTCTTCTTGATGTTTACTTTTAACATAAATAAAAGAAATGCAGTTGATGCCAGTGGGTGAATATTTCTTTTGAAATGCACGATTTTTATTCTGGTAGTACATGATTTCTTGCGGGGTATGTATATCTTCCCATGATGTGTAAATTTCTGCGAGGCATGAAATCTTCTCGCAATGCATAAATTTCTGCGGGGGGATGAAATCTTCCCGTGATGCATAAATTACGCAAGGTGTGACATCTTCTTGCGATATATAAACTTTTGTGAGGGATGAAATCTTCTCGCGATGCATAAATTCTGCAAGGTATGAAACCTTCTTGCGATGTCTAAACCTTTTGCGAGGGATGAAATCTTCTCGCGATGCATAAATTCTGCAAGGTATGAAATATTCTTGCGATGTATAACTCTCTGCGAGGCATGAAATCTTCTCGCGATGCATAAATATTAACTCGCAATGCATGATCTTCCGCGATGCATGATTATTAACTCGCAATGCATGAGTATTGACTCGCGATGCATAATCTTCCGCGATGCGTGAGTATTGACTCGCGATGCATGAGTATTGACTCGCGATGCATGATCTTCCGCGATGCATGAGTATTGACTCGCGATGCATGATCTTCCGCGATGCATGAATATTGACTCGCGATGCATGTTCTTCCGCGATGCATGAATATTGACTCGCGATGCATGTTCTTCCGCAATGCATGAATATTGACCCGCGATACATATTCTTCCGCGATGCATGAATATTGACTCGCGATGCATGATCTTCCGCAATGCATGAATATTGAATCTCGATGCATGATCTTCTGCGGGGCATGAATATCTTCCCACAATGTATAAATTCCGCAAGGTATAAAATCTTCTTGCGATGTATAAATTTCAGCGAGGTACGAATATCTTCTCGCGGTGTCATCATTGGTACCAAACGAAGATGGTGCTTCCATTGAGCAACATAGCGATCTTCTGGGTGCTCTCTAGATAATCATATCGTCTCAATTGAAAATAACGATAAAATAATTCTTTCAGATAGTGTACTGTCCTGATCGACAATAAAATAAATGACCCCTCCGGGTAGTGTAGTGTCTTGATCGATAATAAATGAGCCCTCCGGGTAGTGTATTGTCTTGATCGACAATAAAATAATTGACCCCTTCGGGTAGCGTATTGTCTTGATCGACAAAAATAAATGACCCCTCCGGGTAGCGTATAATATCATATCTGACATTATGATGCAACTGACGTCCTTTACGGAAATCATAAACTCTTCCTTGAGATTTCGTTTGATTCACCTTCGAATCCAGCTGGACATTCCTTGCAAGCTTCACGTTGTTGGGAATTGACTGAAATAAACAAATCATATTCCCAAGTTTCTGCCATAAGCGATATAACATGATTTCTTTATTTAGGAAAACTGTTGATTTTGGGAGAGTTTTCTCTTCCTTAGACTTTCCCATATTCATCCATCAGAAGAAATCTGCTGGTATCAAAGCAAAGCTATAAACCTGCATCCACAGAAAAATTGTTAGTTTTAAAAGGACTGATCTGTGTCGATTCTTGAGTTGTCTGCTCCTTGTCCTGCTATCTCCAATTGATCTTCCTGATCTCCCAACTGTTGATAGATAAGGCGAATATTTCGTGCCAAAACAAATGAAACATACAAGGAAATATTTTAGAAAAATAAATTTTCGAGAAGTAATGTTTTGAAAAGGGGCACTGCCAAATGTCATGTCACGTCAGGCTTAGCGAACTTCTTTGAGTTTGATGATTGGGAGGTATATCTGATTATGCGATGGGGAGTATTCAGAGTCACTCTAAAGTGTCGATAAACCCATGCTGAAATTTTGAGGTCATCCTCAAAATTTCTGTCCCAGTTACAAGTTTTGTTTATCTTCAAATGTCGGTAAGTAAACCCGTGGAATTTTTGAGATCCTCTCAAAAATTCTGTCCCAGTTGCAAATCTTGAAGTAGCTTCAGTCTCGACTTGCTGAGGAAAAATCTTTTTCTTGAGAATTTTTGAGTCCCTCTCAAAAATTCTGTCCCAGTTTCTATTGTAAAAAGAAAAATAGAAATCTTACGGGAGATATGACCGAACCCTTGTGGCGCCTACGTATCCCGTTGAGGCAGGAATCAGGTCAAACGTAGTTCCCCAAGGCTAACATCAATAAGAAAATTACAAAGAAACCTACCGAGGCCGACATAGGTCGCCTACGTATCTCATTCTTGAGAATTCAGGTCGAACGTAGTTCAAATACAAGGAAATATTTAAAAGGGAATAAAGGGGTGACCGAGGCCGACATAGGCCGCCTACGTATCTCATTCTTGAGAATTCAGGTCATACGTAGTTCATTACAAGAGGGATAAAATTTTAAACAAAACAAATACAAGCAAAATGGAACAATTACAAGTAAATGACAGAAAAACAAACTGAAACTTCACACATAGTATCTTTTAACAGCATATGAGTTGATCGGTTTCGGCCATGTGGTGCCATCCATCTCTGACAGGACCAAAGCGCCTCCAGATAATACTTTACGAACCACATAGGGTCCTTGCCAATTTGGTGCGAATTTTCCTTTATACTCGTCTTGATGAGGAAAAATGCGCTTAAGGACCCATTGACCGATTTCGAAAATTCTGGCTCTGACTCTCTTGTGGAAAGCACGAATCATTCTCTGTCGATATAGTTGACCATGACAAACGGCAACCATTCTCTTTTCATCGATCAGAGTTAACTGGTCAATTCTCTTGCTAACCCATTCAGCATTACTTAGCTCAGCTTCTTGGATAATTCTCAAGGATGGTATCTCAACTTCGGCAGGTATGACTGCTTCTGTTCCATACACTAGCAAGTATGGAGTAGCTCCAGTCGACGTTCTGACAGTCGTTCGGTAACCCAACAAAGCATATGGCAACATCTCATGCCAACCTCGATGATTGTCAATCATTTTTCTCAAAATCTTCTTGATGTTCTTGTTGGCAGCCTCTACAGCTCCATTCATTTGCGGACGATAAGCGGTTGAGTTTCGGTGAGTAATCTTAAACTGCTCACATATCTCTCTTATCAGGTGACTATTGAGATTTGCACCGTTATCTGTAATGATAGATTCTGGCACTCCAAATCTGCATATTAGATTGTTGCGAACAAAATCAGCTACAACTTTCTTGGTGACCGACTTGTACGAAGTTGCTTCCACCCACTTAGTGAAATAATCAATGGCAACCAAAATAAATCTGTCCATTAGAAGCGGCAGGCTCTATCGGACCGATGACATCCATACCCCAAGCTACGAATGGCCAGGGTGAACTCATAGCATTAAGTTCGTGAGGCGGAACTCGGATCAAATCACCGTGCACTTGACATTTATGACATTTCTGCACGAACTTACAACAATCATTTTCCATAGTCATCCAGAAATAACCGGCTCGAAGGATCTTCCTTGCCAAAGTGAGCCCATTCATATGCGTTCCACACACTCCGGCATGTATTTGTTCAATAAGCTTCCCGGCTTCAACAACATCGACACATCTTAGAAGACTCAAATCTGGAGTTCTCTTATAAAGGACTTCTCCACTTAGAAAGAAATTGAGAGCCATGCGGCGTATCGACTTCCTTTGGTTGGATGCAGCATCTTCTGGATAAATACCAGACTCCAAATATTTCTTTATATCGAAATACCATGGTAAACCGTCAGGTTCTCCCTCAACATGTGAACAATGAACTGGATGTTCTCTCAACTCTATATCCAGTGGATCAATATAGTCAGTATCCGGATGTTTAATCATTGAAGCGATGGTGGCAAGAGCATCGGCCAACTCATTTTGTATCCTGGGAGTATGTCTAAACTCGATCTTACGAAATCTCTTGCATAACTTCTGTACATACTGTACGTAAGGTATGATCTTCGGGTTTTTCACAGCCCATTCTCCTTGAACTTGATGAATCAACAAGTCTGAATCTCCAATGACGAGCAACTCGTAGACATTCATGTCGATGGCCATTTTCAAACCAAGAACACAAGCTTCATATTCGGCCATGTTGTTCGTGCAATTAAATCGGAGCTTAGCTGCCATGGGATAGTGTTGACCAGATTCTGACACTAGAACCGCCCAATACCTTTTCCCTGGTGATTTGCTGCTCCATCAAAGAATAATCTCCAACCAGGATATGCTTCAGAAATATCTTCACCTACAAATGATACTTCTTCATCATGAAAATAAGTCTTGAGCGGTTCATATTCTTCGTCAACAGGATTCTCTGCAAGATGATCAGCCAAGGCCTGTGCCTTTATCGCCTTTTGAGTCACATACACAATATCAAATTCACTCAACAACATTTGCCATTTAGCTAATTTCCGGTTGGCATCGCTTTCTGGAAAATATACTTCAACGGGTCCATTCTGGAAATGAGATATGTAGTGTAAGAAGACAAGTAATGCCTCAATTTCTGAGCAAGCCAAGTCAAAGCGCAACATGTTCTCTCCAACAGAGTGTAACGAGACTCATATGGGGTAAACTTTTTGCTTATGTAATAGATAGCTCTTTCCTTCTTCCCTGTCTCGTCGTGTTGACCGAGCACGCATCCGAATGCACTATCTGATACGGACAAATATAGCAACAAAGGACTCCCTTCTCGCGGAGGGACCAATACTGGCGGATTTGACAAATAGCTCTTGATAGCGTCAAAAGCAGTCTGACACTCTTCAGTCCACTTCGTCGGAGCGTCTTTCTTCAACAACTTGAAGATAGGCTCACACACCACGGTTGATTGAGCTATGAATCGACTAATGTAGTTCAACCTCCCTAAGAAACTCATCACCTCTTTTCTCGTCTTCGGCGGAGGTAACTCTTGAATTGCTTTAATTTTAGAGGGATCGAGCTCTATACCCCTTCTACTGACTATAAATCCCAATAACTTGCCGGCTGGAACTCCAAAAGCGCATTTGGCGGGATTTAATTTCAAGTTGTAATGACGCAAACGATCAAAGAACTTCTTCAAATGCATCAAGTGGTCTGAACTCTCGCGGGACTTGATTATGACGTCATCTACATACACCTCAATCTCCTTATGAATCATGTCATGAAATATGGTCGTCATAGCCCTCATATAGGTAGCACCAGCATTCTTGAGGCCAAATGGCATCACTCTGTAGTGATATACACCCCACGGTGTAATAAAAGCTGTTTTTTCTGCGTCTTCTTCATCCATCAAAATTTGATGATAACCTGCATAACAGTCCACAAATGACTGCATCTCATGTTTGGCACAGTTGTCAATCAAAATATGAATATTCGGCAACGGAAAATTATCCTTCGGGCTAGCCTTGTTGAGATCTCTATAGTCAACACAAATCCTGATTTTCCCGTCCTTTTTGGCGACCGGAACGACGTTGGCCATCCAGGTTGGATATTGTGTTACTTCTACCAGTCGGGACTCTATTTGCTTGGTGATTTCTTCCTTAATCTTCAAACTCAGTTCAGGCTTGAATTTTCGAGTTTTTTGCTTCACCGGCTCGAACCCTGGGTTAATCGGTAGCTTATGAGATACAACATCGGTACTCAACCCTTGCATATCACCGACTTCCCAAACAAACATATCACTATATTCGGCAAGCAAGTGAACCAGGCTCTCCTTCTGAACCTCATTTAGGTGGATGCTGATTTTAACCTCTTTGACACACTCTTGGTTGCCCAGGTTTACCGTTTCAGCTTCTTCTAAATTTGGTTTATACTGATTTTCAAACTGACAAAATTCCTTGGCAACATACTCTGGTTCCTCACTTTCCTCTCCGTAATCATCAACCTCGTCATCACCTGCCTCATTTTGTTCATTCAGCTCGTGACACGACATGACATTGGCAGGTTTAAAATTTACCTTACTGAAACCATAAATAAACGAAGTTAGAAAATCAAAGCATGACAGATGATTAAATAAGCTAAATTAAAAATAAAAGAGGCTTTCATAAAAATTGAAAAACAATGCAAACTTTGGCCATGGCAGAGCCATATTGCCTTTTTGAACATCACGACGGGAATTTAAAAGTTCAAATAGTTAAAATGCAAAATGGTGGGTCTCGGGCCTCTTCCGGACTACCACCGATTAAAACGTGCATAAAACGATGCCCTTCTACCAAGGAGTTCGGGAGACCAGGATGGGCGTGGAGGTCCAGTTCTGCAGCGTCTCTCCGGGCTCAGCATCACGGAATCCTGTCAGCTCGACCTCTTCTTCAATAATAGCATCTATCTCTTTAAAAAGGCCACAGATTCCTTCCCCCAGGTTCTCCTCCTCTGCATGCTCACGAACTGGGAATGATTGATATAGATGAGGGATTGGTTTAGCTAATGCTTGATCATTCTTCTTTTTCAGCTTCAAATCATCATCTGTGGGACGTACCCCAAACCATATCTAGCTCCTTTGACGGGGACCGGAACAGGCTCAATAATTCCTTGGGAATTTCTTCCCAATCCAACACCTGGTTCAAAACCATTCTGCAGCATCACAGTGGCTATCATCTTATACACGGCAGGCATATGAGGCTGTGGGGCCAAATCCTCACCAGTGGCATTTACCAGCTCCACTGTATAGAAATCGGTACCCGAGACACTTCATCAATAATCGGCGCCTGTCTACCAGAGCGATTCCCTTCACCATGAATAACCAACTCTTCATTTCTCCAAACGAGCTTCATCATCTGATGCAAAGTAGAAGGCACAGCTCCAGCCATATGAATGAAAGGCCTTCCCAGAAGAAGGTTGTAACTTGTATCAATATCTAAGACTTGGAACTGTGTGCTGAACTCTGCCGGACCCACTTGGATGACCAGATTTACCGCTCCCAAGGTATCTCTTTGGACCCCATCAAAAGCCCTTACGTTGACTTGGTTTTGCTCCTTTCCCAAGTCAAAAACGTAACTGCTTCAGTGTCGACAATGGACAATATTTAAGCCGGATCCGTCATCTACCAAGACACGATTTATGACCTTCTCACGACATATCACAGTGATGTGTAGCGCCTTGTTATGTGACCTCCCTTCAATAGGCAGCTCATCGTCACAAAAGCTGATTCGGTGCCCTCGAATAACTTGATGAATCATGGCAGCCACGTTATCACTACTTGTACCTGAGGTACGTATGTGTCGAGAGCTTTCATTAAGGCCCGCCTATGTGATTGAGCTCATCAGGGCCCAACGGGTCTGAGCCGGGTCTTCTCTAAATGTTTGACGATGGAATAATCCTTTGGTTGCATCCTTCTCCAGAATTCTTCGCTTCTCCCTCGCTTATCGGCCTCTTAGCCTGGTCCTTCTTCTGTCCTCGAGAGCAAGCTCGTCAGGAGTGTAACACCTTCCAGACCTGGTCATGCCTTGAGCAGCAGCGGTTTCAATAACAAACTTAGGTTTGACGAGAGTTTTGACGGCACCAGGCAACAGCCTTTGTAGGTGTCAAAATAACGAACTCTCTCTTTCTTTGACGCTTAAGAAGCGACAGCCCTTTCCAAGTCCTCATGCACAATGGGGGTAATCATCTTTGTGCCACACCCGTTTCGTCCGTTTCAATCATATTAACATTGCCACCTCCATGATTCGGCAA